>CM018693.1:84483152-85683152 GCA_009363875.1 Mikania micrantha
AACCAGAGGAGAAAAGGTGTAAGATAGAACCCGGTTGCAAACTCACAAGTCTACAACGAGATCATGCATGTACGTTCAAGGCAACAACCTACACTGGGACTGGTACTCAGGGATGATCATGCGTTGGATATGTGGAGAGCAGGTCCCTCCACCGCCTACGCCAGGCGCTAGCTCTAGCACACTTACCCTACCGGCACTAGGAGTGCCGATTTAGCATGCATTGCTGCATTTGTGGCGACCATGGATCGTGAGTTACGCCATATGCGTGATGCGGCTGGGGCCATCACTGGTCTACTTGAGGGAGAACACCACACCAAGGCAAAGATGGAGGCACTTACTGAGGATTGACCGAAAATGAAGAATGTCATAATAACCTAGTGGGATGTTGTCCTCGAGTTACGCACTCAAGTGCGTGAGCTCACTACCCGCGTGGACGCGGCAGAGGCTCGGGCGGCAGCAGCTGAGGCCAGGGCCGAGGAAGTCGCTGCACAGGTCGTAGAGGCTCAGGAGCTAGCTGAAGATGAGGAGGAGGAACAGTTGAAGACGAAGACTCTGCATCCACCATTGCATCAGATAACCAGTAGTAGTGATTTTTTTTTAGCAATATAAACTTAGATGGACGGGTTGTGTCCATCCAACTGAAAATTTTGAGATTGATGTTTGGTTTAAATACTTTGTAACGAGTACAATTTATTTGATCAAGGATTATTTTCTATTAATTGGATGTTGAGTTGCTAATATAAATGATCATTTACTTTACTGTTTGTTTGATAATTGTATGTGGATATTATTCTCATATGTTATTATTGAACGTGAAGAGATATGTCTGGACGAAGAGGTAGAAGGAATGCAGGCAGCGCGGTACGTAACATCAATCTGACAACCGCAGAACTTAATGCTATGATTAATGATCGGGTTGCTGAGGCAATTGCTGCTCACGAAGCAACGAGGAACCAAGGCCCTTTGGGTCAAGGAGGTAAATTCTTAGTTAAGAGAGTTTGTAGTACGAAAACCTCTGCCAATTCCTTTGGTCAAGTTCTAAACATTTCAACATTTGAAATATTTTGCCAGGAGCTCAAACAATCAAAAGGTGTGCACATTTAAAGCCTTTTTGGATTGCAAACCACACCCATCTAATGGTACTGAAGGAGCCGTTGGGCTATTCCGATGGATTAAAAAAGCCGAATCCGTGTTTGCCATGTGCAAATGTCTGCCGAGGACCGTGTTAAGTATGCATCTGGAACACTCGAAGGTCAAGCTCTCACCTGGTGAAATGCCAATGTGCAAACAATGGGGCTTGACGCTGCAAATGCTCTTGAATGGAGTTCCTTTAAAACATAAGTTGAGGAAGAATATTGTCCTAGGAATGAAATTCAGAAATTGGAAGAAGAGTTCTGGAATCATAAGATGGTGGGATCTGAGATAGAAGCATATACCGCACGTTCTTATGAGTTATAAACTATGTCCTCATATGGTGACACCTGCATACAAGCACATCGAAAAAATATAGCTGGATTGGCACCTCAGATTCAGGGAATGGTACTTTCAGCTGATCCGTTAACTGTTCAACAAGCTGTTCGATTAGCTCACAAACTAACAGATAAGCAGTAGCTCAAGGTTTATTACCTGAAAGGGGTTCAGTGACAAAACTACTGATAACAAGTGCAAGTGGGAGAACAATCTAGGAAAACCACCACTTCAAATCAGCCACAACAGCAACAACGCAAATTCGAACCTACCAAAACCCCTACCCCCTTCAACCAGAACAATCAAGGCAGGGAGGGAAACTATGCTGGCAAAAGCCTAAAATGTAACAAATGTGGTTTTCATCATTACGGGAAGTGTGACCGATTCCGTTGCGAACGATGTGGCAAAGGGGGTCATGCTGCAAAGGATTGTAGGGGCGAGCTACAAAAGAAACCACAACCACAGTCAGAAGCTCTTAAAGGTTGTTATGAATGTGGGAAACCAGGACATTTCAAGAAGGGTTGCCCACAGCTCAGGCGCAATGGTGGGAATAACAACAACAATCATGCTAACAACAACAACAATCACAATAACAACAATGGTGGCAAGGCCAAGGCTTTTGTGATTGGATCAGGGGAGGCAAGACAAGATCCTAACAATGTCACTGGTACGTTTCTTTAAACAATTGTTACGCCTCCGTATTGTTTGACACGGGAGCTGAAAAGAGCTTCATATCTAGTGACTTCTGTAAACTGCTTGACACCACCCCTAGTGCACTAGAAGCTAAGTATACAATTGAATTAGCTGACGGAAAGTTAATCGAAGCAAAACACATTATTAAGGGATGTACTTTAGAACTAATTGGTCGCAAGCTTGAAATTGATCTCATGCCAGTTACCTTAGGAAGTTTTGATGTAGTGGTTGCATGGATTGGTTGTCTAAAAACCAGCGGAAATTGTGTGTCAAGACAAGATTGTTCGCATTCCTCTTTCTAGTGGTGAAGTCATTTACCGTGCAAGGCGAGAAGAGCGGTGCACCTCTAAACATCATATCCTGCATGAAAGCTCACAAATGTTTACGAAAAGGACACACATCAATTCTGGCGCTTATCACAGAGAGACCGACCGAAGAAAAGAAACTTGAGGATATTCCGGTCGTTTGTGAATTTCCAAAAGTATTCCCAGAGGACTTACCAGGACTCCCATCCCCACGACAAGTTGAATTCCGCATAGATCTAACACCTGGAGCAACACCTATAGCCAGAGCACCCTACCGACTTGCGCCCACTGAAATGCAAGAATTATTCAATAAATTGCAAGAGTTGTTGGATAAGGGTTTTATCAGACCTAGCTTTTCACCATGGGGAGCTCCGGTTCTTTTTGTCAAGAAGAAAGATGGAACATTTCACATGTGTATCGACTACAGGGAGTTAAACAAAGTCACGATCAAGAACCGATATCCACTACCACGTATTGATGATTTGTATGATCAGTTACAAGGATCAAGCTATTATTCAAAGATAGATAGATTTAGGTCTGGATATCATCAACTAGGATTCAAGATGAAGATATTCCCAAAACAGCTTTTCGTACTTGGTATGGTCACTATGAGTTTTTGGTCATGCCATTCGGTTTGACCAATGCCGGTGTATTTATGGATCTCATGAATAGGGTGTGTAAACCATACTTAGATAAGTTTGTCATTGTTTTCATTGATGACATTCTTATCTACTCTAAAAGCAACGAGGAAGATGAAGAACATTTGAGGCAGATTTTACAACTATTAAAAGAAGAGCAATTGTATGCTAAGTTCTCCAAGTGTGACTTTTGGATACGTGAAGTGCAGTTCTTAGGACATGTAGTTAACATGCAAGGAATGCATGTCGATCCTACAAAGATTCAAGCTATTAAGAACTGGGAAGCACCAAAGACTCCAACTGAGGTGCGACAGTTCTTAGGTCTGGCTGGTTATTACCCCGGTTTATAGAGGGATTCTCAAAAATTGCTCAACCACTCACTGCGTTGACTCACAAAGGCAAGAAATATAGCTGGGGTGATAAAGAAGAACATGCATTTCAATTTCTAAAGCAGAAACTCTGCAACGCGACCATTTTGTCTCTTCCAGAAGGAACGGATGACTTCGTGGTATACTGTGATGCCTCTATTCAAGGTCTCGGTTGTGTATTGATGCAAAGACAGAAGGTGATTACATATGCATCGACAGTTGAAAATCCACGAGAAGAATTACACAACACAACACATGACTTGGAATTGGGAGCCGTAGTGTTTGCGCTAAAAATCTGGAGACATTATTTATATGGAACAAAGTGTACTATCTACACCGATCATAAGAGCCTTCAACATATCTTTGATCAGAAAGAGTTGAACATGCGACATCGTCGATGGGTCGAACTCTTGAACGACTACGAATGTGCCATCAAATACCATCCAGGTAAAGCCAACATAGTGGCAGATGCCATAAGCCGGAAGGACACATCCAAACCCAAACTAGTTAGAGCGTTACAACTTACGATTCACGCAGGATTGCCTGACCAAATCCGTAATGCTCAACTCGAAG
This sequence comes from Mikania micrantha, assembly GCA_009363875.1. Taxonomy (NCBI): domain Eukaryota; kingdom Viridiplantae; phylum Streptophyta; class Magnoliopsida; order Asterales; family Asteraceae; genus Mikania; species Mikania micrantha. The sequence continues at coordinate 84,487,197 of CM018693.1, forward strand.
CTCTCAAGAAGGAAAATCTGAAATCCGAGTCCTTGCAGGGCATGGACCAACAACTCAAACTGAAATCTGACAACATCCATTATTTTGGTGAACGAATATGGGTTCCATTTTATGGGAATCTAAGAGAGCTAGTAATGGACGAGTCTCACAAGTCACGATACTCCATACATCCTGGTTCTGACAAGATGTATCATGACTTGAAAGTACTCTACTGGTGGCCAAATATGAAAGCTGATATTGCTACCTATGTAAGGAAATGTTTGACTTGCGCCAAAGTGAAAATTGAATACCAAAAACCATCTGGTCTTCTGCAACAACCAGAGATTCCGATGTGGAAATGGGAGCAGATCACGATGGATTTCGTCACCAAATTACCTCGAGCTCCTAGCGGATGTGACACCATTTGGGTTATTGTAGACGGTTTAACCAAATCTGCACATTTTATCCCAATCAAGGAAAATGACAAGATGGAAAAAAAACTAGCTCGCATCTATATCAAAGAGGTAGTCTCACGGCATGGTGTGCCGATATCCATCATCTCCGATCGAGATGCCCGATTTACCTCAAATTTTTGGAAATCCTTGCAAGGTCACTAGGTACGCAGTTGAATATGAGTACTGCTTATCATCAACAGATGGATGGTCAGAGTGAACGCACCATCCAAACTCTTGAGGATATGTTACAAGCGTGCGTAGTCGATTTTGGTAACAACTGGGAAACTCATTTGCCGTTAGTAGAATTCTCTTACAATAATAGCTACCATACAAGTATCAAATCAGCGCCTTTTGAGGCCCTTTATGGAAGGAAGTGTAGATCTCCCATCTGTTGGGCTGAAGTAGGTGACAGTCAACTTACTGGACCAGAAATTGTTCATGAAACTAACGAGAAGATTGTGCAAATTCGAAATCGCATGGCAGCAGCTCGTGATCGACAAAAGAGCTATGCGGATCAGCGTCGCAAACCTCTGGAATTTCAAGTGGGAGATAAGGTTCTTTTGAAAGTCTCACCTTGGAAGGGAATTATTCGTTTCGGTAAACGAGGAAAACTCAACCCGCGATACATTGGACCATTTGAAATCTTGAAGAGAATTGGACCGGTGGCTTATCTACTCAACTTACCTGAAGAACTTAACGGCGTACATAATCTGTTCCATGTCTCGAACTTAAAGAAGTGCTTAACTGATTAGACACTTGTCGTTCCGCTTGATGAGATACAAGTGGACGAACAGTTACGATTCATTGAGGAACCAGTAGAAATTATGGATAGAGAGGTTAAACAACTAAAACAAAGTCGGATCCCTATCGTGAAAGTTCGTTGGAACTCGAAGCGTGGACCAGAATTCACGTGGGAACGTGAGGACCAAATGATGCGAAAATATCCTCACCTATTCAAGAAGACAATGCCAAACACAGAGGTAAATGTTTAAATTTCGAGACGAAATTTCTGTTAACAGGGGATGATGTGACATCCGGCAAATTCGGGTTATAACCAACTCTCACATTTTATTCATTAAACATATTTTTTTTATGTATACGACTCGTTAGTTATGCAATACACATTAGTAGGATTAACTGCTAAACACGGCAACATAATTCAAATTTCGGGACGAAATTTCTGCTAACAAGGGGATGATGTGACACCCGACAAATTCGGGTTACACACAACCCTCACATTCCTCAAATCTGGTTCGTTTGAATTTAAACGACTCATAAATCTACTAATTCTATTCACACTTTAATGAACGCTTAACTATTATATAATGTAACACTAACGAACTTTGATTCTGGTTTATGGATCATGAAACATAAAAGTTTAAGGTTTGAGAAAAAGTAATTTTTTTACCATAACCTTAAAATGGCCGTGTTAGATTGGCCATAAGGATTAGACGCGGCCGTGTTGAGTTTCTTAACATAATTCGTTAATTATAAATCATACTTGAGTAGGATTAATTAAGCTGGCCAAATATTAGACAAGTTCACGTACAAGATAGGGATATATACATATCTATATCTACACACACATAAAATTATACATGTATAAGTATATTAATAATAAGAAAAAACTATATATATAAAACAAAATACTTAATTATATTATGGAAGGAAATCAATGGAATTACAACGGGTATTGAGCTGTAAACATAAATTGTGTAAATTCCAATCTTTCCAAATTTGAGTTTTAAAACTTGGGCGATACTTCTTCTTTATAAAAACCTCACGAACGACCACCTCTTTAAAAAACCACTACACGATCTTAAGTCACGCAAGCGACGGCTGTGAGCAACCACAGGGGCAACAGCAACATTGTAGCAGACGACTACGATCGAATAACAATCAACATCGCGAACGGGACGGCTAACTAACATTGCGACAGTAACCGACATCAAAGGTACCGATTGTTTATTTCTTGTTTAACCTAGTTTTACCAAATAATCTTCCATTAATCACAACAAATCATGAGACAAAACGTACTCAAGATATAAATAAAAAAATTGCCGATGGGTCGTTACGATCTGGTTTTGAACTACGGAGTGAAAACGGTTTCTAATAACGATGTTACGACCGACGACGGGTTACGGGTAAACGCAAGATGGTTACGGGTTGTGCCAGAATGATGTAGTTCAGAATTTTAACGGGTTTAAGTAAGGTTTAGCAATTATACAGTTAACGGGTTCGGGTATGAAAAAAAAAAGAAGCTAATAATCATTTAAAAACAACGGTCATGAATTGTTAGCCATTCTAGCTGGTGTTAGAGTAATGAACATGGGGCGTCAAGGAACTGCATCTGCATGTATATATACATACACGAACCTATATATATTTGTATATTATATGTAGGAATATGGGTTAAAATTGGGTACGTAAGTTAATATAGGTGGTGGACCTTAAATATTAATATATATTAGTATATTTTATATTACATACAGATAGATAGATGTAATAATAATAATAATAAATATTAAAATAAAAATAAAGATGCATCAGTAAAATAATTAGTTTTATTAAATACTCGAACTCGGAAATTTTAGATAGTCAAAGGAGACACAATAAACTCGATATAAACAAATGAATAGTAAAACATGACGAATAGAAAACTCAACAAAACTCATCTAATCACATGTGTCGAACTCATTAATTTACAGGTTTCGAGTAGGATTTTCACTACCACACTCACTACTTGAGAATTTTGCTAAGTGCTGTATCAGGTGAGTTCACGGCTCCACTCATTTTCGTCCCTTGGGGGAGAAAACATTCAAAACTCATTTTCTTTTATTTGGATACATAATACATGTTTATATTGTTTATGCATAAGTGACACACATATCATACAAAGACCTTACAATTCGGACCGTTAAATCATTGCTGTAGGCATGGCGTGGTATTTCTAAATAGATCTATTGGGTTTGACAAACCCTGCCCGTGTTAGTCGCGCTAACTCTGACTGGAGGTCGGAACGGGTGTAAAATTACCATAAACACTTACCATTGTTTTATGATAGACATGGTGGAAAGGCAACTAAACACACACAATCAGCTTCGGTGTCGAAACACTTTTGCTTAAATGTTATTGACTAGCTATTAATTATATGATCATTGTATATGTAATCATCACTCAATATATTTTAAGTTGTTTACTTACAAACCTGTGAATTCACCAACCATTTTGTTGACGATGCTAGTATGTTTTCTCAGGTCGTTAAGGTACGAGGTTGGATAGGATGCTATAAAGGAGTCGCATGCATCAATTTGTTTTCAAACATTAGTTTAATAATTATTCGGTTTTGACTTATGGATTTTTCGTCAATGTTTACAATAAGCTTCCGCTACTTTACTTTGGTTAAATTTAATTGTTGCAAACTCTGATTTATAAACGTTTGTTTGAATGAAATGAAATTACGTATTTTGAAAGACATATAGAGGTATCGCAATGTAACTAGAGACTCAGATCCTGGTCATGTCACGCCCTTTTGGTACAAACCCCCGCAGGTGGTAACTTGAGGGTGCGACAACTAATCTCTAGTATGATATCATAAGTTTCGAAGTTGTATACGCAATGTATTGAAATCATTTCGAATTTGATTTAGAAAACTTAGAGAGTAGTATCCAAGTTGGACACCTTTTGGCTTAATAGAATTAATGTTGTTTGTAAAATGTAACATGCTTTGGCCTATATGTTAAATACTCTCATTAAGAATCCCTAGGAAGGCTAGACTGGTCCCTCGTCAGGGATTATGAATCGCTTTCCTAGACAGGAGTCTCAACTACCGGTATTCACCCTTCCAGTTACTACATGCTCATTTTAACAAACTTAATTCTAACGAGGTATTAAATCAAAATTGAGTGGATAATAAAATCACAAATAATCAAATAGTTTGAACTTGTTTGAATAACATAAGGAATGGTATTCACAATTGAATACCGGGTGACATATTAGAATCGTTTTTGTTTGTAAGGTGTTTGGTATGATATGCTTTGGCCTATAAGTGATTGTACTCTCATCAAAAGTCCCCAGGAAAGCTAGACAGGTCCCACAGTACCTCGGGGATTTATACGAATAGCTTTCCTAGACAGGAATTCTAACTACCGGTACTACACTCTTCCAGTTAGTACATATCCACCCTACAAACATAATTCTAACGGGATCTTAAAATCAATATTGGAATTCCTATAGTGTCTAAGGAATATATTAGACATTAAGTCTAATGAGTTTGAATCCCTATTGTCTAAACATCGTTTGTGCGTAAGTGAGTTTGGAATAGAGTTTACTTAAAAACAATTTCAAAGGCAATTGCTTAAGCTAATTAATCCCCATAATAAGAAGTTATCTTAAACTAAGGCATTCTTAGCTAAATGTAAGCAATGGGATTTTATTAACTATGTCTTTCCTCTATGTTATATTAACAAACTAAGGCTTTCCTTTATGGTAACATGTATATAACACAAAACAATAAGTATTGTAAAACACATACCACATAAGCAAGCAGCAAACAATCAAAGATAATATGAGATAACTCATATAGGGGAAGCTTAGTTATAGTCTAGACCACCATTTTCTAATAACCTAAATCCCTATAACCATGGCTCTGATACCAATCTGTCACACCCCGACCGACGTCGGAATGCGTCGGGGCGCGAGTTTGACTGTTCATTAGCTCATTGTGCTATTTAACGTTTCAATATTTAATACATCATTATTACAAAAACAAACACAACATTCATTAACTCATAAAACCACATTACATGAATAGAATACAAAACAATTAAACTTGCAATGCTAAATCATTGATTACAGTTTAACTAGGTCACTACTTCTTATCCTATGTATTCATCATGCTTCCTTATCCTATTACACATGTAAAATAGAGTTTGTCAACTATTTGCATAGTTGGTGAGTTCACACACTAAGTTTAAATAATATGTATAAAAAGGATACAAACTATAGCCTAACTAGAATATGTATCTTAAGCATAGCATGAATACAAGTTTGAATAAATAGAATGAATGAATGAATAACAATAGATTGTGTCCAAACAAGTATCCATACAAACTGTTAAATCAAGTATGGCCATACTATAAATTAACGTTTGTATTTCAACAAGTTTGCTAGGTGTACTTTTCACCCTTTTCACACAATGATAAAAGCCAATGCGAAGATGGTATCTAACACATCTTAGGCTACTAAGTACTAGCTTGCTTGACTGGAAACACACATATAATCACACATAGAATCAACACTTTGATAAGCCTAGCCTCTAATACATAAAGCTAACTAGGTCTAAGGCTTGCATCATAGATTGAATGAATAATAGAATAAATAAAATTTTGAATAAGACATGTGTAACATCCCAAAAACAAAGAATGTAAAGGGAGTGTGAAGAAACTCACATTAATGGTGCTCGAGGAAACTAGTATAATGAAGAACAATCAAGATCAACAGTTGTATTAAACTGGATGCCCTGAGGATTGAACGTGCATGGCCAGACTACAGCTCAAAGGATCAAGTATACGATCCGAATGCAAACGTGGTTCAACCTAGTCTAACGAATGCAACGAGGATGGGTAAACATTATGCTAGGCATTGCTAAATTAATGGACATGATAGGCCGGACTCGTTGACTTAACGAGTCTCTACATGACTACACCAACTCTAAAGGCGACCTAAACAAGGCAATCTAAATGAGCCTAATGCCGACAACTAATAACCTAAGCTCAGCTACTTTGAATATGAAAAACTAAGTAAATGAATAATGAAAAGAAGAAAAACGAAAAGAAAATTACCTCAAAGAAACTTTACACACGAGACGATCTTGAAGCGCAGCACCTCCTCGCCAAGAGCAAAAAATATATATACTACGTTCAACATCCCAATGGGTGTTGCACTTGTAGAACCACCAAAATTTGGTTATTCTACTTGTTTATACTCAACTAGAAGTTGCAAAGCTACAAGGGGCCAAGCAAGGATATTTATAGGTGTTTAAAGGGGAGAAATATTGATTTCTTGGGCGATGTGGGATGGGTTTTAGGATGAATTCGCGTCTGGCAACCGTCAACAAACTTCAAACTTGTTTTCGCGATTCCCACTTCGTTATAACTCCGTTTTGCGCACGGTTTTCGCCCACGTTCATCGTTTTCAGAGTACTATCAAATGTATGAGAGTAATCCAACATTCATGGTGTTGAGAATTAGGTTTAAGCATTGGATATTGGCGTAAATCAAGGGTTATGTTCTCAAACTTTTGTTTATGATTCTTGCTTCGTTTGGGCTCGGTTTTTATTCACTGTTTGAATTTAGTTTCTTCTTAGTATACTATTATATCTTGAAGATTTTTGTGGTCCAAAATGTTGGTTCAAGGAAGAGGAAATGTTGACTAAATAGTAGACCGAAAGCTATCTTATGTCAAAAGTACGAATACAACTATCCAAAGCATGTTATAAACTTTGTTTTATTATATACGAATATAATTATAATTCAAATAGAAAAGTGAAAAACCATGGGGATTACAGTCTCCCTTACTTTAGTGTAACATTTGTGCATATAGTCATGTAGTTGTAAACAGTGTTAGTACAGTGTCTGTTCAGTTTCAGTTCAATCAGTGTGTTTCAGTATGTTCATAATGTGTGCTTGTGTGTTACAGGATCTTAGTAGTCAGAAAACAAGTATGTATTATTATTTACAGTCGATTTCACTAAGCAAGAACAGTAACTTGTTATATCGAAACAGTGGTGGGCAGCGAGAGTGAGCCCTATACATATACTGCGTTCGGTGTAACAGGTTAGTGTTAGTGCGTAGTGTCGAGACGAATACTATGACATTTTATAAATTCAACCAAGATCGTAATCTGTAAGCGAGACTGAGTATAGTTATGGGTGACGATCCATAATAGTACGAATGTTGAACTTATAATTACGATTAAACATCTTTAAATATTTTAATACGATCGGAAAACGTACGCGATTGCGGGTATACACGTAAATTGTGAATGTTTAACGATCCGACAACACACGAAGAGTAAAAATAATTATATTAATTATTTTATATTTTTACAATTTTGAAACTCATCATTTAAATGAGTTTAACATCTATTTTTATTTAAAACCGCGTAAATTACGCGTTACGTTCCGGAAACGCGAACCGAGCGACCGAAACGGACCCGAATACCACACGGGCTATAAAAGCCTTGAATGAGATCATTTATCTCATTTATTCCACCTACACCACTTTCTCTCTCTACAATTTCCGGCTACCTATCTCTCTCTCTAGAAACCGAGCATTAAACGCGCGTAACTCGCTTATTTCTCAACGGATTTCGACGTTCTTGGTGTCCACGCGAAGCTCTCGACAAACTCTACACGAAAGTACAAGAAAACCACGGATTTGTCCAGCCAAAAACAAGGTATTGATGTTTGAATGGTGTTGAGATTAGGGTTTTCGGCCATGGATTCGTTTAAAACCGGTCCATAGCCGAATCCAGGCAACCACACCCAATTTCGAGACTGTAGAAACATTCCCAGATGCTGGTCTGACTTAGATCGAAGCTTGGATGAAGGTGTTCAACGATGGTGATGAGGATGGTAACAGGTTCGGCGGCCAAACCTTTTCCTCTAGCCGGCCGAACCCTATGGAGGAATCACGAACCTGTATGGTTCGTTGACATGCAGCTCAAACCTTAGGAGGATATCACGAACCTGTGCCTAATCATCCAGCCCATCACGAACCCTTCCAAGCCATCAACGAACCCTGTATGGTCTCACGAATCTTAGCCGAACCCCATGCAAGCTGAAACCTCTACCTTGGCCGAACCTATTAGGACTCGGCCGAACTCTAATCCTAAACGAACCTTGTATGGTTCGTTGCATGCACAGCTGAATCCTAGGGAGTCCCCCACGAGCATTCACGAACCATTATGATGCCACGAACTTTCCTGATCAGTCGCGAACCATAGCAAACCCTAGGGGGTGGCCGAACCCATTCTGGGTAACGAACCTTTGGACTTTCAGCTTTAGCAGCCGAACCATCAACTAAGCTACGAACCTTCATTGTTGCTGCGAGTCTCTATGTAAAGGCTAACCCAGACGAACCTCATTGTGGATGATCAATTGCCGAACCCTCATGATCGACTCACGAACCCTAATTGTCGAATCTTTGGCCGAACCCTAGGAGAACCGAACCTTCGACCATGGCAGCCATAGGTTCGCTGCCATGGTGTGGTAACCACGGTTGTGTTGACCCAAATTCAAAACTATCCGGCCCAATTCAATCCCATTTGGTCCAAGCCTTTGTCGAATCGGCCCAACTTAGTTTCAATCGGCCCAAAGATTTAACAAAGCCCAATTTAGTACATCGACACATTAAGAGCTCTAAATTGGCCCATGGCTTTTGCTAAGTCTCATGGTTACATGGACTAAGGCCAATTGTGTGGGCTCGACTTATAATACTTGTGAATTGATCATGAATTGGTTAAGTTATAACTTAATAACAATCATGAAGATAAATTCACAATCACAAGGCTTGAAATCAATTGAACATCTTTTCACAACAAATGGTAATCAATGGCTATCAAATTCAAGAACATTTATCATTTTATGCATATGAATTATGCATCAAAGAACATTTCACAAGTTTCTTGAACCCATGATCAATCAATCAATTCAAGACATAACTTTCAAGAGTTAATCAAGATCAATAGAACACCAGTCAATCAATGAATCAAGTTATACAATTATAGATCCTATATCTTATGTATGATTACATTGTTATAGGAAACAATTAGAGGTCTTGTTTGCTACTTGCTATCTGTTTAAGTTCAGAGTCTACTGCAGACAGGTGAGAACTTTAGCCCCTCTTTTACTGTTTTATAACTGTTTTGGGGTGGAACACGTGATCAAAACCACTATTTCAATCTTGTTTCATTGCACAGATTATGTGCAATCATAAACATTACAGGTTTATCTTATGAATCCAAGTGATTCTTCAACTGTTTAAGGAATGATGTCAACTGTTTTAAAAGAATTATTTACCATTAAACCCTTATTACTAAAAAGGATTTTATAATGTTTTCTTGAAATGTTTTATAACAGTCTCACTCAAATGTTCTTTTAAAGGATTTTACAAACCCTTTTGTTATAAACCTTGTTATTACACAAGGTCATCACATCATGGTATTCAAAACAAGTGGTTCACAATATGGTATCCAAATCAAGTGGTTCAAAACATGGTATTCAAATTCATTGGTTCAAAACATGGTATTCAAGTTCATTGGTTCAAAAACATGGTATTCAAGTCAAGTTGTTCACAACATGGTATTCAAATCAAGAGATTCATTTCATGTTACATAAACAAAGGATTCAACTCGTGAAGTTAAATCCAGGTTTTCAATAAGACATTAACACATCCGGTTAAAGTAAGATTCAGAAAACATGGTGTCCATTGTTGTAAACAAACTTATAAACCCATCAAGTAATCATATTCATTAGCGTTAGTACTGGGTGATCACAACAAGGGAAAGCGGACACATACATTGGGGCAGGCCGATTGCTGCAGTTAGTTTTTAAATCTGTTTTATAAACTAACTGCAGATTTCGGTTACATATGGTTTATTCAAAACTGTTGACATATTATCTAACTCCAAACGTGGTTTGGGACTTGATATTATATGTTGACTCATGTGCAAACAGTGATTGGACTGTTTACACTCATTTTCTTACTTGATGTTAGTTTGGGTTGCAACTCATCCGTGTGAATCTTATGATGCTTTAACTTACCTATGTCTTATATCATATACTCATGTTTACAAATGTTTAAACCTATTGTTCTCACCAACTACGTCTGTAGTTGACAGTTACTTTTCACGTGTTTCAGGTAATCAGGTTTAAGCAGTTTCAGAGACAACTAAGGAGACCATATTAAGATAGAACAAGATGAAGAAACATGCTAGGATGGAATAGAAACCCACCAAATCCTATTTGTTTAATCGTCTTGTTTGGAGTCTTATTTTGTAAACTATATTTTTGGGTCTGTAGTTGTCTTATCTTGATAGATAGTTGTCTGTAACTAAACCATTGTCTTAACTCTATGAAACATAGTAATCCGTTGTGGTTGTTCTTGATCAATACTTGTGCATGATTCAACTGATCATACGTCACCGCGCCGTGGATTCCGCACGCGGCGCAGGGGTGTGACAGGTTGGTATCAGAGCCAAGGTTGTAGAGAACTAGGAAAAAACCAATGTTTAATGACCTAGACTATAACCTAAGCTACCCAATAGGACTAAGTGCTATAGGCTTGAGGATACTTAGGATCTAAGTAACTTAAGTAAGCATTAAGTCTACATTAAGCTTGAAAGATCTTAGGGACATTTTTCTAAGATTAGATCATGAGTCAAAGAATTTGAATCGGATTTCTATAATTTTAGAAACCGGATTAAATTCTCACACATATGCATTTAAGGATTTCAGAGGCAAGGATCTGTATTCTTAGTATCCTTGATCTGAAATTCTCACACAGAGATCATTATAGAAATTCAGAGGCAAAGATCTGTATTATCAGTATCTTTGATATGAATTTCTTGTCATATTCATTATGGGATTTAGAGGCAAAGATCTATTAATTTAGTATCTTTGATCTAAGATCCTTGTCATATTCATTATAGGATTCAAAGGTCAAGATCTATTAATTTAGAACTTGAATTTGAGATCCTTGTCATATTCATTATAGGATTCAAAGGTCAAGATCTATTAACTTAGAACTTGGATTTGAGATCCTTGTCATATCACTATAGGAATTCAAAGGTTGAGGTCTATTAATTTAGAACTTAGATTTGAAATCCTTGTCATTGTTATCATTATCATGGATTCATTATCATAGGAACTTTATAACTTAGAATCTGTGTAACAGCATTCTTTAGTTGAAGTTCTCACAGGAAATCATTATGCTCAGTACTGTAGGTATTGGGAAACTAGGTTGATTAACCTAGGACACATATACATAAACCTAAGGTCTTAGTTTCTAGTAAATTAAGAACCATGGTTTACATAATCATAAACAGAATCAAGGAACAAGAGAAATCATGAGACAATCACAATCAATCAACAGTTGGAATCTTAGCCCCAAATATAGACGACGGATTAACGCTGACGTGTTGAGGTAAGTGGTGGGTCGGTGAGAGCTTACCCTATATATAAGCTTATTTCAGTATGTTAGGGGGAATCCGGCGTATGTATTTGGAGTGAGGATTCGGGATCAACTGGACACATGGAACATTAGTCAAAACGCATGGAATACAATCATTTGGGAAACAATCATTGGTGAATCAAATCATAATGAAATTCAAACTTGGATGAACCAGACATTATGGTGAATCAACCAAGTTGTGAACATATCATAAATGTAAACCTTAAGTGAAATTCTTAAGTGATTACATCATTAGTACTTACTAGCATAAGTTAACAGGAAAGTGTAGAACACACGTATGACTTAGTTCTACATGTTAACAACTGTTAGTAGGTGCACGCATAACATAATCATAGTTCAATCATGGAAATCAATCATAGTTCAAGTTGATCAAAGATCATGGGATTCTTAATCAATGGAACACACTTGGAAATCAGTACAAACGTGTTGCCAAATGCTAGCAAGGGCATGATCGTGGTATACCGAAACGGTGGTGGGCAGCGAGAGTGAGCCCTATATATAAACTATTTTCGGTATATCGGGAAAGTGTCAGTGTGTAGGTTTGGTGGTGAGATCATGAGACATCGTACATATTCACATGATAAGTATACAAATAAGTTGATAACTTATACGTGTACTGGATCATATTACAAATTGAATGATAATACTAGTAGTATGGATATATTACTGACCTTATCATGAAAATTCAATTGTATCCATTCTCGTTACTGACCCGCTTGTGGCTTCTATTCGTAGAATGCCTCCTCGACGTGACCCTAATGCTGGGGACTCGACAAGTGGTAATGATGATGAGATTAACAAGATTGCTCGAGCTATTGCTGTTCATATGAGGGAAGTAATCCCTGGTATGGTCACTGATATCACCCAGAATCTTCGGGGAAGTACCAGTGATTCAGCACACAACTCCAATGCTACAACTACTGGGACTGCTAACTTCACATTCAAACAGTTCAACGATGCTAAGCCTCCTAAGTACTCCGGTACTGAAGGAGCTACCGGTCTACTGCAATGGCTGGAAAGTATCGAAGACATTCTCGACTTCACTGGATGTCCTGAAAATCTAAAGGTCAAGATGGCCTCGAGTGCATTTCACAAGGGCGCACTTACCTGGTGGAACTCTGAAAAGAACACCAGGGGACGGGAAGTCGCTCTAGCATTACCATGGGATGGATTCAAGAACTTACTGGTGGAAAAGTTTTGTCCACGTCACGAGCTAAAGAAACTGGAAGTGGAGATGTGGAATCTGGTGCAGGATAGTGGCGAAAATGCCAAGTATACAACTCGTTTTCATGAGTTGTGCATTTTGGTACCACATCTGGTTACTCCTCTATCCCGCAGGATAGAGAAATACATCGAAGGCTTGCCTCTAGTGGTTAGAGGAACTGTTATGGGGAACAACCCCACTACTTTGGAAGCTGCAATACAACTGGGTGCTACTCTTACTGAAGAGTATGTGAAATCTGGAGTGCTCACCCGAAAGGGATTCAAAAGGGCACAGATTGAGGAAGGCAAGAAGCCTGAACAGCACCATCATAAGAAGAAGAAACAAAAGACAATCAAGAATTTTGCAGCGTTGACTGCGGCTGCACCTACTCATGCTACTCCCCTCACTGCTATGCCACAACCTGCTAATGTCAGAAAGCAGTACACTGGCTCGTTTCCACTCTGCACCAAATGCCAGTACCATCATCTGCCCAATACTCCATGCAAGAAGTGTCACAAGTGTGGGCGTATGGGACACTTTGCAGCGACTTGTCGATCTGCTCATCTTGTTGCTGCAACAACTGCTGCCACAACTTCTACTGCTGCAGGTGGAAGAGCCTGCTATAACTGTGGGGCAGAAGGGCACTTCAGAAACCAGTGTCCAAAACTCAACAACAATACTGCTGTTGCTCGTGCTTTCGTTATTGGAACTGCTGAAGCACGTGAAGAGCCGGCAGTCATCACGGGTACATTTCTTATCAATGATCACTATGTTCCTATCATATTTGATACTGGTGCTGATAAAAGCTTTATCTCTGCTCATACTGCTTCTGTTCTTAATATGCAACTATCCACACTTACTGCTCCCTATACTGTAGAAGTAGCGAATGGTAAGACTATAGTTGTAGATTCCATCATTAATGCTTGTGAGCTAAGACTAAATGACCATTCCTTTTCCATCGATCTTATTCCTATGACCCTCGGAAGCTTTGAAGTAGTGGTAGGAATGGATTGGTTATCTAAGAATAATGCTGAAATCGTATGCTCGGAGAAATTTATTCGAATTCCCCTACCGTCCGGCGAAACGATGATAGTCTACGGTGAGAAACCCTGCCGCGAATTGAAGATTGTATCGTGCATCAAGGCGAGGAAGTATCTGAAGAAGAAATATTATGCATTCTTAGCTCACGTGGTGGAAAAGAAACCTGACAAGAAAGCAGTTGGAGACGTACCGGTTATCAAAGACTACCCAGACGTATTTCCAGAAGACTTGCCTGGACTACCACCAGTCCGACAAGTGGAGTTTAGAATTGATCTCGTCCCTGGAGCAAACCCAGTGGCGAAGTCACCATATCGATTAGCACCATCTGAGATGCAAGAACTGTCTAGTCAGCTTCAAGAACTTTTAGACAAAGGTTTCATAAGACCGAGTTTCTCTCCATGGGGAGCTCCGGTTCTCTTTGTCAAAAAGAAAGACGGTTCATTTCGTATGTGCATAGACTATCGTGAGCTGAACAAGTTGACAATCAAGAATAGATATCCTCTGCCCAGGATCGATGATCTGTTTGATCAATTACAGGGAGCAACTTGCTTCTCTAAGATTGACTTACGATCTGGGTATCATCAGTTGAGAGTAAATGATGAGGATATACCAAAGACGGCATTTAGGACTCGATATGGACACTATGAGTTTGTGGTTATGCCATTTGGGCTGACCAATGCACCCGCAGTGTTCATGGACTTGATGAATCGAGTCTGTAGGCCTTACTTGGATCAGTTTGTTATCGTCTTTATTGATGATATACTGATTTATTCCAAGTCAGAACGAGAACATGAGGATCATTTGAAGAAAGTCTTGGAACTACTAAGAGAGGAACAACTTTATGCTAAATTCTCAAAATGTGAATTTTGGTTAAAGGAGGTTCACTTCTTAGGACATGTCATAAACAAGGATGGGATACATGTAGATCCGGCGAAGATTGAGGCGATTAAGAACTGGACTACCCCATCTACTCCAACAGAGATTCGTTCATTTCTGGGTCTGGCAGGTTATTATAGAAGATTCATTGCAAACTTCTCTAAGATAGCCTTGCCACTCACTACATTGACTCAGAAAAGTCAAGCGTTCATATGGGGACAGAAACAAGAAGATGCATTTCAACTTCTTAAACAGAAGTTATGCAATTCCCCTATCCTTAGTCTTCCAGAAGGCAGTGATGATTTCATTGTCTACTGTGATGCTTCAAACCTTGGTCTCGGTTGTGTACTTATGCAACGGGACAAGGTCATTGCTTATGCTTCAAGACAACTTAAGGTTCACGAGAAGAATTACACTACTCATGACCTTGAGTTAGGGGCTGTGGTCTTTGCATTGAAGATTTGGAGACACTACCTGTACGGTACTAAATGTGTCATCTATACAGACCACAAGAGCCTTCAACACATTCTCAATCAGAAAGAACTCAACATGAGACAACGACGTTGGGTTGAGCTTCTAACTGATTACGACTGTGAGATTCGTTACCATCCGGGTAAAGCCAATGTGGTGGCGGATGCTCTTAGTCGCAAGGAACCAGTCAAACAGATTCGTGTAAGAGCCATGGAGATCAACACACAGCCAAACTTGAAAGACTTGATTCGTATTGCACAACAACAAGTAGTAACAGATAATCAACTCAAGACAGACTTGGATTGTGGTATTGAGAAGAAACTAGAACCTCGAGCTGATGGTTTGTTATATCTCAACGGCCGCATTTGGATTCCAAAGTCTGAAGAATTGCGCACACTCATCTGTGATGAGGCTCATAAGTCGCGATACTCAGTTCATCCTGGAGCCGACAAGATGTATCAAGACTTGAGGACATCTTATTGGTGGCCGGGGATGAAGAAAGACATAGCACTGTACGTGGGAAAATGTCTTACATGTTCAAAGGTCAAAGCAGAACATCAAAAACCTTCAGGACTTCTGCAGCAACCTGAAATTCCTCAATGGAAATGGGAGCAAATTTCCATGGATTTCATAACCAAGTTGCCGAGAACTCCGCGAGGTTTCGATTCGATTTGGGTGATCGTTGATCGACTCACCAAATCTGCTCATTTTCTCCCTATCCGAGAGGATTACAAGATGGAGAAGTTATCCACATTGTATATCAACGAAATCATTGCACGTCATGGTACACCAACATCAATCATATCTGATCGTGATAGTCGCTTCACTTCTCGCTTTTGGCAATCATTGCAAAAGGCTTTGGGAACGCGTGTTAATCTTAGCACGGCGTATCATCCCCAAACCGACGGCCAAAGTGAGAGGACTATCCAAACACTTGAGGACATGCTTCGTTCTTGTGTCATTGACTTCGGTGGAAGTTGGGACACTCACCTACCACTCATTGAGTTTTCATATAACAATAGCTACCATACAAGCATTCAATGTGCACCATTCGAAGCTCTATATGGTAGAAAGTGCCGATCACCGGTCTGTTGGACCGAGATTGGTGACTCACAGGTCGTAGGACCAGAACTCATTCAGGAAACATCAGACAAGATCACAATCATTCAGTCACGGCTTAAGGCCGCACGGGATCGGCAGAAGAGTTATGCTGATCGACGTCGGAAACCACTTGAGTTTCAAGTCGGTGACCGAGTCTTACTCAAAGTTTCTCCCTGGAAAGGCGTTGTCCGATTCGGGAAGAAAGGGAAACTTGCACCAAGGTACGTTGGACCTTTTGAGATCCTGGAACGGATTGGTCCCGTAGCCTACAAACTCAAACTTCCAGTGGAGCTAAGCAATGTTCATGATACTTTTCATGTATCAAATCTTAAGAAATGCTTAGCGGATCATGATGTTCAGATTCCACTGGAAGACATACAGATTCAGAACAACATGCAATTCAAAGAACGTCCGGTTGAAATCATGGATCATGGGGTCAAGAAACTTAAACGCAGCCGTATCCCGATCGTGAAAGTGCGATGGGAGGGCAAACGCGGTGCTGAGTTCACCTGGGAACGTGAAGACCAGATGAAGCTTAAGTACCCTCATCTTTTTACAGTATCTTCGGCTAGTTAATTTCGGGACGAAATTCCCTTAACTAGGGGAGACTGTAACATTTGTGCATATAGTCATGTAGTTGTAAACAGTGTTAGTACAGTGTCTGTTCAGTTTCAGTTCAATCAGTGTGTTTCAGTATGTTCATAATGTGTGCTTGTGTGTTACAGGATCTTAGTAGTCAGAAAACAAGTATGTATTATTATTTACAGTCGATTTCACTAAGCAAGAACAGTAACTTGTTATATCGAAACAGTGGTGGGCAGCGAGAGTGAGCCCTATACATATACTGCGTTCGGTGTAACAGGTTAGTGTTAGTGCGTAGTGTCGAGACGAATACTATGACATTTTATAAATTCAACCAAGATCGTAATCTGTAAGCGAGACTGAGTATAGTTATGGGTGACGATCCATAATAGTACGAATGTTGAACTTATAATTACGATTAAACATCTTTAAATATTTTAATACGATCGGAAAACGTACGCGATTGCGGGTATACACGTAAATTGTGAATGTTTAACGATCCGACAACACACGAAGAGTAAAAATAATTATATTAATTATTTTATATTTTTACAATTTTGAAACTCATCATTTAAATGAGTTTAACATCTATTTTTATTTAAAACCGCGTAAATTACGCGTTACGTTCCGGAAACGCGAACCGAGCGACCGAAACGGACCCGAATACCACACGGGCTATAAAAGCCTTGAATGAGATCATTTATCTCATTTATTCCACCTACACCACTTTCTCTCTCTACAATTTCCGGCTACCTATCTCTCTCTCTAGAAACCGAGCATTAAACGCGCGTAACTCGCTTATTTCTCAACGGATTTCGACGTTCTTGGTGTCCACGCGAAGCTCTCGACAAACTCTACACGAAAGTACAAGAAAACCACGGATTTGTCCAGCCAAAAACAAGGTATTGATGTTTGAATGGTGTTGAGATTAGGGTTTTCGGCCATGGATTCGTTTAAAACCGGTCCATAGCCGAATCCAGGCAACCACACCCAATTTCGAGACTGTAGAAACATTCCCAGATGCTGGTCTGACTTAGATCGAAGCTTGGATGAAGGTGTTCAACGATGGTGATGAGGATGGTAACAGGTTCGGCGGCCAAACCTTTTCCTCTAGCCGGCCGAACCCTATGGAGGAATCACGAACCTGTATGGTTCGTTGACATGCAGCTCAAACCTTAGGAGGATATCACGAACCTGTGCCTAATCATCCAGCCCATCACGAACCCTTCCAAGCCATCAACGAACCCTGTATGGTCTCACGAATCTTAGCCGAACCCCATGCAAGCTGAAACCTCTACCTTGGCCGAACCTATTAGGACTCGGCCGAACTCTAATCCTAAACGAACCTTGTATGGTTCGTTGCATGCACAGCTGAATCCTAGGGAGTCCCCCACGAGCATTCACGAACCATTATGATGCCACGAACTTTCCTGATCAGTCGCGAACCATAGCAAACCCTAGGGGGTGGCCGAACCCATTCTGGGTAACGAACCTTTGGACTTTCAGCTTTAGCAGCCGAACCATCAACTAAGCTACGAACCTTCATTGTTGCTGCGAGTCTCTATGCAAAGGCTAACCCAGACGAACCTCATTGTGGATGATCAATTGCCGAACCCTCATGATCGACTCACGAACCCTAATTGTCGAATCTTTGGCCGAACCCTAGGAGAACCGAACCTTCGACCATGGCAGCCATAGGTTCGCTGCCATGGTGTGGTAACCACGGTTGTGTTGACCCAAATTCAAAACTATCCGGCCCAATTCAATCCCATTTGGTCCAAGCCTTTGTCGAATCGGCCCAACTTAGTTTCAATCGGCCCAAAGATTTAACAAAGCCCAATTTAGTACATCGACACATTAAGAGCTCTAAATTGGCCCATGGCTTTTGCTAAGTCTCATGGTTACATGGACTAAGGCCAATTGTGTGGGCTCGACTTATAATACTTGTGAATTGATCATGAATTGGTTAAGTTATAACTTAATAACAATCATGAAGATAAATTCACAATCACAAGGCTTGAAATCAATTGAACATCTTTTCACAACAAATGGTAATCAATGGCTATCAAATTCAAGAACATTTATCATTTTATGCATATGAATTATGCATCAAAGAACATTTCACAAGTTTCTTGAACCCATGATCAATCAATCAATTCAAGACATAACTTTCAAGAGTTAATCAAGATCAATAGAACACCAGTCAATCAATGAATCAAGTTATACAATTATAGATCCTATATCTTATGTATGATTACATTGTTATAGGAAACAATTAGAGGTCTTGTTTGCTACTTGCTATCTGTTTAAGTTCAGAGTCTACTGCAGACAGGTGAGAACTTTAGCCCCTCTTTTTACTGTTTTATAACTGTTTTGGGGTGGAACACGTGATCAAAACCACTATTTCAATCTTGTTTCATTGCACAGATTATGTGCAATCATAAACATTACAGGTTTATCTTATGAATCCAAGTGATTCTTCAACTGTTTAAGGAATGATGTCAACTGTTTTAAAAGAATTATTTACCATTAAACCCTTATTACTAAAAAGGATTTTATAATGTTTTCTTGAAATGTTTTATAACAGTCTCACTCAAATGTTCTTTTAAAGGATTTTACAAACCCTTTTGTTATAAACCTTGTTATTACACAAGGTCATCACATCATGGTATTCAAAACAAGTGGTTCACAATATGGTATCCAAATCAAGTGGTTCAAAACATGGTATTCAAATTCATTGGTTCAAAACATGGTATTCAAGTTCATTGGTTCAAAAACATGGTATTCAAGTCAAGTTGTTCACAACATGGTATTCAAATCAAGAGATTCATTTCATGTTACATAAACAAAGGATTCAACTCGTGAAGTTAAATCCAGGTTTTCAATAAGACATTAACACATCCGGTTAAAGTAAGATTCAGAAAACATGGTGTCCATTGTTGTAAACAAACTTATAAACCCATCAAGTAATCATATTCATTAGCGTTAGTACTGGGTGATCACAACAAGGGAAAGCGGACACATACATTGGGGCAGGCCGATTGCTGCAGTTAGTTTTTAAATCTGTTTTATAAACTAACTGCAGATTTCGGTTACATATGGTTTATTCAAAACTGTTGACATATTATCTAACTCCAAACGTGGTTTGGGACTTGATATTATATGTTGACTCATGTGCAAACAGTGATTGGACTGTTTACACTTATTTTCTTACTTGATGTTAGTTTGGGTTGCAACTCATCCGTGTGAATCTTATGATGCTTTAACTTACCTATGTCTTATATCATATACTCATGTTTACAAATGTTTAAACCTATTGTTCTCACCAACTACGTCTGTAGTTGACAGTTACTTTTCACGTGTTTCAGGTAATCAGGTTTAAGCAGTTTCAGAGACAACTAAGGAGACCATATTAAGATAGAACAAGATGAAGAAACATGCTAGGATGGAATAGAAACCCACCAAATCCTATTTGTTTAATCGTCTTGTTTGGAGTCTTATTTTGTAAACTATATTTTTGGGTCTGTAGTTGTCTTATCTTGATAGATAGTTGTCTGTAACTAAACCATTGTCTTAACTCTATGAAACATAGTAATCCGTTGTGGTTGTTCTTGATCAATACTTGTGCATGATTCAACTGATCATACGTCACCGCGCCGTGGATTCCGCACGCGGCGCAGGGGTGTGACATTTAGGAAATTTCGTCCCGAAATTTATTTATTTAATAATTATTTTTGTCACGAGTGTTGATTGTTGCTTACTATTCTTTTGTCTCGTCTTCTTCGAAACTTTTATTTTCGACTTAACATTTTAGATTGATGATTATTTAATTAGCATTATAGAATAATGTCTAAATTCATAGACTACTATATATAATATCTGAAGATATAATTGTAACACGTTTGTTTTTTTAGAGTTTGTATATAGTTTGATCACTTGCTAAGGGGATTTCCATTTAACGATATCTTACTTAAATAAAGGTAAGAGTTATGATTGATATCCTTGATTTAATCTGGTGTAAGAATACACAGCAGATACTTATTTATGAATAACAATTAATTTGATTAACAATCTTGACTATGGCCTAATTTTCACGAATTTATAAATTGAATTGACAAATCCTATCCTTAGTCAAGCTTTCGGCACTACTACCAATGTATTATTGGTGCTTATATATAGGGTATACCGCAGTCAACCCACCACATCACTAATACATTGATAGCATTCCAATCACCAACCAAAACTATCCTAATATTAACTATATTCGAATACACGCTTGAATTACTTGATTACCTTTAGAAATCGTATTAGTTTAGAAATACCAAAAATTGCAATCTTGCAATTAAATCTCCTAGTTGTATGGATTATTAAATGATTGCTTTTGAATATACGAATAACACAAAATACACTAGTATGTGATGTTATATAGTTATGATAACTACTTATCATTTACCTTAGTTATGATATCACTGAATCTTTGAGTACTTGTTTAAACATACGAATATAGAATAATTCGTTTAAGAATCATTAATATTATTCATGTGATTATCGATATCTTTGATTTGACCTGGTGTAAGAATACACACCAAGCTTAATCATTGAGCAACAATTGGTTTGACTATCATAGTTCTCTCAAAACTGTAGATTGAATTGACTACTCTAGCCCTCGATCAAGCTTTTGGTCCTATTACCAATGTACTATTAGTGCTTATATATAGGGTATACCGCAGCCAACCCACCAAACTACTAATACTTTGATAGCATACCAAACGCCTACCAAGGCTAACATAAACTTTAAACTTGTTTGAATAGGTGCGGTAGATGTTGACTAGCCTTTAAGTATTGTATGAGTAGATAGATTCTAAACATTGCAAATTTTGCAATGGAATCTCATAGTTGTATCGTATGAATAGAAGTATGATCAATTTTGGATAAATGAACGATATATAATAGTATAATACACAATTATTTGATATTATATACCTTTGATAGCTGTGATAACTTATTATCACTAATCATAGCTATAATATCATTGAATCTTTGAATCGTTGTCTAAAGATACGAATACAGAATGATTCGTTTAAAAATCAATAATATGATTCATGTGAACTTGTTTGGGATTTCATATGAAATCACTCATACTAACATCCCATAAGTTCGAGTCATGCCACTTTATTGAAATCTAAACAGAGTATGAAATAAAATAAGAAATCTTTGTGTTTGGGTTAAAACAATAAAATTAAATATCGGTGTGATTTGTCTAAAACATAGGAAATGATATATAGGATTGAATACTTCACGACATGTTAGAATTATTTATTAAACTCTTAGGCATAATATCATAGGGATTTTACAGCATTGGACATCATGAATTACATGAAAGATGTGATATCATAACTTTTAGATATAGTGACAAATCACTATTCTTAAGTGCAATATCATTGAGTTTTCTGTCATGAGTTTGAATATTAGAATATGCAATATTATATGACTTTTAAGATTTAGTGATGAATGACCATCAGTAAATCTTAAGTATAGTATTGCTAGTTTTCTTGAATGGCAAAATATACATAATAAATCAAAGTGTAATAACATCATAACCTTTTAAATTTAGTGATGTATCACCATCACAAATCTTAGGTTTAATGTTACTAACTTATTGAATCATATCATAGGTAACATAAAACAAAGAGAGGTGACATCATATCTTATGATACGTAGTGATGAATCACCATCCCTAATCTTAAGTATGATATCATGGAGTTTTAAAAAAAATCATAGCATATCATAGGTAAAAAATCATAACCTTTTGATACTGTGATGTATCACTATCACAACTCTTAGGTATAATGTTACCAACTTCTTGAATCATAACATATATAACATAAAACAAAGAGAGTTGATGTCATATCATGTGAGACATAGTAATGAATCACCATTACTATCTTCAAGTATGAATTATGGAGGTAATTAATCATGACATATACATTATAAATCCAAAGAAAGGTAACTCCATTGCCTTTAGATGTAGTAATTTATCACCATTACAATCTTAAGTGTCATATTATTAGCTTTCTTGAATCATAACATATGTATTATTCAACAAAGGAAAAATGGCATCTTAAGTATGTATATTGGAGTTCTTGAATCATAACATATACACAATAAATCCAAGAAAGATAACATTATAACTCTAAGGTGTAGTGATGTATCACCATCACAATCTTGGTACAACATTATTAACTTTTCTTGGATCATGACATATATATTATTATTCATCAAAAGAAGAATGACATCATAGCTTGTGAGATGTAGTGATGATTCACCATAACTAATCTATAGTATGATATCATAAGTTTGGAAGTTGTATACGCAATGTATTGAAATCATTTTGAATTTGATTTAGAAAACTTAGAGAGTAGTATCCAAGTTGCACACCTTTTGGCTTAATAGAATTAATGTTGTTTGTAAAATGTAACATGCTTTGGCCTATATGTTAAATACTCTCATTAAGAATCCCCAGGAAAGCTAGACTGGTCCCTCGTCAGGGATTATGAATCGCTTTCCTAGACAGGAGTCTCAACTACCGGTATTCACCCTTCCAGTTACTACATGCTCATTTTAACAAACTTAATTCTAACGAGGTATTAAATCAAAATTGAGTGGATAATAAAATCACAAATAATCAAATAGTTTGAACTGGTTTGAATGACATAAGGAATGGTATTCACAATTGAATACCGGGTGACATATTAGAATCGTTTTTGTTTGTAAGGTGTTTGGAATGATATGCTTTGGCCTATAAGTGATTGTACTCTCATCAAAAGTCCCCAGGAAAGCTAGACAGGTCCCACAGTACCTCGGGGATTTATACGAATAGCTTTCCTAGACAGGAATTCTAACTACCGGTATTACACTCTTCCAGTTAGTACATATCCACCCTACAAACATAATTCTAACAGGATCTTAAAATCAATATTGGAATTCCTATAGTGTCTAAGGAATATATTAGACATTAAATCTAATGAGTTTGAATCCCTATTGTCTAAACATCGTTTGTGCGTAAGTGAGCTTGGAATAGAGTTTACTTAAAAACAATTTCAAAGGCAATTGCTTAAGCTAATTAATCCCCATAATAAGAAGTTATCTTAAACTAAGGCATTCTTAGCTAAATGTAAGCAATGGGATTTTATTAACTATGTCTTTCCTCTATGGTATATTAACAAACTAAGGCTTTCCTCTATGGTAACATGTATATAACACAAAACAATAAGTATTGTAAAATACATACCACATAAGCAAGAAACAAACAATCAAAGATAATATGAGATAACTCATATAGGGGAAGCTTAGTTATAGTCTAGGCCACCATTTTATAATAACCTAAATCCCTATAACCATGGCTCTAATACCAATCTGTCACACCCCGACCGACGTCGGAATGCATCGGGGCGCGAGTTTGACTGTTCATTAGCTCATGGTGCTATTTAACGTTTCAATATTTAATACATCATTATTACAAAACAAACATAACATTCATTAACTCATAAAACAACATTACATGAATTGAATACAAAACAGTTACACTTGCAATGCTAAATCATTGATTACAGTTTAACTAGGTCACTACTTCTTATCCTATGTATTCATCATGCTTGCTTATCCTATTACACATGTAAAATAGAGTTTGTCAACTATTTGCATAGTTGGTGAGTTGTCACACCCCCTGCGCCGCGTGCGAAATCCACGGCGCGGTGACGTATGAATAGTTGAATCATGCACAAGTATTGAATAAGAACAACCACAATGTATTACTAGATTTCATAATGTTTAGACCGTTGTTTAGTTACAGACAATCTATCTACAAAAAGAATTACAACTACAGACCCAAAATATAGTTTACAAAATAAGACTTCAAACAAGACAATTAAACATTCAGGATTTTAGTGTGTTTCTAAATCCATCCTAGCATGTTTCTTCATCTTGTTCTATCTTAAGCGGTCTCCTTAGTTGTCCTTTAGTGTGTATTAAACCTGATTACCTGAAACACGTGAAAAGTAACTGTCAACTACAGAGGTAGTTGGTGAGAACAATAGGTTTAACAATTTTAAACATGAATTTGCATTGTAAGGCATATGTTTAAAACAATAATTAAATTACATGGATGAGCTGCAACCCAAACTAACATCAAGTATGTAAAATGTGTCCAAACAGTCAACAGACCATTTGCTAATGAAGCCAACATATAATCAAGTCCCAAACTACGTTTGGAGTTAGATAATGTATCAGCAGTTTTGATAAAACCATAATGAAACCAAACCTGCAGTTAGCTTATAAAACAAATTTAAAAGCTAACTCCATTTTGGTATGTCCCAATGTGTCCGCTTTCCCTTGTTGTGATCACCCAGTACTAACACTAATGAATATGAAACTTGATGTGTTAATAAGTTTGTTCACAACAGTGGACACCATGCTTTGGAATTTTTCTTTAA
The DNA here is from genome assembly GCA_009363875.1 of Mikania micrantha. Lineage (NCBI taxonomy): Eukaryota > Viridiplantae > Streptophyta > Magnoliopsida > Asterales > Asteraceae > Mikania > Mikania micrantha. The sequence continues at coordinate 84,512,653 of CM018693.1, forward strand.
AACCAATGATTTAATGCCTTATTTAATAACATGATTTGAAAACCTTGTTTGAATACCATGAATTGAATCCTTTGTTTGAACACCATGAAATGAATCCTTTGTTTGAACATCACCATGAAAACCATATACCTTGTTTTAAAACCCTTGATTGAGTACATAGTATAGTGTCCTTGTATAGTAACAAGGTTTATAAAAGATTATTTTCGAAAACACGAGTTTATAGTAAAAGAGTTTATAAGTCACATTATTTAAAAGTGTTTGTCATTTATAAAACCATTAGAGTAAAACTGATATAAAACAGTTCAAGGAAACTTGATAAAACTTCTTTAATAGAAAGTGTTTTACAGTTGATAAAATCCTTTGAAACAGTTGAATAATCTAATGAATTTGTACTATGAACCTGTAATGTTTGAAGAATAGCATACATCTTGTATAATGAAATACAATTGTACATAGTGTATTTGATCACGTGTTCCACCCCAAACAGTTGAAAAACAGTAAAAGAGGGGCTAATGTTCTCACATGTCTGCAGTAGACTCTGAACTATAACAAATAGCAAGTAGCAAACAGGACTTCTAACTGGTTCCTATATCATTGTAATCATACATAAGATATAAGATTTATGATGGTATAGACTTTGATTCATTGATTGACTTGTGTTAACTTGAACTTGATTAACTTTTGAATACATGTTCTCATATTTGGAAATGTTGTACGAACTTGAAAGTCATGATTGAGTTACGAGATTGATATTTGATTCTTGAAAAGAATTGAAATGTCCTTTCATGCACAACTCATATGCATAAGATAACAAGTGTTTGTGAATTTGATAACCATTGATTAGCATGCATTTAGAAAAGATGTTTGAATTGTTTTTATGACTTTGGAACTATGAATTGATCTCATAATTATGTTAAGTTGTAAACTTAACCTATTTAAGATCAATTCACAATTACTTTAAGTTGTGGGCCTCACATTGGGCCTTAAGCCCATGAAACCATGGTGGGCTTATCAAAGGCCATGGGCCACTTAACTTAGACATGGGCAAATGCGGTTGTTATTGGGCCAATTAGATAATGTCTAAATGCTATGATCTTGGGTTGAATAATTGAAGTTGGGCCAAGTATCAAAGGAATGTTGGGCCAAACAATATGTATATGAGCCATGTAAGGTACCAATTGAAGATCACAATGGGCCGAATGGAACTAGGTTGAGCCGATTAAATAAGGGTTTGGACCGGCTGTGGGTTTTGATTGGTACATCGAAGAACAAAGTCCCAAGGCAGCGAACCTTTTATGGTTCTGGCCTAAGGTTCGGCCACAGCTAATCAGGCGAACCTTAGGGTTCGTGCATGTCCAGGTTCGGCTACATGGCATGAGGGTTCGGTGATCCATGAAACAGTAGGGTTCGTCGAGGAGCATAAAGGTTCGGCAACTCATGATTGTTCGGCCGAGGTGAAAGGTTCGGCTTGCATGGGTTCGATGAAGATTCGTGAAGCCATGCAAGGCTCGTGCAGGTTCGGGAAACCCATTAGGGTTCGTCTGGCTGTGATCAACGAACCATTGGTTCGTTACTGATGTAGGGTTCGCCAAAAGAAGGTTCGGCCAAAGACTTAATGGTTCGGCAAATCGGGAAGCTCGTGATAATGCATGGAATTTTGATGCAGGTTCGTGAAGCCCCTTAGGGTTCGGCCTATGATCAGCGAACCATGCAGGTTCGTCCCCAACAAAATGGTTCGGCCGAAATCCAAAAGGCTCGCCGCCTCAAGGGTTCGGCTCCTATGGCTTCCCCGAACCTGTCGAGCTGCATCATCACCATGGAGCATTTCTGATTTTTCGAAGCCTGTGTCGTGTCACCATTGTTCCAGAATCATTCTCGAAGGTATAAGATCGTTATTACTAGGGTTCTAAATCGGTTTCTTGAGTTGGATGGCAAGAACACACAAAAACCCTTATTTTTGAACATTTCAAGCATCAATACCTTGTTTTTGGCCGGATAATTCCACAGATCCTTTGTACTTTCGTGTAGGGAATGTCGAGAGCTTCGCGTGGACACCAAGAACGCCCAAATCCGTGGAGAGACGAAGGAGATACACGCGTTTGATGCTCGGTTTTCTAGAGAGACGTTGGAGAACGAATTTGGTAGAGAGAGAAAGGGTTTGGCTGCATTTAATGAAGGAAATAGCCTTCTTCAAGGCTTTTATAGTCCGAGGGGTATTCGGGTCCGCTCCGGTTGCTCGGTTTGTGTTTTCATCGGGGTTCCGGAACTTTTACGCGATTTAAAATAAAAGGATTATTATTCTCATCATTTCGATGAGTTTCAAAATTGTAAAAATATAAAATAATATATTTCAAATATTTTTACTCTTTGTGCGTTGCCAGATCGTTAAACAAACACAATTACGTGTATACCCGCAATCGTGTACGTTTTCCGATCGTATTAATTATTTAAAGCCGTTTAATCATATTTATAAGTTCAACATTCGTATCATTATGGATCGTCACCCATAACTATACTCAGTCTCGCTTACGTATTACGATTCTTGTTTAATTAATTGCTTGTCATAATATTCGTCTCAACACTACGCACTAACACTATCCCATTACACCGAACGTAGTATATGTATAGGGCATACCCCAGATTCCAGCTACCTGCCGTACCTGACGCCGTCCCACCACTGTTTCGATATAATACGATACTGTTCTTGCCTAGCGAACTCGACTGTCAATAAACAATACATACTTGTTCCTAAATAATAAAGATCCTAACACACAAGCACATTATGAACACATGAATCACATTGACTGATTTGATATGAAAAAACATTTGTTCTAACACTGTTTACAACTACCATGACTAAATGTACAAATGTTACAGTCTCCCCTAGTTAAGGGAATTTCGTCCCGAAATTAACTAGCCGAAGGTACTGTAAAAAGATGAGGGTACTTAGGCTTCATCTGGTCTTTCACGTTCCCATGTGAACTCAGCACCGCGTTTGCCCTCCCATCGTACCTTTACGATCGGGATACGGCTGTGTTTAAGTTTCTTGACCCCATGATCCATGATTTCAACCGGACGTTCTATGAATTGCATGTTGTTTTGAATCTGAATGTCTTCCAGTGGAATCTGAACATCATGATCCGCCAAACATTTTTTGAGATTCGATACATGAAATGTATCGTGAACATTGCTTAGCTCCACTGGAAGTTTGAGTTTGTAGGCTACGGGACCAATCCTTTCCAGGATCTCAAAGGGTCCAACGTACCTTGGTGCAAGTTTCCCTTTCTTCCCTAATCGGACAACACCTTTCTAGGGAGAAACTTTGAGTAAGACTCGGTCACCGACTTGAAACTCAAGCGGTTTCCGACGTCGATCGGCATAACTCTTTTGTCGATCTCTTGCGGCCTTAAGCCTTGATTGAATGATTGTGATTTTGTCTGTTGTTTCTTGAATAAGTTCGGGTCCTACGACCTGTGAGTCACCAATCTCGGTCCAACAGACCGGTGATCGGCACTTCCTACCATATAAAGCTTCGAATGGTGCACATTGAATGCTTGTATGGTAGCTGTTGTTGTACGAAAACTCTATGAGTGGAGGATGAGTATCCCAACTCCCACCAAAGTCAATCACACAAGAACGAAGCACGTCCTCGAGTGTTTGGATAGTTCTTTCGCTTTGACCGTCGGTTTGGGGATGATACGCCGTGCTAAGATTAACACGAGTTCCCAAAGCCTTTTGCAATGACTGCCAAAAGCGAGAAGTAAAACGACTATTACGATCAGAAATGATTGATGTTGGAGTACCATGACGCGCAATGATTTCGTTGATGTACAATGTAGCTAACTTCTCCATTTTGTAATCCTCTCGGATCGGGAGAAAATGAGCAGATTTGGTGAGTCGATCAACTATCACCCAAATCGAATCGAAACCTCGCGGAGTTCTCGGCAACTTGGTTATGAAATCCATGGAAATTTGCTCCCATTTCCATTGAGGAATTTCAGGTTGCTGCAGAAGTCCCGAAGGCTTTTGATGTTCTGCTTTGACTTTGGAACATGTAAGACATTTTCCCACGTACAGTGCTATGTCTTTCTTCATTCCTGGCCACAAATAAGACGCCCGCAAGTCTTGGTACATCTTATCTGCTCCAGGATGAACTGAGTATCGCGACTTATGAGCCTCATCACAGATGAGTGTGCGCAACTCTTCTGACTTTGGAATCCAGATGCGGCCGTTGAGATATAACACCCCGTCAGATCGAGGTTCCAGTTTCTTCTCAATTCCGCAATCTAAGTCTGCCTTAAGCTGATTGTCTGTTACTACTTGTTGTTGTGCGATACGAATCAAATCCTTCAAGTTCGGTTGTGTGTTGATCTCCATGGCTCTTACACGAATTGGTTTGACTGGTTCCTTACGACTAAGAGCATCCGCCACCACATTGGCTTTACCCGGATGGTAACGAATCTCACAGTCATAATCAGTTAGAAGCTCAACCCAACGTTGTTGTCTCATGTTGAGTTCTTTCTGATTAAGGATGTGTTGCACGCTCTTGTGGTCTGTATAGATGACACATTTAGTACCATAAAGGTAGTGCCTCCAAATCTTCAATGCAAAGACCACAACCCCTAACTCAAGGTCATGAGTAGTGTAATTTTTCTCATGCACCTTAAGCTGTCTTGAAGCATATGCAATCACCTTGTCCCGTTGCATCAGTACACAACCGAGTCCAAGGTTTGAAGCATCGCAGTAGACAATGAAATCATCACTGCCTTCTGGAAGACTAAGGATAGGGGACTTGCATAACTTATGTTTAAGAAGTTGAAATGCATCTTCTTGCTTCTGTCCCCATATGAACGCTTGACTTTTCTGGGTTAGTGTGGTAAGTGGCAAGGCAATCTTTGAAAAGTTCGCAATGAACCTTCTGTAATAGCCTGCCAATCCCAGAAATGAACGAATCTCTGTTGGAGTAGATGGCGTAGTCCAGTTCTTAATCGCCTCAATCTTTGCTGGATCTACATGTATCCCATCTTTGTTTATGACATGTCCTAAGAAGTGAACTTCTTTTAGCCAAAATTCACATTTTGAGAATTTAGCATAGAGTTGTTCCTCTTTTAGTAATTCTAGGACTTTCTTCAAATGAATCTCATGCTCTTGTTCCGTCTTTGAATAGATCAGTATATCGTCAATAAAGACAATAACAAACTGATCTAAGTAAGGTCTGCAGACTCGATTCATCAAATCCATGAACACTGCAGGTGCATTGGTCAGTCCAAATGGCATAACCACAAACTCGTAGTGTCCATATCGAGTCCTAAATGCAGTCTTTGGTATATCCTCATCATTTACTCGCAACTGATGACACCCGGATCGTAAATCAATCTTAGAGAAGCAAGTTGCTCCCTGTAATTGATCAAACAGATCATCGATCCTGGGCAGAGGATATCTATTCTTGATTGTCAACTTGTTTAGCTCACGATAATCAATGCACATACGAAATGAACCGTCTTTCTTCTTGACAAAGAGAACCGGAGCTCCCTAAGGGGAGAAACTCGGTCTTATGAAACCTTTGTCTAAAAGTTCTTGAAGCTGACTAGACAGTTCTTGCATCTCAGATGGTGCTAATCGATACGGTGACTTCGCCACTGGGTTTGCTCCAGGGACGAGGTCGATTCTAAACTCCACTTGCCGGATCGGTGGTAACCCAGGCAAGTCTTCTGGAAACACATCAGGAAAATCTCTGATAACTGGAACGTCTCCAACTGCTTTCTTTTCAGGTTTCTTCTCTACCACATGAGCCAAGAATGCATAGTATTTCTTCCTCAGATACTTCCTAGCCTTGATGCACGACACAATCTTCAATCCGCGGCAGGGTTTCTCGCCATAGATTCTCATCGTTTCGCCGGACGGTAAAGGAATCCGAATAAGTTTCTCCGAACAGACAATTTCGGCATTGTTTTTAGACAACCAATCCATTCTTATCACAACTTCGAAGCTTCCGAGTGTCATAGGAATAAGATCGATGAGGAAAAGATGGTCGTTTAATCTTAATTCACAACCATGTATTATAGAATCTACAAGTATGGTCTTACCATCAGCTACTTCTACGGTATAGGGAGCAGTAAGCATAGATGGTTGTATGTTAAACAAAGAAGCAGTATGAGCATAGATAAAGCTTTTATCGGCACCAGTATCAAATATGATAGAAACGTAATGACCATTAAGGAGAAATGTACTCGTGACAGCTGCTGGCTCCTCGCGTGCTTCAGCAGCTCCGTTAACAAAGGCACGAGTAGTAGCAGTGTTGTTGTTGAGTTTTGGACACTGGTTTCTGAAGTGCCCCTCTGCTCCACAATTATAACAGGCCCTTCCACCTGTAGCAGTAGGAGTTGTGATTGCAGTTGTTGCAGCAGCAAGATGAGCAGATCGGCATGTAGCTGCCAAGTGTCCCCTCCGCCCACACTTAAGACACTTTTTGCATGGAGTATTGGGTAGATGATGGTATTGGCATTTGTTACACAGTGGGTACGTGTCAGTATAGGGCTTTCTGACTGTTGCAGGTTGTGGCATAGCTGTAATGGGTGTGGCATGAGTGGGTGTAGCTGTAGTCTAAGCTGCATAATTCTTGATCAACCTCTGTTTCTGCTTCTTCTTATTGGGTTGGTGTTGTTCAGGCTTCTTGCCTTCTTCAATCTGTGCTCTTTTGTACCCTTTTCGGGTGAGCACACCAGATTTGACATATTCCTCAGTAAGGCTAGCTCCAAGATGAATCGCTGCCTCCAGGGTAGTGGGGTTATTTCCCATCACAGTTCCCCTGACAACTAGAGGTAAGCCTTCGATGTACTTCTCTATTCTGCGGGATAGATGAGTAACCAGGTGTGGCACCAAAATGCACAACTCATGGAAACGAGTTGTATATTTCGCGTTCTCGCCACTGTCTTGGGCCAAGTTCCACATTTCAACCTCAAGTTTCTTCAGTTCATGATGTGGACAAAACTTTTCCACAAGTAATTTCTTGAAATCCTCCCAGGATAAGGCCAAAGCAACCTCTCGTCCTCTGGTGTTCTTCTCAAAATTCCACCAGGTGAGTGCGCCTTTGTGAAAAGCGCTTGAGGCCATCTTGACCTTCAGATTTTCAGGACATCCTGTGAAGTCAAGGATATCCTCAATGCTCTCCAGCCATTGCAGTAGACTGGTAGCTCCCTCAGTACCCGCATACTTAGGAGGTTTAGCTTCATTGAACTGCTTGAAAGTGAAGTTAGCAGTTCCCGTGTTAGTAGCATTTGAGTTATGTGCTGAATCACTGGTACTTCCCCAAAGATTCTGGGTGATATCAGTGACCATGCCCAGAATGACATCCCTCATGTGTATAGCGATGGCTCGGGTAATCTTGTTGATCTCATCATCGTTGCCACTTGTCGAACCCCCTCCGTTAGGATCACATCGGGGAGGCATTCTACGAATAGAAGCCACAAGTGGGTCAGTAATGAGGAAGGATACAATTGAATTTACATGATAAAGTTAGTACTATATCCATACTACTAATATTATCATTCAATTGTAATATGAGTATGTACACGTACAAGCAATAAGCTCATTAGCATACTTCTCATGTAAATATGTATAATGTCCCATGATTTCACTCCACCAAACCTACACACTGACACTTTCCCGATATACCGAAGATAACTTGTATATAGGGCATACGAAAGGGTCAAGCAAACTGCCAGCCCAGACGCCATCCCACCTCCGCTTCGATATACCACGATCATGTCCTTGCTAACATTTGGCAACATGTTTGTACTGATTCCCATGTATGTTCCATTGATTAAAAATCCCATGATCTTTGATCAATTTGAACTATGATTGAATCCATGATTGAATTATGGTTATGTTATGCGTGCACCTACTAACAGTTGTTTACATGTAGAACTAAATCATATGTGTGCTCTACATTTTTCTTGTTAAACTATGTTAAAAAGTACTAATGATGTAATCACTTAAGAATTTCACTTAAGGTTTACATTGAAAGAATCTTCATAACTTGATTGATTAACACGCAATGTTTGACTCATCCAAGTATGAATAGCACAATGATTTGATTCACCAATGATTGTATCTCTAATGTTTGTACCTCATGTGTTTGACTAATGTTCAGTGATCCCAGTTGCTCCCGAATCCTCACTTCAAATACGAATGCCGGATTCCCCCTGACATACCGAAATAAGCTTATATATAGGGCCAGCTCTCACCGCCCACCACTTACCGCAGCACGTCAGCGTTAATCCGCCGTTTTTGTTTGGAGTTAAGATTCCAACTCTTGATTGTTATGATTGATTCATTTTTGTCTCTTGTTCCTTGGTTATGATTATGAGTGTGTAAACCATGGTCCTTAATTTACTTGAAATTAAGACCTTAGGTTTTAGTATGTGTGTCCTAGGTTAATTAACCTAGGTTCCCAATACTTACAGTATTGAGTATAATGATCTCTTGTGGGAACTTCAACTAAAGAATACTATTACACAGATTCTAAGTTATAAAGTTCCTATGATAATGAATACCTGATAATGACAACATGACAAGGATTTCAAATCAAAGATTCTAAAATTATAGATCTTGACCTCTGAATTCCTATGATGAACATGATGAGGATTTTAGATCAAAGATACTAAGAATACAGATCTTTGTCTCTAAATTCCTCAGATGAACACTGATTGAGAATTCCAGATCAAGGATACTAAGAATACAGATCCTTGCCTCTGGAATCCTTTAATGAACTCTGATTGAGAATTTCAGATCAAAGATACTAAGAATACAGATCCTTGCCTCTGAAATCCTTAAATGAATATGTGTGAGAAATTTAATTCGGTTTCTAAAATTATAGAATTCCGATTCAAATTCCTTGACTCTATATCTAATCCTAGAAAAATATCCCTAAGATCTTTCAAGCTTAATATGGACTTAATGCTTACTTAAGTTTACTTAGATCCTAAGTATCCTCAAGCCTATAGCACTTATCCTATTGGGTAGCTTAGGTTATAGTCTAGGTCATTAATTATTGGGTTTTTCCCAGTTCTCTACAACCTTGGCTCTGATACCAACCTGTCACACCCCCTGCGCCGCGTGCGGAATCCACGGCGCGGTGACGTATGAATAGTTTAATCATGCACAAGTATTGAATAAGAACAACCACAATGTATTACTAGATTTCATAATGTTTAGACCATTGTTTAGTTACAGACAATCTATCTACCAAAAGAATGACAACTACTGACCCAAAATATAGTTTACAAAATAAGACTTCAAACAAGACAATTAAACATTCAGGATTTTAGTGTGTTTCTAAATCCATCCTAGCATGTTTCTTCATCTTGTTCTATCTTAAGCGGTCTCCTTAGTTGTCCTTTAGTGTGTATTAAACCTGATTACTTGAAACACGTGAAAAGTAACTGTCAACTACAGAAGTAGTTGGTGAGAACAATAGGTTTAACAATTTTAAACATGAATTTACATTGTAAGGCATATGTTTAAAACAATAATTAAATTACATGGATGAGCTTCAACCCAAACTAACATCAAGTATGTAAAATGTGTCCAAACAGTCAACAGACTATTTGCTAATGGAGCCAACATATAATCAAGTCCCAAACTATGTTTGGAGTTAGATAATGTATCAGCAGTTTTGATAAAACCATAATGAAACCAAACCTGCAGTTAGCTTATAAAACAAATTTAAAAGCTAACTCGATTTTGGTATGTCCCAATGTGTCCGCTTTCCCTTGTTGTGATCACTCAGTACTAACGCTAATGAATATGAAACTTGATGTGTTTATAAGTTTGTTCACAGCAATGCACACCATGCTTTTGAACCTTGCTTTAAAACCAATGATTTAATGCCTTATTTAATAACATGATTTGAAAACCTTGTTTGAATACCATGAATTGAATCCTTTGTTTGAACACCATGAAATGAATCCTTTGTTTTAACATCACCATGAAAACCATCGTTTGAATACCTTGTTTTAAAACCCTTGATTGAGTACATAGTATAGTGTCCTTGTATAGTAACAAGGTTTATAAAAGATTATTTTCGAAAACACGAGTTTATAGTAAAAGAGTTTATAAGTCACATTATTTAAAAGTGTTTGTCATTTATAAAACCATTAGAGTAAAACTGATATAAAACAGTTCAAGGAAACTTGATAAAACTTCTTTAATAGAAAGTGTTTTACAGTTGATAAAATCCTTTGAAACAGTTGAATAATCTAATGAATTTGTACTATGAACCTGTAATGTTTGAAGAATAGCATACATCTTGTATAATGAAATACAATTGTACATAGTGTATTTGATCACGTGTTCCACCCCAAACAGTTGAAAAACAGTAAAAGAGGGGCTAATGTTCTCACCTGTCTGCAGTAGACTCTGAACTATAACAAATAGCAAATAGCAAACAGGACTTCTAACTGGTTCCTATATCATTGTAATCATACATAAGATATAAGATTTATGATGGTATAGACTTTGATTCATTGATTGACTTGTGTTAACTTGAACTTGATTAACTTTTGAATACATGTTCTCATATTTGGAAATGTTGTATGAACTTGAAAGTCATGATTGAGTTACGAGATTGATATTTGATTCTTGAAAAGAATTGAAATGTCCTTTCATGCACAACTCATATGCATAAGATAACAAGTGTTTGTGAATTTGATAACCATTGATTAGCATGCATTTAGAAAAGATGTTTGAATTGTTTTTATGACTTTGGAACTATGAATTGATCTCATAATTATGTTAAGTTGTAAACTTAACCTATTTAAGATCAATTCACAATTACTTTAAGTTGTGGGCCTCACATTAGGCCTTAAGCCCATGAAACCATGGTGGGCTTATCAAAGGCCATGGGCCACTTAACTTAGACATGGGCTAATGCGGTTGTTATTGGGCCAATTAGATAATGTCTGAATGCTATGATTTTGGGTTGAATAATTGAAGTTGGGCCAAGTATCAAAGGAATGTTGGGCCAAACAATATGTATATGAGCCATGTAAGGTACCAATTGAAGATCATAATGGGCCGAATGGAACTAGGTTGAGCCGATTAAATAAGGGTTTGGACCGGCTGTGGGTTTTGATTGGTACATCGAAGAACAAAGTCCCAAGGCAGCGAACCTTTTATGGTTCTGGCCTAAGGTTCGGCCACAGCTAATCAGGAGAACCTTAGGGTTCGTGCATGTCCAGGTTCGGCTACATGGCATGTGGGTTCGGTGATCCATGAAACAATAGGGTTCGTCGAGGAGCATAAAGGTTCGGCAACTCATGATTGTTCGGCCGAGGTGAAAGGTTCGGCTTGCATGGGTTCGATGAAGATTCGTGAAGCCGTGCAAGGCTCGTGCAGGTTCGGGAAACCCATTAGGGTTCGTCTGGCTGTGATCAATGAACCATTGGTTCGTTACTGATGTAGGGTTCGCCAAAAGAAGGTTCGGCCAGAGACTTAATGGTTCGGCAAATCGGGAAGCTCGTGATAATGCATGGCATTTTGATGCAGGTTCGTGATGCCCCTTAGGGTTCGGCCTATGATCAGCGAACCATGCAGGTTCGCCCCCAACAAAATGGTTCGGCCGAAATCCAGAAGGCTCGCCGCCTCAAGGTTTCGGCTCCTATGGCTTCCCCGAACCTGTCGAGCGGCATCATCAGCATGGAGCATTTCTGATTTTTCGAAGCCTTTGTCGTGTCACCATTGTTCCAAAATCATTCTCGAAGGTATAAGATCGTTATTACTAGGGTTCTAAACCGGTTTCTTGAGTTGGATGGCAAGAACACACAAAAACCTTTATTTTCGAACACTTCAAGCATCAATACCTTGTTTTTGGCCGGATAATTCCACAGAGCCTTTGTACTTTCGTGTAGGGAATGTCGAGAGCTTCGCGTGGACACCAAGAACGCCCAAATCCGTGGAGAGACGAAGGAGATACGCGCGTTTGATGCTCGGTTTTCTAGAGAGAGGTTGGAGAACGAATTTGGTAGAGAGAGAAAGGGTTTGGCTGCATTTAATGAAGGAAATAGCCTTCTTCAAGGCTTTTATAGTCCGAGGGGTATTCGGGTCCGCTCCGGTTGCTCGGTATGCGTTTTCGTCGCGGTTCTGGAACTTTTACGCGATTTAAAATAAAAGGATTATTATTCCCATCATTTCGATGAGTTTCAAAATTGTAAAAGTATAAAATAATATATTTCAATTATTTTTACTCTTCGTGCGTTTCCAGATCGTTAAACAAATACAATTACGTGTATACCCGCAATCGCGTACATTTTCCGGTCGTATTAATTATTTAAAGCCGTTTAATCATAATTATAAGTTCAACATTCGTATCATTATGGATCGTCACCCATAACTATACTCAGTGTCGCTTACGTATTACGATTCTTGTTTAATTAATTGCTTGTCATAATATTCGTCTCAACACTATGCACTAACACTATCCCATTACACCGAACGCAGTATATGTATAGGGCATACCCCAGATTCCAGCTACCTGTCGTACCTGATGCCGTCCCTCCACTGTTTCGATACAATACGATACTGTTCTTGCCTAGCGAACTCGACTGTAAATAAACAATACATACTTGTTCCTAAATAATAAAGATCCTAACACACAAGCACATTATGAACACATGAATCACATTGACTGATTTGATATGAAAACACATTTGTTCTAACACTTTTTACAACTACCATGACTACATGTACAAATGTTACATGAGTTCACACACTAAGTTTAAATAATATGTATAAAAAGGATGCAAACTATAGCCTAACTAGAATATGTATCTTAAGCATAGCATGAATACAAGTTTGAATAAATAGAATGAATGAATGAATAAAATATCTTGTGTCCAAACAAGTATCCATACAAACTGTTAAATCAAGTATGGCCATGCTATAAATTAACGTTTGTATTTCAACAAGTTTGCTAGGTGTACTTTTCATCCTTTTCACACAATGACAAAAGCCAATGCGAAGATGGTATCTGACACATCTTAGGCTACTAAGTACTAGCTTGCTTGACTGGAAACACACATATAATCACACATAGAATCAACACTTTGTATAAGCCTAGCCTCTAACACATAAAGCTAACTAGGTCTAAGGCTTGCATCATAGATTGAATGAATAATAGAATAAATAAAATTTTGAATAAGACATGTGTAACATCCCAAAAACAAAGAATGTAAAAGGGAGTGTGAAGAAACTCACATTAATGGTGCTTGAGGAAACTAGTATAATGAAGAAGAATCAAGATCAACAATTGTATCAAACTGGATGCCCTGAGGATTGAACGTGCATGGCCAAACAGCATCTCAAAGGATCAAGTATATGATCCGAATGCAAACGTGGTTCAACCTAGCCAAATGAATGCAACGAGGATGGGTAAACATTATGCTAGGCATTGCTAAATTAACGGACATGATAGGCCAGACTCATTGACTTAACGAGTCTCTACAAGACTACACCAACTCTAAAGGCGACCTAAACAAGGCAACCTAAACGAGCCTAATGCCGACAACTAATAACCTAAGCTCAGCTACTTTGAATATGAAAAACTAAGTAAATGAATAATGAAAAGAAGAAAAAAGAAAAATAAAATTACCTCAAAGAAACTTTACACACGAGACGATCTTGAAGTGCAACACCTCCTCGCCAAGAGCAAAAAAAAATATATACTACGTTCATAATCTCAATGGGTGTTGCACTTGTAGAACCACCAAAATTTGGTTATTCTACTTGGTTATTGATTTCTTGGGCGATGTGGGATGGGTTTTAGGATGAATTCGCGTCTGGCAACCGTCAACAAACTTCAAACTTGTTTTCGCGATTCCCGCTTCGTTATAACTCCGTTTTGCGCACGGTTTTCGCCCACGTTCATCGTTTACAGGGTACTATCATATGTATGAGAGTAATCAAACATTCATGGTGTCGAGAATTAGGTTTAAGCATTGGATCTTGGCGTAAATCAAGGGTTATGTTCTCAAACTTTTGTTTATGATTCTTGCTTCGTTTGGGCTCGGTTTTTATTCATTATTTGAATTTAGTTTCTTCTTAGTATACTATTATATCTAGAAGATTTTTGTGGTCCAAAATGTTGGATCAAGGAAGAGGAAATGTTGACTAAATAGTCGACCGAAAGCTATCTTATGTCAAAAGTACGAATACAACTATCCAAAGCATGTTATAAACTTTGTTTTATTATGTACGAATATAATTATAATTCAAATAGAAAAGTGAAAAACCATGGGGATTACAGTCTCCCTTACTTTAGGAAATTTCGTCCCGAAATTTATTTATTTAATAAGTATTGTTGTCACGAGTGTTGATTGTTGCTTACTATTCTTTTGTCTCGTCTTCTTCGAAACTTTTATTTTCGACTTAACATTTTAGATTGATGATTATTTAATTAGCATTATAGAATAATGTCTAAATTCATAGACTACTATCTATAATATCTGAATATATAATTGTAACACGTTCATTTTTTTTAGAGTTGGTATATAGTTTGATCACTTGCTAAGGGGATTTCAATTTAACGATATCTTACTTAAATAAAGGTAAGAATTATGATTGATATCCTTGATTTAATCTGGTGTAAGAATACACAGCAGATACTTATTTATGAATAACAATTAATTTGATTAACAATCTTGACTATGGCCTAATTTTCACGAATTTATAAATTGAATTGACAAATCCTATCCTTAGTCAAGCTTTCGGCACTACTACCAATGTATTATTGGTGCTTATATATAGGGTATACCGCAGCCAACCCACCACATCACTAATACATTGATAGCATTCCAATCACCAACCAAAACTATCCTAATATTAACTATATTTGAATACACGCTTGAATTACTTGATTACCTTTAGAAATCGATTTATTAGTTTAGAAATACCAAAAATTGCAATCTTGCAATTAAATCTCCTAGTTGTATGGATTATTAAATGATTTCTTTTGAATATACGAATAATACAAAATACACTAGTATGTGATATTATATAGTTATGATAACTACTTATCATTTACCTTAGTTATGATATCACTGAATCTTTGAGTACTTGTTTAAACATACGAATATAGAATAATTCGTTTAAGAATCATTAATATTATTCATTTGATTATTGATATCTTTGATTTGACCTGGTGTAAGAATACACACCAAGCTTAATCATTGAGCAACAATTGGTTTGACTATCATAGTTCTCTCAAAACTGTAGATTGAATTGACTACTCTAGCCCTCGATCAAGCTTTTGATCCTATTACCAATGTACTATTAGTGCTTATATATAGGGTATACCGCAGCCAACCGACCACACTACTAATACTTTGATAGCATACCAAACACCTACCAAGGCTTACATAAACTTTAAACTTGTTTCAATAGGTGCGGTAGATGTTGACTAGCCTTTAAGTATTGTATGAGTAGAGAGATTCTATACATGCAAATTTTGCAATGGAATCTCATAGTTGTATCGTATGAATTGAAGTATGATCAATTTTAGATAAATGAACGATATATAATAGTATAATACACAATTATTTGATATTATATACCTTTGATAGCTGTGATAACTTGTTATCACTAATCATAGCTATAATATCATTGAATCTTTGAATTGTTGTCTAAAGATACGAATACAGAATGATTCGTTTAAAAATCAATAATATGATTCATGTGAACTTGTTTGGGATTTCATATGAAATCACTCATACTAACATCCCATAAGTTCGAGTCATGCCACTTTATTGAAATCTAAACAGAGTATGAAATAAAATAAGAAATCTTTGTGTCTGGGTTAAAACAATAAAATTAAATATCGGTGTGATTTGTCTAAAACATAAGAAATGATATATAGGATTGAATACTTCACGACATGTTAGAATTATTTATAAAACTCTTAGGCATAATATCATAGTGATTTTACAGCATTGGACATCATGAATTACATGAAAGATGTGATATCATAACTTTTAGATATAGTGACAAATCACTATTCTTAAGTGCAATATCATTGAGTTTTCTATCATGAGTTTGAATATTAGAATATGCAATATTATATGACTTTTAAGATTTAGTGATGAATGACCATCAGTAAATCTTAAGTATAGTATTGCAAGTTTTCTTAAATGGAAAAATATACATAATAAATCAAAGTCTAATAACATCATAACCTTTTAAATTTAGTGATGTATCACCATCACAAATCTTAGGTTTAATGTTACTAACTTATTGAATCATATCATAGGTAACATAAAACAAAGATAGGTGACATCATATCTTATGAGACGTAGTGATGAATCACCATCCCTAATCTTAAGTATGATATCATGGAGTTTTAAAAAAAATCATAGCATATACATTATCAATCCAAGAAAAATAACACCATAACCTTTTGATACTGTGATGTATCACTATCACAACTCTTAGGTATAATGTTACCAACTTCTTGAATCATAACATATATAACATAAAACAAAGAGAGTTGATATCATATCATGTGAGACATAGTAATGAATCATTATTACTATCTTCAAGTATGAATTATGGAGGTAATTAATCATGACATATACATTATAAATCCAAAGAAAGGTAACTCCATTGCCTTTAGATGTAGTAATGTATCACCATTACAATCTTAAGTATGATATTATTAGCTTTCACGAATCATAACATATGTATTATTCAACAAAGGAAAAATGGCATCTTAAGTATGTATATTGGAGTTCTTGAATCATAACATATAAATAATAAATCCAAGAAAGATAACATTATAACTCTAAGGTGTAGTGATGTATCACCATCACAATCTTAGGTACAACATTATTAACTTTTCTTGGATCATGACATATATATTATTATTCATCAAAAGAAGAATGACATCATAGCTTGTGAGATGTAGTGATGATTCACCATAACTAATCTCTAGTATGATATCATAAGTTTCGAAGTTGTATACACAATGTATTGAAATCATTTTGAATTTGATTTAGAAAACTTAGAGAGTAGTATCCAAGTTGGACACCTTTTGGCTTAATAGAATTAATGTTGTTTGTAAAATGTAACATGCTTTGGCCTATACGTTAAATACTCTCACTAAGAATCCCCAGGAAAGCTAGACTGGTCCCTCGTCAGGGATTATGAATCGCTTTCCTAGACAGGAGTCTCAACTACCGGTATTCACCCTTCCAGTTACTACATGCTCATTTTAACAAACTTAATTGTAACGAGGTTTTAAATCAAAATTGAGTGGATAATAAAATCACAAATAATCAAATCTAAAGGGTTAAAATATTGAAATGGGAGTGCTGGGATTGAAATACACACGATTTGCACGGTGAAATGGTCCGATTTCGTGCGGAAATGGTCGAAAAATCGAGTGGCAGAGTGTGGGTTTCGGTTGAGAGAGTTTGGTGACAAATGGGTTTGAAAAACGGAAGTGGTGCTTTTATAGTTGTGATGTCGCACGAATGAGTCGTTTGTACGAATCGCTCCCATTCGCCCAAATGAACTGCGGATATAGAGCCTCATTGAATTAAACCGGTTCGTACGAATGAGCGTCCATTCGTACGAACGGTTGTGTGTTTTAAAATTTTGATTGTTTATTAAATTGTTTTGGTGAGACTTAATTAAAATTGTTATTATTTTATATCAACGTTAATGACTCACGTTGACATCCGTATGAATCTTCACCCATACAAACGTCGCGTTGTATTTAACTACCGACATTGCTTGGTACTGTAAAGATATCATTTAGGGTATTCAAATCTAACAACATATCCACATGGATCGTCACCCATGTTGATATCTCGTTGGATCGATACTCCAAATGTTATCTATTCAGGTTTTGTTCATTGTTTTCCATCGCAGGTTGTTTTTCTTTTCTTTTGATTCATTTTTGTGTGATTAAATGGATTTTTCTAACTGTTTTAGGAATAATCCATGTATTTTTTGTTGTTTATTATTGGTATCGTCACTCTCATAACACAATGTCTTACACTGTGGTTGTGTACACCCTTGGATTTCCTACTCTTGGTCTCTTGGATGCCGGTCGTCACAGTCTCCGCCTATTGAAGGAATTTCGTCCCCAAATTTGAAATGTGTTATCGGGTCCACCTTTCCCTTCGAATGTTCTGAGAGACGACCGATTATGAATTTGAGTTTCCATGTTTTCCATGCTGTACTGAGACGTACAATGGAAAAATGATGTCGTAGTCTTGTATCCACTTGTATGTACTTCGTTCGGGTCCTATGAGTTGCCAACGACAGTTGTTGGTTGGTTGTTTGGTTCGTGATGTGCCGAATGTATATGCGAGGTCTTGCGGTTCCTGAAGACGTAAAGTGGTCAACTCGGTTTTACATAGGCGATAGGTGCACAAATGATGTTATGATACCATCGGTGCCTCTGTGTTCCTTACTAACTGAGTTGTTGGTTGTGGTTTATGTCACACCCCTAGCGCCGCGTGCGGAATTCGCGGCGTGGTGACGTATGAATAGTTGAATCATCCACAAGTATTGAATAAGAACAACCACAATGGATTACTAAGTTTCATAATGTTTAAACAGTTGATTAGTTACAGACAATCTATCTACCAAAAGAATGACGACTACAGACCCAAAATATAGTTTACAAAATAAGACTTCAAACAAGAAAATTAAACATTTAGGATTTCAGTGTGTTTCTAAATCCATCCTAGCATGTTTCTTCATCTTGTTCTACCTTAAACGGTCTCCTTAGTTGTCCCTTAGAATGTCTTAAACCTGATTACCTGAAACACGTGAGAAGTAACTGTCAACTACAGAAGTAGTTGGTGAGAATAATAGGTTTAACATTTGAAACATGAACTTGTAATCTAAGGCATATGTTTAAAGCAATAAATGAATTACATGGATGAGCTGCAACCCAAACTAACATCAAGTATGTAAAATGAGTGGAAACAGTCCAAAGACTGTTTGCGCGAAAACCAGCATATAATCAAGTCCCAAACTACGTTTGGAGTCAGAAAATTAGTCAGCAACATTGATAAAACCATACGTAACCGAAATCTGCAGTTAGCTTTTAAAACAAATTTAAAAGCTAACTCCAGAAATTGGTCTGCCCAAATGTGTCCGTTTTCCCTTATTGTGATCACCCAGTACTAACGCTAATGAATATGAAACTTGAGGTGTTTATAAGTTTGTTCACAACAGTGGACACCATGCTTTTGAACCTTGCTTTAAAACCAAAGATCTAATGCCTTATTTGATAACATGATTTGAAAACCTTGTTTGAAATACCCTGAGTTGAATCCTTTGTTTGAACACCATGAAATGAATCCTTTATTTGAACTCATTGATTGAATACATAGGATAGTGACCTTGTATAGTAACAAGGTTTATATAAAAGATTATTTTCGAAAACAAGAGTTTATAGTAAAAGGGTTTATAAATCCCATTATTTAAAAGTGTTTGACCTTTATAAAACCATTCGAGTAAAACTGATATAAAATAGTTCAAAGAAGCTTTATAAAACAATTTAGTAGAAAATGTTTAACATTTGATAAAAACCCTTCAAAACAGTTAATGAATCCTTTGAAATTTGTACAGTGAACCTCTAATGTTTGTAACATAGCATACACCTTGTATAGTGAAATACGATTGTAAATAGAGTGTTTGATCACGTGTTCCACCCCAAAACAGTTGTAAAACAGTAAAAGAGGGGCTAATGTTCTCACCTGTCTGCAGTAGACTCTGAACTATAACAAATAGCAAGTAGCAAACAGGACTTCTAACTGGTTCCCATATCATTGTAATCATACATAAGATATAAGATTTATAATTGTATAGACTTTGATTCATTGTTTGACTTGTGTTAACTTGAACTTGATTAACTCATGATTACATGATCTCATGATTAAGAATGTTGTGTGAACTTGAAAGCCATGATTTAGTCACTTGATTGAGAGTTGTTTAATGAAAAAAGAGATGTCATGTTCTTTTATGCACAATTTGTATGCATAAAATGTCAAGTATTGATGATATTTGGTAACCATTGATCAATATGAAAAAATGTATAGATATGTTCAAGTGTTTTAGACTCTTGTGATTATGAATTGATCTCGTTGGTAGCTGGAGTTACCTTAGTCCAACCAAGATCAATTCATAATTACTTTGCATTATGGCCCAAACAATAGACCTTAAGCCCATAAAATCATGATGGGCTTAAACAAAAGTCCGTGGGCCTCTTAGGTTAACAGCGGCCAATTGAAGGTGATGTTGGGCCAACCAATGTGTATGTAGGCCATTTAAGTTTCCAAGGAAATATTTGGCCAATCTAAGATCATAATGGGCCAATCTAATTTCATTGGGCTTGGTTTAACCTATGGGCCGATTACTAATGGAATTGAGCCAAGTATGATTGAGTTGGGCCGAGAGGCTCATGGGCTGCCAACTTGGGCAGCGAACCTTTTAGGTTCGCCGGTCTTAAGAATTCCACCATGGTTCTGCCAAGAAACCCACAAGGTTCGGCTCTTATGATGTGCATGTAAGGTTCGACCATAGGTTCGCTCATGCAACCTATGCATGGTTTACCACGCTGAGGATGGTTCGTGATACACACCCAGGGTTCATCCATTCATCAGGGTTTGTTGCATACATAGAATGTTCGCTGGGTATCCCATGGTTTGGCTATTCAAGCTGGGGGTCTAAGGGTTCGGTGATGGCTCGTGGAAACCCTAGGGTTCCTGGTACTTCAACGAACCATGCAGGGTTCGGCTACATAAAGGGTCGCCATTTTCTCTACGGTTCGTGACTGCTTGCATGGGGGTTCGGCTGATCGAGAAGGGTTCATGGCATCAGAAGGGTTCGTCGGATGCATGAAGGCTCGTTGCAGGCTCGTGAGGTCCCCTAAGGGTTCGACTGATGACTTACGAACCATTAGGGTTCGTGGAGCCTCCTTAAGGTTTGGCCAGCGGAAGATGAAGGTTCGGCGGTCGAACCTGTTACCAACACCAATCATCCAACCTTTTTTCCTTCGATCAAATCATTTCTATGCCCTGACTACGTGCAACCCAACCTCGAAATGTTGCAGGTTCGATTGATAAGGCTTAGAACCAGCTAGTACTTAGATTTTTCACGAACACATATAGAAAACCCTATTTTTAGAATTTTTCTTTCGATTATACCTCGAGATTCCGTGGGTAAAACTCCAGATCCCTTGTACTTCCGTTTAGTACTCGTCGAGGGCTACGCGTGGACACCAAGAACACCCAAATCCGTGGAGAAACGAAGGAGTTATGCGCGTTTGAAGCTCGGTTTTCTAGAGAGAGAGAGGATGGACGAATTTTCTAGTGAGAGAAAGGGTTGGCTGAAATTTAATGAGGGAAATGGCCTTCTTTAAGGCTTTTATAATCCGGGTGGTATTCGGGTTCGTTCCGGTCGCTCGGTTCGCGTTTCCGACTCGTAACGCGTATTTTACGCAATTTAAAATAAAGGATTATTATTCTCATCATTTTGATGAGTTTCAAAATTGTAAAAATATAAAATAATATATATTTAATTATTTTTACTCTTCGTGTGTTGACAGATCGTTAAACAACCACAATTTCGTGTATACCCGCAATCGCGTACGTTTTTCGATCGTATTAAATATTTAAAGCAGTTTAATCATAATTATAAGTTCAACATTCGTATCATTATGGATCGTCACCCATAACTATACTCAGTCTCGCTTACGTATTACGATATATTTTTTTTAATTCATTGTCATAATATTCGTCTCAACACTACGCACTAACACTATCCCATTACACCGAACGCAGTATATGTATAGGGCATACCCCAGATTCCAGCTACCTGCCGTACCTGACGCCGTCCCACCACTGTTTCGATATAATACGATACTGTTCTGGCCTAGCGAACTCGACTGTAAAAAAATAATACATGCTTGTTCCTAAATAATAAAGATCCTAGCACACAAGCACAT
Organism: Mikania micrantha; assembly: GCA_009363875.1. Taxonomy (NCBI): domain Eukaryota; kingdom Viridiplantae; phylum Streptophyta; class Magnoliopsida; order Asterales; family Asteraceae; genus Mikania; species Mikania micrantha. The sequence continues at coordinate 84,534,668 of CM018693.1, forward strand.
TATGAACACATGAATCACATTGACTGGTTTGATATGAAAATACATTTGTTCTAACACTGTTTACAACTACTATGACTAAATGAACAAATGTTACAGTCTCTCCTAGTGAAGGGAATTTTGTCCCGAAATTAACTAGTCGAAGGTACTGTAAAAAGGTGAGGGTACTTAAGCTTCATCTGGTCTTCACGTTCCCAGGTGAACTCAGCACCGCGTTTGCCCTCCCATCGTACCTTTACGATCGGGATACGGCTACGTTTAAGTTTCTTGACCCCATGATCCAGGATTTCAACCGGACGTTCTATGAATTGCATGTTGTTTTGAATCTGAATGTCTTCCAGTGGAATCTGAACATCATGATCCGCCAAGCATTTCTTAAGATTTGATACATGAAAAGTATCGTGAACGTTGCTTAGCTCCACCGGAAGTTTGAGTTTGTAGGCTACGGGACCAATCCTTTCCAGGATCTCAAAAGGTCCAACGTAACTTGGTGCAAGTTTCCCTTTCTTCCCGAATCGGACAACGCCTTTCCAGGGAGAAACTTTGAGTAAGACTCGGTCACCAACTTGAAACTCAAGCGGTTTCCGACGTCGATCAGCATAACTCTTCTGCCGATCTCGTGCGGCCTTAAGCCTTGATTGAATGATTGTGATTTAGTCTGATGTTTCTTGAATGAGTTCTGGTCCTACGACCTGTGAGTCACCAACCTCGGTCCAACAGACCGGTGATCGGCACTTTCTTCCATACAGCGCTTCGAATGGTGCACATTGAATGCTTGTATGGTAGCTGTTGTTGTACGAAAACTCTATGAGTGGAGGATGAGTATCCCAACTCCCACCAAAGTCAATCACACAAGAACGAAGCACGTCCTCGAGTGTTTGGATAGTTCTTTCGCTTTGACCGTCGGTTTGGGGATGATACGCCGTGCTAAGATTAACACGAGTTCCCAAAGCCTTTTGCAATGACTGCCAAAAGCGAGAAGTAAAACGACTATTACGATCAGAAATGATTGATGTTGGAGTACCATGACGCGCAATGATTTCGTTGATGTACAATGTAGCTAAGTTCTCCATTTTGTAATCCTCTCGGATCGGGAGAAAATGAGCAGATTTGGTGAGTCGATCAACTATCACCCAAATCGAATCGAAACCTCGCGGAGTTCTCGGCAACTTCGTTATGAAATCCATGGAAATTTGCTCCCATTTCCATTGAGGAATTTCAGGTTGCTGCAGAAGTCCCGAAGGCTTTTGATGTTCTGCTTTGACTTTGGAACATGTAAGACATTTTCCCACGTACAGTGCTATGTCTTTCTTCATTCCTGGCCACAAATAAGACGCCCGCAAGTCTTGGTACATCTTATCTGCTCCAGGATGAACTGAGTATCGCGACTTATGAGCCTCATCACAGATGAGTGTGCGCCATTCTTCTGACTTTGGAATCCAGATGCGGCCGTTGAGATATAACACCCCATCAGATCGAGGTTCCAGTTTCTTCTCAATTCCGCAGTCTAAGTCTGCCTTAAGCTGATTGTCTGTTACTACTTGTTGTTGTGCAATACGAATCAAATCCTTCAAGTTTGGCTGTGTGTTGATCTCCATGGCTCTGACACGAATTGGTTTGACTGGTTCCTTACAACTAAGAGCATCCGCTACCACATTGGCTTTACCCGGATGGTAACGAATCTCACAGTCATAATCAGTTAGAAGCTCAAACCAACGCCGTTATCTCATGTTGAGTTCTTTCTGATTAAGGATGTGTTGCAGGCTCTTGTGGTCTGTATAGATGACACATTTAGTACCATATAGGTAGTGTCTCCAAATCATCAATGCAAAGACCACAGCCCCTAACTCAAGGTCATGAGTAGTATAATTCTTCTCGTGAACCTTAAGTTGTCTTGAAGCATAGGCAATCACCTTGTCCCGCTGCATAAGTACACAACCGAGACCAACGTTTGAAGCATCGCAGTAGACAATGAAATCATCATTGCCCTATGGGAGACTAAGGATAGGGGAGTTGCATAACTTCTGTTTAAGAAGTTGAAATGCATCTTCTTGTTTTTGTCCCCATATAAACGCTTGACTTTTCTGGGTTAGTGTGGTAAGTGGCAAGGCGATCTTTGAAAAGTTCGCAATGAACCTTCTGTAATAGCCTGCCAAACCCAGAAATGAACGAATCTCTGTTGGAGTAGATGGGGTAGTCCAGTTCTTAATTGCCTCAATCTTTGCTGGATCTACATGTATCCCATCATTGTTAATGACATGTCCTAAGAAGTGAACTTCTTTTAGCCAAAATTCACACTTTGAGAATTTAGCATTCAGCTGTTCAGTTCTTAATAATTCTAAGACTTTCTTCAAATGATCTTCATGCTCTTGCTCTGTCTTGGAATAGATCAGTATATCATCAATAAAGACAATAACAAACTGATCTGAATATGGTCTGCAGACTCGATTCATCAAGTCCATGAACACTGCCGGTGCATTGGTCAACCCAAATGGCATAACGACAAACTCATAGTGTCCATATCGAGTCCTAAACGCAGTCTTTGGTATATCCTCATCATTTACTCGTAACTGATGATACCCAGATCGTAAATCAATCTTAGAGAAGCAAGTCGCCCCCTGTAATTGATCAAACAGATCATCGATCCTAGGTAAAGGATATCTGTTCTTGACCGTCAACTTGTTTAGCTCACGATAATCGATACACATACGAAACGAGCCGTCTTTCTTCTTGACAAAGAGAACCGGAGCTCCCCATGGAGAGAAACTCGGTCTAATGAATCCCTTGTCGAGAAGTTCTTGAAGTTGACTAGATAGTTCTTGCATATCAGACGGTGCTAATCGATACGGTGACTTCGCCACTGGGTTTGCTCCAGGGACGAGATCAATTCTAAACTCCACTTGCCGGATCGGTGGTAGTCCAGGCAAGTCTTCTGGAAATACGTCCGGATAATCTCTGATAACTGGAACATCTCCAACTGCTTTCTTTTCAGGTTTCTTCTCTACCACGTGAGCCAGGAACGCATAGTATTTCTTCTTCAAGTACTTCCTAGCCTTGATGCACGAGACAATCTTCAATCCGCTGCAGGGTTTCTCGCCATAGATTCTCATCGTTTCGCCGGACGGTAAAGGAATCCGAATAAGTTTCTCCGAACATATAATTTCGGCATTGTTTTTGGATAACCAATCCATTCCTATCACAACTTCGAAGCTTCCAAGTGTCATAGGAATAAGATCGATGAGGAAAAGATGGTCGTTTAATCTTAATTCACAACCATGTATTATAGAATCTACAAGTAGGGTTTTACCATCAGCTACTTCTACGGTATAAGGAGCAGTAAGCATAGATGGTTGTATATTAAACATAGAAGCAGTACGAGCAGAGATAAAGCTTTTATCAGCACCAGCATCAAATATGATAGAAACGTAATGACCATTAAGGAGAAATGTACCCGTGACAACTGCTGGCTCCTCGCGTGCTTCGGCAGATCCGATAATAAAAGCACGAGCAGTAGCAGTGTTGTTGTTGAGTTTTGGACACTGGTTTCTGAAGTGTCCCTCTGCTCCACAATTATAACAGGCCCTTCCACCTGTAGCAGTAGGAGTTGTGGCAGCAGTTGTTACAGCAGCAAGATGTGCAGATCAGCATGTAGCTGCCAAGTGTCCCATCCGCCCACACTTGAGACATTTTTTGCATGGGGTAGTTGGTAGATGATGATATTGGCATTTGGTGCAGAGTGGGAACGGGCCAGTATATGGCTTTCTGACTGAATCAGATTGTGGCATAGCAGCAATGGGTTTGGCATGAGTGGATGTAGCTGCAGTCAGGGCTGCAAAGTTCTTGATTGTCTTTTGCTTTTTCTTCTTGTGATGGTGCGGTTCAGGCTTCTTGCCTTCATTAATCTGTGCTCTCTTGTACCCCTTTCAGGTGAGCACCCCAGACTTAACGTATTTTCAGTAAGGCTAGCTCCAAGATGAATCGCTACCTCTAGAGTAGTGGGGTTATTCCCTATCACAGTTCCCCTGACAACTAGAGGTAAGCCTTCGATGTACTTCTCTATCCTACGGGATAGAGGAGTAACCAGGTGTGGCACCAAGATGCACAAATCATGGAAACGAGTTGTATATTTCGCGTTCTCGCAGTTGTCTTGGACCAAGTTCCACATTTCCACCTCTAGTTTCTTCAGCTCGTGGCGTGGACAAAACTGTTCCACCAATACCTTCTTGAACTCCTCCCATGGTAAAGCTAACGCGACCTCCTGTCCTCTGGTGTTCTTTTCAGAATTCCACCAGCTGAGTGCGCCTTTGTGAAAAGCGCTCAAGGCCATTTTGACCTTCAGATTTTCAGGACATCCTGTAAAATCAAGAATATCGTCAATGCTCTCCAGCCACTGCAGTTGGCCAGCAGCTCCCTCGGTACCAGCGTACTTAGGAGGTTTAGCATCATTGAACTGCTTGAAAGTGAAGTTAGCAGTTCCAGTGTTAGTAGCATTTGAGTTATGTCCTGAATCACTAGTACTTCCCCGAAGATTCTGGGTAATATCAGTGACCATGCCTTGAATGACATCTCTCATGTGTATAGCGATGGCTCGGGCAATCTTGTTGATCTCATCGTCGTTGCCACTTGTCGAACCCCCTCCGTTAGGATCACGTCGGGGGGGCATTCTACGAATAGAAGCCACAAGTGGGTCAGTAATGAGAAAAGGTACAATTGAATTTGCATGATAAAATTAGTAATATATCCATACTACTAGTATTATCATTCAATTGTAATATGAGCATGTACACGTATAAGCAATCAGCTTATTAGCATACTTCTCATGTGAATGTGTATGATGTTCCATGATCTCACTCCACCAAACCTACACACTGACACTTTCCCGATATACCGAAGATAGCTTATATATAGGGCATACGAAAAGGTCAAGCAAACTGCCAGCCCAGACGCCATCCCACCACCGCTTCGATATACCACGATCATGTCCTTGCTAGCATTTGGCCACATGTTTGTACAGATTTTCCATGTATGTTCCATTGATTAAGAATCCCATGATCTTTGATCAATTTGAACTATGATTGAATCCATGATTGAATTATGATTATGTTATGTGTGCACCTACTAACAGTCGTTAACATGTAGAACTAGATCACCTGTGTGCTCTACATTTTTCTTGTTAAACTATGTTAGTAAGTACTAATGATGTAATCAATTAAGAATTTCACTTAAGGTTTACATTGAAAGAATGTTCATAACTTGATTGATTAACACGCAATGTTTGACTCATCCAAGTTTGAATAGCACAATGATTTGATTCACCAATGATTGTATCTCTAATGTTTGTACCTCATGTGTTTGACTAATGTTTAGTGATCCCAGTTGCTCCCGAATCCTCACTTCAAATACGAATGCCGGATTCCCCCTGACATACCGAAATAAGCTTATATATAGGGCTAGCTCTCACCGCCCACCACTTACCTCAGCACGTCAGCGTAAATCCGCCGTTTGTATTTGGAGCTAAGATTCCAACTCTTGATTGACTATGATTATGAATGTGTAAACCGTAGTCCTTAATTTACTTGAAATTAACACCTTAGGTTTTAGTATGTGTGTCCTAGGTTAATTAACCTAGGTTCTCAATACTTACAGTATTGAGTATAATGATCTCCTGTGAGAACTTTAACTAAAGAATACTGTTACATAGATTCTAAGTTATAAAGTTCCTATGATAATGAATACCTGATAATGACAACATGACAAGGATTTCATATCAAAGATTCTAAAATTATAGATCTTGACCTCTGAATTCCTATGATGCACATGATGAGGATTTTAGATCAAAGATACTAAGATTACAGATCTTTGCCTCTAAATTCCTCTGATGAACACTGATTGAGAATTCCAGATCAAGGATACTAAGAATACATTTCCTTGCCTCTGGAATCCTTTAATGAACTCTGTGTGGGAATTTCAGATCAAGGATACTAAGAATACAGATCCTTGCTTCTGAAATCCTTTAATGAATATATGTGAGAAATTTAATTCGGTTTCTTAAATTATAGAATTTCGATTCAAATTCCTTGACTCGATATCTAATCTTAGAAGAGTATCCCTAAGATCTTTCAAGCTTAATGTAGACTTAATGCTTACTTAAGTTACTTAGATCCTAAGTATCCTCAAGCCTTTAGCACTTAGTCCTATTGGGTAGCTTAGGTTATAGTCTAGGTCATTAAACATTGGGTTTTTCCTAGTTCTCTACAACCTAGGCTCTGATACCAACATGTCACACCCCCTGCGCCGCGTGCGGAATTCACGGCGCGGTGACGTATGAATAGTTGAATCATGCACAAGTATTGAATAAGAACAACCACAATGGATTACTAAGTTTCATAATGTTTAAACAGTTGATTAGTTACAGACAATCTATCTACCAAAAGAATGACAACTACAGACCCAAAATATAGTTTAAAAAATAAGACTTCAAACAAGACAATTAAAAATTTAGGATTTCAGTGTGTTTCTAAATCCATCCTAGCATGTTTCTTCATCTTGTTCTATCTTAAACGGTCTCCTTAGTTGTCCCTTAGAATGTCTTAAACCTGATTACCTGAAACACGTGAGAAGTAACTGTCAACTACAGAAGTAGTTGGTGAGAACAATAGGTTTAACATTTGAAACATGAACTTGTAATGTAAGGCATATGTTTAAAGCAATAAATGAATTACATGGATGAGCTGCAACCCAAACTAACATCAAGTATGTAAAACGAGTGTAAACAGTCCAAAGACTGTTTGCACGAAAACCAACATATAATCAAGTCCCAAACTACGTTTGGAGTCAGAAAATTAGTCAGCAACATTGATAAAACCATACGTAACCGAAATCTGCAGTTAGCTTTTAAAACAAATTTAAAAGCTAACTCCAGAAATTGGTCTGCCCAAATGTGTCCGTTTTCGCTTGTTGTGATCACCCAGTACTAACGCTAATGAATATGAAACTTGAGGTGTTTATAAGTTTGTTCACAACAGTGGACACCATGCTTTTGAACCTTGCTTTAAAACCAAAGATCTAATGCCTTATTTGATAACATGATTTGAAAACCTAGTTTGAAATACCCTGAGTTGAATCCTTTGTTTGAACCCATTGATTGAATACATAGAATAGTGACCTTGTATAGTAACAAGGTTTATATAAAAGATTATTTTCGAAAACACGAGTTTATAGTAAAAGGGTTTATAAATCCCATTATTTAAAAGTGTTTGACCTTTATAAAACCATTCGAGTAAAATTGATATAAAATAGTTCAAAGAAGCTTTATAAAACCTTTTAGTAGAAAATGTTTAACATTTGATAAAAACCCTTCAAAACAGTTAATGAATCCTTTGAAATTTGTACAGTGAACCTGTAATGTTTGTAACATACAATACACGTTGTATAGTGAAATACGATTGTAAATAGAGTGTTTGATCACGTGTTCCACCCCAAAACAGTTGTAAAACAGTAAAAAAGAGGCTAATGTTCTCACCTGTCTGCAGTAGACTCTGAACTATAACAAATAGCAAGTAGCAAACAGGACTTCTAACTGGTTCCTATATCATTGTAATCATACATAAGATATAAGATTTATAATTGTATAGGCTTTGATTCATTGTTTGACTTGTGTTAACTTGAACTTGATTAACTCATGATTACATGATCTCATGATTAAGTATGGTGTGTGAACTTGAAAGCCTTGATTTAGTCACTTGATTGAGAGTTGTTTCATGAAAAAGAGATGTCATGTTCTTTTATGCATAATTTGTATGCATAAAATGACAAGTGTTGATGATATTTGGTAACCATTGATCAATATGAAAAAAAGTGTAGATGTGTTCACGTGTTTTTGACTCTTGTGATTATGAATTGATCTTGTTGGTAGCTGGAGTTAACTTAGTCCAACCAAGATCAATTCATAATTACTTTGCATTGTGGCCCAAACAATAGACCTTTAGCCCATAAAATCATGATGTGCCTAAACAAAAGTCCGTGGGCCTCTTAGGTTAACAGCGGCCAATTGAAGGTGATGTTGGGCCAACCAATGTGTATGTAGGCCATATAAGTTTCCAAGGAAATATTTGGCCAATTTAAGATCATAATGGGCCAATCTAATTCCATTGGGCTTGGTTTAACCTATGGGCCGATTACTAATGGAATTGGGCCAAGTATGATTGAGTTGGGCCGAGAGGCTCATGGGCTGCCAACTTGGGTAGCGAACCTTTTAGGTTCAAGAGTCTAGGTTCGCCGGTCTTAAGTATTCCACCATGGTTCGGCCAAGAAACCCACAAGGTTCGGCTCTTATGATGTGCATGTAGGGTTCAACCATAGGTTCGCTCATGTAGCCTATGCGTGGTTTACCACGCTGAGGATGGTTCGTGATACACACCCAGGGTTCGTCCATTCATCAGGGTTCGTTGCATACATAGAATGTTCGCTGGGTATCCCATGGTTCGGCTATTCAAGCTGGGGGTCTAAGGGTTCGGTGATGGCTCGTGGAAACCCCTTGGGTTCGGCTGGTACTTCAATGAACCATGCAGGGTTCGGCTGCATAAAGGGTCGCCATTTGCTCTAGGGTTCGTGACTGCTTGCATGGGGGTTCGGCTGATCGAGAAGGGTTCGTGGCATCAGAAGGGTTCGTCGGATGCATGAAGGCTCGGTGCAGGCTCGTGAGGTCCCCTAAGGGTTCGGCTGATGACCTACGAACCATTAGGGTTCATGGAGCCTCCTTAAGGTTCGGCCAGCTGAAGATGAAGGTTCGGCCGTCGAACCTGTTACCAACACCAATCATCCAACCTTGTTTCCTTCGATCCAATCATTTCTATGCCCTGACTACGTGCAACCCAACCTCGAAATGTTGCAGGTTCGATTGATAAGGCTTAGAACCAGCTAGTACTTAGATTTTTCACGAACACATATAGAAAACCCAATTTTTAGAATTGTTCTTTCGATTATACCTGGAGATTCCGTGGGTAAAACTCCAGATCCGTTGTACTTCCGTGTAGTACTCGTCGAGGGCTACGCGTGGACACCAAGAACACCCAAATCCTTGGAGAAACGTAGGAGTTATGCGCGTTTGAAGCTCGGTTTTCTAGAGAGAGACGATGGACGAATTTTCTAGTGAGAGAAAGGTTTGGCTGAAATTTAATGAGGGAAATGGCCTTCTTTAAGGCTTTTATAATCCGGGTGGTATTCGGGTTCGTTCCGGTCGCTCGGTTCGCGTTTCCGACTCGTAACGCGTATTTTACGCGATTTAAAATAAAGGATTATTATTCTCATCATTTTGATGAGTTTCAAAATTGTAAAAATATAAAATAATATATATTTAATTATTTTTACTCTTCGTGTGTTGACAGATCATTAAACAACCGCAATTACGTGTATACCTGCAATCGCGTACGTTTTTCGATCGTATTAAATATTTAAAGCAGTTTAATCATAATTATAAGTTCAACATTCGTATCATTATGGATCGTCACCCATAACTATACTCAGTCTCGCTTACGTATTACGATTTTTTTTTAATTAATTGTCATAATATTCGTCTCAACACTACGCACTAACACTATCCCATTACACCGAACGCAGTATATGTATAGGGCAGACCCCAGATTCCAGCTACCTGCCGTACCTGACGCCGTCCCACCACTGTTTCGATATAATACGATATTGTTCTTGCCTAGCGAACTCGACTATAAATAAATAATACATACTTGTTCCTAAATAATAAAGATCCTAGCACACAAGCACATTATGAACACATGAATCACATTGACCGATTTGATATGAAAACACATTTGTTCTAACACTGTTTACAACTACTATGACTAAATGTACAAATGTTACAGTTTAGGTAGAAGCAGATGCATAACTTCGGTTGGTTGCTCATGATGCTTCCCAATTGGGGCGGGTTTATGAACTTTGTTCGTATAGATTTTGGGGTTTGCTTAGTGAGTTAGTATAATCTTTTTAGACTCCTCATTGATGTCGTGTTTCCACTTTGCGTTTCCACGAACATCTACTACCTCACTTTACTCAGTGGTTGGCAATGAAGTGTATTGAATCGTATCCTTTGAATGCTATAATTTCTTGCATTGTTCCAGTGAGGGATACGCACAATTTCTTTCCCTCCAATTCCTAGGTTCACGGGTTGTTGTTGAAGTTGTATGGATGTCCTCTCACCTTCTTCCCGTCACTACTCTAGGGCTCTATTTTGTGTAGATTTCTCTTAATCGTTCACTGGAATTCTATTAACAATTCAATCTATGCGGAATCTAGATAGAAACTATATGAATCAAAGACATACAATCATTATGATAAACATCATATTCATTGAACATCAAATTTGATTAAGAACAAACAATAAGAACGCACAGTTCTTTACAATTACACAGATCTCACACAGGTTCTATCCCCCTCTGGTTATGTGTGACATCCAGTACCTGATCGTCCGGAAAGTCCGTATGGTACGTGTACTTTCATTATTTACTGTGTGTAAATACAGTATATGAACAGTGTTTGTGATAACAGAATTCAGAAATACAAGAAACAATTGTATGTATTTATGTGAAAACTTAAATACCGTAAGTACAACAACTCATGATAAACAATACTTGTTTGTATTTAGGGGAAAACCTAAGTACAGTTTATACAACGAATCAAGAGAAACAACAGTGTGAAAGTAAACAACAAAATCATGTCAGTTGCGATCTGATATCCATAGATGACATGAATCAGATGGCCGATAAATCAGTACGAAAACAATGTGAAAGCAAGACGTTTAGTTGAGTCCGTCAGTGAGGAAATACAATTCAAAACATAATTGCAGTGTTGTTTCAGAATAACGAACTGAAAGTGTGTTTGCGTGAGTGACGATTCACACAATCATATCTATGGGTTTAACATTCTGAAATAATGACTGAAAAGTAGAAAACAAAAATCAGAAAGCAAAATCATCATCGTTTTCGTTCGGGTGATGATTCGAACGAATATGCGCGAAGGTGACGCGATCTGACAAAATGTTTTAAATAATCGCTTTCGATAAAATAATTCAAGAGAATAAAATGCAAAAGATTTACTAGGAATAACCACTTTCCAAACATTAAAAATAAATCCATTTTATTTAAAATACGTAAAAAGCGCGTAACAATCCGGAAACGCAACGGAGACAAGAAACGAACAAACAAAACGAAACCGAACACGCACGGGGTATATATACCCTAAATGAACCCATTTTCTTCCTTTTTACCATTCACTCTCTCTCTAAAACTCCCATTTCCGGCTCCTTTCTCTATCACTAACTTCTCTTTACCATAAATCACTCAAAACTCCACCATTTTACAAGATCTTGGTGCCAAATCGATGCTACAAACGTCCTCTACATAGAATTACAACAGATCTACGAAGTTGTCCAGCCAAATTCGAGGTAATGAGCTTGAATCACACGAAAGAGTGGGGTTTTTGTCACCCTTTTGTTCGACCCAAACATCTAGCCGGTTAACCACCCTCCTACCCAGAACCACATGACCACGAGAAAACATGTTTGCATAACCTTACCATGTAACAGCCTTAGGATAGGTGGTGTTTGATGAAGATGATGATGATGACGGTGCAGGGCTCGTGGAAAGCATGTTAGTCGAACCCATGAGATGGCGAACCTCCATTGAAACGAACCCATGGCCAGCGAAGCTGCACTACCAGTAGAACCCTACTGCCACGAATGTTGGACATAAGCATCATCATCCACCGAGCCTACCATGATCACCGAACTCATGAGCACCGAACCACTGTCAACTGAACCCCTCCGGCGAACCTTTGATCTCAGCCGAACCCATCAGTGGACAACAAACCTATGGACTGCGAGCCTTTCATTCATACGAACCTGTGCATCACGAACCCTAATAGCGAACCCTTGGGCGAACCTTGTACCAGGCCGAACCTACTACTTCCATTCGACCAAACCTTAACATGAACGAACCATAAGGTTCGCTGGACATGTCAAGGCCGAACCTTAGGCCAACCAATCATGAGGTTCACTGAAGTTAGGGCTGGACTCATTCTTCGTTAATCATCTAACCTGATAAGCCACAAATCACTCGGCCCATAGTGGTTAACAGTGGCCCACATCACCTCTATGGCCCATCTCCTTTCCACTCGGCCCAATTGATTCGACCCACATCACTGTTTAGACCCGGGATATCTCATTCGGCCCATGGCCATTGGTAGGCCCATGTATTGGCCCACATAACTATTGTAGAACAATTGAAACTAACAAAGGTGGTAATGGGTCGGTTTACAAACATTTTTTCAATACAAGTAATTAGCATGTTATGGTATTGGTTGAATTTTCAAGAATGAGTTGAATACAACTGAAAGCATTGAAAACCAAGTCTTTAATCGTGAATCATAACAACATCTCAAACTTAATCTAAGTGGGGTAAGCATTATTAAACTCAACAATAGGTAAACAGGGCCAAATGATGACCGCGACTCACGGGTGTTAGCCAATTTTAGGGCTAACACATACACGCACACCAATCACTACAACTTATACTTATAAGTTGCAATGACATGAAATCAATACAGGATCATGGAAACACATCAAGTACAACAAAGAGCGCATGCATTCCTTGTTTATACTTAGTCAACCACTTCAACAGCAAGGTGAGTTCATACGCCCCCTTTTCAAATCTTAACTGATTTTAAACTCTCGGGGCTGAGAAACATGCTTAACTTTTATTTATTTAAAAGTTTTAGTTTATCAAATTGCTTATACTTTGATTTAGATAATATTGCTTGACTTATTATCGTTTATCATTGTATGCATGCTTGTATGATCATGATGTAACATGAACAACTAAGATGAATATGATAATATAACTTCATAACTCATCAACACAATAGAATAACATAGTTGTAAGATTACATCTTACAACACTTAATTATTCTTACAAGAACAGACATTGGGATTATCACAGTTGAACATGATGATAACAACAACAACATACATGAATGATATGAAGATAATATATTTTCATAATATCATTAAACACCAGAGTTAGCTAAGTATAATAAGACAAGTTCTTATCACACTCAGCTTATAACTCGTTGCAAATTACAAGATAACATGAAACAAGTATCATCCACCACTTGAGTCGACTAAGTGTAGTAAGACTAGCTCTTACAACATTGTAGTGGCAACAGGGTGACTATATGGAACAACAAGAATGATAATCATGATAATGTACCTTCATGATAATAACATCATTCACACAACAACTAACATTGTATAATAAGACAAGATCTTATACAACTTTGTTAACAACAACGAGAACATACAACATTGAGAACAAAAAACACTGGTGAACACAATACAATTGATTACTATTGAATTGTCTGCATGATATCATTTCAATCATGTGCCATGTATTCAAGTATGATCATTGTAAGTCCCTTCACAAATCGCTGACCAGTTAGTTTGACGTGACTAAACCGACGATAGCATAGTGGTACCATAGGTTTGATAAACCTCTAGCTTGTAGGGCTAGTATGTTGATCGTATTGATCATTGGCCGGTAACGTATGACCAGTGACAGGGCGACGAACAGTCAGGGTCTGGTAAGCGACACATGGTGATATTAATCTGCAGTGATAAGTAATTAATCCATCGTTTCTTGTTGACTAGTAGACTGAGGAATTTATTTTTTCTCATGTCATATTACTAGTAACAGTTTCGATGAGGTCTACGGTAATACAAGGTGGTAGAGATAAATCGGATGCACTGTAATCTGATTACGTGAGGATTGCAATGGATTCCTTTTAGGTTCTATGCACTTCAACTTGAGAACATATAACAATTGGTTAACCAACACTCTTAACTTTAAAAGTGATTAACCCACAAGCAATGGAATAATAATAAGGATTAGATTAGAGTAATCTATTCTCCTTTACACATCGAGGGTTTATCAATACTTCGATTTAATAACTAAACCACTCTTATTATATTATTCTACATAGGATACAACGGGTGGATACCAAATGGGGTGAACAAGTGAAGTGATAATGGGTATCTATAGTTGTATTGCAAGTATTGTGGAGTTATATTAGTTATGTGGTGGGATGTTGGCTGGGGCTTATTCCCCTACATATGCCCTATATATAAGCATAACTAATAGGATGAAATAATACTTGTGAATATAACTATGGAGAGGCCATTGTGTGAACAGGTGAATTAAACAACTTACAAGTAACATGTATGACATTGTGATTGTGTATGTGAACAATTCAAGGTTTTCAATTATCAAACTTATGAACTCACCAACCTAGTGTTGACTTTGTTTAAATGCATGTTTTCTTAGGTGACGAACAGGTTTAGTCATCAGACATTCAGGGACATAGCTAGTGTGCTTTTAGAAGACCTAGCTACATTTTGTGTCGTGCATATTTTGGAATGACAAAACAATGAATCATCTTTTGTAGATCTTGTACAGTTACAAGATAAAAAAACTTTGATTCTTTTGGGATATATTTACTTGGTTAAATTATGAAGAAACAATGTAATTTAACTTTTTAATTCTATATTATTGTCTTGTTAGCATTTCTCATTATTATGTCATGTGTTATGCCAACAATCTTATCATTGTGATTATCAAACGATATCGCGCCCCGAGAACTTTCCGCCCGACGGGAAATTCGATCCAGCCCGCTGGCTCGGGGTGTGACATTTTGTGTCACTCTACAAAAACAGAAAAACCTGCAATATATACAAACCTTAGTCGAACCTAACCGAACCATCAGGTTCGCCAGACGAACCCACAGGTTCGTTGGACGAACCTTTACATCATATAACACTAGGTTCGCCGAACCTATATAAACCCATGCCTAGGTTTGTAACATTTGTACATTTAGTCATGATAGTCGTAAACAGTGTTAGAATCAATGTGTTTTCATATCAGTCAATGTGATTCTTGTGTTCATTATGTGCTTGTGTGTTAGAATCTTTATTATTTGAAAACAAGTATGTATTATTATTTACAGTCGATTACACTAGGCAAGAACAGTATCGTGTTATATCGAAACAGTGGTGGGCAGCGAGAGTGAGCCCTATATATACTGCGTTCGGTGTAACAGGATAGTGTTAGTGCGTAGTGCTAAGACGAATATTATGACAACTAATTAATTCAACAAGAATCGTAATACGTAAGCGAGACTGAGTATAGTTATGGGTGACGATCCATAATAATACGAATGTTGAACTTATATTTATGATTAAACGACTTTAAATAATTAATACGATCGAAAAACGTACGCGATTGCGGGTATACACGTAATTGTATGTGTTTAACGATCTGACAACGCACGAAGAGTAAAAATAGTTAAAATAATTATTTTTTATTTTTACAATTTTGAAACTCATCATTTTATTGAGTTTAACAACTATTTTATTTAAAAACCGCGTAAAATACGCGTTACGCGACGACAACGCGAACCGAGCGACCGGAACGAACCCGAACACCACCCGGACTATAAAAGCCTTGAACAAGGCTATTTCCTTCATTTATTCCACCCCCAACCACTTCTCTCTCTAAGAAATTCGTTCAACCCCTCTCTCTCTAGAAAACCGAGCATCAAACGCGCATAACTTCTTCGTTTCACCACGGATTTGAGTGTTCTCGGTGTCCACGCGAAGCTCTCAATGAGTACTACAAGAAAGTACAGCTGATCGGAGGTTTTCACCGGCCAAAAACGAGGTATGAACCAAGGAAGTTTTGGGAAAATAGGGTTTTCTTGTATGTTTTTGTTCAAACCCGACACTTAGCCGGTTCTAGCACCCTATTTCCATTTTCGCACCTATAGCAACCCTACTTGATGCTAAATTAGCCTAGATCGTGGCCTGGAGATGAGGATTCGATGAAGGGAGGTTGCAGGTGAACAGGTTCGGTGGTGGTCATGAAGCCGAACCCATTAGGGTTTCCTGGCCGAACCTTTTTGAGTTATGGTGAGCCTTTGCCGAACCAGCGATCTCACGAACCATCATCTACTTTCCCAGCCGAACCTTCATGCATTAGCTAACCTAAACGAACCCTACATGGTTCGTTGCTCAACTTGTCGAACCAATGCATGCAGCGAACCCTTAGTCTATGACGAACCTTCACGAACCTAGTTGCTGCATGTGGCGAACCCTTGCTGTTCCACGAACCTTAAGCTCTAGCCGCAATCAGCCTGGTCCCCGAGCCTTTGTACTAATCCACGAACCTGCATGATGCCATGTTAGCCGAACCATGCTGGATGCTTTGGCCGAACCTTAGAGGACCTCTCAGAATTGGCGAACCTACTAGCAGCATGTGAACACCGAACCATTTTAACTGCCGAACCCTTGGACCTCTCACCATGAACGAACCCTTAGGTTATAAGGGCCGAACCTTAGGCTGAAACCCAAAAAGGTTCGCTGCCTAAGGTGCCAGCCCATAACCCTTCGGCCCAACCCAAATCCTATTCGGCCCAATTATAATAGTAATTAATCTCATAGGGTAAAACAACCCCAATGGAATTAGGTTGACCCATTATGATCTTAATTGGCCCAATCTTATCCTTTGCGTTCTACTTGGCCCAATAACTCATTCATTTGGCCCACGAAATTCATTTCGGACCAATACTTAGCAATTGGCCCAATATCACCTTTGGAATCTTACATGGCTCATATACATATTGGTTGGTCCGACATCATATTCAATTGGCTCATTTTTAACCTAAGTGGCCCATGGCCTTAGATTAAGCCCTCATGGGTTCATGGGCTTAAGGCCCAATTGTGTGGCCTAGACTTATGATAATTGTGAATTAATCATGAATAGGTTAAGTTGTAACTTAACATTAATATGAGATCAACTCATAATTCCAAAGACATAACGACAATTCAACATCAATTTCAGAAATACATGTTAAGCAATGGTTTATCAAACTCTTAAACACATGTGATGTTGTGCAAACAAGTTGCGCACAAAAGAACATTACACATTCTTTTCATGGAACCATGATCAAACAAGTAACATAATCATGACTTTCAAGTTGACACAACAAACAAAATCATGAGATCAAGTAATCAAGAGTTAATCAAGTTCAAATGAACACAAGTCAATCAATGAATCAAGGTCTATACAATTATAAATCTTATATCTTATGTATGATTACAATGATATAGGAACCAGTTAGAAGTCCTGTTTGCTACTTGCTATTTGTTATAGTTAAGAGTCTACTGCAGACAGGTGAGAACATTAGCCCCTCTTTTACTGTTTTATAACTGTTTTGGGGTGGAACACGTGATCAGACCCTCTAATTGCAATCATATTTCATTATACAAGATGTGTGTATTCTTATAAACATTACAGTTTCATTTTACAAATCCAAGGGATTCATCAACTGTTTCAAGGAATTCATCAACCGTTTTAAAGGATTTTTCAACTATTAAACATTTCTTCTAAAAGGTTTTATAAAAGATATTTGAATGGTGTTATAACATATTTACTCAAATGGATTTATAAATGATATGCTCTTTTAAATAATGAATTTTAAAAACTCTTTTGTTATAAACCTTGTTATTATACAAGGTCACTATTTCATGGTATTCAAATCAAAGGAGTCATTTCATGGTATTCAAATCAAGGTATTCATTTCATGGTATTCAAGTCAAGGGATTCATATCATGGTATTCAAAACAAAGGATTTAATTCATGGGATTAAATCAAGGTTTTTAAATCATATTATCAAATAAGGCATTAACACGCTAGTTTAAAGCAAGGTTCAAAAGCATGGTGTCCATTGTTGTAAACAAACTTATAAACGCATCAAGTATCATATTGATTAGCGTTAGTACTGGGTGATCACAACAAGGGAAAGCGGACACACGGGTTCATATCAAAATGGAGTTAGCTTTTAAATTTGTTTTATAAGCTAACTGCAGGTTTGGTTTCATTATGGTTTTATCAAAACTGTTGACATATTATCTAACTCCAAACGTAGTTTGGGACTTGATTATATGTTGGCTTCATTAGTAAATGGTCGTGGACTGTTTACACACGTTTTACTTACTTGATGTTAGTTTGGGTTGCAGCTCATCCATGTGAATCATTTATTGCTTTAACATACCTATGCCTTATGTCACAGATTCATGTTTACAAATGATTAAACCTATTGTTCTCATCAACTACTTCTGTAGTTGACAGTTACTTTTCACGTGTTTCAGGTAATCAGATTTAAGACTTTCTCAGGTACAACTAAGGAGACCATTCTAAGATAGAACAAAATGAAGAAACATGCTAGGATGGATTAGAAACACACTAAATCCTAATTGTTTAATTGTCTTGTTTGAAGTCTTATTTTGTAACTATATTTTGGGTCTGTAGTTGTCTTTCTTTTGGTAGATAGATTGTCTGTAACTAAACAACGGTCTAAACATTTTGAAACTTAGTAATCCATTGTGTTTGTTCTTATTCAATACTTGTGCATGATTCAACTGTTCATACGTCACCGCGCTGTGGATTCCGCACGCGGGGCAGGGGTGTGACAGGTTGGTATCAGAGCCAAGGTTGTAGAGAACTAGGAAAAACCCAATGTTTAATGACCTAGACTATAACCTAAGCTACCCAATAGGACTAAGTGCTATAGGCTTGAGGATACTTAGGATCTAAGTAATTTAAGTGAGCATTAAGTCTACACTAAGCTTGAAAGATCTTAGGGAGATTTTTCTAAGATTAGATATCGAGTCAAGGAATTTGAATCGGAATTCTATAATTTTAGAAACCGAATTAAATTTCTCACACATATTCATTTAAGGATTTCAGAGGCAAGGATCTGTATTCTTAGTATCCTTGATCTGAAATTCTCAGACAGAGATCATTAAAGGATTCCAAAGGCAAGGATCTGTATTCTTAGTATCCTTGATCTGGAATTCTCAATCAGTGTTCATTATAGGAATTTAGAGGCAAAGATCTGTATTCTTAGTATCTTTTATCTAAAATCCTTGTCATGTTTATCATAAGAATTCAGAGGTCAAGATCTATTAATTTAGAATCTTGATTTGAAATCCTTGTCATGTTATCATTATCAAGTGTTCATTATCATAGGAACTTTATAACTTAGAATCTGTGTAACAGTATTCTTTAGTTGAAGTTCTCACAGGAAATCATATTACTCAATACTGTAAGTATTGGGAACCTAGGTTAAATCAACCTAGGACACATATACAGAAACCTAGGGTTTTAATTTCAAATAAATTAAGAACCGTGGTTTACACAGTCATAATCATATCCATAGTACAAAAGGCAATCATGAAACAATCACAATCAATCAAGAGTTGGAATCTTAGCTCCAAGTACAAACGGCGGATTAACGCTGACGTGCTGAGGTAAGTGGTGGGTCGGTGAGAGCTTACCCTATATATAAGCTTATTTCGATATGTCAGGGGGAATCCGGCGTTCGTGTTTGAAGGGAAGATTCGGGAGCAACTGGATCATTGAACATTAGTCAAACACATGAGATACAATCATTGGTAAATCAATTCATAGTGCAATTCAAACTTGGATGAACCAAACATTATGGTAAATCAATCAAGTTGTGAACATTCTTTCAATGTAAACCTTAAGTGAAATTCTTAAGTGATTACATGACTAGTACTTACTAACGTAGGTTGACGGGAAAGTGTAGAGCACACGTATGATTTAGTTCTACATGTTAACAACTGTTAGTAAGTGCACACATAACACAATCATAATCAATCATGGAATCAATCATAGTTCAAGTTGATCAAAGATCATGGGATTCTTAATCAATGGAACACACTCGCAAATCAGTACAAAACATGTTGCCAAATGCTAACAAGGACATGATCGTGGTATATCGAAGCGGTGGTGGGATGGCGTCTGGGCTGGCAGTTTGCTTGACCCTTTCGTATGCCCTATATATAAGCTATCTTCGGTATATCGGGAAAGTGTCAGTGTGTAGGTTTGGTGGAGAGAAATCACGGGACATCGTACATATTCACATGATAAGTATGCAAGTAAGTTGATAACTTATACGTGTACTAGATCATATTACAATTGAATGATAATATTAGTAGTATGGATATATTACTAACTTTATCATGCAAATTCAATTGTATCCTTCCTCATTACTGACCCACTTGTGGCTTCTATTCGTAGAATGCCTCGACGTGATCCCAGCGGAGGGGGTTCGACAAGTGGCAATGATGATGAGATCAGCAAGATTGCCCGAGCCATCGCTATACATATGAGAGATGTCATTCCGGGCATGGTCACTGATATCACCCAGAATCTTCGGGGGAGTACCAGTGACTCAGCAAACAACTCAAACACTAACCACTCAGGAACTACTAACTTTACTTTCAAGCAGTTCAATGATGCTAAGCCTCCTAAGTACTCTGGTACAGAGGGAGCTACCGGTCTACTGCAATGGCTGGAGAGCATCGAGGATATTCTTGATTTCACAGGATGTCCTGAGAATCTGAAGGTCAAGATGGCCTCAAGCGCTTTTCACAAAGGCGCACTCACCTGGTGGAATTCTGAGAAGAACACCAGAGGAAGAGAGGTTGCATTGGCCTTACCATGGGAGGATTTCAAGAAGATATTGGTTGAACAGTTTTGTCCACGCCATGAACTGAAGAAACTAGAGGTGGAAATGTGGAACTTGGCACAGGATAGTGGTGAAAGTGCCAAATATACAACTCGTTTCCATGAGTTGTGAATTTTAGTACCACATCTGGTTACTCCCCAATCCCGCAGGATAGAGAAAGACATTGAAGGCTTACCTTTAGTCGTTAGAGAAACTGTTATGGGGAATAACCCCACTACTCTAGAGGTAGCAATTCAACTTGGTGCTACCCTCACTGAAGAATATGTGAAGTCTGGGGTGCTCCCTCGAAAGGAATTCAAGAGAGCACAGATTGAAGAAGGCAAGAAGCCTGAACAGCACCATCACAAGAAGAAGAAGCAAAAGACAATCAAGAACTTTGCAGCGCTGACTACAGCTGCACCTACTCATGCCACACCTATTACGGCTATGCCACAACCTGCTAATGCCAGAAAGCCTTATACTGGCCCATTTCCACTTTGCACCAAATGCCAATATCATCATCTACCCACTACTCCCTGCAAGAAGTGTCTCAAGTGTGGGCGTATGGGACACTTAGCAGCTACATGTCGATCTGCTCATCTTGCTACTGCTACAACTGCTACAGGTGGAAGGGCCTGTTATAACTGTGGGGCAGAAGGACACTTCAGAAATCAGTGTCCAAAACTCAACAACACTACTGCTACTGCTCGTGCCTTTGTTATCGGAGCTGCCGAAGCACGCGAGGAGCCAGCAGTTGTCACGGGTACATTTCTCCTTAATGGTCATTACGTTTCTATCATATTTTGTACTGGTGCTGATAAAAGTTTTATCTCTGCTCATACTGTTTCTTTACTTAACATACAACCATCGATACTTACTGCCACCTATACCGTAGAAGTAGCTGATGGAAATACCCTACTCGTAGATTCTATAATACATGGTTGTGAATTAAGATTAAACGACCATTCTTTTCTCATCGATCTTATTCCTATGACACTCGGAAACTTCGAAGTCGTGATCGGAATGGATTGGTTGTCTAAAAACAATGCCGAATCATATGCTCGGAGAAACTTATTCGAATTCCTTTACCGACCGGCGAAACGATGAGAATCTATGTCGAGAAACCCTGCCGCGGATTGAAGATTGTATCGTGCATCAAGGCAAGGAAGTATCTAAAGAAGAAATACTATGCGTTCTGGGCTCACGTGGTGGAAAATAAACCTGATAAGAAAGCAGTTGGAGACATTCCAGTCATCAGAGATTATCCGGATGTATTTCCAGAAGACTTGCCTGGACTACCACCAGTCCGGCAAGTGGAATTTAGAATCGATCTCGTCCCTGGAGCAAACCCAGTGGCGAAGTCACCGTATCGATTAGCACCGTCTGAGATGCAGGAACTGTCCAGTCAACTTCAAGAACTTCTAGACAAGGGATTCATAAGACCGAGTTTCTCTCCATGGGGAGCTCCGGTTTTTTTTTTTGTCAAGAAGAAAGATGGTTCATTTCGTTTGTGCATCGATTATCGTGAGCTGAACAACTTGACAATCAAGAATAGATATCCTCTGCCCATGATCGACGATCTGTTTGATCAATTACAGGGAGCAACTTGCTTCTCTAAGATTGACTTACGGTCCGGGTATCATCAGTTACGAGTAAATGATGAGGATATACCAAAGACTGCGTTTAGGACTCGATATGGAAACTATGAGTTCGTGGTTATGCCATTTGGACTGACCAATGCACCTGCAGTGTTCATGGACTTGATGAACCGAGTCTGCAGGCCATACTTAGACTAGTTTGTTATTGTCTTTATTGACGATATACTGATCTATTCCAAGTCGGAACAAGAACATGAAGATCATTTGAGGAAAGTCTTAGAGTTACTAAGAGCTGAACAACTTTATGCTAAATTTTCAAAATGTGAATTTTGGTTAAAGGAGGTTCACTTCTTAGGACATGTCATAAACAAAGATGGGATACATGTAGATCCAGCAAAGATTGAGGCGATTAAGAACTGGACTACCCCGGCTACTCCAACAGAGATTCGTTCATTTCTGGGGTTGGCAGGCTATTACCGAAGATTCATCGCGAACTTTTCAAAGATAGCCTTGCCACTTACTACTTTGACCCAGAAAAGTCAAACGTATATATGGGGACATAAACAAGAAGATGCATTTCAACTTCTTAAACAGAAGTTATGCAACTCCCCTATCCTTAGTCTCCCAGAAGGCAGTGATGACTTCATTGTCTACTGTGATGCTTCAAACCTTGGTCTCGGTTGTGTACTTATGCAACGAGACAAGGTCATTGCATATGCTTCAAGTCAGCTTAAGGTTCACGAGAAGAATTACACTACTCATGACCTTGAGCTAGGGGCTGTGGTATTTGCATTGAAGATTTGGAGACACTACCTTTACGGTACTAAATGTGTCATCTATACAGACCACAAGAGCCTGCAACACATCCTTAATCAGAAAGAACTCAACATGAGACAACGGCGTTGGGTTGAGCTTCTAGCTGATTACGACTGTGAGATTCGTTACCATCCGGGTAAAGCCAATGTGGTGGCGGATGCTCTTAGTCGTAAGGAACCAGTCAAACCGATTCGTGTCAGAGCCATGGAGATCAACACACAGCCAAACTTGAAAGACTTGATACGTATCGCACAACAACAAGTAGTAACAGACAATCAACTCAAGACAGACTTGGACTGCGGCATTGAGAAGAAACTAGAACCTCGAGCTGATGGGGTGTTATATCTCAATGGCCGCATTTGGATTCCAAGGTCTGAAGAATTGCGCACACTTATCTGTGATGAGGCTCATAAGTCGCGATACTCAGTTCATCCTGGAGCAGATAAGATGTATCAGGACTTGAGGACATCTTACTGGTGGCCGGGAATGAAGAAAGACATAGCACTGTATGTGGGAAAATGTCTTACATGTTCAAAAGTCAAAGCAGAACATCAAAAGCCTTCGGGACTTCTGCAGCAACCTGAAATTCCTCAATGGAAATGGGAACAAATTTCCATGGATTTCATAACTAAGTTGCCATGAACTCCACGAGGTTTCGATTCGATTTGGGTGATTGTTGATCGACTCACCAAATCTGCTCATTTTCTCCCAATCCGAGAGGATTATAAAATGGAGAAGCTATCCACTCTATACATCAATGAAATCATTGCACGTCATGGTACACCAACATCAATCATATCTGATCGTGATAGTCGTTTCACTTCTCGCTTTTGGCAATCGTTGCAAAAGGGTTTGGGAACTCGTGTTAATCTTAGCACGACGCATCATCCCCAAACCGACGGTCAAAGCGAAAGGACTATCCAAACACTCAAGGACATGCTTCGTTCTTGTGTCATTGACTTTGGTGGAAGTTGGGACACTCATCTTCCACTTATAGAGTTTTCTTATAACAACAGCTACCATACAAGCATTCAATGTGCGCCATTTGAAGCTTTATATGGTAGGAAGTGCCGATCACCGGTCTGCTGGACTGAGGTTGGTGACTCACAAGTCGTAGGACCAGAACTCATTCAGGAAACATCAGACAAAATCACAATCGTTCAATCAAGGCTTAAGGCCGCACGAGATCGGCAGAAGAGTTATGCTGATCGACGTCGGAAACCGCTTGAGTTTCAAGTCGGTGACCGAGTCTTACTCAAAGTTTCTCCCTGGAAAGGCGTTGTTCGATTCAGGAAGAAAGGGAAACTTGCACCAGGGTACGTTGGACCTTTTGAGATCCTGGAACGGATTGGTCCCATAGCCTACAAACTCAAACATCCAGTGGAGCTAAGCAATGTTCACGATACTTTTCATGTATCGAATCTTAAGAAATGCTTGGCAGATCATGATGTTCAGATTCCACTGGAAGACATTCAGATTCAGAACAACATGCAATTCATAGAACGTCCGGTTGAAATCATGGATCACGGGGTCAAGAAACTTAAACGCAGCCGCATCCCGATCATAAAGGTACGATGGGAGGCCAAACGCGGTGCTGAGTTCACCTGGGAACGTGAAGACCAGATAAAGCTTAAGTACCCTCATCTTTTTACAGTACCTTCGGCTAGTTAATTTCGGGACGAAATTCCCTTAACTAGGGGAGACTGTAACATTTGTACATTTAGTCATGATAGTCGTAAATAGTGTTAGAATCAGTGTGTTTTCATATCAGATCAGTCAATGTGATTCATGTGTTCATTATGTGCTTGTGTGTTAGAATCTTTATTATTTGAAAACAAGTATGTATTATTATTTACAGTCGATTACACCAGACAAGAACAGTATCGTGTTATATCGAAACAGTGGTGGGCAGCGAGAGTGAGCCCTATATATATACTGCGTTCGGTGTAACAGGATAGTGTTAGTGCGTAGTGCTAAGACGAATATTATGACAACTAATTAATTCAACAAGAATTGTAATACGTAAGCGAGACTGAGTATAGTTATGGGTGACGATCCATAATAATACGAATGTTGAACTTATATTTATGATTAAACGACTTTAAATAATTAATACCATCGAAAAACGTACGCGATTGCGGGTATACACGTAATTGTATGTGTTTAACGATCTGACAACGCACGAAGAGTAAAAATAGTTAAAATAATTATTTTATATTTTTACAATTTTGAAACTCATCATTTTATTGAGTTTAACAACTATTTTATTTAAAAACCGCGTAAAATACGCGTTACGCGACGAAAACGCGAACCGAGCGACCGGAACGAACCCGAATACCACCCGGACTATAAAAGCCTTGAACAAGGCTATTTACTTCATTTATTCCACCACCAACCACTTCTCTCTCTAAGAAATTCGTTCAACCCCTCTCTCTCTATAAAACCGAGCATCAAACGTGCATAACTTCTTCGTTTCACCACGGATTTGAGTGTTCTCGGTGTCCACGCGAAGCTCTCAACGAGTACTACAAGAAAGTACAGCTGATCGGAGGTTTTCACCGGCCAAAAACGAGGTATGAACCAAGGAAGTTTCGGGAAAATAGGGTTTTCTTGTATGTTTTTGTTCAAACCCGACACTTAGCCGGTTCTAGCACCCCATTTCCATTTTTGCACCTATAGCAACCCTACTTGATGCTAAATTAGCCTAGATCGTGGCCTGGAGATGAGGATTCGATGAAGGGAGGTTGCAGGTTAACAGGTTCGGTGGTGGTCATGAAGCCGAACCATTAGGGTTTCCTGGCCGAACCTTTTTGAGTTATGGCGAGCCTTTGCCGAACCAGCGATCTCACGAACCATCATCCACTTTCCCAGCCGAACCTTCATGCATTAGCTAACCTAGACGAACGCTACATGGTTCGTTGCTCAACTTGTCGAACCAATGCATGCAGCGAACCCTTAGTCTATGACGAACCTTCACGAACCTAGTTGCTGCATGTGGCGAACCCTTGCTGTTCCACGAACCTTAAGCTCTAGCCGCAATCAGCCTGGTCCCCGAGCCTTTGTACTAATCCACGAACCTGCATGATGCCATGTTAGCCAAACCATGCTGGATGCTTTGGCCGAACCTTAGAGGACCTCTCAGAATTGGCGAACCTACTAGCAGCATGTGAACACCGAACCATTTTAACTGCCAAACCCTTGGACCTCTCACCATGAACGAACCCTTCGGTTATAAGGGCCGAACCTTAGGCTGAAACCCAAAAAGGTTCGCTGCCTAAGGTGGCAGCCCATAACCCCTCGGCCCAACCCAAATCCTATTCGGCCCAATTATAAAAGTAATTAATCTCATAGGGTAAAACAAGCCTAATGGAATTAGGTTGACCCATTATGATCTTAATTGGCCCAATCTTGTCCTTTGCGTTCTACTTGGCCCAATAACTCATTTATTTGGCCCACGAAATTCATTTCGGACCAATACTTAGCAATTGGCCCAATATCACCTTTGGAATCTTACATGGCTCATATACATATTGGTTGGTCCAACATCATATTCAATTGGCTCATTTTTAACCTAAGTGGCCCATGGCCTTAGATTAAGCCCTCATGGGTTCAGGGGCTTAAGGCCCAATTGTGTGGCCCTCGACTTATGATAATTGTGTATTAATCATGAATAGGTTAAGTTGTAACTTAACATTAATATGAGATCAACTCATAATACCAAAGACATAACGACAATTCAACATCAATTTCAGAAATACATGTTAAGCAATGATTTATCAAACTCTTAAACACATGTAATGTTGTGCAAACAAGTTGTGCACAAAAGAACATTACACATTCTTTTCATGGAACCATGATCAAACAAGTAACATAATCATGACTTTCAAGTTGACACAACAAACATAATCATGAGATCAAGTAATCAAGAGTTAATCAAGTTCAAATGAACACAAGTCAATCAATGAATTAAGGTCTATACAATTATAAATCTTATATCTTATGTATGATTACAATGACATGGGAACCAGTTAGAAATCCTGTTTGCTACTTGCTATTTGTTATAGTTCAGAGTCTATTGCAGACATGTGAGAACATTAGCCCCTCTTTTACTGTTTTATAACTGTTTTGGGGTGAAACACGTGATCAGACCCTCTAATTGCAATCATATTTCATTATACAAGATGTGTGTATTCTTATAAACATTACAGTTTTATTTTACAAATCCAAGGGATTCATCTACTGTTTCAAGGAATTCATCAACCGTTTTAAAGGATTTTTCAACTATTAAACTTTTCTTCTAAAAGGTTTTATAAAAGATATTTGAATGGTGTTATAACATATTTACTCAAATGGATTTATAAATGATAAGCTCTTTTAAATAATGAATTTTAAAAACTCTTTTGTTATAAACCTTGTTATTATACAAGGTCACTATTTCATGGTATTCAAATCAAAGGAGTCATTTCATGGTATTCAAATCAAGGGATTCATTTCATGGTATTCAAGTCAAGGGATTCATATCATGGTATTCAAAACAAAGGATTTAATTCGTGGGATTAAATCAAGGTTTTCAAATCATATTATCAAATAAGGCATTAACACGCTAGTTTAAAGCAAGGTTCAAAAGCATGGTGTCCATTGTTGTAAACAAACTTATAAACGCATCAAGTATCATATTCAATAGCGTTAGTATTGGGTGATCACAACAAGGGAAAGCGGACACACAGGTTCATATCAAAATGGAGTTAGCTTTTAAATTTGTTTTATAAGCTAACTGCAGCCTGCAGGTTTGGTTTCATTATGGGTTTATCAAAACTGTTGACATATTATCTAACTCCAAACGTAGTTTGGGACTTGATTATATGTTGGCTTCATTAGTAAATGGTCGTGGACTGTTTACACACGTTTTACTTACTTGATGTTAGTTTGGGTTGCAGCTCATCCATGTGAATCATTTATTGCTTTAACATACCTATGCCTTATGTCACAGATTCATGTTTACAAATGATTAAACCTATTGTCCTCACCAACTACTTCTGTAGTTGATAGTTACTTTTCACATGTTTCAGGTAATCAGGTTCAAGACTTTCTCAGGGACAACTAAGGAGACCATTCTAAGATAGAACAAGATGAAGAAACATGCTAGGATGGATTAGAAACACACTAAATCCTAATTGTTTAATTGTCTTGTTTGAAGTCTTATTTTGTAACTATATTTTTGGTCTGTAGTTGTCTTTCTTTTGGTAGATAGATTGTCTGTAACTAAACAACGGTCTAA
Organism: Mikania micrantha; assembly: GCA_009363875.1. NCBI lineage: Eukaryota > Viridiplantae > Streptophyta > Magnoliopsida > Asterales > Asteraceae > Mikania > Mikania micrantha. The sequence continues at coordinate 84,563,009 of CM018693.1, forward strand.
ACATTTTGAAACTTAGTAATCCATTGTGGTTGTTCTTATTCAATACTTGTGCATGATTCAACTGTTCATACGTCACCGCGCCGTGGATTCCGCACGCGGGGCAGGGGTGTGACAAGGTTCGTGGGCCAAACGAACCTAGCATAAACCTAACTGAACTTATACAAATTTGAAAGCAACCTATTAAAAAATGAACTAATATACTCCCCCTTAATAGTTGCTTCAAATCTTCAAAATCTTGATCTTCAGTCTTCAATTCGAGTCCCACTCGATGATTGATCTTTACTTATATTATCTTCCGCACTTATGACCACAAAATTTGGAACCTTTGATAATTTTTCCGCTTCAATCTTTGCATCTCTATCATCAATTTCTTTTTGCAAAGCCATCAATTCAACATACAAGTAATTCACATCCTCCCAATCACATCTTGAATGAATTCCTAAAGTATAGCACATCCTAGCAATAGTCTGAAATTGCAATGCCATATCTTTATAACTCACCCCCACATCATGATAACCTTAGCATAAATTTCAGCTTCATTGAGAGTAGCAATATCTTGTTTTGAGCAATTCACTAACCAAACTGGATCAAGTAATCTGATTACTCTCCATTTGTCATCTTCTTTCAACAAAATGATAGCTTCAGAATATCTTTCATCATAGAACCAAAACTCGAAATAAGAATTCCAATTTTGTTCTATCTTCCTCAATCTTGGTCTTGAATAAACTTTTGGATTAGGATAAACATAAGAATTATGCTTTTGCACTGAAAATTGAGGAACCAACCAATTCCGCCCTTTCTTTGCTTCCTTTTTCAACAGAGTTTCAAATCTTTCATTATGCTCAGTCTGAATTGGTTTTATCATCCTTAATCTTGACAACTGCTTTCATTCAAATGATGGTAAAGACATAAGATCATATGCTTTTCCAAAATACTGGCATCCATCAGTTCTCTTCACCACATAACACCCTCTATTCTTCAATACTCCAGGAATGTTGTGAAAATATCCATAACTCAAAATCCTTCCACGCATTTTGGATTTAGATCTAATATTGAATCTTGAAAATTTTCTTGAATGATTATCTTGAACAGATTCGTTATATCTCTCAACCATCTGTTTAAAAATCATCAAATGATCAATAATATACTTGTTTTCTTCTTGATTTTCTCGCCAAACATCCATTTTTGTCTTGATCTTAGATGTATCATATGATGTACTTTGAAATTTCTTATGAGCTTCAATATCAAAAATTTTCTTCAAAGTCTGCAGATTGTACAAATTTTCATCAACAGATCCATCATGTTCAAACTCAAATGAACTATCTACTTCTCCAATAATCATCTTTCTTGAAATAAGCATTTTGTAGTTCTTTTACTTTTACTCCAAACAAATTAGCAAGATCTTCTTTTGTGTATCCATCTTCAATCTCTCCTTCTTCTAATTCTTTACCTTCAGTGAATCCGCCAATCATCCTTTGTAACTCTCCTTCTCCAGCTTGTTTGAATAATTCTTCAAATGTTGGTAAAGAATTATCAACAACTGACTTTGGATACTTAAACTCTGTAATATCTTCAATCTCCATATCTTCACAATCTTTTTCTTTATCAAGATCAACTGAAGAAATTGGATTTGCATTAAAAGAAATTCCTGATGATCTATACACAACTATAGCTCCAGTCATTGAATTCAATCCACTTGAACCACCAATTCCAGCTACATCACCATCATCATCTCCATCATCATCATTAAAGGCACCAAGACCTGGATGTTCATCAAAATCAGAATCCTCATAATCAACATTTTCTTCCTCACCTTCATCTTCTATATTGACATAAACAGGATCAACATCAGTTCCTTCAGAAACATGAACTCTATCATTATCAGCAACTTGTGTCTCAGTATGAACAACAGTAGAAGCTTTATCTTGGATCTCATTTATTCTTTGCTGCAACATCTGATTCTCTTTCTCCAAATCAAATATCTTATCATTCTGTTGTTTGGCTAATCTCTCCAATGACACAATTCTATCAGTCATCCTCTTGTTATCTTGTAGATCCCTCTTCTCTCCACTTTTGTAATTAATTGATATGACTTTTTCATGATTTCAATATCACTTTGAACTGAAGAAGATTGTTTCTCAGAATCGGCTTTCTCTTTTTGCTTCTTGTGTTTATCAAATTCTTGAGACATGATAGATATCCTTCTCCTTAACTCCGAATCATCAGAATCCAAAGGAAAATTTAAATCCAGATCATCTAAACCTTCAAACATCGCATCAACTCTTGAAGTAGAAGCCTCTGGAAATGAAGTAGTAACAGTAATAGCAAAGCTTCAGTATACACAGGAGCTTGTGATGTAGATGCATCAACATCTGAAACAGATACAACAATAGAAATAGGTACAATAGAAACAGAAACAGATGCAGGTGCAGAAGATGTAATCACATGAGAAGAAACTATAATTCTTGGTGTCCTTGATTTCTTTCTTTTAGGCACATTTGCCATTCTCTTCTTCTTCTTTGGACGGGATGTTTCTGGCTCATCCACAGTGAAATTAGGATCATTTCTTTCTTCTCTCTCTTCCTTGTTTTGCTGTTGTTGCATGGGATTCCTCTTCATCCTTCTAACCATTATGTTTCCCACTTGAACATCATCCATCTTAGATTTAGTAGATTCTTCTTCCATTTCAACATCAACATTCTCATTCTCAACATTTGGAGATGATGCAGTAGCAGCAGTTTGTTCAGAAACATCATGATGCTCAGGATAAATAACTTGAAGAGGAACAAATGTAGATTGAGTTACATTTGGAGTTTCTTGTTCATGTTGATGAGATTGAGATGATTGTGCTTGAGTTTGTCTATCTTGTGGATCTTGTGGAGGAGGAGGTGGTGGTTGATCATCATCCATCTGTTCATTTTCAGAATTTGAATCATCATGTCTCCATGCATCATCAAGTGGAGCTACATAATTGACTCTCGCGCAATGACAAACCAAATTCTTTGTAAGAACCACATCACTGCTCTTCTGATAAATCTTTACTTGACCCAAAATTGAATCAGTCATATGCTTCAACTTCAGAATATCAGTCACAGCTCTTGGTAGATTCTGCTCTGGAAACTTCTCATTAATAAACATATGTACAAACCTTGGATACATCAAGAATTTGTCTTTAGCCTTAGTGATGTTGTCAGATAGATATCTGAAAATCATAGCAGAAAAGTTGAATGGCTTGTTCAGGATCAAAGCAACCATAGCTGATCTCATCAAATCCCTCAGCTCATCAAAAGTGCCTTTCCTCATACTTATGCAATGTAGAAGTACATGTGCAATAAACTTGTATTGTAGAGGCAGCTTCCCCTTCTTGATTGAATACTCCCTGTACACACCAAAATACTTAATCCTCATAAAGCATCCTTTGATACACCTCTGAGGAATCAATGTCATTCCTTCAGGTTCTCCACCAAACTGCAAAACTCTCCTCACATCAGCTTCACTTATTCTAATCACTTGTCCCAAAACACTTGCCTCAATCACAAATACATCATCCACAGTAATCAGCCTTGCAGATTCCCAGAAGCTCTGAATATGAGATCAATAAATGTGACGAGAATTGGAGATAGCATAGTAGATCCTCGATCGTCTCAAAAACTCAATCATCGGTCTGAAATCCTTGCCATTGTTGGTTGTGGGATCCAAATAAGCACATAGATTATATTTATCACCGAATGCTAGATTTGCGATATCTGCAATAAAAACAAACAAAAATTAGAGACAAAGTTTAATTCTAAAATCAAAAATTAAAAATGTTTTCTACGTCTAAGTCCAGCGAACCCCCTGTGCCGAACCTTTGTTCCTAGATGAACTTAAGACTCAGACAAACCTATTAAATGTTCACAAACCTCACAAATAAACGAACCTATTGTTCACATGCCAACCTCACGGTCAGCCAAACTTTTGACCATCAAAGGTTCGTTCATTGACTTTGAAAAGGTTCAGTCTGAACCTTTTGAATTCAAACGAACCTGTTTAATCCAACGAACCTTTTTGAATTCCAGATCAAAATTCAAATCTACGAATTAGATTAAAATAATCACATCTATAGGTTCGCCATTAGTCGATTAATAACTTTAGTAAAGACATTTTTTTTTATCTAAATTTGATTTAAACATGTTTATTCAACAGAAGTTAGGTTCGATTATCTGGACTAAAAAAACTCAGATTTCTACAAATCTGTTGGACTAAAAGAACCAATGAGCCTGATCAGAAAAATCTCTAAGTCTCACAACACTTACAACAACTGAAGAAGAACACAACGGCAGACATTCACTTTGCAGAAGTTACAAGATCTGAAGTTATATACAACAGCTGAAGTGTAAGTCTTCAGATGTTGTGGTGTTTCGTTTTGTCTTCAGTAGTTTTCATTCAGTACTTGTAAAAAGTCTGATGAGTATTTTACTCATCAAACGTTGTAGTCTTAATTAAGTAGTTTTATGTCTTCAGTAGTTATAGAAGAATGTCTTCAGATGTTGTAGACATTCTCAGTAGTTTAGTTAAATCAGTAGTTATCTTTTGTCTGTTAGGTGTCAACATCATGTGACATCATCAGACGTCACTGTTTCTATATAAGGGCAGTTGACATTTTGTATTGGTAACGAAGTTAGTGCGATTAAATGAATTATTTCTTTTGCAGAATTTCTCTTTCTATAACAAACTTGTTCTTTACTGTTTGATTGAATTTACTTTGTTCTTGCTAATATTGAGCTAATTCATCTTTGAATTCCGCTGCTATAATCTATTATTGATCAAATGAGAACATCTGATCCCACAATTGGTATCAGAGCCGGTTAATCATTGATCGATTAAACAATTGATCTCTGAAACTGCTCAAATTTTGTTCTCTAAGTTGATCGAATTAGCCGATTAGTAAGAATTTGTTATAGATTGAAGTTTTCTGTTAACTTCTGTTGATTTGTCTTTCAATATCAATCTGTTTTGAATCAATTGATTGAAATTTGCATTAATTCGTGTGAAATTGTTTGAATCTGTGATCATGACAACTCCAAACAATGATCCGCACAATACAGGCTCCGCAACCAAGCCTCCGATGCTTGTTCGGAGTGAGTACAACATTTGGCAACGCAGAATGCTACATCACCTGTCGATTAACAGTGCAGGATGTTGGAAATCTGTAGTGCATGGTCCGTATAAACCCATGATCACTGATCCTGAAACTAAAATCATGATTCCGAAACCTTCTGATATGTATTCGGATGAGGATATTAAACTGTTTGAAATTGATGCGAAAGCTCATGGTATTCTGGCCATGGCTTTGCCGAATGAGATTTATTCAGGCTTAATGCATCATGATACTGCTCATGATCTCTGGGTTGCACTGAAAGAACAATTCGGTGGAACCGATGAGGTTTTAGCAAACACTAGAGAAATCCTTGCTCAGCAGTATGAGACCTTTTCTCATAGAAAGGGTGAATCATTGACTCAACAATTTGAGCGGTTCTCATGTTTGATTTCTGAATTAAAAATGGTTAAGCAGGAATATACTAATAGTCAGATGAATAACAGATTTCTCAGATCATTGCCTGAGAGATGGGACACATATACAATTGTCCTACGCTCTAATGCTAATTTAGAAAATCTATCTCTCACCCAACTCCATGGGAAACTCTTAACTTTTGAGAGAGAGGTAGAACAGAAGAGAAAACTGTCTTCATCTGGAAAACTTGCTGATGATTTTGTTCCTGGTAACACTGCATTGATTGGTCAAGAGTCAGAGTTTAATGGGTCTGAATGTTCTTATGATGAACATATTGATTTTTCTACTAACAATACTGAACATGCTTTTGTGGGAGTTGATGGTAATGCAGGAAATTATGGTGATAATTTGTGTTTTGTGATGGATGACTTGAAAGGAATCCCAGATGATGATCTAGAGGAAATGGACATTTTGAGTCAAATGGCATTAATCAACATCAGATCTCAAAAGTTCTACAAAAGAACAGGAAGAAAATTCCCTGGATTATCTGGCAAAACCAAAGTTGGTTTTGACAAAGGGAAGTTGAGATGCCATAAGTGTCACAGGCTTGGTCATTTTGCTAGAGAGTGCAAATCTACTGGATCTAGCTCTTCTGCACCTTTTGTGACTTTTCCAAGCAATAACACATCAAACAAAGGACAACAATCTTCTGGAACCAGTCAACAACAATTTTATCCAGCCCACTTTGTTCCACAAAATCCTATGCCATATCCATATCCTTGCTTTTACATGCCTCAACCTACTCACACTCCAGCATTAATTCCTCCACAATCACCTGCTCTTCCTGATCCTAGCAAATCTCAAACCAATCAACAATCTCAACAACAACAGCATCAGAGTTTCTTTACTCCTGGAGTAGTTGATTGGAGTAGTCTACCTGATGACTTATCTGACTTCAACATGCAGCCTTACTCTGAAGCTGGTCCACATGGTGGAGACAATCCATTTGCAAATCTTGCATTGATGGCTATTGATTCAACTGACAATTCTTGTCCCTCTTCTTCAACATCACAGGTATCTTCTGAATCAAAAGCAAAGTTATGTTCAGAGTCATGCATTTCAGCATTTGCTTCCATTAGGGAAATAAATGTAGAATTGATTAATGAGAAATTTGAATTAGAAAAGGCCGTGGCTAAAAACAAAACTGAGTTTGAAAAAGCTTTAAATGACAAAGAGTCTGAAATTTATAAACTCAAATGTTTGTTATTTGATGAAAAAGCTAGAGTGAAAGTCATGCTTGTGAAGCATAATGATCTGAAGCAAACACTTGCAGCAACCCAAGTCAATTGTGAAAAATGGGTTGAGTCCTGTAAGGGGTTTGAAATGTTGTTAAACAAACAGTCAGCTTCAAATGTTAAGTTTGGAATTGGTTACAATCACACTGCCCCCCCTGCTGATTATAAACCAAAATGTTTTGACTGTGAGTCTGATGGGGAAAGTGTATATCAATCCACCAAATCTTCAGAAATGTCTGATTCTGTAGACATATCTGAGGAAGAGTCAAATGATTGCAGTGTTGAGTCTGAAAATGTTGAGATTGAGACATATTCTTATTCAATTGGGTGTACAAATGTCATTCAGAATGACACATGTCAGGATAGTGTCTTAGTTGAGATTGATCCTGATGAAAAAGTTTCAAATGTTTTAAATTTACACCTGATTGAGTCAGATGGGGATGGAATTGGAGAAAATGATGCACGGCTTCTGATAAGTCAGAGTCACTCATCAGCAGTTGTGGAAAAAGTTGATATTGCAACAACTGCTGATGATGAATGTGTTGATCGACAAGTGCTGAAGAATAACTCTTCAGAAGTTGTCAACACATCAGCTGTTGTCAAATTGGCTACAAATACTGATGCTTCAGATGTTCTGAAGAACAAACAATCTATATCTAAGTCATCAGTACTTGTAGACACTCACAAGGAAAAGAAAAAGAGGGTGCCTTGTGAAATTTGTAGGTTGTTTAATCATTCCACTGATGAATGCTGGTACAGAAAAGGTTCTAAATTCAACAAAATAAAGCATAAAAACAAGAACATACTCAAAATGAAAAATGAATTTAGTTCCAAGTTTGTACCTGAATCATCAGTAGTTTCAAAATCTGGAAAATCCTCACAAGAAAATAAATCAAATACATCCAAGAAAGGAAAAGGGATTGTTCCAGATTCAGAGAAACAACACTTGAAAGTTTCTTCATCAATTAAAGACACTAAGATGATACAACACAAAAATAAAAAATCAAGTTCTGATGTGTCTGATGAAATCAAAATTTTGACTCAAAACCATAATCAACTGATGCTAATGATGCAACAACTGCTAGGAAAAGTTAATCTAGCAGAGGCATCTGTTGGTTCATTTCACAAGAAGAAATCAAAATCAAAAGTCAAGGCAAAATCTTCTGATAAGACTACTTCAAGTGTTGCTTCAACTGAAAATGTTACTTCTGTTTCATCATGTGTTAACAGACCCAAAACCAAAATGGTTTGGGTCCAAAAGTCTAACTAAGTGTGTTGATGTATGCAGGGTCCTTCAGCATGCCAAAATAGCATCTGGTATGTTGATAGTGGAGGATCCATGCATATGACTGGGAGCAGATCTCTCCTTCATAACTATTTTACTGGAAGGAAAGGATTTGTGTCCTTTGGAAATGATGCTAAGGGTTACATTATAGGGAAAGGTGTTGTGACAAATGGTGAGATTAGGTTTGATGATGTAAATCATGTTGAGAATCTTAAGTATAATCTTCTGAGTGTTAGTCAAATGTGTGATAAGGGTCATATTTCTCTTTTCACCAAGCAAGACTGTAGGATCTTATCTTCTGATGTGTTGCCTCTGATTGGCAAAGTCTTAGATGAGTATACACTCCTTAAGGCTAACAGAGTGGGAAAGGTATATGCCTTTGATTTATCAAAGAAAATCTCTATTAAGGGTCATCCTTGTCTATTCTCTAAGGCTTCTTTCAAGGAATCCAATCTGTGGCATAGAAGATTAGGTCATGTGAACATCAAAAACATGAATCAATTGGTGAAACATGGATTGGTTAGAGGTCTTCCCTTAAAGGATTTTAGTTGTGATGAGAATTGCACTGCATGCTTGAAAGGAAAGCAACACAAAGTCTCTTTTCCTCCAATTGGAGATTCCAAATCCACTGGTTGTTTGAACATGTTGCACATGGATTTGTTTGGGCCAGTTCAGATAATGTCTATGGCAAAGAAGAAGTATTGTCTAGTTATTGTAGATGACTACTCAAGGTTTGTCTGGACTTTCTTCTTGCACTCAAAAGGTGAGGTTGCCAAGGCTATTATGAACTTTGTGTTGTATGTTGAAAAGCAATATTCTATTCCTGTCAAGTGTGTAAGGAGTGATAATGGCACAGAATTTAGAAATCACATTTTGGATGAATTTTATTTGTCAAAGGGAATTCAGAGGCAGTACAGTATTCCCAGAACTCCTGAACAAAATGGAGTTGTAGAAAGGAAAAATAGGACTTTGATTGAAGCTGCCAGAACAATGCTTGCTGATTCTGGTTTGCCACTGACCTTCTGGGCAGAAGCTGTTAACACAGCTTGCTATGTGCAAAACAGGGTTCTGGTAAATCAAAGATGGTTGAAAACTCCATATGAAATACTTCACTCTCTAACCCCTTTGATTTCCTTCTTCAGAGCTTTTGGGTGTCCATGTTATATCCTCAACACCAAAGATCAACTTACTAAATTTGATTCCAAAGTTGATGCAGGTTATTTTGTTGGCTATTCTTCAACTTGCAAGGCTTATAGAGTGTTCAATTGTAGAACAAAGATTGTTGAAGAAACTCTTCATGTTAAATTCAATGAATGTCCCAAAGATTCCATTCCTCAAAATCCTGCTGAGATGTTTGATCTTAACATCTTGCAACATGAATTCCCAGTTGAGCCTATTGGTGAAGCAGATGAGGTACTTACAGCAGTTCCACCAAAAGCTTCTACAGAAACCACACAAGGAAGTCAAGATGATGAAGATGAAAGTACTCATTTATTCAGATTCAGTGATAATCTGCCTATATCTGCCAAATCTGATGCTCTTCCTGCTCCAGCTGTTCCACTCAATACCAATGCTGATGAAATTCTAGCATCTTCTCAATCATTTGAAATTCCTGCTGCTTTGTTCCCTGAATCTTCATCAACTGCAGCATCTGGACCTCCAGCAAACACTTGCACTGATCTTATTCCATATCAAGAACTGAAGGATCATCCATTATCTCAAGTTCTTGGTGACATTTCTGCTGGTGTTTCAACAAGAAGTCAACTATCAAATTTTTGTCTCTATGCTCTATTTGTCAGTCAACAAGAGCCAAAGAACTATCACACAGCACTTAGAGACAATGGCTGGGTGGAGGCAATGCAGTTGGAGTTGTTGCAGTTCAAGAAGCAACAAGTTTGGGAGCTGGTTTCTCTACCTCCAGGTAAGTGTGCAATAGGCACAAAATGGGTGTTTAGGAATAAAACAGATGAAAATGGTCAAATAATTAAGAACAAGGCTAGACTGGTTGTACAAGGGTTCTCTCAGGAAGAAGGTATTGATTATGATGAAACTTTTGCCCCTGTAGCCAGACTAGAAGCAATTAGGTTGTTCTTAGCATATGCTGCCTTACACAAACTTAAAGTTTTTCAAATGGATGTCAAAAGTGCTTTCTTATATGGTAAAATAAAAGAGGAAGTGTATGTGTGCCAACCACCAGGCTTTGAGGACAATAAACATCCTGATTGGGTGTACAAGCTTGATAAAGCTCTTTATGGGCTGAAACAAGCACCTAGAGCCTGGTATGACACTCTATCCACTTTTCTCCTCAAAAATAACTTCACTAGAGGCTCCATTGATAAAACTTTATTCATAAAGAATGTAGGACATCATAAGCTACTTGTTCAAATTTATGTTGATGACATTATATTTGCTTCATCTGATCCAAAGTTGTGTGCTGATTTCACTGAGTTAATGACCAAAAATTTTGAAATGAGTGCCATGGGGGAATTACAGTTTTTCTTGGGTCTTCAAATCAAACAAAATTCTGATGGAATTTTTATTCACCAATCCAAATACACAAAAGAGTTGTTAAAGAAATTTGACTTGCAAAACTGTAAACCATGTTCTAACCCCATGAGCAGCACCACACAACTTGATGCTGATTTGAAAGGTAACTCAGTTGATGAAACTCTTTATAGATGTATGATTGGTTCCTTGATGTATCTGACTGCATCTAGGCCAGACATTATGTTTGCTACATGTGTTTGTGCTAGATTTCAGGCTGCACCTAAAGAATCTCACTTGATTGCTGTTAAAAGAATTTTCAGATACTTACAGGGTACTCAATCACTGGGAATATGGTATTCCACTGGACATTCCTGCAAGCTGGTTGCTTTTTCTGATAGTGACTATGCAGGATGCAAACTTTCAAGAAAATCTACATCTGGTGGGTGTCAGTTTCTAGGAAACTGTCTGGTTTCTTGGCAATGTAAGAAACAAACATCTGTGGCCACTTCCACTGCTGAAGCCGAGTACATTGCTGCTGCAAGTTGTACTTCACAAATTCTCTGGCTTCAGACTCAACTCTTGGATTATGGCATCAAAGAGTCTAAGACACCATTGTTAATGGATAGTGCCTCAGCTCTTTGTATTGTCAAGAATCTAGTTCAGCACTCTAGGACCAAACATATTGAGATCAGACATCATTTTATAAGAGATTGTTTTGAAAAGGGTCAGATTGATCCAAAGTTTGTTCCTAGTGCTGATGAGCTTGCAGACATCTTTACTAAGCCTTTAGACACCTCCACTTTTCAAAATTTAGTTCTTAGGCTTGGTATGCTGCAACTTGAATAGATTGTTTTTTTTTCAATAAATAAACTTTAAATTTTACAAAAATCCAAAAATATTCAATTTTTAATAAAATTTTTTCTTTATTACCTAGAAATTTTTGATATTTTCAGTAAATTCTGATAAATATCAGAAGTACTGATTCAAGGAAAGCTTTGACCTTTACCAATACTCTAAGTTACAAGTACTGATGGGTGTTGGTTCACTAAGTACTGAAGGTCACACATTTCTCACAAATACTGATGAACAACCTCTGTTCACAAGTTCTGATGAACAACTTTTTCACAAAGTCTGATGACCAAAATGTTCACAAGTTCTGATGAACATATTTTTCACAAAGTCTGATGAGCAACTGCTGAAAACAACTGATGAGCAATATCTGTCGACAACATCTGATGAGTAACTTTACTCTTCAGATGTTTCAACCTCTGTTGTTTATCCTATTTAACTCAAACCTTCTTTAGTTGTTTCATTATCAATTCCTCAGAACTTTCAACCTTTTTCAAAAACCTATCTTCCCTCTCAAGTCTTTGCATCCATGGCGACCATGAACCTGAAACCTCGTCATAACTCCGTCGCTTATCTTACAAAATCCTCTTTCTGGTCCAAGTTTGATGAAGCAGTTGACTTAATGAATGCATCACAATTCCAAACCGCCTTTCTCATAAATCCAACACTTCATGTCGAATCCATTCATCAATTCTGGATGAATGTAGAACTCATCAATGTTGGCACTGGTGTGATATCTCTTCGTTCAACAGTAAATGGTCATAATGTGCACATCAGCCCAGCTGAACTAAGGGAGGTTCTCTACCTTGATGATGCGAACTTGGTCACGCAATTCCCAAAGAACTTAACTGACCTCTGTTTCACAAGTCATGAATACCAAGGTGATTTAAGCGATTCAACTCTATACAAGAAGCATTTCAATGATCCGGAGCGCCTGATATTTCACATGATCAACATTTGCTTGGCTCCGAAATCTTCTTCATGGGACCAGATGTCCTCCAGGTGGCAACATGTATTGTATTCAATTCTGGAATCTCAAAAACTAAATTTTTCACAAATTTTGTTTTCAGAATTAACTGAACATGCTGCTAAGCCTGTTTCTTCTAGATGGCTACTATACCCACGATTTATCATGGCCATCACAGAAAAACAGTTACAGCACAGTGGCCTTGTTGGTCAGGGGATATCTGCTTCAGCAGTTTTGTTGGAGGTATATTCCCGACACAACTCAAACCTCACACTCAAAGAGGCTGCCCGAAAGCTAAAACCCAAGCATAGGGAACCCACAGTCTCCACTTCCAAATACAAATCTAAAGTCCCCACCAACCCTCACTCCAAAAAGCCCAAAAAGGCTGCTCAGGGAAATGAGTCCCCTGAGTCTGCCCATGCTTCACCAAGGCATGAAATGGCCACTGGAAGTAGTCAACCAGTGGTCCATCAGACTCCACCAGCTCAAACCGCCCAGGCTTCCTCTCAACAGGAACCTGGTGCAACCATTGAAGGGGCAGACACATTTCTAGAACCTCTTTCATTTGAAAAGGTTTCTATTGAACAGCACCAATCTCCCCGGGTGCACTCTGTTTCACAGCCAAATCCTATGGAAACCACCCAACAAAGCCCAACTTTTGTCATTGAACATATCCTGGATCAGTTGAACACTCCTATCCCCACCCAGACACCTATCACTACTGGGATTAGCTCCAACATTGAGGGGGAGGATCAAAGTGTCTCTGATAACCCACAGGATTTTGACTACCAAATCAGATCTCCTAGTGTGGAAAGAGAGATTCTGATATCTGACAGGGCTGCTACTTCTTCACCTCCATCATTTGGAGTGATTGATAGTAGTAACATAGCTAAGACCCTGTCAGAGGCAACAACTGATGAAGGGATTACCCCTGAGGTTGGAAGTCCCCAGTTCCAAGAAAAAGGGGCACCTGATCATGTTGAGCCACACTCAACTCAGGTAGATCCTGATACTCTCAGGAGGTCAGATGATTTAGCCAAGGCTAATGATGACCAAAGGACCCTTGCTGATGTTCTGCAACAGAACAAACTCCTTGAGGCTGAGGTCTGTAGGCTCAATGAGCTACTCACCAAGATGTCCAAGGACAAAAGTCCATCTTCCCCTATTACCCCACAGATGGCACCTTCTAATCTTGAAGGTCACACAAACACTTCCACCTCTACTCCACAATTTAACAAGCCACCAGCCTCTGCTTCAGGCACTAATCCTTTGGGTTCCAGCCCCCCAGAGGCATTAGCTGCTGCCCTTCTCACTGTTATACCTCTCATCACTCCCTTACTAAAGAACATCATCACCCAAGCCCTTGATGAGAGGCTACCCTCACAATCTCAAATCCAGCAAATGGTAGATGATGCTGTGACTGCCAAGCTTACTTCTCTTTACACTCCTTCTTCCCCTGCAGCCAAAAAGGGGGAGTTAGGAACAGACTCAGTCACAGCTTCAGCTTCTAAAAGGCAAAGAAATGAAGATGAAGATATTGCTTCTGAAAGGTCTCCAGCTATTCAAGTTACATACAAGAGACAAAAGAAGAATAAACCTGCTGAGGTTGATACTGTTGCTGAGGAGGAGGTTGAGCAAGTTAATATAGAGAATGTGGAAAAGGAAATTGAAGAAATTGGTGATAAAGAAGTTGAGGACAATGTTGAGAAAGTAACAGCAGAAGAGGTTACAACCTCTGAATCACAAGAAATTGAACAAGAGGAAATGCAAGCACAAAAAGATCAAATTCAGATGGGTGAAGTTGAGCAAGATATTGGAATTGATATATCTGATGTTCAAAAGCAAGTAACTCCTTTCACCAAATTATCTACTCAAGTTGCTGATGTTGGTGCTCCTCCCAAGACAAGGAGATTCTTAAGGATTCAAGAAGAGGAGGAATCTGATGAGGAAGACAGGTTTCCTATCTCCACTGTAATTAAAGCAAAAGTTCAAAAGCCTGAATCATCAAAAACTGGTTCAGAACTGGTTGTTCAAAAGAAGAAAGTAACCTTACCTGCCAACTATGTGCCTGAAAAGCCTCTGGTGTGTGGACAACATCCAAAGATTACACCAGAATCTCAAAGGTTGGCAGTGAAAGTTAAGCTTGAAGAGGAAGAGAACCAGAAAAAGCATGATGAGCACATCTTAAGAATGGTTGACAAGGAATATCCTCAGACATCAACCATTATAGCAATGAAGAAAGAAGCCCAAAGGTTGTATGCTCTGAGGTTCACATATCAGTATAAGAAGGAACAGATTAGGATGTGGCCTGATCCAAGAATCATTAACAGGATCCACAAGAGAGAGGCTCCAGCTGCTTATGCCAGAAGGATCAAGAAGGTATTAAGTGCTGATATTATGTTAGGGTCTGTACTTGATCCTTGGGAGATAATTAGTGATTTTAAGAGTGTGTACAACTCTGGTTTGAAAGCTCCAAAGTTCATAGAAAACAAGATGATCAAGAAAGGATTAGTGTACAGAAAGCTGGAAGGAGTTAAGCAAAATGAGCTTCCCTTATTTCTGGAAGGGAAGCATCCAGATGAATTTGTTTACAGAGAGATAACCAGAGTGGAGCTACATGATGGGACAACGGCCAGGTACTTATCTGAGTATTATGGACCTGAGTCATTCTTTGAAGGTGAACCTGAAAGGCTGACTCCAGAAGAGAAGGTAATTTTGCTTGAAGCCTATGTCAGGGAGTCATTCAGGTTATTATATGATCAATAGCTTCAATGAGAGGGGTTAATGCTCATAGTCCATTTCCCCAATGGAGTTCCCTCTCATATTTTGTCTGTTAGATTTTTAGAAGCTGTTGATTATCAGGCATACACTTAAACTGGTCATTTTGATACTGATCTCAAAGAAAAAGACAAATCATTCTGCCTGGGATAAAATTAAGTGAGACAATCAATAAATTAGAGGTTTTTGGCTGCATTGGTTCAGGGGGAGTTTGTTGGACTAAAAGAACCAATGAGCCTGATCAGAAAAATCTCTAAGTCTCACAACACTTACAACAACTGAAGAAGAACACAACGGCTGACATTCACTTTCCAGAAGTTACAAGATCTGAAGTTATATACAACAGCTGAAGTGTAAGTCTTCAGATGTTGTGGTGTTTCGTTTTGTCTTCAGTAGTTTTCATTCAGTACTTGTAAAAAGTCTGATGAGTATTTTACTCATCAGACGTTGTAGTCTTAATTAAGTAGTTTTATGTCTTCAGTAGTTATAAGAGAATGTCTTCAGATGTTGTAGACATTCTCAGTAGTTTAGTTAAATCAGTAGTTATCTTTTGTCTGTTAGGTGTCAACATCATGTGACATCATCAGACGTCACTGTTTCTATATAAGGGCAGTTGACATTTTGTATTGGTAACGAAGTTAGTGCGATTGAATGAATTATTTCTTTTGCAGAATTTCTCTTACTATAACAAACTTGTTCTTTACTGTTTGATTGAATTTACTTTGTTCTTGCTAATATTGAGCTAATTCATCTTTGAATTCCGCTGCTATAATCTATTATTGATCAAATGAGAACATCTGATCCCACAAAATCTAGCCGGTGAAAATTCAATCTATTTACCTTTTTAGAATCACAACACAATTACGAATCTAATGATATAAGACAATCTCACTGATTATCACAAAATCAAAAAAATCAAAATCAACACAATGAGGTTCGTTTCTGAGAGAAAGTAATGAAAGTGACGAAGCATTTCACGAACCTTTGACTTTATACCTTGTAAAGTCTCAAATGAAACTGTGAAACAAACCTTTCAACTAACCTATAAGTAAACCTGGTTTGACAAACCTTTAAACAAACCAGTTGAACGAACCTTCCAACAAACCTTATAAACGAACCATCCAGAAAACCTGATGAATGAACCTATCATCAAACATTCTGAACGAACCTCTCTACAAATATATCATACGAACCTCTCACCAAACCTGATAAAAAACCTCCCAACAAACCTATCAAAGGTTCGTTTCAACAAATCCACTTTTTCACAAATCTTTTGACATTTTTTTTAATTTTTCAAATTTATTCAAAAATTTCCAAACAAAACAAAATTTGGTGTTTCAGAGTTAAAAAAAAAACAAATAATCAATAATTATTGATTTAACATCAGATATATCAAAAATCTTTTTGGATTTTTAAACTTTTATATAAAAACACACCAAAATTTTAATTATGTAATGAACCTAAAATGAAATATGAAAATGAATGAAACAAACACATATTTTTGGTGAAAAAGATCCAGCCATGAGATCATATTGCATTACAATCACCTGCACAAACTGATTGAGTTAATGAATATGTTAATTAGCAAATCACCATTCAAATATAATTTTCAATATATGAGTCCAATTTAAATTTAATTACTTAGTTAAGATATCAAATGAAATCAAAACAATCAAATACATTATATTCCTCATTTACTTAAACACATCCCCGTTTTGTGAATAATTAAGTAAACAATAATGTTCTTGAAACAATTTAATTCAAATGTATCTAGTTTGA
The DNA here is from genome assembly GCA_009363875.1 of Mikania micrantha. Taxonomy (NCBI): domain Eukaryota; kingdom Viridiplantae; phylum Streptophyta; class Magnoliopsida; order Asterales; family Asteraceae; genus Mikania; species Mikania micrantha. Next base: position 84,579,943 of record CM018693.1, read on the forward strand.
TCACACAAAAACAAAATACAATTTCTTTTTGAAAATAATAAAATGTAAAACAATTTGAATTTGTTCAAAATCTTAGAAACAAGGTTGATACTTTCGTATGCTCAGATGATCAAAACTTAATCAAACCAGGAAAAACAAATTTGAATTGTTTAAAGCTATAACAATCAGGTCGATACGTAAGTATACACAGAGAAAGTTTCAGCTTTAAACAAAAATAAAAGAAAAACAAATTTAGAATTTCTTTTAAAAAGTGAACACATGATCAAAAACTAGCAATTAAGTAATTTTAATTCAAGAAACACATTGTAAGATTAACAACCACGCATTCAGGACAAAGCTAAGCACTGTATTCTAAGCAACTGACTCACACAAAGTATAATCATAATTTTGTCAAATGTTATCTCAACTAAGTTATAAACCTACCAAAATATCATACGAAGTAATTGTAAATGCTCTTTATGTCTAAGTTCTAGTATGATACATATGTACTTCTGATTGCTACAATGTACTATCATTTCTCTATAGGTCGAATCAATTTCTCAAATTTTTATTTTTTAATGTTATTGTGTTTTTGATTTTTCAAATGTTTTTGATTTTTAAAATTTCCCCCCCTAAAAACTAAAACACAAAGCAAACAAAAACAAATAAAAATATCTGATGTTAATTCAATAAAAATTGATTATGAAGGAATTGGATGTGAAATGACCTCACTCATGACCCGAATTTCATTTAATTTGAGTAAATACTGAAAACGATTTTGATCAAAGGCCTTGGTTAGAAGGTTTGCACATTGCTCATTTGTGTGTATCTGCACCACATCAATAAGTTTCTTTTCATAGCAATTGCGTATGAAATGGAAACGAATATCAATGTGTTTGGAATGCGAATGATACAGTAGATTTTTAGCAATAGCAATGGCAGCCTCATTATCAACATGTATCGGGGTATTAAGATAATTCAAATCATAGTCTCTCATTTGTTGTTGTATCCTCAAAACTTGTGAACAACAACTGGTAGCAGCGACATACTCAGCTTCACATGTTGATGTAGCCACAGAGTTTTGCTTTTTACATTGCCAGGAGACCAATCGTTCCCCCAAAAATTGTGGACCACCAGTTGTGGACTTTGCATCTATCTTACATCCTCCTTAATTGGAGTCACTATAGATATTGAAGGAAAAGTTATCATACTTAGGATAGAACAGACCGGTGTATGGTGTACCCTTCAGATAACGAAGAATTCTCTTGACTGTTATTAGATGTGACACTTTAGGTTTATATTGATATCTTGCACATATACTTGTAGCAAAAACAATATCTGGTCTTGAGGAAGTCAGATACATCAAATTTCCAATAATTCCATGATAAAGTGTAGGATCAATCAACTCCCCCTTAATATCAGGCTCAATCCTGTGATTAGGCTGAATAGGCGTGGAAATTGGTTTTGAATCAATCATGCTAAACCGTTTTAGCACATCTTGAATATATTTAGTTTGATGAATGAAAATCCCATTATCAGTTTGATCAACTTGTAGACCCAGAAAAATGATATCTGACATCGCACTCATCTCAAATTTATCAATCATCACCTCTTTGATTTCCAAACACATTTGTTTATCGGTAGATCCAAAAATGATATCATACACATAGATCTGCACAAGGAGAATGTCTTTTCCCTTTTCCTGAAAGAACAAAGTTTTGTCAATCTGACCCCTATTAAACCTGTGTTCAATAAGGTGAGTCAATAAAGTCTCATACCAGGCACGCGGAGCCTGATGAGGACCATATAGTGCTTTGTCCAAGAGGTAAACCTGATCCCGATAGACAGGATCCTCATAGCCCGGTGGCTGACAAACAGACATTTTTTCCTTCAACGAGCCATACAGAAAAGCAGATTTTACATCCAACTGAAATACTTTGAACTTCTTGCGGGCAGCAAAAGCAAGAAAAATTCGAATTACTTCTAATCAAGCCATAGGTGCAAAAACCTAATCATAATCAATTCCTTAAACTTGTCTAAAACCATGAACCACAAAACGAGCTTTTTTTCTTACAATTACGCCTCTGTCATCTCATTTGCATCTCAACACCCATCTAGTGCCAATCTTTTTCTCTCCTTTTGGCAAATCTACCAAATGCCAAACTCCCAACTTGCGAAATTGATTCAATTCTTCTTGCATAGCCTCCACCCAGGCTGGCTCACGCAAAACTTCAGTCACAGTCTTTTGCTCTATTTGTGAAATAAATGCTGAATGCATCCAGAGCTCTTTACTGCCATGAGTTTTCTCTAACTCAACATACATACTTTCTTTATTCGTGACTTGATTTCGTGTCTGTACTCTTGCATTTGGATCTCCTATGATCTGATCAATCGGATGATTAACATGAACACGTGTGACATGCGATTGCGGTACAACCACATCATGATCCAGATTGTTGATGTTCTGATCATGATCTTGATCATCGGAAATAGCATCTTCAAAGACATCATTTTCATCCTCAGATGACCAATCTTTATTAACAACCTCTAAAGTACCTTCTCCATGTGGTGTAATAACTCCATCTTCAGGTTGAAGAGAAATACCATGTTCTTCAGAATTCTGCAAATCATACAACATTTGTAAGGTTATTTCATAAATCATAAACAGTTGAAGACAAATTAAAAGACTCAAACAACTTATTGTAATCGAAAAGCCAATCTGGACCCTTCTCATTTGGTATAGGTGTATGTTGTTGGACATCGACACGATACCATAATTCCACAACACTCGTACGTTTGTTAGGAATACTATAGCCAAGAAATAAACCCTCTTAAACTTTAGAATTGAATTTTGAATCTTTCTTTAGCATTGTACAAGGAGCCCCAAAAGGTTCCAAGTGTTCCATATTGGGCTTTCGATTCTGATGAAATTCATAACAAGTTTTATTGCGTCTTTTGACAATTAAAACTCTGTTAAGGGTAAAACAAGCAGTAGCCACAGCTTCACTCAAAAAAGTAATGGGAAGTTTAGAATCAGCTACCATTGTTCTCGCAGATTCAATCAAAGTCCTGTTCTTTCTTTCAGCTACACCATTCATCTGAAGCTCATAAGGTGCACTGAATTGTTGCAAAATGCCTTTGGAATTACAAAATTCCTCCATTTGATGATTCTTAAAAAAAGTCCCATTTTCAGATTGTACATGCCTCACCCTCAACTTATATAAACTCTCCAACCTATTTATCAACAAAACAAAGTTTTCATAAATATTTTATTTATGTTTCAAAAACATAACCCATGAAAATCTTGAAAAGTCATCAGTCACAAAAAAACAATAAGATTCACCACCTATGCTTTTCACATTGATTGGTCCAAAAAGATCCATGTGAAGAAGTTCAAGTGGCGTATCAATAGAAAAAATTTTCTTTGTTTTGTGAGACTTCCTTTTCTGTTTACCCATTTTACATGAAACACACACATCCGAAAGTTTAAAATGTTTAACAGGTACAGCCTCAACTAAATAATTATACACAAGATGATTCATTTTCCGAATGTGAATATGTCCCATTCGCCTGTGCCAAGAACGTGTGTCCTGTTCAGTAGCTTTGGACACTAGGAATGTTTCCACTTTATTTACTGTCTCCGCCTTTGCCATGTCAAGCACATAAAGATCCTTTCTTTGATCAGCTGTCATCAGAATCCACTCCTCAGAAATTTGAAATCCTTGCTTGAGTACATAACACCTTTCTTTGTCAAACATCACTTTGTAATCCTTATCACAAATCTGCGAAACACTCAAAAAATTGTTAGTTAATTCTTTACAAAAATTTACATTGTCAAACGAAACCTTTCTATTTGTCAAACTACCAATCCCTATAATTTGACCTCCTTTATCTTCAGAAAATTCAAATAACTTCCTTTCACTACTTGAAATCTCTTAACAAGTTCAATTCTCAAGTCATATGACGGGAACATCCACTATCAACAATCCAACGATTGTTAATATGGCCCGTGAATGCAACCTGCACAATAAATTAAAAGAAACTTGTCAGTATTTAAAAGAGATGACCCCCGCCATTTCGGCATCGAGTCTCCCTGAATGGACCCCTTCCATTCTTTTGTGATGACTTGATTGAACAACCATCATCACTTGTGTCATCCTCTTTCTTTGAAAATTTATCACCTGATCTATCTTTGAGTTTCCAAAATGATTTAGATTTGATAGGTTGGTTTGAAAATGATCTTGATGAAAAATTTTCAAAGGATCATCATCAGATGAAGTCACAATTTTCACAATCTTTTTAACATTTCTTTTGTTCTCCAAAATTCTTTTCTTCTGTTTTATTTCTTCTTGCACCAAAAAACAATCAGGATTGAATTTCCTAATAACTCTCATCTCATCTTCACTAGGTCTATCTTTTCTAGAGCTTCCACCTGAAACATGCACCCGACACTCCTTATCATAACTCTTTCTGATTTTGTTATTTGGACAATTAGCGGAAATATGTCCTTTACCACAACAAGTAAAACACTTTCTTGTTTCTCTTGGTGAAAAAGACTTAAAACTGCTACAATCACTTGAACTAAAATCCACATTGCAATTAGCAACCAAATGACCCATATTACCACATCGGAAACATTTTCTCTCCTTAATTTGAATTTTTGGTGTGAATTCATCATAAGAACTTGATGAACTGAAAGGTTTTGTGACAACCTTTGAAGATGATCTTTTGTTTCTCAAACCAGTTGAATTTTTCTTTGAATTATCCATTTGCTTTTGAAAATTCTTTGATTTAACCTTGTGCCCTACCCCGAAATTGTCAAAGAAAAAAATCCACCTTTTCAACTTTCTTAGAAATCACATTTTTCTTTTGAAAATTTCCACTAGACTCTCCTTGATGTGTATTAGATGATCTAACATACACAATCGGATTAAGAGTAGTGGTTGGTTTGGTTTTAATCACTGGTTTGGAAACCTGTGTGGTTTTAGTCACCACCTTCTCAACTTGTTTAATCTTAGATTTTGACTGCTGAGATTCAAAACTCTTTTTCTCAACACTTTTTCCCTTGTAACCATTTTGTCTCAGAATATCAGAAGAATATTCTGACTCAGTGATATCTTCATTGATTGGAGCATCACTGTCAAGTGACACCTTTTCATCAGAAGATGAGACTCCAGCATGTGCAAAAATGTTTTCAAACTCAGATTCATTAAAAGAAGCTGGATGAACTTACAGATTAGGATCAATTTGTGGTCTAGGAACATAGCTTGAAGGAGGTGGTACAACATGAAATCCCAAGCCAGTAGTATCATTTGATGATCTTTGCATAGCAGCAAAGTAATCGATAACATACTGAGAATTCTGATAATTCTCTAGCTTGCTTTTATTCATTTATGTTTCTGCTCTGGCTGCTGACAGTTCAACTTTTAACTTTTGTACTGACTCGAAATGTATAGAAACTGCATGATTATTTTGCAAAACTTTAATTTTTAACTCTTTGTTTTCTTTCCCCAAGTCAGTGATCTTTTTGTCAAAACCTTTTTCTCTTGAAACCAACTATTTGTTAGCTTCAGTGCACTCAATCAGTTCAGCAGTCAATTAAGCATTCATTTCCTTCAACTTTTCAATGACTTCTAAAAGATCATTATTTACCTCCTCAACCTTTTCTTTGCCCTTGCTTGCTTCTTCATCCATGGAAGCCATAAACGCGCCCATTAAATCATCATATTGTTTTCCCCAATCACATCCTTCATCTGCTTGATTGACTGAAGCTTTTGTTGATTCTTCAGGCTTTTCCTTTTTCTGTTGATGAGCTTCTTCTGGCTTGAATGGATTTAAGTTGCCTTGTTTTCTTTGGATTTTTACATTCTCGAGCAAAATGACCAAATTCACCACAGTTATAACATTGTGTGGCCTTTGGATTAAATCCAAACTTTGTATTCCGATCAAAAGTAAATTTCTTTCCTGTTTTCTTCTCATATATGTTAATTCTTCTTATTGCACTAGCCAAAGTCCACTGAGTATCAATCAATTCCATCTCATCATCATCTATCTGCTCATAATCTTCAAAAGTAAGATTATAATTTCCTATCCTTCCAGCTATCTATTCATCATAAGCACTGACAACACATGACAATATTGACATATGATCTCTGACAGCTTCCACATACACCTTTCTCATATTAGTTGTATTCTATTGAATTGGAGTAGATGAAGAATCAAGCTTTTTCTCATTCCCGGAATAATATGAACTTGAGCTAGTAGATGCAGATGGTACATAAGTACTTTCAGTAGTACTTGAAACAAAAGTTGTTTGTATTTTTGCAGATGAAACAGGAGGTGTGACCACAGATGCACCATAAAGTGAAGGACCATGTGTTACATTAACTCGTCTAGCTTTTCTTTTATCCTTCATTTCCTTTTCTTCTAACTTTTGAATAAATTCAACAAGTGTCATTCCAGGAAGATTTTCTCTCAAAATCAACACCAATGAATTCCACCTTTCTGGCAAAGCATCTACAAAACAATATATCTTCTCTTTTTCAAAATACTCAATTCCACACTTACGAACTTCAATCAACAAATGTCTATATCTTGTAATCAACGCATCAAGACTCTCATTGCCAATATAGTTGAAATTCTCAAATCAGTGGCTTTCATTTTCTTGAGTTTGGTGTTTCCCTCTACTCTCGCCTTCAAAGCATTCCATAAACCATATGATGTTTTGTGTTCATCAAATTGATGAAGAATTTTATTAGGAATAGCTTGACTTAACATCTAATATGCTTTCTTCTCATATTCATATTTCTTACGTTTTTCAACATCCAATCTATCAAGAGTTTGATCCAGATCTATTCCAACCATCTTCGGTCGTTCATATGGTGATAATATTATTTCCCAAAGATTTGTGTCAGTACCATTGAGAAGAGTCTCAAACCGACCTTTCCAGTTTTCATAATCAATCAAATCAAGTAGTTTTGGTACTTTATTTGTGCTTCCTGACTCAGTTTCATTAATCAAAATACTCTGAGTCTTAGAATTTTGATTAGCAACTGCTGGAAACATATCTGCCATGGTTCAAACTTTTTTCAGCGAACCTATTCCTTGTTTATAAGCTCACGAACCTAAATATCAGACGAACCTCCTTCAAAACTTGACCTCACGAACCTTATCTAACGAACCTTCATCAAACCTTGACCAACAAACCTTCTTGATAGACGAACCTTTGTCAAAACCTTTCAAACGCACCTCTCCAAAATTTTAACACACGAACCTCAACTTGAAAAGATTCGTCTTACAAACCACAACGAACCTTAGAATACAGATGATAATCAACTAGGTTCGTCTCACAAACCTATGATTTAAACTTGAAATTTTTGGAGGGAAAACCTTCAAAATCTGGAGGGAAAACCTTCAATACTTCAACCTTCTAATCCACTGATTTTTAACAAACAAATCTCTGATTTCAATCATCAAGATAGCAATACATGATGAATAAAATATCAGCAAACATTCAGAAACTTAAAATCAAACTCTAGCCATTTCAGAGTATTCAAAATGATTGATAATCTTTAAGAACTTATATAGAATTCCTCCATAAGCTCTGATACCACTGTAGATTGCTCTTGATCGATCACTGGAATTCTATTAACAATTCAATCTATGCGGAATCTTGATAGAATCTATAAGAATCAAAGAAATACAATCATTTTGATAAACATCATATTCATTGATAATGAAATCTGATTACAAGAACATACAATAAGAACACATAGTTCTTTACAATTACACAGGTCTCACACATGTTTTGTCCCCCTCTGGTTTTGTGTCACTGTACAAAAACAGACAAACCTGCAATATATACAAACCTCAGCCGAACCTAATCGAAACATCCGGTTCGCCAGACGAACCCACAGGTTCGCTAGACGAACCTTTACATCATATAACACTAGGTTCGCCGAACCTATACAAACCGATGCCTAGGTTCGTGAGCCAAACGAACCTAGCATAAACCTAACTTATACAAATTTGAAAGCAAACTATTACAAAATGTACTAACATTTTGTAATTTACTTGAGTATCGCATATTATCGATTGTCCCCGGCTAGGTCTTGGGGATTCTGCACCCTGGGAGCTCGACTGTTCTCGTCTTTTTCCGGCGGTCAGGTGCAAGTTGATCAGTTGTGGTGTTGCGCAATCTGACAGCAAAGCTCTCTCGGATTTGTCCTAAATTGTTTCTCTTCCTATCACATCGAGCTCGTAGAGAAATTTCTCCTTTGATTCTATCGTAGTGTTCCCTCACCAATGGTAGAGTTGGACGCCGCATGTAGAGGATGCTTTCTGATGTTTGGTTGTTGAAATCCTTACTCATTTGGGAGGTGAAGGATATCATTTCTTGACATCTTTGTTTGTTCTCTCATCATCTGTGATCTTAATGTAGTGAACCGAGACCGTCAATGACCGTCTCTTCACATTCATCCTTAGGGTCGGCTTCTTAATAGTCTTTTGCAGTTGTTCATACCGCATACACTGAGTGTATTTCCTCCGAAATCTCATGTTTTAGGAAATGTCTCAGGCGGTGAGGACTTTGCCTTCATTGCTTGGAAGGACATTTTGAGTTGTCTTCACAACATGTAAGCCCTCCCTGTTGGGCTCCAGCTCTTGTTGTTGCTTATGGTCTTCACAATGAAGGTTGTTGGGTTCACCTCACACTTTCAAATTCCAAAATTAAAAGCCAGATCTCATCCGCGCGGGGGGGGGGGGGTTCAGTCGTCGAACGATCTTTGGGTTTGTAGGAAATGACTATTCAAGATTGGGCTGAAGTGGTTAAAGGTCTCTCATTTAACCAGTTTGACAACCCAATTATTGAACATTACCCTTGCCATTTCCTTTGTCTGTGTTTTAATGGTCGGTATTCATCGAATTAGACTTTGACGTCTTACACGAATAGGACCTGTAGCTTTCAGAGTTAGGAACTCAATTGAAGGGACGTCAGGCTCTCTATTGAGTTCTCTTGAGTCTTTGAATAATTGCTGCTCCTTTAGGAGTACTGATCCTTCGTAGCTGTCAGATGGTAGGGGTCGGGTTTTGAGTTGCATTGATTCGACATTACTCAAGATACCCCGGGAAACACTTTTACGGACTCTCTGCTCGTTGGGACGTACTGCTGCTTTCTTCTTCCTCGAGTCCCTGATTACCTAGTAGTGACTGCGGTGGTCATCTTACTCCTTCCTCTAGTCCTAACCAAAACTCTAAGATGTATTTCACTCGTTGGCCTCTTTAGAGTTTTGGGATATTGAAAGACTAGGAATGGGCGGAAACATTGTAATGCATACATTTAAATTATACACACTACGTCTATGGAGAATGTAGGAGAATTTACCTGTTTTTGTGCCTTGTTGACAGCGCTTCGTGTGTATGGGTGTAGTCAGCGCTTTGCTAAAGTCATCTGTGGTGATTCACACTCTTCTAGGGAACTTCTTAGCTACGTGACCTGGTTCACCACATGTGTAGCAGCGCTTGACGTTGCTTGGTGGAGGGTAGGTGGTTGCAACATTGCCTGGACGTTGAGTAGTTGGAGTCCGGCAGCTCTGGCTTTCGTGGCCACTCATCCCACATGTTGTTCATTCTTTACACAGTTGGCTTGCGACATGATGGTGCTTGCAGTTGGCGCACATGGGAGATGTGCCAGCGTACCGTTTGCGGACTGAGCCCACTAATGAATTGCAAAGTTGAGCCCAATGACCTGGCTTCCCACATTTGGAGAACAATTTGCACCTTCTGTCGCCAGGGTAGTGATACTGAAATTTGGTGCAAAGGGGAAATGTTCGAGTGTATGATCTGCTAGGTTCGCCTTGGTGGCTGGGACCCGCTTGGTCGGTGCAGTTCGTACTTCGTCTCTTGGGGATAGGGTATTTGGACTCGTCTGTTGCATCCTGTTGACATGCTCCGTCTTCTGTCTTCGGCACCATGGGGACGTTCTCTGGTTGAAATGTGTCATGGTTGATTTGACTCACGATATCAGGAATGGCAGTAATGAGTTGCTTTTTGATGAGTGTGGCTAGGGCTGCGGTCTCGGGGTTGATGTGACAACTAGTACCAGATCGGACGGCAATCCGTACGGTATGTGTACTTGCACCATTACTATGTGTAAATAACTATGTGTAGATAAGTATATGACCATGCGTGAATAACTATTTGATAAACAGTTGTGTGAAAACGGGGCTATAGAACAGCACATCAATTGTATGTATTTGAATGAAAATCCAAGTACAGAAATACAACAAATCACGAGAAATAACAAAGGTGAAAACCAATGACAAATACAAATCGGTTGTGATCTGATTTCCATAAATAACAGAAATCAGATAACCGACAAATCAGTAAGAAAAAAATGTGAAACTATTCGTAGCAATGTGAAGACAGTTAGGATTAGTGGAGTCCGTCTGTGAGAAGGTACTATTCAAACAACAGTTCAGTATCGTTTACGAACGATGAACTGACAGTGTCTTTGCGTGGGTGACGATTCAAGGTGAGAATATGTGGTCTCAGCATCTACTTGGCTCTTACTTACATAGTATACAGGATGTTGTGATCCCTGATAACCCTAAACTAACACAACACTTACAGTAGTTCGGGATACTGCTAGGTACAATGATAGTGGTTCATCATCCTCTGGTCTCATGAGCAATGGCGGTAAGGATAAGTATTCTTTTAGATCCTGAAGCGCCTTCTCATGTTCTTCATCCCACTAGAACTTCATATTCTTTTTAAGGATATTGTAGAATCCTTTAAATTTTTTAGAAGACCTTGAGATGAATTTGTTAAGTTCAGCTATCCTTCCACTCAATCTCTGCACTTCTTTTACGTTCTTTGGGGATTTGAGGTTTAAGATAGCTTGAATTTGTTCTGGGCTGGCCACTATTCCTGTTTTGGTGACCATATATCCCAAGAAATTTCCTGATCTTACCCCAAAATCAGACCTAGAGTGATTAAGCTTCAGTGATTTTCGATTTGACCACCATATCATCAATGTATACCTCCATATTGTCCCCCAGTTTCTCATGGAACATCATGTTGACGAGTCTTTGATATGTAGCCCTAGCGTTCTTTAGGCAAAATGGCATTGATATATAGCAATACATCCCTGTTGGCTACATGAAGGTTGTATCCTATTGGTCCGAGGGTTGCATTTGAGTTTGTTGAAAGCCTGTTGATGCATCCATGAAAGTTAACACTTCATGTCTGTTAGGCGCAAAATATTCCCATTCGGGATATTTCAGGACCCGGGATATTTCGGGATCAGGGATATTTTAAGGATATGTATTCTTACTAACAATTATCTGTGTTGTTTAACATCTATTGAGAGATTTCAAGAATTGACAGGTTTACTTATGGCTAGGCCTAGTATTACGGAAGCACGCGTCAACTAACTCAATTCGAATGAAGAAATCTAAGAGATATTTGCGCAATCAACTTGAATCACTCTCCCACGATTGGAAAGTGCCGGAATAGTCGGAACTACCTTATGAACTTTGCTAAACGTTCACTTGTATTTTCTTTATATAAATACTGAGGTGATTTATCGATATAGGACACTGGTTACTCGAAGAACACACATAAAACTCACTACAGCTTGTTTGGCAGTTTAGAATCGATCATATTACGCTCTTTGTTTGTATCTACTCATTTGATTATTAATAAAACTAGGTAGAGTGACGAGTGTCACCTCCCGAGATTTTTATGCCGGCAATCCTAAGGGATTAAAGGCTTTTCCTCGTATAAATCTCGTGTGTATCGCTATTTTTCTGTTTGATATATTGAAATATCCCCATGGATATTCGGGGATACCCTGAACATATATTCAGTATATTTAATATATGTGCTTGTAAAACACAATACCCCACTTTTCTAATTCGGTTTTGCTAAAAGTTAAGCTTGTTAATTTTTACCCGAAACAATTTGGCGCCCACCGTGGGGCAAACTTGTGTTTTTTATAATTAAAACCTTGTTTAAAGGTGTTTTCAAAAGGAATATATCAAAAAATGGCTTGACAACCGAGATCAACCTCTTCATTACCTACTATTTCTGCTACTACTACTAATGTGCCTTCTCAGATTCCTGTCTTCACCAAGAAACCCGAGAATCTTGGAAAAATGACTACCTTTGTGGCTGAAAGTGTTCCATCGACAAAAATGACAACTACTGCTCCTATACTTGTTTCTAACAATGATATCTTAAGCATGTTTCAACAGGTATAGCAGCAGATGATGGATCAACAACGAATGAATCAAAGACTTCTCAGGGAAATGGAAAGCCTAAAGGCTGAGAAGAACAAGCAAATTGAAGTTACTACACCAATAGCTCCAAGGATCCTTGATTTTGGGACATCAGGGATATCCAAGAATCATTCTGGAGACTTTATCCCTATGAAAACCACTATCGGAACCTCCTCAGGATCCCAAGATCTGGGAATATCCCGGGATAATATCCTTATCCCTAGAACATCACTCCCTACACCATTTACTGGTAACACTTATAATTATTCTCCATTAGACACTACTAACCTTGGTTTACCACAGGAAGCAGGAATATCTCCTGAAGTGGCCAAGGAAATCCAGAAACTTTGGGATATGATCTCAAGTGTACTAGGAATAGTCAAGCCTATCCCGGAAGTACCAGGAATCACACACAGGATATCCAGATTCACTCCACCGATATGTGATGCTGAAATTCCAAAGAGATTCCAAACTCCCACCATGAAATTGTATGATGGGACCACGGATCCCGAAGAGCATGTAGCCCAGTATAGGGAGATAATGGAGACAAATCCTATTCCCCCACATTTGAAGGAAGCTTGCTTATGCAAAGGATTCGGCTCAACATTGATAGGAGCATGTTTAAAATGGCTACTCAATGTTCCTCCTTACTCGATAACTTCATTCGCTCATTTGATTAACTTATTTAATAATCAATTTTCATGTAGCAGGACATTTGAAAGGTTAACTAGTGATCTATACAGGATAACTCTGGGATTAGATGAGACTCTAAGGAGTTATGTCAACAAGTTTGGCAGAGAATCCTTAGATATCCCTGACCTTGATATCACTACGGCTGTACAAGCATTCAAGATGGGATTACAGAAAAACTCACCCTTTTATGATGATTTAGTTATGAATCCTTGTAGGAACATGGACGATGTCTGGAATCGAGCATTAAGATTCATAAGATTCGAAGATGACAAAGAGATCCAAAGTACTACAACTCCTCCTAGTGACCAAGGTAAAAGGAAGTTCGATTCACCCACCAACAAGTCATTCAAACCTAAGCCATACTACAAGTCTGACAATCACAAGATCAATTCTGTGGATGACGACGAGGATGATGAAGATTATCCCAGGATATCTGATTACTGTTTTTCTGTAGATATCCCTGAACTAATGTGTGCTATGCAGGATGTAGGTGAAAAGGCCAGATGGCCTCCTAAAGATAAGAAGTTTGCTACGAAAGATAAATCCAAATGGTGCGCATTCCATGAAGATTTTGGACATATAACTGAAGATTGCATTGCCTTGAGGAAAGAAATAAGCTACTTACTTAGGAAAGGCCATCTCAAGGAACTTCTCGGTAAAAAGAAAGAAAGGAAGCAGGATCCTGATGGGTTCCCAAAAAGAGCTGCATCCCCACCAAAGGATGCCAAGGTAATAAATTTTATCTCTGGTGGATCTGATATATGTGGTACTTCTTATTCTGCAGCTAGAAGACATGCTAAAGAGGCTAATATGGAGAATGGAGAATGACCCATAAAGACTTCAACAATAACCAAGGATACTGTTGTATCTTTCGAAGAACAGGATCGAGAAAACATCATAGATCCTCATAACAATGGGTTAGTAATTACTTTATATGTTGCTAACCATTATGTGCGCAGGATACACATCAATGGAGGAAGTTCAGTAAACATTATCCAGTTAGAGACATTCAAGAGAATGAATATCCCTGAATCTGAAATAACTACTAAGTCTTTGGTTCTGGTTGGATTCAGCGGAGAAGCTAAGGCTACCATTGGAGAAATTAAGTTACCAGTGTATATCGAGGGGGTAAACTCTATGCAACTTTTTTGTATTATAGATTCATTATCTTGTTATAATATCATATTAGGTAGACCATGGATACACGATATGAAGGCAGTTCCCTCGACATATCATCAATGCGTTAAACTACCTACACCATGGGGAGTTGTAAAGATTGATAGTGATCAGCAGGAAGCTAAGGAGTGCTATTCATATTCGATGAAAGCAACAACGAAACCACCATCGACATAGAAATCAAAGAATAACCTTGGGAATAATCAGGATTCCCGGGAAAAAGAAGTGAAAGAAGTACTACTTAATGGATCCCGAAACTAAAGTTCTCATAGGAACTGATATTCCCAAGGATATTGAGCAGAAACTGATTTCTTTCCTGAAATCATGAATTTCTACCTTTGCTTGGAAGCATGAGGATATGATGGGGATATCCACAGATGTAATCACACATAAGCTAGGAATAGATAGAACCTACAAACCCATCCACCAAAAACGAAGAAAATTTGCTTTTGAAAGGAATGCAATCATCCAAGAAGAAGTGGAAAAACTTCTTAAAGCCAAAATGATTAGAGAAGTAAAATTTTCAAGGTGGCTGGCTAATGTAGTTGTGGTTCAAAAGAAGAATGGAAAGTGGAGAGTTTGTGTAAATTACATAGATCTAAACAAAGCTTGTCCTAAAGACCCCTTTCCATTACCACACATAGACTCAATGGTAGATGCTACAGCAGGCCATGAAATGTTAACCTTCATGGATGCATCGGAGGGATTCCAACAAATCCAAATGGAGCCTTCGGACCAAGAAGATACTGCCTTCATGACGCCAACAGGGATATATTGCTATACAGCAATGCCTTTTGGTTTGAAGAACGCGGGAGCTACATATCAAAGGCTTGTAAACATGATGTTTAAGGATAAGCTGGGGGGACACTATGGAAGTATACATTGATGATATGGTAGTCAAATCTAAGATTACCAAAAATCATCTTCGGGATCTCGAAGAATCATTCGATATCCTGGATCGATACAATATGAAACTTAACCCTTCTATGTGTCATTTTGGAGTAAGATCAGGAAAATTCTTGGGATATATGGTCACTAAAAGAGGAAGAGAGGCCAGTCTAGAACAAATCCAAGCTATCCTAAATCTCATATCCCCAACAAATGTAAAAGAAGTACAAAGGTTAACAGGAAGAATAGCCGCTCTTAATAGGTTCATCTCAAGATTTTATGAAACATTCAAAGCATTCTATGATATCCTTAAGAAGAACAAGAAGTTTCAATGGGATGAAGAGCACGAGAAAGCAATACGGGATTTGAAAGAGTACTTATCCTCAGCACCATTGCTCATGAAACCAGAAGATGGTGAACCACTATCACTGTACTTAGCAGTATCCCGAACTACTGTAAGTGCTGTGTTAGTTAAAGTTTACCAAGGATCACAACACCCAGTATACTATGTAAGCAAAAGCCTATTAGATGCTGAAACTAGGTATTCCCACCTAGAAAAATTAATCTTAGCTTTGATTATGGCATCAACAAAACTTAGGAACTACTTTGAGACACATAGAATACATATTAAAACAAACTACCCAATTAAATATGTGTTGAGGAAACCTGAGCTATCAGGAAGAATGGCTAAGTGGTCAGTAAAACTTAGCACTTATGATTTAATCTATGAACCAAGAACAACAATTAAGTCTCAAGCACTATCAGACTTTGTGGCAGATTTTATGAGTGATATTCAACTAGGAGCAGATTCAGAAGTTAAACTCCTGGATGAGGATACCGGTGAATGGACTCTACACACTGATGGAACCTCGAATGTAAGAGGGACATGTCTAGGGATAATACTAAAATCGCCACAGGGGGACATAATACCCCAATCGATCAGTTGTGAGTTCTAAGCAACTAATAATGAAGCTGAATATGAAGCTTTGATAGCGGGACTCCAATTAGCTAGGGATATGAACATAAGAAATCTCCATGTATTTGTTCACTACTTACTAATAGCAAACCAATTTAATGGTTCCTACATGGTTAAAGGAGATAAGTTAGCAAAATACTTAGAGATAGTTAAAGAAATAGTAGGATTTTTCTACACTTTTGATCTCACACAGGTTCCTAGAGAAGAGAATGATGAAGCAGATGCATTAGCAAACCTCGCATCATCTCTAAAAATTTTTGATGATATCAATATTCCTATCCTACATATCCTGAATCCAGCTATAGATATAGAAAGTTCAAATCAGATCATTAAAACAAAAACTCTTGATGTACATGAGATATCCTGGATTACACCTATTAAGGAGTTTCTCCAAACAGGAAAAATACCCGGTGGAGAAACAAACCATAGAGCCTTTAAAACCATGATATCCAGGTACATAATCGTTAGGGATATCCTGTATAGGAAATCGGTAGCTGGTCCATAATTAAAATGCTTAGAAAAACCAATGACCTTAGAAGTAATGAAGGATTTCCATGAAGGAGATTGTGGAAATCACACTGGGGGCAGAGCATTGCTTTCGAAAATCCTTAGAATAGGATATTTCTGGCCTACTATGAGGAAAGATGCAATGTCCTATTCCCAAAGATGTGATGCTTGTCAAAGACACAACAATATCCTTCACCAACCAGCTGAACCTTTATATCGAAAAGTCTCATCATGGCCATTCATGAAATGGGGAATGGATATAGTAGGAAAACTACCAAAAGCACCAGGAGGAAAAGTATTCATTCTTGCCATGACCGATTACTTTTCAAAATGGATTGAAGTTGAAGCTTTTGTACAGGTTAGAGAAAAGGAAGTAATATCCTTCATAAAAGAAATATCCTGACCAGATTCGGGATACCTGCTGAGATTACTTGCGACAATGGATCTCAATTCACTGGAAAAAGAACAACCAACTTTTGAGAAGTATGGGGGATAAAAATGATTACTTCCACACCAGTACATCCTCAGGCTAATGGGCAAGCAGAATCAAGCAATAAGATAATCATAAAAAATCTCAAAAAGAAGTTGGGATCTAAGAAAGGAAAATGGGCTGAAGAACTTCCATTTGTTTATATGGGCAGATAGAACAACCGCAAAAAATGCGACTGGTCAAACCCCATTCTCATTAGTATTTGGCTCAGAAGCTGTACTCCCAACTGAGATGATTATCCCTACTGTAAGAACAAGCTTACAGACTATAGAAGCTAATAACAAAGTATTATCTCAGGATATAGACACTATTGACGAATCCAGGGATATTGCGAAGATTAGAATGGATGCATATCAGCAAAAGATAGCTAAATCTTACAATAAAAACATAAGGATCAGAATATTCCAAGTAGGAGATTTAGTTTTAAGAAAAGCATTCCAGAATACTACTAACCCAACAGATGGAAAGCCTGCCCCAAAATGGGAAGGGCCCTATAAAATTGACTCCGAAGCTGGAAAGGGGGCATATAGATTAGTTACTATGAACGGTGAACCTATCCCAAGGGCATGTAATGCCATTCATCTTAAAATCTATTTTATTTAACATTTATCTTTATCCGCATGATTATCTTTTAAATATCCCCACATTTATATCCTGATACTAACCCAAGCATTGGAGAGGCTTAGGGATCCCTAATGCCTACCTTTGCAATAATAGTTTATGCTTTTGTAGGAATAGCTGGAGAAGATACGAGGCTAAATGTCTCAGCCCAAATTTTGACATGAAATCAAAACTTGATTAAGACCCCGCACTGAATTTATGTCTAGCTATAGTTTTGACCTGAAATCAAAACTCAAGAGACCTTTTTCTCTCATGAAGACTTAGGGTTCATACCCCCGCCAGTAGCGCACGTATATCCTGCTATAATCCAAGATAATGGGACCAGTACATGCATGAGTGGCTGACAATTTCATTATCGAGGATTATAACTATGGATCCTCCGTAATATCCCGGTATAGTTGGAGATGTTGGGACCAGTACACGCATGAGTGGCTGACAATTTCATTTTCAAAGACTATAACCAAGGATCCACTGAATTCCGGCCTAGTCGCCAGTATCCCGGCCTTAGTCGCCAGCATCTTTCGGCCTTGTCGCCAGTATCTTCGGCCTTAGTCGCCAGTATAATCGGCCTTGTCGCCAGTATTCCGGCCATAGTCGCCAGTATTTTCGGCCTTGTCGCCAGTATTTTCGATCTTGTCGCCAGTATTTTCGGCCTTATCGCCAGTCTAACCGGCCTTAGTCGCCAGTATATTGGGATTATCCCAATTTTTTTGTTTTTGAACATGTGCAGGAACAAACTATCAAGAATACCTAAGGATATAACTTCTACTTAGAACCTGCTTGATGATATCAAGGAGACGGAATTGGATCTCAAGACTATTTCAGGATATCACAACTATATTCATAATATGCCTAAATATACTAAGGTAAGTATTTTACACATTATCATGACAGGGATAAGAAAAGCTTCAAAAATGAATCTGCTATTTCTAGGAATTGGTATTTATTTCTTAACTCTACAACAATCTTAATTTCTGATTAATTTTAAAAAATTATCCGATCCTGAAATAAAACCTTAAATGAAAATTTTCAAAACTTAAATATGACTTTATGAAAACTATAGCAATATCCTTATAATCAGTATCCTGATCAAGATATATTTCTTAAAAAATATCCTGAGTATAAAATACTTGTTGCAGAAAATACTTTAAAGAAAGTTTACAGAATATTTACCACCCCGTATAATTAAGGAAAAATTATAAGCTGCAGTGGGAATAATTTAATCAAACATATTCTTAATATTTTTCACAAAACACAAGTAAACATAATATCCTAAAGCATTTGTTAAGATTAACAAAATAAAATCAGTATATCGGGCTTCGCCATGAAAACACATGGTCCCTCCACCCAATATACTGAAAATGTCAAAACAAAATAAACAAGGAAATTTTAGGCTTCGCCATGTAAACACATGGTCCCTCCACTTAAAATCCCATAAATTCTCTGCCCATCAAGGGACTTAACATCAGGATATTGTTTAAAAATTACATGTCATCATAACAATAACCACAAACATAATGGGCTCAGACATTATCAATTATATCTTCATTGCCCATCACCGCACCTCCTTCACCTCCACCAGCTCCAACATCTTCACTTCCTGCCACCTTACTAGTCTCCACCACGCTCGTCATCTCCGCCGCCGCATCAGAAGTCTCCGCCATATCCATGCTTAATTTAGCCAAAACCTTAACCCAGTCGGCAAGGTGATTGTCCCACAAGTCCGAGCCCTCCTGTTTTGACTTTTCTGCCATTTGTATTTTTGCTTTAAGGATGGCTGCGGCAACAGACTTCTTGGTTCCTTCGATGATCTCCTTCACCTTCAGCTTATGGGCAGCGTCATTATCCTTGGCCAGCTTTTTGAACTTCGAGGCCTCCTTCTCATAGTGACCATCCTTGGCCAAAGCTATTTTCTTTTGATCTTCGAGTTCTTCAATTTGCTTTTCATAGGCCTCCTTGTCACCAGAAATTCTCAAGATAGCCTGCACAATAAGGATAATTTGAGGATATAACTACTCGAGAACTAAGATAATAAAAGGGTTTACCTTTTAGAGAAGATCGACAGAAGGGAAATCAGAGATATCATCCACGTTGACAACATCAGCACCCTTACGCTTCTTTGAAGTCTTGGTTGAACGGGTATGCATGATCCTCACCTTGGGGGCAACAGGGCTAACCTTTTCTTTTTTGAGAGTCAAAAAGTCGTTGAGGTCTTCGAGATCAAAAGATGATTCTAAAGAAATAAACAAGAATATATAAAAACATTGAAAATCAGTCAAACCCAAAAACTAACTTCGGAATACCTGATGTTATTTGAGCCTGGGATTGTTGCGAAGAAGCACTGTGAGATGGAAAAGAAATAGGGATATCTTCTTTGGAGGATGCCACGAACTTCCGCTCTCTTTCCCCAATCACCAAAAGAGACTGAATCCTTTTCAGTGACAATGATTCAAACTTCGGCGCTGAAACACAATGACAAACATAAATTAGTTAGTGAAAACTTAAATAGTAGTAATGGAAAATAAAATATCCTACCCTTTAACAACCAACTAACTGGAAGATAAATTCCCCCAGGTATAGAACTCCTTTTCACAAAGAAAAATTTGTCTCTCCACTCATCCTCGTTCATGGTAACCCCATGGACTAAGATAGGGGCACCAGTTCGCCTTTGAAGCAAAAAACGAGAGTACCCATGAGTACGAAGCTATGATGAAGAAATTTCGGCAACACCAATCTTGAGACCATATTTATGGTTCAGTTTGTGAAGAGTAACATGCAACCGCCAACCCATTGGCATAAGTTGAGGATAACAATGAAAACGGATATTCCAGGAAACAAACCCATTTAGTTGAACTATGATCGGCTTTTAAAGCAGGATCATATCTGCGAAAAATAGTTTCCTCAGGAAATGCTCGGGAGAGTTGCATAACCTCGATATGGTCATCATCGAAGGTGCATGCGTTTTGATCAGTATAGGGAAGAATATTCTGATCGAAGAAGTCACTAGCTTTGAAGGGAGAAGAAGAATGCGACATTTTTACTTAATTAAAACTTAGAAAAACAGAGGAATTGAAAAAGAAAACTTACCGGAAGGGATGATCGAAGAAGATAAGTGCTTGAAAAGGAAAGACACGTGATCGTTATATGCAGTAGTCCGACACAGGATCAGTAACCGCTATCTCATCTAACCGTCCATTTAAATCGTGAAACCGTCAATTTGAAATTCAAAATTCAAATTTTAAACATTAAATCATTTAATTTTATAGCTGCAAACAACCGACTGTAAAATTGGGGGCAATTGTTAGGCGCAAAATATTCGCACTCGGGATATTTCAGGATACGGGATATTTCGGGTTCAGGGATATTTTAAGGATATGTATTCTTACTAAAAATTATCTCTGTTTCTTAACATCTATTGCGAGATTTCAGGAATTGACAGGTTGTCTTATGGCTGGGCCTAGTATTACGGAAGCACGCATCAACTAACTCAATTCGAATGAAGAAATCTAAGAGAGATTTGCGGAATCAACTAGAATCAGTCTCCCACGATTGGAAAGTGCCGGAATAGTCGGAACTACCTTATGAACGTTGCTAAACGTTCACTTGTATTTTCTTTATATAAATACTTAGGTGATTGATCGATATAGGACACTAGTTACTCGAAGAACACACATAAAACTCACTACAGCTTGTTTGGCAGTTTAGAATCGATGATATTACGCTCTTTGTTTGTATCTACTCATTTGATTATTAATAAAACTAGGTAGAGTGACGATTGTTACCTCCCGAGGTTTTTATGCCGGCAATCGTAAGGGATTAAGCGCTTTTCCTCGTATAAATCTCGTGTGTATCGCTATTTTTCTCTTTGATATATTGAAATATCCCCAGGGATATTCGAGGATACCCTGAACATATATTCAGTATATTTAATATATTTGCTTGTAAAACACAATACCCCCTATTCTAATTCTGTTTTGCTAAAAGTTAAGCTTGTTAATTTTTACCCGAAACAATGTCCTGCTGTTGTATCTACCATGGAGTCTATATGTGGTAATGGAAATGGGTCCTTAGGACAAGCTTTGTTAAGATCTGTGTAATCCGCACAAACTCTCCACTTTCCATTCTTTTTTTAAACCATGACTACATTGGCTAGCCACGTGGAAATTTCACCTCTCTATTCATCTTTGCTTTGAGGAGCTTATCTACTTCCTCTTGGATAATTAGATTCTTTTCGGGCTCAAATTTCCTTCTTTTTTGGTGGACATGCTTTATATTCCTATCTATTCCTAACTTACGTGTTATAACGTCTGAGGATATTCCTATCATATCCTCATGTTTCCATGTGAATGTGGAAACTCTTGATCTCATGAAAGAAATCAGTTTCCCCTCAATATCCTCAGGGATATCAGTTCCTATAAGGACTTTAATCTAAGGATCATCAAGGTTTAGGAGAACTTTCTTTACTTCCTTTTCCCTATATTCCTGAGTATCCCCAAGGTTGCAGTTTTATTGCTATGCTGATGAGGGTCTGGATGTGGCCTTCATCGAAGACGAATAGCATTCTTGGCTTCTTGTTGATCATTGTTGATCTTCATCACTCCACATTGTATAGGAAGCTTGACACAGTAATGATAAGTCGAGGGGACAACTTTCATATCATGTATCCATGGTCTACCTAATTTAATATTATAACAAGATAGGGAATGTATAATACAAAAACGTTGCATAGAGTTTACCCCCTCGATGTATACCGGTAGTTTGATCTCTCCCACAGTGGCTTTAGCTTCACTGCTTAATCCAACCAGGATCAGAGATTTGGTTTTATATCTGATTCAGGGATATTCATCCTCTTGAGTGTTTCCAATTGGATGATGTTCACTAAGCATCGTCTATCTATATGTATCGTGCGGTCATAGTGGTTAGCAACATATAGTGTAATAACTAACCCATCGTGGTGAAGATCCAGGATATTCTTGTGGTCTTGTTCTTCGACGGATACCACTGTCTCGGTGGTAAGTGTCGATGTCCTTGTGGGTCTCTCTCCATTCTCCGTCTTGGCTTCTTTAGCATGTTTCCTAGCTGCAGAATAAGAGGTACCACATATATCAGAACCACCGGAAATAAAAATGATTACCTTTGCATCCTTTGGTAGGGATGTAGCTCTTTTGGAAATCCATTGGGATCATGTCTTCTTTCCTTCTTTTTCCCCAGTAGTTCCTTGAGATGGCCCTTGTTGCAAACTTCTTTTCCTTTGGTGGCCACCTGGTTTTTTCACCTAAATCCTGCATAGCACGCATTAATTCAGGAATATCAACAGAAAAAAAATAGTCAGATATCCTGGAATATTCTTCATCATCCTCATCCTCATCCACAGAGTTGATCTTGTGGTTGTCAGCCTTGTAGTATGGCTTGGATGATTTTGTTGGTAGGTGCATCCAGCTTTCTTTTGCCTTGATCATTAGGTGGTGTCATAATGATCCTCTTCTGGATTTCTTTATCATCTTCCAACCTAATGAACCTCAATGCACGGTTCAAGACTTCATCCATGTTCCTGCGAGGATTCATAGCCAAGTCATCATAAAACGGTGAGTTTCTCTGTAATCTCATCTTAAATGCTTGAACAGCTGTAGTGATATCCAGGTTAGGGAAATCTAGGGATTCTCTGCCAAATTTGTCGACATAACTCCTAAGGGATTCATAGGGTCCCTGAGTTATCATGTAAAGATCACTACTCAGCCTTTCAAATGTCCTGCTACAAGAAAACTGATTGTTAAACAGATTAATCAAATGATCAAATGAAGTAATTGAATAAGGAGGAACATTAAGCAGCCATTTCAGGGCTACCCCTGTCAATGTTGAAACGAATACGTTGCATAGGGTTAGTCTCCATTCTTTTCCTATACTGTGCCACATGCTTTTCCGGATCTGTAGTTCCATCATACAACTTCATGGTTGGACTTTGGAATCTCAGAATCACATATTGGTGGAGCAAATCTAGAGATCCTGTGGGTAGTCACAGGAACTTCAGGAATAGGCTTCACCACTCCTGGGACACGTGAGATCATATGCCTGAGTTTTTGTATTTTCTTAGCCACTCGAGGTGTTAGCTCTGATTCCTGCATAGAACCAAAGTTAGTAGTATCAATGGGAGAATAGTTGAAAATATTACTAGTGACAGGAGTTAGACAAGAAGTTCCCGAAATCCAAGATCCTTGGAGCCAGCGGAGTAGAAGTCTCGATCTGCTTATTCTTTTCAGCCCTCAAAGTTTCCATTTCGGTAAGAAGCCTTTGATTCATTCTTTGCTGATCCAACATTTGTTGCTGAACCTGCTGAAACATACTCAGAATATCATTGTTAGAAGCAATTACAATAGCAGAGGTGGTAATCCTTGTCGATGGAGCATTCTCAGCTACAAATGTGGTCTTTTTCACAAAATTGTCGGGCTTGTTGGAGAAAACAAGAATCTACGAGGACACATTAGTAGTAGTAGTAGAAACAAAAGGTAATGAGGAAGTTGATCTAGGTTGTGAAGCCATTTTTCGCTGTATTTCTTCAGAAAACGCCTTTAAACAAGATTTTTGTTATAAAAAACACAACTTTGCCCCACGGTGGGCGCCAAATTGTTTCGGGGAAAAATTAACATCAATAATTTTTAGCAAAACTGAATTAGTTAAGTGGGGTTTTGTGTTTTACAATCAAGAAAACTGTTTATAAGTAAAAGTCGATAAAATTATCCCTAAGGATCTCTAGGGATAATTCAGAATATTAAATGAAATAAACAGCTTACACAATAAATTTATACGAGAAAAAGCCCTTAATCCCTTAGGATTGCCGGCATAAAAATTTGGAAAGGTGGCAACCGTCACTATGCCTTGTTCTTATTAATATAATAAAAGAATATTACAAAGAAAGAGCACAAATGATCGATCTCTAAGTGTTGCAAGGCTTCGAATACAGTGATGCAAATGAAAAACAAACACAAGTAAAGTGAGTGTGTACAGTGTGTCCCTGGATCGACATTTGCCACAATTTATATCACAAGAAGTTATACAACGGTAGACTATACGGTTCCACAATTTCCCCTCCACTCCTCGGCATGCACCAACTCATTCCACATAACCGTTGGTAGCTTCCACATTTAGTCCATGTTTTTCTCCTCAACCCGGCAAAATAGGAATATTAATCCTACTTGACCTGTTGACTTAATTCAAACATTAGCAGCACATGTTGAATTAATAAATAACAATAAATAATATAAAATTATTATTTATTAATTAAGTCATCAGTTCATGGAAATTTGTATGCGCAAATATTTCTACATATCCGAAAATATTCTGTATCCTGAATTATTCTTCATTATAAGGCAAATTTTACAGGCACAACAATGACCACACAACAACTTAGAGTTGTTTGGACACGAACAAGGTCTAGTGAGACTAAGACGAACACGAATACAAACATAACCAAGCAAACAAACTCATAACACCTATGTGATATAGGTAACCGCTAAAGGCGAACAGCTAACCATTCACGCAAGCGACAACTGCTAAACTCAGGTGAGTTTATAGCCCCACTTTTAGTTTTAACTTTTTTGTTAAACTTTTGGGGTGAGAATATTATGCAAATGTTTTAGATGTATGTCTGGTATGCTGTAAACAAACTTTTTGAGTGTAACTACATCGCAACAAAAGTCCTCACATACACTTACCGTTAGTTGTGTAACAAAATAGTCGTTATTACGTAGTACTACTCAGTCTGACAAGCCCGACTCGACGACAACAGTGACTGGAGGTCACGACGAGTGTAATATAAATCTGATGCTGGGTTCCGTGATAACCCGGGGAGGCAACAAAAAGTTGAGTTTCGGTAAGATGAACTGACACACTCGGGATCGTAGATCCAACAACTTAACATACCCAGTATATATCTGTTTACTGTTTTTGACTATCTAAACCTATGAACTCACCGGCCAACTTTATGTTAACACGTTTTCGCATGTATTCTCAGGTAACTAAATTGCACCAGATAGGATGCACATCAGTAAAGTAGGAGGGTCTTGCAAGCGTCTAGGCTCTCACTTAGTCTGTTATTTAAAACATTTTATGATCGTTGTACCTTATTAATGATGTAGTGTTTCGAACAACTTTATTTCCGCTGCATTATTTTAATACAATATGAATTTTTATGGATAACTTGTGTATGCACAACTCATATAGAGTCGTTCTATATGACTAAGAGCTGTGATTCTGGCCACGTCACACCCAGCAGTGTGACACCACACGTGGGAATTTGGGGGTGTGACAGAAGGTAATGTTGTCAATATTAATAGTGTCAACAGTAGTATTGTCGATATTAATAGTATGGACAAGTCAGTCTATAAATAGCTAAGTTTAGTTGAACTTAGTATCGATTGAGCAGAACTTAGATTTCTGAATTGTGTAATTTCTCTCTAATTGTATGTACTGAATTCTACAAGATTAATACAAGAAAAGTGAATTGTTTTATTATCATTTCTTTGATTCTTTTCATCTAAATCTAGTTTTAATTTGTTCAGACATAATATAATGGATTCCGCACGTTATGTTATGTTATACCATATCATTTAGATCCTAACCACGGACCTACATCAATTTCAATGATATGCTTACATGTTGCTTGTGCATTTCAACTCTTGTTTAACGATTACATGAAAATTGTGCTATACTATGGTAAAAGTCCTCACGTAACAACTGTAAGCAATGAACTCATGGATGAGCCGGATAATAACAATGATAGTATTATCGGGCTGACAACCCCATTCACGAGAAGATAGCGTCTACCCTTTTGGGAATGCCTGTTACCATTTATTACATGCAACGATAGGCATTAAGAGTAAGGCTGAGGTTTTACTTTCGGGTATTACGCGAATTACATTATAGTCACATAGGCTTTGGTTATGGGTTTTCATGGTGAATCATATTCATAAAGTTGTGTACACATGCATATTCATCATATATTAGCATATCATATCAAGTTATAATATCTATGAACTCACCAGCATTCTTACTGATCTTTTACATTACAAAACCTATTTTAGGAAGAAGGTAACAAGTACGAATGTGAGGATGTGATGGTGCACGAAATTTCCCTAGTTCAGTTTTGTATGATCTTTTGATGTATAAAGCTTATGTCATTAATGAAATCAGTATTTCTATATTGTTCTTAATGTTTATTTTCGTTGATATGTGTTTGATTATGTTTAACTTTGATTTCATATGTTTTATAGACCCATTCGGGCGAATGACTCTAATAATGAAGCCATTCGGCCTAATGAACGCTTACAGAATGAGTAGGGCGATCGAATGAGTCACTCGCATGACTCATTCGGTGGACCAAGCTCATTCGGCTGAGTCATTCGCCGAATGAGTCGTTTCGGCCACTCATTCGGCCGAATGAGTACATTCTATATATACTAGTTCAAACAGATTCAAACCTAACTTTCATTAGCCCTCTTTCTTCCCGGAGCACTCAAGTGTCAAACCCTAGAAGTTTTGAGCGGTTCTTGCCTGTCCAAGTTCGATTCTCATCCCGTGGTGTTCGATCTTGATTCAAACGTTCATCCTTCACCTTCGGATCACCACGGGTGCTCTTGGTTTCAATTGGAAAACCTTGGAATAGGATTCCGAACTATTCCAGAGGCTGTCGAGCAGATCCCCATTAGAACCCGGTTGTTTCCGGGCTCCTAGTTGGTTCTACAAAATGGTATCTGAGCTTTGGCTCTTGATTCTGCTTGATTTCCACTCCAAATCATTGAATCAGAGATTTGGTGTTCGAGATCTGCAAAAACCCTAAGTTTCTTACCCTACAAGTCACTGTTTCAATGAAAATCCGTGGGTTTTTGTGTTTGTTTTGTCAAATAGTTCAACCCAATTGGTTGGTAATCAAGTCTTGATGTTCTGTACCAAATTTGGTGCTTAGATTTGGTCTAGATCGAAAGTTATCGCGATTTTAGTAGTTGAAAACCCCAGATGGTCCGAATAGCTCCATTCGCCGAATAGGGCGTTCGAATCACTCTCATTCGGCCGAATAAGCCTCATTCACCGAATAACACATTCTTTCGGTCTTTTGATCATTCGGTCGCAACCTCTTTCGGTTGATTTATTCGTTCGGTTCACCCATTTGTTCGGTGCTTCTCTTTCGGATTGCAAGCTCATTCTGTCTATCTTCATTCGGTTGGGATATTACATTCGGTTGAATCACTTCCATTCGGTCCCCGATATTCGGCTCTAGTTGTGTCATTCAGCCATCATATTTCAGATTTTTCTAAGTGTTGGACACTTTTATTCTTGACATCATGGAGGACTTAGCTTTGATGGCGAACCAGAATCATCAGATTCAGACTTTGTAACTCACTGAAACAGAGACAGGGAATTCTAACAAAGCATCTAAGTTGCTTTCTTTAGATGATTACACTCACTGGAAATATAGATTCCAGATCCACATCAATGGAGTTGATACTAACTTGTGGATGGAGATTGAGAGTGGATATCTGAGACCTCTAAATGAAGATGGAACTCTGATGTTAGTCACATGGATGACTGAACCCCAAAGAAAGCTATATGAGTTTGAGAAGAAAGCCTATGCTATACTGTCTCAATCTATTGCAAGTGATATTTTTCATCAGTTCAGACAGTTTACTACGTCAAAGTTACTTTGGGATGCGCTACAGCAGAGATACGAAGGAATTGATGCTTTGCAGAATATAAAGTCCAAAGCTTTAAGGAAGGAGTTTAACAGTTTCATGTATGTGGAAACGAGTCATTGGATGATCTGATTGCAAGATTCTACAATCTTCTGAGTGAGCTGTTTAATCATCAGGTCAAGACTACAACTCAGGAAAAGATCCAGTGTTTAGTTGATGCTTTACCTCCCAAATGGGAGTCATTCCTTATGTTTTTGAAGCAAAATGAGATGATGGCTAGTATGGATATTAACGAGTTTATCCAGAAGTTGAAAGAGCATGATATTGAGAACAAGTGGAAGGCTAAGAGAGTTGCTCAAGTTTAGGACCCTTCACTGTATTATTCTACTCCTACTGTAGAGAGAGCCTCTTCTCATGCTCCACTGAAGACTGCTTTTGTCTCTCAGACTACTGAAGCTCCTGTTCCCAATCAGATTCATTTCAGTCAATCATCTTCATCATCCAGCTCTTAGAAAGAAAGTAGTCAAACCAGTCACTAGTCTGAAGACAGACAACTTTGATAAAGTGACTGTGGAGATTGCAAAGGAGCATATGGGTCTTCTGTCTACTCTTGTTAGCTCCTATGATGGATTAGTAGCAGGACAGATTGTCAATCCTTACTTGACAAATGATAATTACTCTCAGTTATACCTAGATGACATGGAGAGGATAGACAACATGTGGGCTCTAGCTAGTGCTGTGAGAAGAGCAAAGGATTTTGTGAGAAGGACTGACAAAGACGTCAACCTGAACAAGGATTCTAAATTTAGTTTTGACATGGCATCTGTCACTTGCTACAATTGTGGGAAGAAGGGACACTTTGCAAGACAGTGCAAGCAGCCAAAGAAGTCAGGAAACAAGAATCCCTTTCAGCATCAGATATCTTCTGCATCAAATCCAGAGAGAAGACTTGTACCTATTGATACTCCTACCCATGCAAGCTCCTCAAATGCCAACAAAGCTTTGATGGTACAAAATGATGAAGGTGAGAATTGGGATATCAGATTCAATCCTGATCAGGGAGGACATGATAAAGCTTGTGTTGCTGAAATTCAGAAGATTGATGAGTCAAGCGAAGAAAGCACTTCTGAAGAAGCAAAGATCAGTCTAGAAGAAACATCTGGTTTAGAGTCAGAAAGCATTTCAGACTCAGACACTCAAGCAGATTATGATGCTGATCTTGAAGAACCAGTTACCCAGTTTGCTTTGACGGTGAAATCATCTGTTACTTCTGTTGCTACTCCACAGTCAGATCAGGTGATTGATGAATGTTCATCTTCTCATTCTAGATGTTTTAACTGTATTGATGTTGATAGTAAGGTTCTGGCTTATCAGAAGCACAATGCTGATTTGATTAGCAATCTCAACCAAATGATCGAGGAAAACGGAATTTTAAAATCTAATGAAAAAAGATTTTCAAGATAAAATTAACTTGCTAAACAGACAGTTTGAGGTTGAGATCGATGTGCTAAACAAACAGGATACAGTTACTTCTTATCTCAACACCATAAATGAGACTAAGAAGAAACTTGCCATAGTCGAGTGTGACTATGAGACCTAAAGCTAGAAGCTCAAGAGCTATGAAAGCTCATCTTACGTTATTGAGCACATGATCAGTACTGGGACTGATCAGGATGGGAAGGGTAAGGAAACAAGATACAATCACTGTCCCCCACCAGTCTTGAACAGTTTTGTCAATTCCCCAAATGACAAAGAGGTTAAAGACTTTCAGGTGAAAACTCCATTAGTTATTGATCCCATTGGGATAATAAGTGATGAGGGTTCCTCAATGTCTGAGGAATCTTTTGTGGAGGGCGTGGTTGAAGATTGGGTGTCTGATTCAGAGGATGAGGATGATGTTCCTCCTCAAATGACTTATGTCAAGAATCAGACATTTGTTGCCCAAAAGGCTGACCCAATCTTACCCAAGGCAAACATGGCTTCAAAGTTGTCCAAAGCCATTTGCTTTGTGAAGTCTTCACAAAATGATGAAGCAAGCGAGACCAAGGAGTGTTCTAAAACTGTTTTCAATGGCACAAGGGTTTGGATTTTGTGCATGATCAGATTAAGAAAAATGTTTTTCAAAACAAAAATTCTCAGTCAAAAGCCAAACAGTTTTCTTCCAAAGATAAAAGAGTTTGCTTTGAGTGTGGTGCACCTGTACATGTTGTTAGATTTTGTCCCCAGCTAATCAGATCTAAGGTTGTACCACTCAGAAAACTAAATCAGAATTTTAGCAAATCTGTCAAATCTGATTTTAAATCATCTCAAGCAAAGCCCAAACAACACAATCTGGCCAAACCTTTGGATAAGGGCAAAGGGAAAGTGGTGAACTTGGATGTTCCCAAGGTGGTTAATGTTAATCAATCAAAACCATCATCCATTTACTTAAAAAACTCCTTCAGTAAAAACAATGTCTAGAAAGTTGTCTTCTGAGACTTAAGTTTTAAACACTCCAGACAAAGTAACCCCTGATGGTAAATGGATTGATGTTTGGATCCGAGACTCATTGGGTCAACTCAAGACTGTAAAGGCTTTGGTTCCCAAGTTGAACTAATTGTTTGTGTTTGTCCAGGTTGCCCTAACAGCTGCTCTTAACAGCTCTTGGATCGTTGATAGTGGGGCTTCTAGGCACATGACTGGAGATATTTCGCTGCTCACCAATGTTAATTCTATTCATGTTTTATGTCAAATGCCACCGAGAAAGACTCTATTCTTTGTCATAAGAGGATGGGCCATTTGAGTCTACGCAAGATGAATCATTTGGTACACAACAACTTGGTTGAGGGGTTATTCTGAAGAATTTTAAGCTGTCTGATATCTGTGTCTCATGCAAGAAAGGAAAGCAGACCAAGTAGTCTCACAAGCTGAAAAAGTTTCATTCAATCACTGTTCCTCTTGAGCTTCTCCACATGGATTTATTTGGTCTAGTAAACCGCAATAGTATAGCTGAAGATCAATATTGTCTAGTCATCACTGATGAGTATTCCAGATATTCTTGGGTTTTCTTTCTAAAGGAGAAATCTGAAACCTTTGAGTGCATTCAAGTGTTGGTGACCAAACTTGAATCTCTTTATATGCTCAAGATTCGTATGCTCAGAACTGACAACGGGACAGAGTTCAAGAATCACAACATGGATAACTTCTGTAATGCATGTGGCATTGTCTAACAATTTAATGCTCCATATGTCCCGCAAATGAATGGTGTTGCTGAGCGCAAGAACAGAACTTTGATTGAAGCTGCTAGGACAATGCTTGCTGATTCATCTCTTCCAGTTCAGTTCTGGAATGAAGCTGTGGCAAATGCTTTCTACACACTGAACCAGGTATTGATAGTGAAGAGACATGGGAAGACTTGCTTTGAACTGCTCCACAACAGAAAGCCTAATCTTAAGTATCTTGAACCTTTTGGTGCTCCGTGAACGATGCTTAAGAAACACGAGCTGGGTAAGTTTAATGAGAAGGTGGAAGAAGGGTATTTTCTTGGGTACAACATTCCTAATAAAAGGGTCTACAACAGATCAACTCAAAATATGGAGGAGTGCTACCATGTTGATATTCAGAGACACTCTATGCCCCCACCTGGAAAAGGTCCAGACTGGATGTTTGATTATTCAGACCTTTTCGACTCATTCAATATGCCTCCCATGTACTCAGATGAAGATGTTGTTGTTCAAATGATGATAATGCACAGAATGCACCTGATGAACCTGTGCAACCTTCATCAGCTTCAATTCCCACAGTACAGGTAAATGGTTACAGCTCAGACACAGATGATAACCCAGTTCAGCCAGCTGCCCCCGAACCAAATTTTGACAACCTTGTACCTGGATTTGAGGACTTGAATTTGAATAACCTTGATCCACAGGTTGAGGTTCCTGCTCATCCTGTTCGAAGAATTAATCGCATTCATCCTCAGGAGAGCATTATTGGAAGTCCGCTTAATGGGGTTAAGACAAGAAATCTAAGATCTTCAGGAGGTCTTGCTGAAATTCTTGACTTTGCTGATGTGAACTACTGTGCCCATTCTTGTTTCACCTCTCAAGTTGAACCGCGTACCGTCACCGAAGCATTGAGAGAAGAATCGTGGGTTGATGCCATGCAAGAATAACTCTTTCAATTCAAGAAATTAGGTGTTTGGCAACTTGTTGACAAACCTAAAGGTGCAAAGGTTATAGGCACCAGATGGGTTCTTTGTTGCAAAAAGGACGATCACGGGATCGTTGTGCGAAACAAAGCATGTTTGGTGGTTCAAGGATTCAGACAGATTGAAGGACTTGACTATAATGAAGTGTTTGCACCGGTTGCTCGTCTCGAAGCAATCCGTATCTTCTTGGCATATGCATCCTTCAAGAAATTCAAAGTTTATCAAATGGATGTCAAGAGTGCATTCCTTCACGGTGTGATAAGTGAAACTGTGTATGTCAATCAACCTCTCGAGTTTGAGGATCCATTGCATCGTGACCAAGTCTACAAGCTAGACAAGTCTTTATATGGATTGCATCAAGCGCCGCGAGCGTGGTATGAGACACTATCTACTCACCTTCTGAACAACGGGTTCAGAAGAGGTGTCATTGACTGCACACTGTTTATTTGAGAAAAGGATGGTGACTTACTCTGGGTGCAAGTTTATGTGGAAGACAACATTTTCAGTTCAACAAATGATAGTGTGTGCAAGGAATTCAAGAAGGTCATGAAAGACAAGTTTGAAATGAGCTCAATGGGGTAGATGAAATTTTTCCTTGGGTTGCAGGTGGATCAATCTGAGGTAGGGATATTCATTCATCAAACCAAATACGTTGGTGACATTCTGAGCCGGTTTAGTATGTCGGATGCAAAACCTGCTGGTACCCTACTGCTATTAATCACGGGATTACACCAGATGAAAAGGGGGAGTTAATCGATGCCACTCTGTACCTAGGAATGATTGGGTCTCTCATGTATCTTACTGCTCCTCAGCCAGGCATCATGTTCGCCACATGCTTGTGTGCTCGCTATCAGTCCGAACCGAGGGTATCACATCTGATTGCTGTGAAGAGGATTATGCGTTATTCAAAGGGTACACTGGATCTTGGCTTATGGTACCCTAATGATGATAACTTTGAGCTTACTGCATACAGTGACTCATACTATGGCGGATGCAAAAGAGATTTCGAGTCAACATCTGCGGGATGTCAGTTCTTTGGAACCCGTTTAGTTACGTAGCAGTGCAAGAAGCAGACGTCGGTGTCTACTTCAACATGTGAAGCTGAATACATTGTTGTTGTTAGTTGATGTTCACAAATCATCTGGATACAACAGCAACTCAGGGACTATGGGTTACATTTTTCTAACACTCCTATTTATGTTGATAATACTGCCGCCATAGCTGTCAATAAGAACCCGGTCCAGCACTCGAAAACCAAACAAATCGACATCAAATATCACTTCATACGTGATTGTTTTGAAAAGAAACTCATCGATGTTGTTAAGATACACACCGATCACCAAAAAGCCGATCTTTATACAAAAGCTTTTGATAAACCCAGATTTTTATATCTGTTATCGGCTAATGGTGTTTTTCAAAAGAATGAAGTCATTTCTTCATCTGAAACAAACAAATGATCATCGCTTTCATTAGTTAGTTTTGTTGCTTTAATTTTTATTGTTTTAGGTTTTTAGGAGGAGGAAAAGTAATTAATTTGAAAAACCAAAAACATTTGAAAAATTTTAAAATCCAAAAACATTTGAAAAATTTTAAAATCCAAAAACATTTGAAAATGTGTAAAAATGAGAAAGTCTTAATTGAGAAAGTGATGTGTTAACCTATCATGTCTTAAAAGCTAAGGTGAATGCATAAACTAAAAACACATGAGAATTGTGAATTGATATACTGATAGGCCGACTTTACAAAATGAATAGACTAGTTGTGATTACTTAGAAAGTCTGACTTGTGAGATCCATTTTAGAAAACTAGCTAAGTGATAAATAATTTTTGACTCAAATCAGGCATACACCTGTTATCATAGGATTTAATAAGGTTTACAATGGTTCATGAATTCAAGTCTGTACACGTGCCATATTGCTTCGTAAAAACCTAGCTGAAGCCGTCCATTCAGATGAGAATGATTGAATCACAAGAAAATAAAAGTAAATTAAGCTAGTATTAAGCTAGGAAAATACAGAAATAAAATACGTTCGATTCCATACACGTGCCGTACTGCTTTATAAAGACCTAGCTGAAGCCGTCCATTTGGATAGAACAAGTTAATCGTGTCAACACAATTCTGTATACGTGCCATATTGCTTTGTAAAGACCTAGTTGAAGCCGTCCATGAGAATGTGTTTAACATGAGAGACAACTCAAAAAGAAAAATACAATAAGATAATAAAATTGGAACCTTATGGAATTTATACTAAGTTATGCAGAGACGAGTTAAAAACTGGTTTTGATCTTTATTGGTTAAATGAAATGGGTAACTTAGTCAGAAAATATGAGTGATCATCAAATTGGTTTAGAAGTGATGTATTGTCAGGCTTAAAGTGGATAATTATATCAGTAATCATATCATAAGACAAATGTGTCTCATGTGGAACATTCAGTAATGCTGATTTGATGTGATTAGGTGAATGTGTTATTTTCCTGATAGACTTCTCACAAAAATACGTGTTTCTGTGTCTTTATTTGTTAGTTGTACAGTCGTATTTTGTTTCAGAAAAATACAAAAAGATTTTATATTTTCAAATTTGTTTTAGATGATCATTTGTATGTTCGGATGTTCAATCATCTCTGAATCCATCACCCATCAGACTACTCTTCATAATGGAATTTGTTTAACTGTTCGTAATGCTAAAATTAAAATTGAGTTGTGTTTGGAAGTGACAAGCTTCATTCCTGCGAATGAACAAGAAGAATAGCTCATTCCACCGAATGACTTCATGCAAGCAAATGAGTCATTCTGCCAAATCAACCTGGACCGAAGCAACTCTTTTGGTTATCTCATTCGTCGAATGAAACTTTCTGTTAAGGGTTCTTTCGCCCAAATGAAATTGGGGCGAAGCACTTCATTCGGAAGACTGATTCGCCAAATGAGACTTCCTATTTATAGGACTCCTTCGGCCGAATCATGTCATTCCCCAAAATTCATTCGTTTGGTTACTGTTTGTGCGTCTTCCGGCCGAAACACACCCTTTCTGCTATTCATTGATTTTTCCTGGATCAAACCACTTCTTTTGCTGAGATTTCATTTTGTGACTATCACAGGTACTTGTGGATCCAAGATGAGCAACTTTTGTCCATGGATTCTCTGAAAACAGACCAGGGATTAGGGATTAGGGATTTAGGGTTCTTAATCATCGCCACTCAATAAATGACCAAATCGAACTCAAAATCACCTAATATGTTCATTATAAGCTTTAATCGGTCGATTCTGAGTCTATTGTTATAACATTTATGGACTGATTTGGGAGTTTTAATACTTGGAATTTGAATCACCTTCGGCCGACCGAATGACGTCCTTTCGGACTTCAACAGCCGACCGAATGAGGGCAGCGACAGAATGAACTCATACAGCCGAATGAGACTCCTTCGTCTCTAGTCTCAGTCGCCAGTCATACAGTCAGCTTGCCTCTTTCGGTCAATTGTCAAGCCGAATGTGTTCATTCTGTTGACCTTACTTATTCGGTCAAAATGGACTCATTCGCCAAGTCCCATTCGGTCCATGCAGTCTCATTCATACCAATTTTACACTTGTGAAAATTTTCTGTTTTTAATCAGCTGATTAACTGAATTATACTAACACGTTTATTCATTTTCAGTATGGCTGAGTATAAAGCAGTGTCGAAGAACAACATTTGTGTGCATTTGGATCCTGCCACCAAGAATGCCAAGCATTTCTGGGAGATTATCACTTTTCTCAGGCGTTCTAGGATCTTTCTGGCTATTTCCACTGTATATGAGCCATATCAGTCACATCAGCAAGATTTCTGGAGATCTGCAGATATTGATTGTGAGGTTGAGCCACTGGTGATCAGGGGAAAGGTGCAGGCGCACGATGTTGTGGGTTTTGCTGAACATATCAGGAGGATATGTGGTTTTCAGGATGCATCGGACCAGCCCATTTTACTTGTTCGCTATCTAGTTCATGGATGCCTTATGCTATGCAAGTATGATGGTGACCTTGGTGTTGGAGTTCTCAACAAGGCATTTCTGTCTCCTCAGTTCAAGTATCTGGCACATGTTCTCATTCACTGTCTGGGCTCGAGGCGAGGAGGATTTGATGAGCTGAGGGAGACCATTCAGTGTGCCTTTGTAGCTCTGGTGCTGAATCTGCCCTTCAACTTCTCTGAGATGATCTTTACACACATGAAGGAGAACGTCATGCTCAAGGGTGACGAGAAGTTTCTTATGTACCCTTGGTTTCTATAGCAGATCTTTAATGCTCAGGTTCCTAACCTGCCGAAGACCAGCACAGATATCATCCGATTAGAGCACATGAACGACATCACTCTCAATAGAGTGCTATCATACAGGGGGAAGGAGACAAAGCCTCCTGTTTGTGCTTTATTTGGTTAGCTTCAAAGACCTGATTAAATTGATCTAGGTGGTCAGAAGTGGAGGCATAACGACTCAGATTCAGACATAGAGGACATTGTGGTACCTAGTGATGATGTTGATGATGATGGAGATGATGGTGCTGGTGATGTGGGAGGTGGTGAAGCTAGAGTTGGTGTTAGTGTTGCTGTTGTTGGTGCTTCTGGTGGAGATGTTGGTGCCGTTGGTGCTAGTGGAGGTGGTGTTGGTGTTAGTTCCAGTGCTGATGCAGGTATGGGAGGTTCTGGTGGTGGTGAAGAAGAAGTTGATGTAGATGCTTTATTAGATCTGGACTTCGTGGCTACTACACAGTCCACCATCTCTACTCCACTAGAGATGGCTGGCACCACTTCTGCAGAGGATAGAGATGATTCAGAGGAATCAGGTGATGCCGGTGGTGAGGCTGAAGGTGAAGAAGGCCCTGACAGCTCAGACTCTGAGGATACTCCTGATGAGTTTGAGAATGTCATGGTGGGAACTAGGCTGGTGAAGAAGAGGAGGAGACCTAGTGAGACTGAGCTTGAGGAGATCAGGGATCCTTCATTTATTCCTGAGTTTGATCCTACTCCTCCTCCAATGCACTTCTACTGCTACATCCACTGCATCTGTGTCTATTGCTGCCACTGCTGTTCAGGCCACCTCATCTCCCTTCAGCAAGAGAAGAAGGACAAGGTTTGTCCTGCAGAGGAGGTCAGAACTGTCAACTGTTGCAGCAACCACTGTTACATCAGCTGCAGCAGCTACAGTTTCTTCACTTACCAGGTCACAGGCTATTCCTTCACATATTACTGTTGCCCCTCTGACATCCTCTGGTGTTTGTGCTCCCATTTATACTACTACTTCCACTGGTCCCTCCATCACACAAGCTGATACGATCATTCCTACTGTTTCAATGGCTGAACAACTCTGTA
The DNA here is from genome assembly GCA_009363875.1 of Mikania micrantha. Taxonomy (NCBI): domain Eukaryota; kingdom Viridiplantae; phylum Streptophyta; class Magnoliopsida; order Asterales; family Asteraceae; genus Mikania; species Mikania micrantha. The sequence continues at coordinate 84,617,755 of CM018693.1, forward strand.
CACTGAACAGTTTGTTACTTAGGTTGATGGAGAGGAACCATCAACATGAGGAGGCTATTGCCCAGCTCACGCTGAGTGTCAATGAGCAAGACGCTCTATTACTTCACGCTGCTGACCAGTGTGCAGACTTGCGGGCTAGATCTGCTCAACGGGAGGAGCAGCTACTAAAGTACATAGATGAGCACTGTAGATCTACTGATTTGATCTGGATCGTTCAATGGAATCCTACTAACAATCAATTATATGCGGAATCTATAGGCGATCTATATGTATCAAAGACAAACAATCATTTAAAAACATCATTTCATTCAATATGATAAACTGATTACAATGCTATGATTAAGAACACACAGTTCTATCACTCTTACATAGAAAAAATCAGATCTATCTCACACTCAAAACGGCAGAAGTTACAAACCTGTAGACAAACCTGCAATATATACAAACAACACAGACGAACCTAGCCAAACCTATAGGTTCGCCATCCGAACTTTGAGGTTCGCTGGACGAACCTATACAAACCAGCCTACTAGGTTCGACGAACCTGCTAACGTTTGTGGGCCAGAAGAACCTCAGCCAAACCTCTAATAACTTTAACATTTTGTCAAGCAATCTATTACATAATGTCCTAACAAACTCCCCTTAATAGTTGCTTCCAAAATCTTCAATATCTCTTCAATCTTCAACTTGATCTCCACTTGTTTCTCCACAAACGTTATCAGCAGCACGAATTACAACAGACTTTGGAATCTTGGATAATCATTCAGCTTCCAGCTTGGCATCTCTATCATCTATCTCTTTTTGCAACTTCATCAGCTCAACATATAAATAGTTCACATCTTCCCATTTGCATCCAGAATGTATCCCAAGAGTATAACACATCCGAGCTATCGTTTGAAATTGAATAGCCATATCTTTGTAACTAATTCCCACATCATGAAATCCATCATCTGCAAAAATTTCAGCTACATTCAGTAAATCAATGTCTTCCTTTGAATAGTTCACCAGCCACACAGGATCCAACAGCCTGCTCACCCTCCATTTATCTTCTTGTGTCAAAAGAATAACTGCTTTTGATGTCTTTTCATCATAGAACCAGAAGTTGAAATAAGGATTCCAATTTTGTTCTATTCTTCTCAACTTTGGTCTTGTATAAACTTTAGGCTTTGGATATATAAGTAACTTATGTTTATCCTGTGGAATCAACAAACTCCATCTAGACTTAGCCTCTTTCTTCAGCATCTTTTCAAGTATGTCATTATGTTCTGTCTGAATAGGCTTTATCATTTTCAGCCTTGATAACTGCATACACTCAAAAGAAGGTATTGTCATAAGATCAACTGCCTTTCCAAAGTATTGACAACCATCAGTCCTCTTTACTACATAACATCCCTTGTTCTTCAGACTTCTAGAAATATGATGAAAGTAACCATAGCTTATAATTCTTCCTATCATCTTTGATTTAGAACCAATCTTGAATCTCATGACTTGTCTAGCTTGATCTTCTTGAACTATTTTCCAATAACTTCAACCATTTGCTTGAAAATGAATAAATGATCAATTATGTACTTGTGTTCATCTTGATTTTCTTTCCAAATCTCCACATAAGTCTTTTCTTTAATAGTATCTACAGTTATCTTTGGAGCTCCTCTCTGAACTTTAATATCAAATATCTTCTTCAAAGTTTGTAGATTATACAAATTTTCATCATCTTGTTCAAAATCCGAATATCGACTTCCAATTTCTCCTTCCTCCAACTCTTTATCATGAAATAGTTCACCAAACATTCTCTGCAACTGAACATCAGCATTTTGTTTAAAAAAATCTAAGAATGTAGGAAATGACATATCAATTTCTTCCTTTGGATACTCTAAATCAGTCAAATCTTCAAAATCAACATGTTCAATATCTTTAGCCTTATCAGAAGAAACAGAAGAAATAGAAGTAACATCTAATGAAATCCCATAAGGCTTGTAAATGACTATTGCTCCAGTTATAGGATTCAGAACACTTGAACTTCCAACACCTGTCACATCACCATCATCATCTTCATCATCACCATGATAACCATTAAAGCTTGGATGTTCATCAGGATCTGAATCCTCATAATCTACCTTCTCTTCTTCTTCTTCTTCATCATCATCAATGTTAATAAACACTTGATCAACACTATCATCAGTACCCTCTGCTTGATTATTCATAACTTGAATATCATCAATCTTTTGTTTCAAATCTTGATTATTTTTCTTCAAATAATGAATCTCAGCATTCTGCTTCACAATCAATATTTCCAATGAAGTAGTTCTCTCCTTCATCAACTTCTTTTCAAGCAAATCCTCTTCTCTCAGCAACTCTTCTTGCATCGCCTCCACCCAGGCACACTCACCCAACGCTTCACTCACAGTCTTTGGCTCTATTTGTGAAATAAATGCAGAATGCATCCTGAGACTGCCATTAGTTCTTTCTAACTCCACATACAAACTCTCCTCATTTTTGACTTGATTACATGTCTGTACTCCTGCAGTTGAATCTCCTATGATCTGAGCAATTGGATGATTCACATGAACACGTGTGACACGCACTTACGGAACACCCACATTATGATCCAGATTTGTAATATTCTGATCAGTATCTTGATCATGAGAAATGGCATCTTCAAAAATATCATTATCATCATCAGAGGACCAATCATCATTAATTACTTCTGAAATGCCTTCTTCATGTGATGTAGTAATACCATCTTCAGAATGATGAGAAATACCATGTTCTTCAAAATTCTGTAAATCATACCACATTTGTAAGGTTATTTCATCATCAGAAACATTTGGAGACACATTAAAAGACTCGAACAATTTTTCATAATCAAAAAGCCAATCTGGACCCTTTCTGTCTGGTATAGGTGTATCTCTTTGAACATCCACATGATACCATAATTCTACAACACCCGTGCGTTTATTAAACACATGTTTATTAGGAAGACTATAGCCAAGAAAGAAACCCTCTTCAACTTTAGAATTGAATTTTGAATCTTTCTTTAGCATGGTACAAGGAGCCCCAAAAGGTTCCAAGTGTTCCAAATTAGGCTTTCGATTCTGAAGCAATTCATAACAAGTTTAATTGTGTCTTTTAACAATCAAAACTCGGTTTTGAGTAAAACAAGCTGTAGCCACAGCTTCACTCCAAAATGTAATGAGAAGTTCAGAATCAGTAGCATTGTTCTCACAGACTCAATCAACATTTTATTCTTTCTTTCAGCTACACCATTCATCTGAGGCTCATACGGTGCACTGAACTGCTGCTGAATGCCTTTGGAATTACAAAATTCCTCCATTTGATGATTCTTAAACTCAGTCCCATTATCTGATCTTACAAGTCTCACTCTTAACTTATACAATGTATCCAACCTATTGATTAACAACACAAAATTTTCATAAGTATCCGATTTATGCTTTAAAAACATGACCCATGAAAATCTTGAAAAGTCATCAGTCACCACAAAACAATAAGATTCACCACCTATACTTTTCACATTGATTGGTCCAAACAAATCCATGTGAAGAAGTTCAAGTAGTATATCAATAGAAAATATTCTCTTTGTTTTGTGAGACTTCCTTTTCTGTTTACCCTTTTTACATGACACACACACATTCGGAAGTTTAAAATGTTTGACCGGTACACCCTCAACTAAATGATTATGCACAAGATGGTCCATCTTCCGAATATGAATATGCCCCATCCGTCTGTGCCAAGAACGTGTATCTTTCTCTGTTGCCTTGGACACCAGACATGTCTCCACTTTATTGACCGTCTCCGCCTTCGCCATATCAAGCACATACAAATCCTTACTCCGATCAACTGTCATTAGAATCCGTTCCTCAGAAATTTGAAATCCATGCTTAAGTACAAAACACCTGTCTTTGTCGAACATCACTTTGTATCCTTTATCACAAATCTATGAAACACTCAACAATAGTTAATTCTTTGCAGAAATTAACATTATCAAATGAAACCTTTCCATTTTTCAAACTACCAAACCCAGTAATTTGGCCTCCTTTGTCTCCAGCAAAGTTCACATAGCTCCCTTTAACCCATTTGACATCTCTCAACAAATTCAACTCTCCAGTCATGTGCATGGAACATCCACTATCAAGAATCCAACGACTATTGATATGTCCCATGGATGCAACCTGCACAATAAATTAAAACAAACTATCAGTTTTCAAAAGGGATGACCCCCTCCATTTCGGCGTCGAGTCTCCCGGAATGGACCACTTCAATTCTTTTGTGATGACTTATGTGAATACCCATCATCACTGTTACCATCCTTTTCCTCAGAAATTTGATCACTTGACCTGATTTTCAATTTCCAAAATGATTTTGATTTAAAATGTTGTTTTGAAAATGATTTTGAAGGTACATTTTCAAAAGTATCATCATCAGATGATGTCATAAATTTCACAAGCTTTTTCACATTTCTTTTGTTATCAAACACTCGTTTCTTCTGATTATTTTCTTTTTTCACCCAAACACAGTCATGATCAAATTTTCGAAGAACCCTCATCTCATCTTCACTAGGTCTAACTATCCTAGGACTTTCACAAGACCTATTCACCCAACCCTCATCATCTGAACTCTGCCTGATTTTGTTGTTTGGACAATTAGCCGAAATATGTCCTTTACCACAACAGGGAAAATACTTTCGTGTTTCTCTTGGTGAAAAGGACTTAAAACTGCTACAATCAGTTGAACTGAAATCCAAATCACAATCAGCAATCAAATGACCAAAGTTACCACAACGGTAATATTTTCTATCTTTCAAATGATTCTTTGGTGTTGATTCATCATAATACTTTGATGAACTGAAAGGTTTAGAAACAACCTTTGCAGATGAGAATCTGTTTCTCAAACCAGTTGATTTTATCTTTGAATTATTCCCTTGATTTTGAAAATTCTTTGATTTGTCTTTATGTCCAACCCCAAATTTATCAAAGAAAAAATCCACTTTTTCAACCTTTTTAGAAAGTAGATTTTGCTTTTGAAAAATGCCACTAGACTCTCCTTGATGTGTAGTAGATGACTTTACATACACAATCGGTTTAAGAGTAGTGGTTGCTTTAGATTTAATCACTGGTTTGGAAAATTGAATGGGTTTGATCACCACCTTCTCAACTGGTTTCATCTCAGCTTTTGACTTCTGAGACTTCGGACTCTTTTTATCAACATTTTTAACTTGATAACCCTTTTGTCTCAAACTATCATATGAGTATTCTGATTTAGTGATATCTTCAATAATAGGAGCATCACTATCAAGAGACATTTTTTTCATTAGATGATGAACCTCCATCATTGTCAACAACTTGTTCAGACCCATGTTCATTCAAAGAAACAGGATGAACTTCCAAATTCAGATCAATTTGTGGTCTAGGAACATAGCTTGAAGAATGTGGAACAGCATGAAAACCCAAGCCAGTAGTATCATTTGACGATCTTTGCATGGCAGCAAAGTAATCGATGACATACTGAGAATTCTGATAATTCTGAAGCTTGCTCTTCTTCATTTCTGCATCTGCTCTTGCTGCTAATAAGTCAACTTTCAACTTTTGCACTGATTCGAGATGCATAGAAACTGCATGATTATTTTGCAAAACTTTAATTTTTAACTCTTCATTTTCTTTGCCTAAATCAATGATCTTTTTATCAAAAGCTTTTTCCCTTGAAATTAACTTCTTGTTAGCTTCAGTGCACTCGACCAGTTCAGCAGTCAACTGAGCATTCATTTCTTTCAACTTATCAATGATCTCTAAAAGATCATCATTTACCTTATCAACCTTTTCTTTGCCTTTGCTTGTGCCTTCATCCAAAGAAGCCATAAACGCACCCATTAACTCATCATATTGCTTTCCCCAATCATATCCTTCATCAGATTGACTGACTAAAGCTTTCGATGAATCTTCAGCCTTTTCTTTCTTCTTCTGATAAGCTTCTTTTGGCTTGAAAGGGTTTAAATTTCATTGCTTCTTCGGATTTTTACACTCTCTAGCGAAATGACCCAACTCACCACAATTGTAACATTGTGTGGCCTTTGGATTAAATCCAAACATTGTGTTTCGATCAAAAGTGAATTTCTTTCCAGTTTTCTTTTTATATCTGTTGATTCTTCTGAATGCACTTGCTAAAGCCCATTGAGTGTATATCAACTCCATTTCATCATCATCAATCTGCTCATAATTTTCAAATGTAAGATTTGAGTTTCCAATATTTCCTGCTATCTGTTCATCATAAGCACTGACTACACATGACAAAATTGACATATGATCCCGAACAGCCTCCACAGTTACTTTTCCCAAATTTGTTGTATTTAACTAAACTGGAGTTATTGTAGAGTCAGAATTCTTCTCATTAACAGAATAGGATGAACTTGATCCAGCAGATGCAGATGATGCAGAAGTACTATCAGCAGTACTTGACACAAAAGTTGTTGGAATCTTTGCAGAAGAAACAGGGGGTGTAACCACAAATGCACCATAGAGAGAAGGATCTTGAGTAACATTAACTCTTCTTGCTTTTATCTTATCCTTCTTTCCTGTTCTTCTAGCTTTTGGATAAATTCAACCAATGTCATTCCTGGTAAATTTTCTCTCAAAATCAGCACCAATGAATTCCACTTTTCAGGCAAAGCATCTGCAAAGCAATCTATCTTCTCCTCTTCAGTATACTCAATTCCACACTTTCTAACTTCAGTCAACAGATGCCTATCTGGTTATTAAGGCTTCAAGACTCTCGTTGCCAATAAAGTTGAAATTCTCAAACTCTTTGCTTATATCAGTGGCTTTCATCTTCTTAAATTTAGTGTTTCCCTCAATTCTTGCCTTCAAAGCATTCCACAAACCATATGAGGTTTTATGTTCATCAAATTGATGAAGTATCTGATTAGGAATTCCTTGACTCAACATCCAGTAAGCTTTCTTCTCAGAATCCTATTTCTTTCTCTGATCAACGTCCAATTTTTCAAGGGTTTGATCCAAATCTGTCCCCATAACATTAGGTCTTTCATAAGGTGACAAAATTCTTTCCCACGGATTAGTGTCAGTTCCATTGAGATGTGTCTCAAACCTTCCTTTCCAATTATCATAATCTATCAAATCAAGTAGTTTTGGAACTTTATTTGTACTCCCTGCCTCAGTTTCACTAATCAAAATGCTATGTATCTTAGAATTTTGACTAGCTACAGCAGCAAACATGTCAGCCATGATTCTTAATCTTAATCAGTGAACCTCATTTGAAATTTCACTTCACGAACCTAAGAACCAAACGAACCTTCTTCAAATCTTGATTTCCACGAACCTGATAAAACGAACCTAAGACAAACCTGAATCTCACGAAACTTGTCAAACGAACCTAAGACAAACCGGAATCTTACGAACCTTGAGACAAACCTTGACCAGCGAAAATCTTCAATATAAATTTGACCAACGAACCTCAGTCAAACGAACCCTGTGTAACATCAGGGCCAGAAACGTCACCGGAACAGTAAACTCAACAGTAATTTGCACAACAAGTCAGGCAGAAACACATCAGACAACACCAAAATGACACACAGATGCTTGATTTAATGCTATTATGTATAAACGTTTGTGAGGTTAAACAGAACGAAACCATAACGGTTGTTGTTACAGAATGCTAAATCGACGAATTATCCGTATAGGTGACGATCTGTACGAATAAATCTGAAATTATAATGTTCGGAAATGATGACTGAAAAGTAGAAAACTAGGGTCAGAAAGTGAAACCAACGCCGTGTTCGCTCGGGTGACGATTCGAACGAATACGCGCGAAGGTGACACGTTCGGACGAAACGAAAACGAAAGACGAAATGAATGATAATAAATTAAGAAAAATTAAATATTTAACATTTATTAGGAATCACAATCTTTTAAAGACTTTAAAAATAAATTCATTTTATTTAAAATACGTAGAATACGCAAAATGGTGACGCGAGTTAACGAAACGCTTAAAATAATCAATTACGATAAATAATTCAAGAAAAGTTAAATTAAAAGATTTACTAGAAATAACCACCTTTCAGACATTTAAAAATAAACTCTTTTTATTTAGTTTACAAAACACGCGCGTAACGTGTCGGAAACGCAATGAAGACAAAAAACGAGCAACCGAAACGAACCCGAATACCATCGGGGTATTTAAAGGCTAAATGAAGCCTTTCATTTCATTTTTATCATTTCTCTCTCTCTCTACAATCACATTCCCAAACCTTCACCTTCTCTCTAGATTTCCAACTTCAAATCGCGATATCTCACTTGTTTGTGGACGAAATCGGGCGTTCTTGGTGTCCACACGTTGCTATCAACGTCCTCTACAAGGAAATACAGCAGATCGTGGAAGTTAACCGGAAAAACTCGAGGTATTTGAGCTTGAATGTTCGAAAAATAGAGTTTTGGTCACTCTAGTTCAACCCATCCACTCTAGCCAGTGATAACCCCTATTTCATGAACTCTACATCATCTCAAACCCATTTTTGGCATAACACGACCATGGAGACAACCCTACAGTAGGTGAGGTGCAAAGGCGGTGATGAAGGTTGCAGGTCCGTGAAGGGGGGGAGGGCTGGCCGAACCTACGACCAACCGATCCCCGACCTAGATGGACAACAAGGTGGCGAACGCGATAGCCGAACCTGATGGGTGGTACAAGGGGTGGCCGAACCTTCATTTGCCGAATTCATGATGTGAACCTCCACCCAAGCGAACCTTCCTGCTGCCCCGAACCATCAGAGAATGTCACGAACCATTGACCAACCGGAGCTTAAACCCTACGAGCCTAACCTGGCCGAAGCTTTCTTGATCATGAGCCCAGGAGCCACAAACCATCAGTTGAACCCCACCATCACCAAACCTAGACCATGCACGAACCCTCATGCAAACGAACCCTAACGTTCGTCGGGATTGAAGCCAGGAGCTGTGAACCTAATAAAGAGAAGCCAAACCTATGGTTGCCTTGTTAATAGGTTCGTTGATTCCCACGGTCTACCGGTTTTAACCACCTTCGGCCCAAACTCTTTACAAACGGCTCACACTTGTTTCAGGCCCAACCTTATTATTCAGAACTATAGACCAAGGAACTCATTCGGCCCACAAATTATTTCGGCCCAATAACAGTTGAATCGGCCCGCTATAATGTAATCAGCCTAAGGGGGGGTAATCCGGCCCAAACAACTCATACGGTCCATTCTGTTGTTTTGGTCCATAACACACTTGACATGGGCCATGAGACTCAATGTAGCTCATATTCAATGGGTTGGCCCACATTGATTAAAGTGTAAACAAGCACACTAAAACAATTGTTATCGATATCATGCATGAAAATTTTCCTAATTTATTACAAGGTGGCAAACCTAACAGTAACAACAAGAAGTGATAAGCTTAACCTAGTGGGACTAAGTGTTAGAAAAACAATTGATAATGGAACAATGGGCCGAATGATGACCAAGACCAAGGAGTGTTAGCCTACTTTAGGGCTAACATGAACACACGCACAGACACATATTCAAGAATTAATACTTATAAGTTGCAACGACATGAAATCAATCCAGGAACGTGAACACTACCACAAACACAACAACGAGCGCGCGCATTCTTGTTTTTACTTAGTCAACCGCTTCAAACACAAGGTGAGTTCATTTGTCCCTTTCAAACTAATTTGTTTTACTTCGGGACTGAGAAGCATGTTTACACATTTTAGAATAACTGTTTAATATTCTTAAACGCTCTTAAACTTATTCATAATGCTAGCACATTCATACTACAGTGCTAATGCTTTATTCTAATACGTTATACTTCTAATCTAAATGCTACATGGGAATGCTATGTGATAAGTCCATATGCTAATACTATATTCTAATGCTATACGCTCATGCTACATGCTAATGCTATACGCTCATGCTACATGCTAATACTATATACTAACGCTACATGCTAATACTATATACAAACACTACATGCTAATACTATAGTTAATGCTACATGCTAAGTCTAAATGCTAATCCTTTGAACACATATTCTAATTGCTAAGGCTTTGAACACTTACGCTAAAAGTTAATACTTGATACACTTGTTCTAAAGGCTAATACTATACACATTTACTCTAAATACTAATACTTATACTCTTATTTTAAAATAAGCTAATATCTTATACTGTTAATTTTAATGCTAATGTTGTTTACACCTACACCTATTTTCTTAAAAATCTCGTAGCTTTTTAATGCATAAGAAAGACAATACTAAAACTAGGAATGCTTTTGAAAACCATACTTATGGAAGTTTGAAAACATAAACTCATAAATACTCACATGCTCAAAAGGCTTTAAAGACTTATATGCTTGAAATGCTATAAACACTTGTACACTTGATATGCTTGGAATGCTTAAAACACTTGAATGCTTAATATACTTGGAATGCTAAGACTACAAGCTGATTGACCGTCGTGTGTTGACCTACGTGTCAACCCCTACTAGTCATCAGTAAAACTATGTGAATGCTATAAGCTTGTATGCTTAAGTTATCGGACATCGTAAGACAGACTGATTGGCCGCCGCGTCTTGACATTGTTCAAGCCCTACTAGTCATCAGTGCTCTTCGTTGTCAGAATCATGTAAGACAGACTGATTGGCCGCCGCATCTTGACATTGGTCAAGCCCTAATAGTCATTCAGTGTCACACCCCGAGCCGGCGGGACGGATCGACTTCCCCGCCGGGCGGAAGATTCTCGGGGCGCGATATCGTGAGTGATAATCATGTTGATCAGATTGTTTACATAGCGTCAATGTTAAGAATAACTAAAGCAAAATTAGCATTAAACTAGGATTACAAAGTTAAATTACGATATCAATGTTTGATAATTTAACTGAGTAAACCTATCAAAAGAATCAATTGTTTCTATCTTGTATCTGAACAAGATATCAAAAGAGATTCATATCAATATCCAAAAGATGTGCTTTCCACAATCAACTAGGTCATCTATCTGTGCATCACCTGAGAAAGCATGTATGAAAACAAGGTCAACACAATGGTTGGTGAGTTCATGTAGTTTATAAGTTTAAAAATAGCTTTGGCAAACCTCTTTTCGGTAAAATCTTAACCTTATTAACATCACATGGGATATCCAAATCGGTATGCTTATATATAGGGCATACCCCTGAGTCAAGCCGACAACCCGCCCAGACGCCATCCCACCACATACTAATTCGCATATGACACTGTTGTTAATAATAAATAAGCATTTTACCTACCATCCAATCCCATTCCCATAATAGCTTTAGCATTTTGTTTGAAAGTTTCAACACGCATACAATAGCATCTGCAAGTCTAGCTTTGAGAGTTACCTTTATGGACAACTGAACACCCTAAGGAATCCAGTATCAATCCATATCGGATCTAATTATGATTAGCAACATCGGTGTTATGATAAAGGATTTCTAAGATGACCCAAAGTCAACTAGACCAACAGTCTGTTCCTCTAGTCCAGACTATGAAGGTCAACCTATGGCAAACACTGAGAGACCGACGGTCTATTTCTTCAAGTCTCGACTATGGAGAACACCCTATGGCAAGCATTGAGAGACCAAAACAGTATGTTGTACCATAGCCGATAGCTTTAGCATACATGTTTATAGCATTCATATAGCATAGCATTTACGTATCTTGTGCACAAGTACTAGTTTCACAACCAGTAAGGCAAGCACTGAGAGGCCAAACCGTTGTTTTAGCATGGAAAGCATATAAAGCATACAAAGCTTAAAGCATTCTATGCATTTCAAGCATTTATTATGTATGTATATAGCATTTGCATTAGCATAGAATCATTAGCATTTAGCGTTTGCATTAGCATTATCCGGTAGCATTAGCATATCGTATCAGCAATTAAAATTAGCATTAGCATCTAGCATAAATCCGTAGCATTAGCATTTAGCATAAATCCGTAGCATTAGCATTTAGCATTAACTCGTAGCATTAACATTTAGCATTAATCCATGCCATTAGCATTTAGCATAAATCCGTAGCATTAGCATTTAGCATAATTCCGTAGCATTAGCATTTAGCATTAGTATTTTGAGTAAGTATAAAAGCATAATTGCAACAGTTAAACATTTGTTTAAAAGGTTTAACATGCTTCTGAGTCCCGAAGTAAAACTCAAAATAGTTCGAAAAGGGACAATGAACTCACCTGTGTTGCTAAGTATGTATTACCACAGAAAATGCGCGCTCTTTCGTTGTAGCTAAAGTGTCTTCAGCACCTGAGTTGTTTTAAGAGATTTGAATACTATAAGTCGTTTTAGTAGTCGCGTACTTGGGTTTTGGTTTCGGTGTGCAACTAAGTGTCCTATATTGCTACGGTGTTCTCTAGGAAATATTTCTCTTTATTCTAATACATTACCCATAAATGAAACCCGTGAACTCGTAAGATTTAATTTAGTATTTGTAAAGGAATTTATTTTAATTAAATCTCAAGTTATAAATCATTTAATTAATTAAATAAAGTTTATCGTAAATTTTATTTCCTAAAACCATCTTGCATTTTAAGAGTATCATAGTTTTAATTAAATAAAGTTTATCGTAAATGAAACCCTAATAATTTTCCCATGTACATTCACACACAGCATGCATAAGGTTTTACGTAGCTATCCATGCATAATATGTCATTCCCCGTGCATACCCTGCATCCAAGGTTGCTTGAATGTGCATTATGGTTCCAACCCTAACCATTAGTCGAAAGGCCATGCCCGAAAAGCCTAGACGAATGTGAGCTGCCTATCGAATGAAGACCCCCCCCTTGTCCGAGCGAATGGCTATGGGCGAAAGAACTCAGCCGAAGGAGAAACCCCGATCGAATGAAGCTAACCCAAACCATCATGACGAATAGGGCTTGGCCGATCGAATGACTGCCGATCGAATGGGCCTCATACGGCCTTGTGGCCATTCAGCGAATGGCATCTGGTTCGGTGCAAAGCCATTCGGCGAATGAGGGTTCTTGCTCATTCGATGAGCTGGATTTCTTGGCCATTCGGCCGCTCGAAGGACCCAGGTGCAGCCACGGTTTTTCAGGGTAATCGACTAAGGTTTAGGCTAAAGCTTGTTCCTAACACGTTCTATGGGTTTAGTGAGTGATTTCCTAAGGTTTTGTGGTGTTTAAAACCGATTTTTTTAGAAGGGGGTCGCAATAGGGTTTTCAAACCCAAATATCGCTACAAAAGACACGAATCTACCTCAAATCAGACAGTTGTAAGCTCCAAATCCTTGTACTTTCGTGTAGTAGAGATCAAGATCTTTGTTTACGCTCAAGAATGGCTCGATTTCATCAAGAAATGGATGAGATATTGATGATTGAAGATCAAACTTTCTAGAGAGAGAATGTTTCGGAAATTTGAATGTAGAGAGAGAGAAAGGGAGTGGAAGAAATGAATAGGTTGAACTCATTTAGGGTATTTATACCCCGGGTGAGTTCGGGTTTGTTTTCGTTGCTCGTCACGCGTATTCGTTGCGTTTCCGGAACGTAACGCGTAATTTATGTGTTTTAAATACAAGTAGTTTCTTTATTTATTTTTGATGAGTTTCAAAATTGTAAAACATTAAAATATATTATTTTCTAAATTTTATGATCGTTCGCATCGTTTTCCGTTTTCGTTTCGTCAGAACGCGTCGCCATCGCCCGTATTCGTTCGAATCTTCATTCGAACGAGCACGACGATGGTTTGGCTTTCCAACTTTTGTTTTCTAATTTTCAGTCATTATTTCAGAATGTTAAACTCTCAGAATCATTCGTACCGATCGTCACCTATACGAATAATTCGTCAGTTTAGCATTCTATAACAACAACCGTTATGGTTTCGTTTTGTTTAACCTCACATACGTTTATATATAATAGCATTAAATCAAATATCGGTGTTTCAATACTGTGTTGTCTGATATGTTTTGACTGTTAAACTGTTATGTTTAATCGGATTTCAGAAACAATAGCTTAATAGTTTGCTGTCGAGCATCATGTAGCTAATAGCATATCAATAGTTTGCATAGTTTTACCTGAGTTACTGTGCAAGTTACTGTAGCGATCACTGTTTCGGCAACGTGTCCGGCACTGATGTTACCGTCTCCCCTTGTTAGAGAAATTTCGTCCCGAAATTTAAGAATCGTTATTCGGTACAATTTCCTCTGTAAACAGTTGGGATATTTGTGCTTCATGTGATCTTCACGTTCCCAAGTAAATTCAGGTCCGTTCTTTGAGTTCCAACGAACCTTAACAATCGGAATACGGCTTCGCCTCAGTTGTTTAACCTTGCGATCTATAATCTCTAAAGGTTCTTCAATAAAGTGTAAATGTTCATCCAATTGAATTTCTTCAACTGGTATAACGAGCGATTCATCAACTAAGCATTTCTTCAAGTTGGAGACGTGAAACACGTCGTGTACACCACTAAGTTCATCAGGTAAGCTTAATATGTACGCCACAGGACCAATACGCTCGATCATCTCGAACGGTCCCACGTATCGCGGTGTTAGCTTACCTTTCTTTGCAAAACGAACTACACCTTTCCATGGGGATACTTTTAACATGACACGGTCTCCCACTTGGAATTCCAGCGGTTTGCGACGTTTGTCGGCATAGCTCTTTTGTCTGTTTCGAGTTGCCTGTAGCCTTTGTTGTATCTGAGCAATTTTGTCTATAGTTTCTTGAATGAGTTCTGGTCCGGTTATTCGATTATCTCCCACTTCTGACCAACAGATCGGCGATCGACACTTGCGACCAAAGAGAGCCTCGAATGGTGCGCATCCGATGCTACTATGATAACTGTTGTAGTAGGAGAATTCAATCAGTGACAAATGGGAATCCCAATTCCCACCTAAGTCTTGAACATAAGTTCTCAACATGTCCTCTAGGGTCCGTATAGTACGTTCGCTTTGACCATCCGTTTGTGGATGATAAGCTGTACTCACGTTTATGTGTGTCCCCAGAGATTTCTGCAATGATCGCCAGAACCTCGATGTGAATCTGCTATCACGATCTGAGATGATAGATAATGGCACACCATGGCATACCACTATCTCGTTGATGTAGAGTTTAGCTAGCTTATGCATCGTGTACGTTTCTCGTATCGGCAAGAAATGAGCAGATTTGGTTAATCGATCAAAATAACCCAAATAGTGTCATGTCCACTGGAAGTGCGGGGCAGCTTAGTAACAAAGTCCATAGCTATTTGTTCCCACTTCCAAAGTGGAATTTCAGGCTGTTCTCGTAAACCTGACGGTTTCTGGTGTTCCGCCTTCACTTTTGCACACGTCAGACAACGACTAACGTACTCAGCTATGTCTTTCTTCATACCCGGCCACCAATAAAATGCCCGTAAGTCTTGGTACATTTTATCAGCACCGGGATGCACAGAATACTTAGTCTTGTGTGCTTCATAAAAAATAAGTTTCCTTAATTCATCCACCGCAGGAATCCATACACGATCCTTGTAGTAGATGATTCCATCAGGCTTTGTTTCAAATTTTTTTTCTGCTCCACAATCTAGCTCTTTCTTTAAGTTTCCTCGTGCCACAGACTCTTGTTGTACTTGCATAATGTTGTCGTGTAAGCTTGTCTACACAGTCATTCTCATTGCTCTGACACGCAAGGGTTTGACCCGTTCCTTCCGACTCAAGGCATCAGCCACAACGTTTTCCTTGCCCGGATGGTACTTGATTACACAGTCGTAATCATTTAGAAGTTCAACCCAACGTCGTTGTCGCATGTTGAGTTCCTTCTGATCGAATATGTGCTGCAGACTCTTGTGATCAGTAAATATGGTACACTTGGTACCATATAAGTAAGGTCTCCAAATCTTTAATGCGAATACCACTGCTCCCAGTTCCAGATCACGAGTAGTGTAGTTCTTCTCATGAATCTTCAGTTGTTTCGAAGCATACGCGATAACTTTGTCCCACTGCATCAGCACACAGCCGAGTCCCTGATGGGATGCATCACAGTACACTACAAAGTCATCACAACCATCTGGGATGGATAAGATCGGAGCATCACATAACCTTTGCTTCAAGGTCTGAAAGGCATCTTCTTGCTTCTGTTCCCAAACAAATGGCTCGCTTTTCTGTGTTAGCTTTGTGAGTGGCAAGGCTATCTTAGAAAAGTTTGAGATAAACCTTCTGTAATAGCCCGCTAAACCTAGAAAGGAACGTATCTCCGTCGGAGTCTTCGGAGTATCCCACTCTTTAATTGCCTCAATCTTGGCAGGATCAACATGTATTCCCTCACTGTTAACTACATGACCCAGGAATTGAACTTCTCTTAGCCAAAATTCACACTTAGAGAATTTGGCATAGAGCTTCTCTTCCTTTAACAGCTCCAAGATTGTTCTGAGATGTTGCTCGTGCTCTGCTTCGCTTTTGGAGTAGATCAATATGTCATCAATGAAAACAATAACAAATTGATCTAGATACGGCTTGCACACTCGGTTTATGAGATCCATGAAAACCGCAGGTGCATTCGTCAACCCAAAAGGCATCACCATAAATTCATAATGCCCGTATCTAGTACGAAAAGCCGTCTTCGGTATGTCTTCATCTTGCACTCTAAGCTGATGGTATCCAGATCGCAAATCAATATTCGAGAAATACTGAGCTCCTTGCAGTTGATCAAATAAATCATCAATCCTCGGTAATGGATACCGATTCTTGATGGTTAGCTGGTTCAGTTCCCTGTAGTCTATGCACATACGAAAAGATCCATCCTTCTTCTTTACGAATATGGAGATTTAGCAACAGGTGTTGCTCCAGGAATCAAGTCAGTGCGAAACTCTACCGGTCGCATAGGTGGAAAACCTAGTAGGTCTTCAGGAAACACTTCAGGGTATTCCTTTACTATTGGCACATCTTGAATTGTCTTCTTGTCTTTCTGTTTCTCCACCACATGAGACAAGAAAGCTACACACTTCTTCTGTAGACACTTACGCCCCTTAATGCATGATATGATTTTGACACTATGCTTTGCTTGGTCCCCACGAACTTCCAATACACGATCACTCGTCAATGGAATCCGAAGTAGCTTTTCAGAACAGATGACTTCTACTCTATTGAGAGATAGCCAATCCATTCCAACTATGATGTCGAAACTGCCCAGCTCCATTGGTATTAAGTCGATGGTAAATGTATGATCAATAAGTGTAAGTGGGCAGTTCCTAAGTATAGTGCTAGTTGTAATTTGTTTCACATTTGCTACTTTGATGATATAGGGGGAGTCTAAAGTTTCCTTAGTAAGGTTAAGTTGGCTTGAAAAGTCAGATGAAACAATAATCTGATCTGCACCAGTGTCAAATAAAATAGATGCATAAGAGTCATGTATAAGAAATGTACCAGTGACCACGTTAGGGTCTTGGCGTGCTGCATTGGCCCCAATCACAAAAGCTCGTCGGCGAGGTGCTTGGGCTCCTGTTGCACTCGCTTTGAGCACTCTTTGGAGAAATAGCCTAATTCTCCACAGTTATAGCATCCCCTGTTATTGTTGTTGTGATTGCCAGGTCTTGGTGGTGGAGGAAGTGCTACAGCAGCATTGTTTGCAGCTTGAGTTGCTGGAGCCCGACATTGCTGAGGTCGGTGACCTAATCGGCCACAGTTGTTGCATTTCCTGCATTGCACCGTAGCAGGATGATGAGATTTGCATTGTGCACACTGAGGATGCATTCCCATATAGTTTTTGGGTGCAACCTGGGCAGGTGTTGCAGTAACTTGTTGGAGAGGAGTGGCCATCACATAGTTCTTGACAACCTTTTGCTTCTTCTTTTGGTGGTGCTCGAGTTTCTTTGTTGTTTCCTTAGCTTTCCCCATATCATCTTTCAAAACTCCTGACTTTACCATCACATTAGTAAGTTTAGCTGAAAGGGAGATGACTGACTCTAGAATAGCAGGATATGCAGCCAGCACAATGCTTTGAATACAAGAGGGTAGTCCTGCTACATATCGATCAATCAGTTTTTCTAATGTTGGCACCATCTCTAGCACGAGGGATACCAGTTCATGATAGCGAGTGGTAAAATACATATGATCGGCTCCCTTCATCACATGGTTTGAGAGCTCCACTTCTAGCTATTGTAGTTCATGCTTCAGACAGAATTCGTTCCTCAGAAGGATTTTGAAATCCGCCCTAGGCATAGTCAGTGCCTCATCTCTGCCTCTTGCTCTGATCTGAACGTTCCACCATGTTAAAGCTCGCTTGCTAAAAGACCCAACTGCATAGCGAACCTTGTGTTGTTCCGGGCAACTGCTTATTTCCATTGTGTTCTCCATCTTTTTCCAGCCATTGGATCAGTCCAACAGCTCCTTCAACGCCAGTAAAACTGGGAGGCTTGCATCCTACAAATGACTTGTAGGAGTAGTCAGGAGTAGTGCCAATATTTCCACTAGCTTCTCCAGTAGTATGGCCAGAGTTGTTGCCGAGGCCTTGAATCCGTTTATCATCTCTGGGATGACATCCTTAAGGTGACTCGTCAGTTGTCTGCTCAACAGTGTCGCCAAGGCAATAGTAGCAGGGTCTAGTATTTGAGTAGTGCTTGGGCCTGGTGGTGGATTAAGTGGAGGAGGAGGAGGTGGTGGTGGTGAATCTGGTGGTGATGGTGTCGATGAGTGAGGTGCAGAAGTCTGTGTAGTAGGTACTGGAGTCGGTTGTCTTCTGGGCGGCATTCTGATCATAACCAAAAGAATATTGGTTAGTGCAGTGATCGAATGCGGAAGACACAATGCAAACATATAACCTATGTTCTCTACATGAGGGCCCCTAAGTTATAGTCTAGGCCAAACTGTTTTAAGTATATGACCTATTATTCTCTATAACTTGAGCTCTGATACCAATCTGTCACAGCCCGAGCCGGTGGGACGGATCGACTTCCCGGCCGGGCGGAAGATTCTTGGGGCGCGATATCGTGAGTGATAATCACGTTGATCAGATTGTTTACATAGCATCAATGTTAAGAATAACTAAAGCACAATTAGCATTAAACTAGGATTACAAAGTTAAATTACGATATCAATGTTTGATAATTTAACTGAGTAAACCTATCAAAAGAATCAATTGTTTCTATCTTGTATCTGTACAAGATATCAAAAGAGATTCGTATTAATATCCAAAAGATGTGCTTTCCACAATCAACTAGGTCCTCTATCTGGGAAGCCTAGTATGCAGTTCAAAAGCCTTAGTTTAAACCTGTGCATCACCTGAGAAAGCATGTATGAAAACAAGGTCAACACAATGGTTGGTGACTTCATGTAGTTTATAAGTTTAAAAATAGCTTTGGCAAACCTCTTTATCGGTAAAACCTTAACCTTATTAACATCACATGTGATACCCAATTCGGTATGCTTATATATAGGGCATACCCCTGAGTCGAGCCGACAACCCGCCCAGACGCCATCCCACCACATAGTAATTCGCATATGACACTGTTGTTAATAATAAATAAGCATTTTACCTACCATCCAATCCCATTCCCATCATAGCTTTAGCATTTTGTTTGAAAGTTTCAACACGCATACAATAGCATCTGCAAGTCTAGCTTTGAGAGTTACCTTTATGGACAACTGAACACCCTAAGGAATCCAGTATCAATCCATATCGGATCTAATTATGATTAGCGGCATCCTTTCTAAGGTGACACAAAGTCAACTAGAGAATCCATAATCATCCTAGTCACATATCACAACCCTTAGTGGAAAATGAGGAATCACTGTATGGCAAGCACTGAGAGACCAACAGTCTGTTCCTCTTGTCCGAACTATGAAGGTCAACCTATGGCAAGCACTGAGAGACCGACGGTATGTTCCTTCAAGTCTCGACTATGGAGAACACCCTATGGCAAGCACTGAGAGACCAAAACAGTATGTTCTACCATAGCCGATAGCTTTAGCATACAAGTTTATAGCATTCATATAGCATAACATTTACGTATCTTGTGCACAAGTACTAGCTTCACAACCGCTAAGGCAAGCACTGAGAGGCCAAACCGTTGTTTTAGCATGGCAAGCATATAAAGCATACAAAGTTTAAAGCATTCTGAGCATTTCAAGCATTTAGTATGTATGTATATAGCATTTGCATTAGCATAGAATCATTAGCATTTAGCGTTAGCATTAGCATTATCCGGTAGCATTAGCATATCGTATCAGCAATTAGCATTAACATTAGCATCTAGCATAAACCCGTAGCATTAGCATTTAGCATAAATCCGTAGCATTAGCATTTAGCATAAATCCGTAGCATTAGCATTTAGCATAAATCTGTAGCATTAGCATTTAGCATTAACTCGTAGCATTAACATTTAGCATTAATCCATGGCATTAGCATTTAGCATAAATCCGTAGCATTAGCATTTAGCATAATTCCGTAGCATTAGCGTTTAGCATTAGTATTTTGAATAAGTATAAAAGCATAATTGCAACAGTTAAACATTTGTTTAAAAGGTTTAACATGCTTCTCAGTCCCGAAGTAAAACACAAAATACTTTGAAAAGGGACAATGAACTCACCTGTGTTGCTAAGTATGTATTACCACAGAAAATGAGCGCTCTTTCGTTGTAGCTTAAGTGTCTTCAGCACATGAGTTGTTTTAAGAGATTTGAATACTATAAGTCGTTATAGTAGTCGCGTACTAGGGTTCTGGTCTCGGTGTGCAACTAAGTGTCCTATATTACTACAGTGTTCTCTAGGAAATCTTTCTCTTTAGTCTAATACATTACCCATAAATGAAACCCGTGAACTCGTAAGATTTAATTTATTATTTGTAAAGGAATTTATTTTAATTAAATCTCAAGTTATAAATCATTTAATTAATTAAAGAAAGTTTATCGTTAATTTTATTTCCTAAAACCATCTTGTATTTTAAGAGTATCATAGTTTAATTTATTAAACTTAAGTTAATTCACTTTAATTAACTCTAAATCTAACATTTAGTTTTAGCTTTCCTTGTTTCTTAGTTTGCTTGCGTATACAACTTATATTAGAAGGTCCAACGGAATCATCTAACTTATTTGCATATGGCATTGCCTTTATTAAATGTTGGACGTTGTCAAGCTAACAACCACACTTAGTTAGATTCCATGATCCTTCGTCCCTTGTGCTTTGTGTTTGATATCGTTAAACTCTTTAATGTTATTGCATGATTCCTTGTTTGACTTCAACCCCATTTGTTAACCAAAAGATATGTTTAACATGTATTTAGGAATGTATGTATGTCTAACTTATTAGTATAGATCACGTACAAGTTCATCATCTTTATTTATAACGAATGGAGTTTGCTTATTATTAGAAAACCCTAATAATTTTCCCATGTACATTCACACACACCATGTTTTACGTAGCTATCCATGCATAATATGTCATTCCCCATGCATACCCTGCATCCAAGGTTGCTTGAATGTGCATTATGGTTCCAACCCTAACCGTTAGTCGAAAGGCCATGCCCGAAAAGCCTGGACGAATGTGAGCTGCCGATCGAATGAAGACCCCCCCTTGTCCGAGCGAATGGCTATGGGCGAAAGAACTCAGCCGAAGGAGAAACCCCGATCGAATGAAGCTAACCCAAACCATAATGCCGAATAGGGCTTGGCCGATCGAATGACTGCCGATCGAATGGGCCTCATACGGCCTTGTGGCCATTCGGCGAATGGCATCTGGTTCGGTGCAAAGCCATTTGGCGAATGAGGGTTCTTGCTCATTCGATGAGCTGGATTTCTTGGCCATTCGGCCGCTCGAAGGACCCAGGTGCAGCCATGGTTTTTCAGGGTAATCGACTAAGGTTTAGGCTAAAGCTTGTTCCTAACACGTTCTATGGGTTTAGTGAGTGATTTCCTAAGGTTTTGTGGTGTTTAAAACCGATTTTTTTAGAAGGGGGTCGAAATAGGGTTTTCAAACCCAAAAATCGCTACAAAAGACTCGAATCTATCTCAAATCAGACAGCTGTAAGCTCCAAATCCTTGTACTTTCGTGTAGTAGAGATCAAGATCTTTGTATAGGCTCAAGAATGGCTCGATTTCATCAAGAAATGGATGAGATATTGATGATTGAAGATCAAACTTTCTAGAGAGAGAAAGTTCCGGAAACTTGAATGTAGAGAGAGAAAGGGAGTGGAAGAAATGAATAGGTTGAACTCATTTAGGGTATTTATACCCCGGGTGAGTTCGGGTTCGTTTTCGTTGCTCGTCTCGCGTATTCGTTGCGTTTCCGGAACGTAACGCGTAATTTACGTGTTTTAAATACAAGTAGTTTCTTTATTTATTTTTGATGAGTTTCAAAATTGTAAAACATTAAAATATTTTATTTTTAATTTTTTAAATTTATGATCATTCGCATCGTTTTCCGTTTTCTTTTCGTCAGAACGCGTCGCCATCGCGCGTATTCGTTCGAATCGTCATTCGAACGAGCACGACGATGGTTTGGCTTTCCAACTTTTGTTTTCTAATTTTCAGTCATTATTTCAGAACGTTAAACTCTCAGAATTATTCGTAACGATCGTCACCTATACGAATAATTCGTCAGTTTAGCATTCTATAACAACAACCGTTATGGTTTCGTTTTGTTTAACCTCACATACGTTTATACATAATAGCATTAAATCAAATATCGGTGTTTCAATACTGTGTTGTCTGATATGTTTCTGACTGTTAAACTGTTAAGTTTAATCAGATTTCAGAAACAATAGCTTAATAGTTTGCTGTCGAGCATCATGTAGTTAATAGCATATCAATAGTTTGCATAGTTTGTACCTGAGTTACTGTGCAAGTTACTGTAGCGATCACTGTTCCGGTAACGTGTCCGGCACTGATGTTACAGTCTCCCCTTGTTAGAGAAATTTCGTCCCGAAATTTAAGAATCGTTATTCGGTACAACTTCCTCTGTAAAGAGTTGGGGATATTTGTGCTTCACGTGATCTTCACGTTCCCAAGTAAATTCAGGTCCGTGCTTTGAGTTCCAACGAACCTTAACAATCAGAATACGGCTTCGCCTCAGTTGCTTAACCTTGCGATCTATAATCTCTAAAGGTTCTACAATAAAGTGTAAATGTTCATCCAATTGAATTTCTTCAACTGGTATAACGAGCGATTCATCAACTAAGCATTTCTTCAAGTTGGAGACGTGAAACACGTTGTGTACACCACTAAGTTCATATGGTAAGCTTAATCTGTATGCCACAGGACCAATACGCTCGATGATCTAGAACAGTCCCACATATCGCGGTGTTAGCTTACCTTTCTTTGCAAAACGAACTACACCTTTCCATGGGGATACCTTTAACATGACACAGTCTCCCACTTCGAATTCCAGCGGTTTGCGCCGTTTGTCGGCATAGCTCTTTTGTCTGGTTCGAGTTGCCTGTAGCCTTTGTTGTATCTAAGCAATTTTGTCTATAGTTTCTTGAATGATTTCTGGCCCGGTTATTCGATTATCTCCCACTTCTGACCAACAGATCGGCGATCGACACTTGCGACCATAGAGAGCCTTGAACGGTGCGCATCCGATGCTACTATGATAACTGTTGTTGTAGGAGAATTCAATCAGTGGCAAATGGGAATCCCAATTCCCACCGAAGTCTAGAACACAAGTTCTCAACATGTCCTCTAGGGTCTGTATAGTACGTTCGCTTTGACCAATCGTTTGTGGATGATAAGCTGTACTCAGGTTTATGTGTGTCCCAAGAGATTTCTGCAATGATCGCCAGAACCTCGATGTGAATCTGCTATCACGATCTGAGATGATAGATAATGGCACACCATGGCGTACCACTATCTCGTTGATGTAGAGTTTAGCTAGCTTATCCATCATGTATGTTTCTCGCATCGGCAAGAAATGAGCAGATTTGGTTAATCGATCAACAATAACCCAAATAGTGTCATGTCCACTGGAAGTGCGGGGCAACTTAGTAACAAAGTCCATAGCTATTTGTTCCCACTTCCAAAGTGGAATTTCAGGCTGTTCCAGTAAACCTAACGGTTTCTGGTGTTCTGCCTTCACTTTTGCACACGTGAGACAACGACTAACGTACTCAGCTATGTCTTTCTTCATACCCGGCCACCAATAAAATGCCCGTAAGTCTTGGTACATTTTATCAGCACCGGGATGCACAGAGTACTTAGTCTTGTGTGCTTCATCAAAAATAATCTTCCTTAATTCATCCACCGCAGGAATCCATACACGATCTTTGTAGTAGATGATTCTATCAGGCTTTGTTTCAAAATGTTTTTCTGCTCCACAATCTAGCTCTTTCTTTAATTTTCCTCGTGCCACGGACTCTTGTTGTACTTGCATAATGTTGTCGTGTAAGCTTGTCTGCACAGTCATTCTCATTGCTCTGACGCGCAAGGGTTTGACCTGTTCCTTCCGACTCAAGGCATCAGCCACAACGTTTGCCTTGCCCGGATGGTACTTGATTACACAGTCGTAATCATTTAGAAGCTCAACGCAACGTCGCTGTCGCATGTTGAGTTCCTTCTGATCGAATATGTGCTGCAGACTCTTGTGATCAGTAAATATGGTACACTTGGTGCCATATAAGTAATGTCTCCAAATCTTTAATGCGAATACCACTGCTCCTAGTTCCAGATCATGAGTAGTGTAGTTCTTCTCATGAATCTTCAGTTGTTTCGAAGCATACGCGATAACTTTGTCCCACTGCATCAGCACACAGCCGAGTCCCTGATGGATGCATCACAGTACACTACAAAGTCATCACAACCATCTGGGAGAGATAAGATCGGAGCATCACATAACCTTTGCTTCAAGGTCTGAAAGGCATCTTCTTGCTTCTGTTCCCAAAGAAATGGCTCGCTTTTCTGTGTTAGCTTTGTGAGTGGCAGGGCTATCTTAGAAAAGTTTGAAATTAACCTTCTGTAATAGCCCGCTAAACCTAGAAAGGAACGTATCTCCGTCGGAGTCTTCGGAGTATCCCAGTCTTTAATTGCCTCAATCTTGGCAGGATCAACATGTATTCCCTCACTGTTAACTACGTGACCCAGGAATTGAACTTCTCTTAGCCAAAATTCACACTTAGAGAATTTGGCATAGAGCTTCACTTCCTTTAACAGCTCCAAGATTGTTCTGAGATGTTGCTCGAGCTCTGCTTCGCTTTTGTAGTAGATCAATATGTCATCAATGAAAACAATAACTAGCGGTATACCCGTCCGGTGGCCGGGTATGTTAATGTCATAATGACATTGTATGCTAAATCGTATATTAAACTAAAAAACGTTTTGTTTAACAACAAATTACAAAATTTTTAAAATAATTAACCAATAAATAACAAAGTATATTAAAAAAACAATAAAAAAACAATTTTACGGTGTAATTGTTAAACAACTTAAATATTCCAAAGTAACGGTCATATAGATAGAAAAATTTTGATCATATATATTAAAAATGTTTATTCATTTACATTTATAATCTATATATATATATATATATATATATATATATATATATAATAAGTTTATAAGTTTGATGTAATAAGTGTTAGATATGTTGAAACAATAAAAAAGACAGTTATATAGATTTCTTAATAATTTTTAAAAATAAATACCAAGTCCTTATAGTTGATTTTCATTACATTCATCATTTGTTATTAGTTTTTCACTACATGAAGCTTATGTTCTATTATAATTGTGAAGATGTTAAAATATGTTATCTTAAAATTTTGTTTGACGGGAACTCCGTTTGATTGAAGTTATAATAGGTTGGGTAAACTTTTTTTTTAATCTTCTATCATCAATATAATTCTTTAAACATGTTATAAAAGTAAACTTAGAAAAATGTAATAGATATAATTATTTTCAGTTTTATATTTTCTAATATTTTGGTAATTTGGAATTGGGCTTATAAGTATAAGCAATGTACACGAGCCCAACCAAACATTGGGTTGAGATAAATTAAACTCATTGCACGATCAAAAAGACTAATTAGTTTAAGAGTGGAATGTTTTTCCTCCCTTAACAAAGTATACTTCTGGTGTTTAATTTATATCTAATATCATAATGAATTATGAAGTCTATCTTAAAGTGCATATAAAACATTTTAATACAAGATAACTGAAGAATACAAGTAAAGAAAACATTAGAATTACTTGTAAATACAATCCAACATCTCATATACAAACTACGAGATTATCTTCATTGGATTTGATGAAATAGCAAGCCACAATTTTATATCTGTAGTCAAAACTCAATTCTTCGTCATGAATGTTGTCATAGCTACTTATGTCTTCACCTTCATTCCTAGCAGCCTCATTGCAAAGTTGCCAATTAAGCTGATGCTTCTCTACAAAAATTCTTGTGTAAGGGTCTGGGTCTACTTCTGCAAAAATTTATGACTCCCTTGTGAATAGAAATAAATTCAACGGTTACACGAAACATAAAGAAAATTAAAATATGGAAGACAATTTTAACAAAACATGAGATTAAAATTTTCAAAATTATAAGACATGAAGAACAAAGATGATGATATAATTATTACCTTTTTTTTTGTCTTAGTTTCATCAAGAACTTTGCAAAGATTATCACTTACTTTTGATAAACACAATATCCCTAAAACGTCTGATGATCAAACAATCAATTCATGATCAAATTACTTAAATAACACATTTGACAATTTGATACAAGTGTCAACACATAAGTTGAAAATTTTCATGGCATTTCAAAAAACACACCTTTGTTCAAATCAGGCTAGTTCAAGTTTTGTCCGATTCGAACTCGAGCCTTCTTTTCCGGCTCGTTAAAAATGAAGCTGAGTAGGTTCACTTAACTTTGAGCCCGGCTTAACTCGATTCTGCTCGTTTGCAACCTTAGGTTCAACGATTCAACCTGCAGCCAACAAATACGAATGACACCCTTAGGAAGCATGAAATAGTAGTAGTTAGGTACCTTCCTCACAAGACTCAACAAATTTAAGTGCGTCCATAGTAGTAACATGTTCCACGACAGTCGTCAGTTTTGGCACCTTTTGTATCAAAGGGTTTAAAATCCTATCAATGAATACCCTTTGGTGATCAAATATGTCGATCTCGGGACCAGTAACTTCTCCATGGACCTACCACTTGATCAACATAACCATAATGACACAATTTTTTAAAGAAATAACTGCAAATCCTGTGTTATTGGACTATTGAAGATGCAAAAAAATAAGAATATCAGTATGTGCATCACCTGATTAACCATTTATTCCAACACAGGTATGCAGCTATACATTTTCCAAATAGATCTGTAACACCATCTTGAGAATTTGTGGTGGCACAAGCAGGGTACAACTTCACACCTTACACAACCCCACTCTGTGAAGCACAAAGGCTATATATCATGTTAGACTACAATTGTAATTACTTGTTAACCATTTATTTCATTCAAATCACGTTGTATAGTACAATGACTAATTAATAGCATAATGCATATATAGTTTGACTAATAACAACAAAAAACGACATAAAGAACTAACAATTTATCAAAACAGATAAAAATACGAGTAAGGATAGAAAAAAAGGCCATTCTAATCTGAAAAGGTAAAGATGGTCCAAGATTAAAAAAAATACTCGCTAATTTGGTTTAATGTGGGATTGTTAAATCAGTCAAATATAGTGTCATTAATAGTTTGGATTCAACGTTGCCTTGCAGTGCTTTCAAGATAGCATCATGATATGCCACAACATTAGCAATAGTTGTTACTGGTGGTCTCAAATTTGGCAGGATTATCTGCACAACATTTGTTCTAGTTTTAAGAAAAAAGAAGGAATGTAAAGCAAGCATAGAAATTATGATATTACTTCAAGTAATAAATAAATGTCCAAATAGTTTTGCATATCTATGAGTACAAATCACTTTTATGAGGATATGAATCAATGAAATTTCCACCTCGCTTCCCGCCCATCCCCCAAACCTGATTTAGGAGACCCTTAAGTGGTCGAGAAAGAAAGGATTTCTCCTTAATTGCTTTTATGAGGACATTGTAACAATCTGCATAAAGAAACACTAATTTTAGGCTGAAACTAAAAATCAAAACATTTTTTTACCTTTTAATCAATGATGAGAAACCCCAAAATCAGACACATTGTAAAGTCTTGCACGTCCTTTCATAGTGTGTCAATATACAACGAATACACGTATTACGGTCCTGCTGCTAGTTGTGTGGTGATAGTGTGTCGAACCGATAATCTAGAAGAAGAGATGGCATCAGATTGGAGACAAAAGGCGATAAAGGGTGTGAAGATTCTTCGTAACCAGAGAAACCCTAGAAAAAATGAATGAAAAAGAAGTCAATTAAATTCTGAATTGAAAGAAGTTTAGCAAAAGAAAGCCAACCCCCAAAAAAGATGAACGAAGAAGAAGCCAATAAGATGCTACGAATGAACCCTGATATAAATTCCAGATTTGAATAATAGACGGATTTAGGGCTGGTAAGGAGTTAGCGGGAGTGGGGAAGGGAGGTTACCGGCGACGTGGTGAGGAAAAAAGGGCAATAAGAAACTGAGCGTACGAGCGGAGAAGATAAAACTGCTCCTAACTGCTGCTTCTAGAAGCTTTTTAGACACTTTAAACGGTCAAGATTTAATCTTTATGACTTTAAAGGGTCAAGATTTAACCAAAAATCAGTTATTTTAACGGTGTCATAATAATATATAATTGATCCAGATACGTCTTGCACACTCGGTTCATGAGATCCATGAAAACCGCGGGTGCATTCGTCAACCCAAAAGGCATCACCATAAATTCGTAAAGCCCGTATCTAGTACGAAAAGCCGTCTTCGGTATGTCTTCGTCTTGCACTCTAAGCTGATGGTATCCAGATCGCAAATCAATCTACGAGAAATACTGAGCTCCTTGCATTTGATCAAATAAATCATCAATCCTCGGTAATGGAT
Organism: Mikania micrantha; assembly: GCA_009363875.1. Taxonomy (NCBI): domain Eukaryota; kingdom Viridiplantae; phylum Streptophyta; class Magnoliopsida; order Asterales; family Asteraceae; genus Mikania; species Mikania micrantha. Next base: position 84,646,699 of record CM018693.1, read on the forward strand.
ACCGATTCTTGATGGTTAGCTTGTTCAGTTCCCTGTAGTCTATGCACATACGAAAAGATCCATCCTTCTTCTTTACGAACAAAACCGGAGCTCCCCAAGGTGAGTAGCTCGGTCGGATAAAACCTTTATCAAGTAGCTCCTGTTGTTGGTTTGACAATTCCTGCATCTCCGAAGGTGCTAACCTGTATGGAGATTTAGCAACAGGTGTTGCTCCAGGAATCAAGTCAATGCGAAACTCTACCGGTCGCGCAGGTGGCAAACCTGGTAGGTCTTCAGGAAACACTTCAGGGTATTCCTTTACTATTGGCACGTCTTGAATTGTCTTCTTGTCTTTCTGTTTCTCCACCACATGAGCCAAGAAAGCAACACACTTCTTCTGTAGACACTTACGCGCCTTAATGCATGATATGATTTTGACACTATGCTTTGCTTGGTCCCCACGAACTTCCAATACACGATCACTCGTTAATGGAATCCGAAGTAGCTTTTCAGAACAGATGACTTCTACTCTATTGAGAGATAGCCAATCCATTCCAACTATTATGTCGAAACTACCCAGCTCCATCGGTATTAAGTCGATGGTAAATGTATGATCAATAAGTGTAAGTGGGCAGTTCCTAAGTATAGTGCTAGCTGTTATTTGTTTCCCATTCGCTACTTCGATGATATAGGGGGAGTCTAAAGTTTCCTCAGTAAGGTTAAGTTGGCTTGCAAAGTTAGATGAAACAAAAATCTGATCTGCACCAGTGTCAAATAAAATATATGCATAAGAGTCGTGGATAAGAAATGTACCAGTGACCATGTTAGGGTCTTGGCGTGCTGCATTGGCCCCGATCACAAAAGCTCGTCCGCGAGGTGCTTGGGCTCCTTGTTGCACTCGCTTTGGGCACTCTCTGGAGAAATGGCCTAATTCTCCACAGTTATAGCATCCCCTGCTATTGTTGTTGTGATTGCCAGGTCTTGGTGGTGGAGGAAGTGCTACAGCAGCATTGTTTGCAGCTTGAGTTGCTGGAGCCCGACATTGCTGAGCTCAGTGACCTAATCGGCCACAGTTATTGCATTTCCTGCATTGCGCCGTAGCAGGATGATGAAATTTTCATTGTGCACACTGAGGATGCATTCCCACATAGTTTTTGGGTGCAACCTGGGCTGGTGTTGCAGTAACTTGTTGGATAGGAGTGGCCATCACATAGTTCTTGACAACCTTTTGCTTCTTCTTTTGGTGGTGCTCGAGTTTCTTTGTTGTTTCCTTAGCTTTCCTCGTATCATCTTTCAAAACTCCTGACTTTACCATCACATTAGTAAGTTTAGCTGAAAGGGAGATGGCTGACTCCAGAGTAGCAGGATATGCAGTCAGCACAATACTTTGAATACAAGAGGGTAGTCCTGCTACATATCGATTAATCAGCTTTTCTAATGTTGGCACCATCTCTAGCACCAGGGCTACCAGTTCACGATAGCGTGTGGTAAAAGCCATATGATCGGATCCCTTCATCACATGGTTTGAGAGCTTCACTTCTAGTTGTTGTAGTTCATGCTTCGGACAGAATTCGTTCCTCAGAAGGATTTTGAAATCCACCCAAGGCATAGTCAGTGCCTCATCTCTGCCTCCTGCTCTGATCTGAGCGTTCCACCACGTTAAAGCTCGCTTGCTAAAAGACCCAGCTGCATAGCAAACCTTATGTTGTTCTGGACAACTGCTTATGTCCATTGTGTTCTCCATCTTTTCCAGCCATTGGATCAGTCCAATAGCTCCTTCAACGCCAGTAAAACTGGGAGGCTTGCATCCTACAAATGACTTGTAGGAGCAGTCAGAAGTAGTGCCAGTGTTTCCACTAGCTTCTCCAGTAGTATGGCCAGAGTTGTTGCCATGGCCTTGAATCCGGTTTATCATCTCTGGGATGACATCCTTAAGTTGACTCGTCAGTTGGCTGCTCAACAGTTTCGTCAAGGCAATAGTAGCAGGGTCTAGTATTTGAGTAGTGCTTCGGCCTGGTGGTGGATTAAGTGGAGGAGGAGGAGGTGGTGGTGGTGAATCTGGTGCTGATGATGTCGATGAGTGAGGTGCAGAAATCTGTGTAGTAGGAACTGGAGTCGGTTGTCTTCTGGGCGTCATTCTGATCATAACCAAAAGAATATTGGTTAGTGCAGTGATCGAATGCGGAAGACACAATGCAAACATATAACCTATGATCTCTACATGAGGGTCCCTAACTTATAGTCTAGGCCAAACTGTTTTAAGTATATGACCTATTATTCTCTATAACCATGAGCTCTGATACCAATCTGTCACACCCCGAGCCGGCGGGACGGATCGACTTCCCCGCCGGGCGGAAGATTCTCGGGGCGCGATATCGTGAATGATAATCATGTTGATCAGATTGTTTACATAGCATCAATGTTAAGAATAACTAAAGCACAATTAGCATTAAACTAAGATTATAAAGTTAAATTACGATATCAATGTTTGATAATTTAACTGAGTAAATCTATCAAAAGAATCAATTGTTTCTATCTTGTATATGTACATGATATCAAAAGAGATTCGTATCAATATCCAAATGATGTGCTTTCCACAATCAACTAGGTCCTCTATCTGGGCAGCCTAGTATGCAATCCAAAAGCTTTAGTTTAAACATGTGCATCACCTGAGAAAGCATGTATGAAAACAAGGTCAACACAATGGTTGGTGACTTCATGTATTTTATAAGTTTAAAAATAGCTTTGGCAAACCTCTTTTCGGTAAAACCTTAACCTTATTAACATCACATGTGATATCCAAATCGGTATGCTTATATATAGGGCATACCCCTGAGTCGAGCCGACAACCCGCCCAGACGCCATCCCACCACATACTAATTCGCATATGACACTGTTGTTAATAATAAATAAGCATTTTACCTTCCATCCAATCCCATTCCCATCATAGCTTTAGCATTTTGTTTGAATGTTTCAACACACATACAAAAGCATCTGCAAGTCTAGCTTTGAGAGTTACCTTTATGGACAACTGAACACCCTAAGGAATCCAGTATCAATCCATATCGGATCTAATTATGATTAGCAACATCGGTGTTATGATAAAGGATTTCTAAGATGACAAAAATTCAACTAGAGAATCCAGAATCATCCTAGTCACATATCACAACCCTGAGTGGAAAATGAGGAATCACTGTATGGCAAGCACTGAGAGACCAACAGTCTGTTCCTCTAGTCCGGACTATGAAGGTCAACCTATGGCAAGCACTGAGAGACCGACGGTCTGTTCCTTCAAGTCTCGACTATGGAGAACACCCTATGGCAAGCACCGAGAGACCAAAACAGTATGTTCTGCCATAGCCGATAGCTTTAGCATACAAGTTTATAGCATTCCTATAGCATAGCATTTACGTATCTTGTGCACAAGTACTAGCTTCACAACCGGTAAGGCAAGCACTGAGAGGCTAAACCGTTGTTTTAGCATGGCAAGCATATAAAGCATACAAAGTTTAAAGCATTCTGAGCAATTCAAGCATTTAGTGTGTATGTATATAGCATTTGCATTAGCATAGAATCATTAGCATTTAGCGTTAGCATTAGCATTATCCGGTAGCATTAGCATATCGTATCAGCAATTAGCATTAACATTAGCATCTAGCATAAACCCGTAGCATTAGCATTTAGCATAAATCCGTAGCATTAGCATTTAGCATAAATTCGTAGCATTAGCATTTAGCATAAATCCGTAGCATTAGCATTAGCATTTAGCATTAACTCGTAGCATTAACATTTAGCATTAATCCATGGCATTAGCATTTAGCATAAATCCGTAGCATTAGCATTTAGCATAATTTCGTAGCATTAGCGTTTAGCATTAGTATTTTTAATAAGTATAAAAGCATAATTGCAACAGTTAAACATTTGTTTAAAAGGTTTAACATGCTTCTCAGTCCCGAAGTAAAACTCAAAATAGTTTGAAAAGGGACAATGAACTCACCTGTGTTGCAAAGTATGTATTACCACATAAAATACGAGCTCTTTTGTTGTAGCTTAAGTGTCTTCAGCACCTGAGTTGTTTTAAGAGATTTGAATACTATAAGTCGTTGTAGTAGTCGCGTACTAGGGTTTTGGTCTCGGTGTGCAACTAAGTGTCCTATATTACTACGGTGTTCTCTAGGAAATCTTTCTCTTTAGTCTAATACATTACCCATAAATGAAACCCGTGAACTCGTAAGATTTAATTTAGTATTTGTAAAGGAATTTATTTTAATTAAATCTCAAGTTATAAATCATTTAATTAATTAAATAAAGTTTATCGTAAATTTTATTTCCTAAAACCATCTTGCATTTTAAGAGCATCGTAGTTTTATTTATTAAACTTAAGTTAATTCACTTTAATTAACTCTAAATCTAACATTTAGTTTTAGCTTTCCTTGTTTCTTAGTTTGCTTGCGTATACAACTTAGATTAGAAGGTCCAACGGAATCATCTAACTTATTTGCATATGCCATTGCCTTTATTAAGTGTTGGACGTTGTCAAGCTAACAACCACACTTAGTTAGATTCCATGATCCTTCATCCCATGTGCTTTGCGTTTGATATCGTTAAAATCTTTAATGTTATTGCATGATTCCTTGTTTGACTTCAACCCCATTTGTTAACCAAAAGATATGTTTAACATGTATTTAGGAATGTATGTATGTCTAACTTATTAGTATAGATCACGTACAACTTCATCATCTTTATTTATAACAAATGGAGTTTGCTTATTATTAGAAAACCCTATAATTTTCCCATGTACATTCACACACACCATACATAAGGTTTTACGTAGCTATCCATGCATAATATGTCATTCCCCATGCATACCCTGCATCCAAGGTTGCTTGAATGTGCATTATGGTTCCAACCCTAATCTTTAGTCGAAAGGACATGCCCGAAAAGCCTGGACGAATGTGAGCTGCCTATCGACTGAAGACCCCCCTTGTCCGAGCGAATGGCTATGGGCGAAAGAACTCAGCCGAAGGAGAAACCCCGATCGAATGAAGCTAACCCAAACCATCATGCCGAATAGGGCTTGGCCGATCGAATGACTGCCGATCGAATGGGCCTCATACGGCCTTGTGGCCATTCAGCGAATGGCATCTGGTTCGGTGCAAAGCCATTCGGCGAATGAGGGTTCTTGCTCATTCGATGAGCTGGATTTCTTGGCCATTCGGCCGCTCGAAGGACCCAGGTGCAGCCATGGTTTTTCAGGGTAATCGACTAAGGTTTAGGCTAAAGCTTGTTCCTAACACGTTCTATGGGTTTAGTGAGTGATTTCCTAAGGTTTTGTGGTGTTTAAAACCGATTTTTTTCGAAGGGGGTCGGAATAGGGTTTTTAAACCCAAAAATCGCTACAAAAGACTCGAATCTACCTCAAATCAGACAGTTGTAAGCTCCAAATCCTTGTACTTTCATTTAGTAGAGATCAAGATCTTTGTTTAGGCTCAAGAATGGCTCGATTTCATCAAGAAATGGATGAGATATTGATGATTGAAGATCAAACTTTCTAGAGAGAGAAAATTCCAGAAATTTGAATGTAGAGAGAGAAAGGGAGTGGAAGAAATGAATAGGTTGAACTCATTTAGGGTATTTATACCCCGTGTGAGTTGGGGTTCGTTTTCGTTGCTAGTCTCGCGTATTCGTTGCGTTTCCGGAACGTAACGCGTAATTTACGTGTTTTAAATACAAGTAGTTTCTTTATTTATTTTTGATGAGTTTATAAATTGTAAAACATTAAAATATTTTATTTTTTAAATTTTATGATTGTTTGCATCGTTTTCCGTTTTCGTTTCGTCAGAACGCGTCGCCATTGCGCGTATTCGTTCGAATCGTCATTCGAACGAACACGACGATGGTTTGGCTTTCCAACTTTTGTTTTCTAATTTTCAGTCATTATTTCAGAACGTTAAACTCTCAGAATCATTCGTATCGATCGTCACCTATACGAATAATTCGTCAGTTTAGCATTCTATAACAACAACCGTTATGGTTTCGTTTTGTTTAACCTCACATACGTTTATACATAATAGCATTAAATCAAATATCGGTGTTTCAATAATGTGTTGTCTGATAAGTTTTTTGACTGTTAAACTGTTAAGTTTAATCGGATTTCAGAAACAATAGCTTAATAGTTTGCTGTCGAGCATCATGTAGTTAATAGCATATCGATAGTTTGTATAGTTTGTACCTGAGTTACTGTGCAAGTTATTGTTGCGATCACTATTCCGGCAACGTGTCCGGCACTGATGTTACATTCAGTGTTCTTCTTGATTCACCCATGGTTGTGACGAGTGAAGAGAATGATTTTGGTCTCTTCTAGTTGACTTTGTGTTATCTTGAAGAGTCCTCTATCAAAACACCGATGTCGAGAGTCCTATTTAGTTCTGTTAGGGATGGATGCTGAATTCCTTAGGGTGTTCAGTTGTCCATAATGGTAACTCACAAAACTTGATACTCAAATGCTACTCTGTGCGTGTTGAAACTCATAAATCAAGATACTCAAAACTATGATGGGATTGGATGGTAGGTAAGACGCTTAATTATCATTAACAAGAATGTCATATGTGATTTAGTATGTGGTGGGATGTTGGTTGGGCGGGCGGTAAGTTCGACCCTACATATGCCCTATATATAAGCATACCGAATTGGATATTACAGGTGATGTTAATGAAATTAAGGTTGTTACCGAAAAGGGTTTGTGAATGGTATTGGGTAGATATCTTAAACTTCTAAACATGATGCTTGAAACTATGATGGAATTGGATGGTAGGTAAAATGCTTAATTATCATTAACAACAGTGTCATATGTTGATTAGCATGTGGTGGGATGGCGTCTGGGCGGGTTGTAGGCTCGACCCTTTCGTATGCCCTATATATAAGCATACCGATCTGGATACTACATGTGATGTTAATGAGGTTAAGGTTGTTACAGAAAAAGGTTTGAAAAAGCTATTTTTCAAATACTAATCTATATGAACTCACCAACCATTGTGTTGACTTTGTTTTCTTACAAGTTTTCTGAGGTGACGTATAGGATTATGCTAAGGCTCAGGATTGCATACTAGGATGCCCAGCTAGAGGACCTAGTAGATTTTGGTAAAGCACATATTTTGATGAACGCTGTGAATCTATTTTGATATCTTGTACAGATACAAGATAGTAAACATGTGATTCTTTTGATAGGTTTACTTAGTTAAATTATCAAACATTGATAGTTGTAATTTAACTTTGTAATCCTAGTTTAATGTTATTGTGATATAGTTATTCTCAATGTTGATGCTATGTAAACAATCTGATCATCACGATTATCACTCACGATATCGCGCCCCGGTAACCTTCCGCCCGGCGGGGAAGTCGATCCGTCCCGCCGGCTCGGGGTGTGACAGATTGGTATCAGAGCTCAAGGTTATAGAGAATAATAGGTCATTTACTTAGAACGGTTTGGCCTAGACTATAACTTAGGGACCCTCATGTAGATAACATAGGATTTAGGATTGCATTGTGTCTTCTGCATTCGATCATTGCACTAACCAGTATCCTTTTGGTTATGATCAGAATGCCGCCCAGAAGACAACCGACTCTTCAAACCTCAGCACCTCACTCATATACCCCTACACCACCTGATTCACCACCGCCTCCTCCTCCACTAGACCCTCCTCCGAACCCGAATGCAACTCTAGTTCGGGATCCTGCTACTGTTGCCTTGGCAACATTACTGAGTAGTCAACTGACTAACCAGCTGAAGGATATTCTTCCGGAGATGATCAACAGAATTCAAGGTCACGGTAACAAGTCTGGGCAAACTATGGGCAAAGCTAGTGGAAACATCGGTACTACTTCAGACTGTTCCTACAAATCATTCGTAGGATGCCAACCGCCAAGCTTTAACGGTGTTGAAGGAGCTGTTGGACTAATCCAATGGTTGGAGAAGATGGAAGCTACACTGGACATCAGCGGGTGTCCAGAACACCATAAGATTTGCTACGCTGCTGGATCTTTTAGTAAGCGTGCCTTAACATGGTGGAACTGTCAAATCACGTGATGAAGGGAGCAGATCACATGACATTCACTACTCGCTATCATGAATTGGTAACCTTGGTGCCTGAGATGGTGCCGACTCTGGAAAAGCAGATTGACCGATATGTAGGAGGATTACCATCCTGCATTCATGGCATTGTACTTGCTGCAAACCCTGCTACTCTAGAGTCAGCCATTTCTCTGTCCGCTAAACTCACTGATGTAATGGTGAAGTCAGGAGTTTTGAATAACGACTCATGCAAGGTTAAAGAGGAACAACCGAAGAAGAAGCAGAAGGTCACCCAAGACTACACGATGCCCATACCCCTCCATCAAGTTGCTACAGTACCTACGAAAACTGCACGCAAACCTTACTCGTGTGTACATCCTCAATGTGCACAATGTCAGTTTCATCATGCGGCCACAATGCCGTGTAGGCAGTGTACGAGCTGTGGTCGAAAAGGCCATTTGGTTCACCACTGCCGAACTCTACCGGCACCGGCTGTAAACAATGCTGCTATGGCAATACCACCACCACCAAACCTTGGCAATCACAACAACAACAATCAGGGATGCTATAACTATGGAGAACTAGGTCATTTCTCCAAGGACTGCCCGAAGAGAGTGCAACAAGGAGTTCAAGCACCTCGTGGGAGGGCATTTATGATTGGAGCCGCAGCAGCACGCCAAGACCCAGAGACGGGTACTGGTATGTAGCACCTCTTTTCTCATAAGTCTTTGTTTTATTTTGATACTAGTATCAATAAGAAATCTATCTTGTTCCTATTAGTATAACCATATAAGTACTCCATGAAAAATTAGGAATTCTTTTATTGCAGTAGAAACAATGAAAGAATCCTTAGTTAATGCATATAACATACGTAGGAAACCACAGCTAACACTAAAGTTGTGTAACAATTGATGCTCATAGCATCAATTAGTTTTGAACAATAAGGTGTTAGAGTTATGCAAAGATTATGCAAGGCATAGCAGTAAGACAACTATGAGCAATAAGGCTAGCAAAACTATGGAACCGTACATGGGGAATCCCAAACGCGACCCAAAGTTTATTTGGGAGTGTGGGGACATCACACCAAACAAAAGTCTTTCCACTTGTTTACAAAGAAAGTCGTACCTCATAATAACTCTTAAATTTCGGGACGAAATTTCTTTAACAAGGGGAGACTGTAACATCAGGGCCGGAAACGTCACCGGAACAGTAAACTCAACAGTAATTTGCACAGTAAGTCAGGCAGAAACACATCAGACAACACCGAACTGACATACAGATGCTTGATTTAATGTTATTATGTATAAACGTTTGTGAGGTTAAACAGAACGAAACCATAACGGTTGTTGTTACAGAATGCTAAATCAACAAATTATCCATATAGGTGAGGATCTGTATGAATAAATCTGAAATTTTAATGTTCTGAAATGACGACGGAAAAGTAGAAAACAAGAGTCAGAAAGTGAAACCAACGCCGTTTTCGCTCGGGTGACGATTCGAATGAATACGCGCGAAGGTGACCCGTTCGGACGAAACGAAAACAAATGATAATAAGTTAAGAAAAATTAAATATTTAACATTTATTAGGAATCACAATCTTTTAAAGACTTTAAAAATAAATTCATTTTATTTAAAATACGTAGAATACGCGAAATGGTGACGCGAGTTAACGAAACGCTTAAAATAATCAATTACGATAAATAATTCAAGAAAAGTAAAATTAAAAGATTTAGTAGAAATAACCACTTTTCAGACATTCAAAAATAAAGTCTTTTTATTTAGTTTACAAAACATGCGCGTAACGTGACGGAAACGCAACGAAGACAAAAAACGAGCAACCGAAACGAACCCGAATACCCTCGGGGTATTTAAAGGCTAAATGAAGCCTTTCATTTCATTTTTATCATTTCTCTCTCTCAATCTACAATCACATTCCCGAACCTCCACCTTCTCTCTAGATTTCCAACTTCAAATCGTGATATCTCACTCGTTTGTGGACGAAATCGGGCGTTCTTGGTGTCCACACGTAGCTATCAGCGTCCTCTACAAGGAAGTACAACAGATCGTGGAAGTTAACCGGGAAAACTCGAGGTATTTGAGCTTGAATGTTTGATAAAAATAGGGTTTCGGTCACTTTAGTTCAACCCATCCACTCTAGCCGGTGATAACCCCTATTTCATGAACTCTACATCATCTCAAACCCATTTTTGGCATAACACGACCATGGAGACAACCCTACAGCATGTGAGGTGCGAAGGAGGCGATGAAGGTTGCAGGTCTGTGAAGGGGGGTGGGCTGGCCGAACCTACGACCAGCCGAACCCCGACCTAGATGGACAACAAGGTGGCGAACCCTAGAGTCGAACCTGATGGGTGGTACAAGGGTGGCCGAACCTTCATTTGCCGAATTCATGATGCGAACCTCCACCCAAGCGAACCTTCCTGCTGCCCCGAACCATCAGAGGATGTCACGAACCATTGACCAACCGGAGCTTAAACCCTACGAACCTAACCTGGCCGAACCTTTCATGATCATGAGCCCAGGAGCCACGAGCCATCAGCCGAACCCCACCATAACCGAACCTAGACCATGCACGAACCCTCATGCAAATGAACCCTAAGGTTCGTTGGGCTTGAAGCCAGGAGCTACGAACCTCCCAAAGAGAAGCTGAACCTATGGCTACCTTGTTAATAGGTTCGCTAATCCCCATGGTCTACCGGTTTTAACCACCTTCGGCCCAAACTCGTTACAAACGGGTCACATTTGTTTCAGGCGCAACCTTATTATTCAAAACTATAGACCAAGGAACTCATTCGGCCCACAAATAGTTTCAGCCCAATAACAGTTGAATCAGCCCAAGGGGGGGTAATCCGGCCCAAACAACTCATATGGCCCACTCCGTTGTTATGGTCCATAACACACTTGACATGGGCCATGAGACTCAATGTAGCTCATATTCAATGGGTTGGCCCACATTGATTAAATTGTAAACAAGCACACTAAAACAATTGTTATCGATATCATGCATGAAAATTTTCCTAATTTATTACAAGGTGGCAAACCTAAGAGTAACAACAAGAAGTGATAAGCTTAACTTAATGGGACTAAGTGTTAGAAAAACAATTGATAATGGAACACTGGGCCGAATGATGACCAAGACCAAGGAGTGTTAGCCAACTTTAGGGCTAACACAAACACACGCACAGACACATATTCAAGAATTAATACTTATAAGTTGCAAACGACATGAAATCAATACAGGATCGTGAATACAACCACAAACAAAACAACGAGAGCGCGCATTCTTTTTTTACTTAGTCAACCACTTCAAACACAAGGTGAGTTCATTTGTCCCTTTTCAAACTAATTTGTTTTCCTTCGGGACTGAGAAGCATGTTTACACATTTTAGAATAACTGTTTAATATTCTTAAACGCTCTTAAACTTATTCATAATGCTACCACATTCATACTACAGTGCTAATGCTTTATTCTAATACTTTATACTTCTAATCTAAATGCTACACGGGAATGCTATGTGATAAGTCCATATGCTAATACTATATTCTAATGCTATACGCTCATGCTACATGCTAATGCTATATACTAACGCTACATGCTAATACTATATACTAACGCTACATGCTAGTACTATATACTAATGCTACATGCTAAGTCTAAATGCTAATGCTTTGAACACTTATTCTAATTGCTAAGGCTTTGAACACTTACGCTAAAAGTTAATGCCTGATACACTCGTTCTAAAGGCTAATACTATACACATTTACTCTAAATACTAATACTTATACTCTTATTTTAAAATAAGCTAATATCTTATACTCTTAATGTTAATGCTAATGCTGTTTACACTTACACCTATTTACTTAAAACTCTCGAAGCTTTTAAATGCATAAGAAAGACAATACTAAAACTAGGAATGCTTTTGAAAACCGTACTTATGGAAGCTTGAAAACTTAAACTCAGAAATACTCTCATGCTCAAAGGGCTATAAAGACTTATATGCTTGAAATGCTATAAACACTTATACACTTGATATGCTTGGAATACTTAAAACACTTGAACGCTGAATATGCTTGGAATGCTAAAACTACAAGCTGATTGACCGCCGTGTATTAACCTACGTCTCAACCCCTACTAGTCATCAGTAAGACTATGTGAATGCTATAAACTTGTATGCTTAAGCTATCGGACATCGTAAGACAGACTGATTGGCCGCTGCGTCTTGACATTGGTCAAACCCTACTAGTCATCAGTGCTCTTCATTGTCAGAATCACGTAAGACAGGCTAACTGGCCGCCGCGTCTTGACATTGGTCAAGCCCTACTAGTCATTCGGTGTTCTTCTTGATTCACCCATGGTTGTGACAAGTGACTAGGATGATTTTGGTCTCTTCTAGTTAAATTTGTGTTATTTTGAAGACTCCTCTATCAAAACACAGATGTCGAGAGTCCTATTTAGTTCCGTTATCGATGGATGCTGAATTCCTTAGCGGTGTTCAGCTGTCCATAATGGTAACTCTCAAAACTTGATACTCAAATGCTACTCTGTGCATGTTGAAACTCATAAATCAAGATACTCAAAACTATGATGGGATTGGATGGTAGGTAAGATGCTTAATTATCATTAACAACAATGTCATATGTGATTTAGCATGTGGTGGGATGTTGGCTGGGCGGGCGGTAAGTTCGACCCTACATATGCCCTATATATAAGCATACCGAATTGGATATTACAGGTGATGTTAATGAAATTAAGGTTGATACCGAAAAGGGTTTGTGAATGCTATTGGGTAGATATCTTAAACTTCTAAACAGGATGCTTTAAACTATGATGGAATTGGATGGTAGGTAAAACGCTTAATTATCATTAACAACAGTGTCATATGTGGATTAGCATGTGGTGGGATGGCGTCTGGGCGGGTTGTAGGCTCGACCCTTTCGTATGCCCTATATATAAGCATACCGATCTGGATATTACATGTGATGTTAATGAGGTTAAGGTTGTTACCGAAAAAGGTTTGAAAAATCTATTTTTCAAATACCAAACTATATGAACTCAACAACCATTGTGTTGACTTTGTTTTCTTACATGTTGTCTCAGGTGACGTACATGATTAAGCTAAGGCTCAGGATTGCATATTAGGATGCCCAGTTAGAGGACCTAGTGGATTTTGGAAAAGCACATATTTTGATGAATGTGGTGAATCTATTTTGATATCTTGTACAGATACAAGATAGTAAACATTTGATTCTTTTGATAGGTTTACTTAGTTAAATTATCAAACATTGATAGTTGAATTTAACTTTGTAATCCTAGTTTAATGTTATTGTGATTTAGTTATTCTCAATGTTGATTCTATGTAAGCAATCTGATCATCACGATTATCACTCACAATATCACGCCCCAGGAACCTTCCGCGCGGCGGGGAAGTCGATCCGTCCCACAGGCATAAGGTTATCCTGAAGTGGCTGCCTCCAAGATTCATGAAGAAGATTCTATTAGGGAAAATGCGACAGGACTTCTTGGACAGCTTCAGATGGTGGTATTTTGATGGGCGTACTGGAGAGGCTGTGAAAGTGTTTTGCAAAGACAAGAAGTGGGAGACTGAGCGTATCTTTGACCCGATGTGGTTGACAAATTTGTCACATAGCGATGTCAAAGCTCTTTACAGACACCAGATTTACTTTGATGTAGAAGACATGGAGCAAGCACTACAATTTATGAGGGTGATCCGGATCTGTTTTGTTTTTAGGATTCATGCTGGATCAGACTGGAAAACCATTTCAGACAAACATTTCAAGAAGGATGCTGCAAAATGAAGAACTAGGTCCAAGGGGGAGTATGTTGGTTCACGAAATGTCCCTAGTTCAATTTTGTATGATCTTTTGATGTATAAATTTTATGTCATTAATGAAATCAGTATTTCTATATTGTTCTTAATGTTTATTTTAGTTTATATGTGTTTGATTATGTTTCACTTTGATTTCATATGCTTTATAGACCCATTCGGGTGAATGACTTTAAGAATAAAGTCATTCGGCCGAATGAACGCTTACAGAATGACTAGGGCGATCGAATGAGTCACCTGCATGACTCATTCGGTGGACCAAGCTCATTCGGCTGAGTCATTCGCCGAATGAGTCGTCTCGGCCAGTCATTCGGCCGAATGAGTACAGTCTATATATACTAGTACAAATAGATTCAAACCTAACTTTCCTGTGCCCTCTTTCTTCCCAGAGCACTCTAGTGTCAAACCCTAGAAGTTTTGAGCGGTTCTTGCCTGTCCAAGTTCGATTCTCATCCCACGGTGCTCGATCTTGATTCCAACGTTCATCCTTCACCTTCGGATCACCACGGGTGCTGTTGGTTTCGATTGGAAAACCCTGCAATAGGATTCCGCACTATTCTAGAGGCTGTCGAGCATATCTCCATTTTGTTACCGGGTTGTTTCCGGACTCCTAGTTGGTCCTACAGGATGCACGATCAAGAGACATGTTTAAAAACTCTAATCTACTTAATGTTGTTTTAAGAATGTTGGAACTTAATGTGTAATACTTTAGTTACAATGTAATATATATATAGTCTATTGTTTGCCATGGATGTAAGATACCATTAAAACAATCAATCACACCCATTTTTGAGACCTGACCATCAAGCTTCCGTGACACATTACATTAGTTATTGATTTCATACATCATTCAGTGACTATATAAGGTAAAGGGAGAGATGGGGGTGTAACATAACACTTATAAACTCTTCCTAAAATCATATTCATCATTTTTACATCACATGCAGCTCTCATTCATCTTTGAATCCAACCCGTGATCACAAAACTCGTGGTAAGCCTAAACCGTTGACATCTTTTTATTCATATAAAAGTATTTTCGAAAATGCAAACATACCATCACATATATATTTTTCAAAACCATATATAATATTTTCATGTACTTTACAAAATTAAAAATCAACATAACAAAAGACAAGCAAAAGCTAAACCAAAGAATTTATAAAAACGTTAATTTTATGATTTTTATACATTTATAGATATGCATGATATCTATTGTGTCCAACACATTATAAACACTAAATATATGTAACATGATACATACGAATTTGGTTCATGATGATCTTTTTCCTAAGATGTCACACCCCAAGCCGGCGGTTAGGATCGATTTTCCCGTCGGGTGAAAAGTGGGGCGGAAAGTTCTCGGGGCGCGATATTGTGAGATAATCGGAATGATTAGATTATACACATAGCATCAACATTTGAGAATAACTAAAGCACCATATTAATAAACTAGGATTACAAAGTTAAATTATAATTGTCAATGTTTGATAATTTAACTAAATAAACGTAACAAAAGAATCATGAGTTTATTATCTTGCATCTGTACAAGATATCAAAAATGATTCATTAGAAACAACCAAAATATGTGCTTCCAAAATATACTAGGTCAACTATCTAGGCATTATATTATGCATCCTGAACCTTATCTTAATCATGTACGTCACCTAAGAAAACATGTAAGAAAACAAAGTCAACACATCGTTGGTGAGTTCATATAATTTAGTGTATAAAAATGAATTTGAACAAAACCTTTGGATAGCAACCTTAGCCTCATTAACAATACCTATTCTATCCAACCAAATATGCTTATATATAGGGCATACGTAGGGTCTAGCCTACAACTAGCCCAGCCGCCAACCCACCACATAGAATATTGTTGTTAATGATAATTAAGCGTTCTACCCCTTTTACCAAACATCCTTACCCTAATGACCACCCTAGCCTCATCACACCTATCTTATCCAACCAGGTATGCTTCTGTATAGGGCATACGTAGGGTTAACCTACAACCAGCCCAGCTGCCAGGCCACCACATACCGGGCCACATAAAATGTTGTTATTGACAATTACTAAGCGTTTCACTCTCTACCAACACCACAATCGTTAGAGTTCGAAAATAGTTTTGAGTTTGCAACTGAGGACAACTGAATGCACGTGGAATTCAGTATCAATCCACATTAGCAAACTTGGGTGTAACGGTCTGCGCCGGTGTGTTGTTAGAGGATATTCATTAATAGACACAGAGTCTGCTAATAATATCATAATCATCCTAGCCACCGTTATAAAACATGGATGGACGATGAGGAACACTGAAAGGTAAGCACGAGAGGGCCAATCAGTCTGTCCTACAAGGTCCTGACAACGAAGAACACTGAATGGCAAGTATGATAGGGCCAATCAGTCTGTCTTACGAAGACCGATATAGTATACAAGCATTTAGTTTCCCTGTACCATGTACACACGTACCTGCTTCCCAACTGGAATCCCATTCCGCATAGTTTCAAGTCTTTAGCAATTCTAGTATTTAAGTTTACAAGCACGCAAGTTTTTGAAAGTTTAAGCATTTAAGAATTTCAAGAATATAGTTTCAAAGCATTTCAGAATCATGGTATTTAGTATATAGTTTCTAAAGCAATATAGAATATTGTTTCTAAAGCATTATAGAATATAGCTTCTAAAGCATTATAGAATATAGTTTTTGAAAGTATTCAAGAATCATAGTATCATAGAATCATATCATATAGGTTTAAAGTATTCAAGAATATAGTTTCAAAAGCTTTTCAAGAATCATCGAATATAGTTTCAAAAGCTTGCAAGTATCATAAGTTTAAGGTGTTCATAAATCATAAGTTTATAGCACAATAGTATAAAAGTATAGAGTAAGCTTAAAGAATAAGTATAAAAGATTTAAGAACTGTCTAAACATTTGAATAAAATATTTAATCATTTTTCTCAGTCCCGCAGTAAAACAAAATAGTTTGAAAAGGGACAATAAACTCACATGTGTTGCAATGCAAACGAATCAACAAAGAAATACACGCTCTCGTTCGTTGTAGATTACGTAGCTTCAATACCTGAGCTGATTTATTATGATTGAATTCTATAAGTATTTATAATTGACGTAGTAGCGGTTTGGTCTCAGTGTGCAACTATGTGTCCTAAGTGTTTTCTAATGAGTTACTAGCATTTCACCAAGTGTTTCTAAGCTAAGTAATTCCCATGACCCTTATTCATTAGTTAATAGTAATTAGTCCTTATTTGCATACCGTTTACCATTTAAATCATTTCATTTTAGAAATCATCATTTATAAACCTTATTAAGTTAATAAACCAGTTTTAAGTCTAAAATCATTTAATTTATTTTAAATGCATATAAATAAATCAAGTTGAGATGAATTTTATAAATTATGATTATATAAAACATTGCTCTTTTATTGCAAAACTTAAGTTATTTTATGAAAACTTGTTTTAATTAACTAAGATCATCTCATGAGAATAATCTAAGTTTATTATCTATAAAATGAAATCACTAAGGATTTAGAAGTTAATCATATAAGACTAACATCACCCATACTTAGTACATTTCCTTAGCTTCTCATAAGTTTCCTTTCATAGCATCTCATTATGTATATTATACTTAGTGTATTAGTTTAAGAACCATTAGTTAATATTTATAGTGTTAGAGTTTTAGTTTGACACTTGTGTAATACTTTTGTATACAACTGGTTTCTAGCATCTTTATCCTTGGTGTTGCCTTATTAGATTTTTAATTCTTTATGGCTTTAAACTTGTTAAAAGCTTTAGTTTTATAGCATGGAGAGTGTTTTAGAAATACTTGCTGTAGTTAACATCCCAACACGGATGGGAACCCTCAAACCGGCTAACACCATAACTCCAATTGTCCCACCCGACTAGCCTATGTTTCAATTGACTTCCCAAGTTCATTTCTAAGTGTCTAGGCTTGTTTTCAAATTTGTTACGCTTGAATCTTCTTTAAGGGACAGTATAGACAGAGCAACAACTAATATCCATGGCCTTAAGATCATTAATTTTGATGACATGCTTCAGCCCCCATCGAGAATGATAAGTTCGACACCCCAAGTTCAGAAGCCACTAATCCATCGATACTACCAGTATCGATGGGGTTCTTTGCCAGAATCGTTGGAGTGGATCGACCTTTGTAGTATCAAGGTGGTTCCATCGAACTTGCTAGGTCGACACTAGCAATATCGTCCCATGAACATAGGTGAAATCAGCTTCTGTCGATACTACTTCCTTCAACATTTCATGCTTCGATATTAGCCTACCCAGGTCCAAACTCGATGGAATCTATTCCAAATTTCAATCTAAGAGGATCCTTAGCATCCTAGGTTGATTGTGAGTGAATCCTAAGAGTGTGAAGGTCGGAAAGGAGGTGGAAAAACCCAAGTCGTCCAAATAAGATAGTGAATAGTATAAACTTCTGAAAGTCAGTTATTTCTCACTCATTTCTACCTCGTTTTTGGAGATTCTAGGCTCGATTTCTTCATCTCTTCACGATATACATGTTTCCACATTCGTTTTGACACCAAAATCACCCAATTTGGTGCAGATTTGAGGAAGTTACGGGATTTTTAGTGAGAGAGTAATGTAGAGAGAGAAAGTGCCTGATTTTAGAGGGAGAGAATGTAATCCCCAGGATTTTCCATTATGGATTCAAATATTTTAATCGAGTTTAATTCTAAATAAATAAAAGTCTTAAATGTTCTTTGAAACACTTGTATTCAAAAATTTATATAATTGTATAAAAAGGTCTATTTCATTAATAAGGTAATACTAACAATAATAACACGAGACATAATTTAAGCTTTTTATAAATTATATTCTATAAAAGTTAAAAGTCTTTTAAACCTTAAGAAGATATATTAGGTTATAATAAAATAATAAACATTTTATTAGTAAATAATCTATTGTTAAAGTTATAAAGTATATATACATATATAACATGCAATAACCATAAACAAAATTTAAGCTAATTTTATAAAAAATTTTATTGATCTAAAAGATTAAAAGTCATAAGTTTGAATATAAAAGTAATGCTTAGAATGTAATCAACGTGAGACAATAAACTAAAGAAACATGAGGGGCCATTCATGTAACAACTTAAACTTACTTCTAACTTGAGAGGGTTTAGGACAGAAGCGTGAATATGGAAAATGTGAATTGCCAAAGTTCAATTTGCTTTCTTCTTCCCCACCCAAACCACGTTCAAAGCCCCCAATTCACGGCTAAATTCCAAAAACAAAATTTAAACATTCCTAAAATCAACCAATCATCCCAACACGTTAGAACTAAAATCACTGTTGTATTTATGTGTCAAATCTTCCTCATAATGAATCCAACACAAACTAATCGTGGAACCGAAGTCAAAAACAAACCAAAAGCTAAAATCGATAAAACAATCAATCTCATTCCAAATTGAGCACTCAAACTCTCTCACGATTTTACTCTGACACGATCGAGACCAAGATCAGACGCCGGGATACTCCAAAACAATGGATTTAACTCCATACCCGACCGTAACCTGTGTGTTAATCGAACTCACGCAATTGAGATTCATACCAAGTAAGTTTCATACGCATCCTACTCGTCTTTAATTCTAGAACAATAACCCTAAGAATTCCTCGGCTCAGAAACCATCAATCGTTCGACTTTGATCGGAGTGTGATCTAGGGTTCATCGGGGTTAAATGGAACGATTTGGGAAACCAGGCGAGGACCTTTTTCCTATTTTTCGTTCGGATGTTGTTTGATCAGAACAATCAGTTGAGTTGGTCTGTTGGTGCTCGCTTAGAACCTTCGAGACCCGCTGACCCAGGTTCGAGACCGAGCAACTCCATTTTTGTTATTTTTTTTATTTATTTATTCTTTTGGTATTTAATTCATTATAATTTATTTTAAAAAAAAGCTTATAAGAAAAACGTAAAATTAATTTTGTCTCAATCTGATTTAATTAATTTACTTTAGAAACACATTTAATATATATGTGTGTGTATATATATATTGATAATAAATGTTTAAAAAAACTATCTTTAAAATATTTAAAGAAGATACATAAAAATTTCAGCAAAAAATTATTTAAATTTTGGTACTAATATAATAAAGTTTCATGATTATTTTAGAAAAAAATTTCAAATAAACTGTTTCTACATAAAGTGAACAAATTTTCTACATATTTTAAAATGGATAACGAATCCAAAGACAATAAATTTCAAAAATAAACATTTATTTAATTCCATAAATCTATAAAAAAAACATAGTTCTAGGTTAATAAAATATAGAATAAACTTATATAGTTATTCTAAATAATTATATAATTATTCTATATAAATATTTACAAAACTTTAAAATATGTTTTACTTATATAATCGTAACCATCAATATTCTTACACAAGTTTCATTCCTTGGCATATCATATCAATAACAACTATAATACATGAATTGAATATTTAATATGGTATTATAATTATTTTACAAAGTTGTGTGAACATTTATCTATAATAGCAATTAAATATTCCAAAAGCTAACTTTTCAAACTTAGAGGACTATTTTATCAATTCTAGGTTTATTCTATTAGGAATCCATAAAAGCCATAGTCTCTTAGACACTATATTAGAACTGTAA
Organism: Mikania micrantha; assembly: GCA_009363875.1. Lineage (NCBI taxonomy): Eukaryota > Viridiplantae > Streptophyta > Magnoliopsida > Asterales > Asteraceae > Mikania > Mikania micrantha. The sequence continues at coordinate 84,667,278 of CM018693.1, forward strand.
AGTACTAAGTGAATTCATTTATTCAGACTTAGTGTGGCATATTACAATTTGACTAAAAAAAAACTCAAAAGCAAAAATCAAGAATTCTTGGAAAAGTTAGTAAATTCAAGTGAGTTTCTTCACACTCCCTTTTACTTTTGTTTCTGTGATGTTACACATGTCATATTCAAAACTTTATTCATTCTACTCTTCATTCAATCTATGATGCAAGCCTTAGACCTAGTTAGCTTTATGTGTTAGAGGCTACGCTTATACAATGTGTTGATTATATGTGTGATTCTATGCGTGTTGCCAGTCAAACAATCTAGTTGAATTATAACTGCTAATTTATAGTATGGCCATACTTGAATTAACATGTTGTAAGGATACTTATTTAGACACAAGCTATTGTTATTCATTCATTCATTCATTCAATTTATTCAAACTTGTATTCATGCTATGCTTATGATACATATCTAGTTAGGCTATAGTTTGCATCCTTTTTATGCATATTATTTGAACTTTGTGTGTGAACTCACCAGCTATGCAAATAGTTGACAAACACTATTTTACATGTGTAACAGGATAAGGAAGCATAATGAAGACATAAGATAGGCTTAGTGACCTAGTTTAAAACATTGAAACAATTGTATAGTCTTTCAATGTAATAGTTTATTTATTTTGAATTCTTGTAATGACTATTTAAATGTTGGTTGAATGAATTTATTATTATTAAATGGATGCATTAATATGAAACATTGTAATAGAACCATGAGCTAATGAACATTCAAAATGGCGCCCCGACGTATTCCGCCGTTGGTCGGGGTGTGACAGATTGGTATCAGAGCCATGGTTATAGGGATTTAGGTTATTAGAAAATGGTGGCCTAGACTATAAGTAAGCTAACCCAAATATGAGTTATCTCGTATTACACTTGTTTGTTTATTACTTGCTTATGTGTTATACTTATTCATTATGTGTTATGTTATAATTGTTACCATAGAGGAAATCCATAGTTGTTAATATGCCTTGCTTGCACAAGTTAGGAATGCCTTAGACTAAGTTACTTTATATCATGGGATTACTTAGTTTAAGCAATTGCCTTACTATTTGCTTTTAGGAGAAATCTATTCCAAACTCAAATACATGTAAACAACCTTTAGTTAATATGATTTCAACAATCATTAGGCTTAATTTTATAATATTATTCCTTAGACAAAATAGGAATTCTGTTATTGATTTTAAAAGCCCGTTAGAATTAAAGTTTGTGAGGTGGATATGTACTAACTGGAAGAGTGTAGTACCGTTATTTAGAATTCCTGTCTAGGAAAACTATTCCTATAAATCCCTGAAGTACTGTGGGACCTGTCTAGCTTTCCTGGGGACTTCTGATGAGAGTACAATCACTTATAGGCCAAAGCATATCATACCAAACACCTTACAAACTAAATGAATTCTAATATGTCACCCGGTACTCTATTGTGAATACCATTCCTTATGTTTTCCAAACAAGTTCAAACGATTTGCTTATTGATGATTCTATTATCTGTTCAATTTTGATTTAAAACCTCGCTAGAATTAAGTTTGTTAAGATGGACATGTAGTAACTGGAAGGGTGAATACCGGTAGTTGAGACTCCTGTCTAGGAAAGCGATTCATAATCCCTGATGAGGGACCAGTCTAGCTTTCCTGGGGATTTTTAATGAGAGTATTTTACCTATAGGCCAAAGCATGTTACATTTTGCAAACAACATTAATTCGAATAATCCAAAAGGTGTCCAGCTTGGATATTACTCCTTAAGATTTTTAATCAAATTCAAAATGATTTCAATACATTGTTATTAAAATTCCAAATCTTATGATATCATACTTAAGATTAGTGATGGTGATTCATTACTACATATCACAAGCTATGATGTCACTCCCCTTTGATGAAATAAAATATATACGTTATGATTCAAGAAAGTTAATAATGTTGTACCTAAGATTGTGATGGTGATACATCACTACTTCTAAGAGTTATAATGTTATCTTTCTTGGATTAATAATGTATATGTTATGATTCAAGAACTCCAATATATCATACTTAAGATGCCATTTTTCCTTTCTTGAATAATATATATGCTATGATTCAAGAAAGTTAATAATATCACACTTAAGATTGTAATGGTGATACATTACTACATCTAAAGTCAATGGTGTTACCTCTCTTTGGATTTTTAATGTATATGTTATGATTAAATACCTCCATAATTCATACTTGAGGATGGTAATGGTGATTCATTACTATGTCTCACATGATACGATATCAACTCTCTTTGTTTTTGTTACTTATGTTATGATTTAAGAACTTAGTAACACTATACTTAAGTATTATGATGGTGATGCATCACTATATCAAAAGGTTATGGTGTTATTTTTCTTGGGTTTATAATGAATATGTTTTAATTCTTAGAACTCCATGATATCATACCTGAGGATAGTGATGGTGATTCATCACTATGTCCCACAAGATATGATTCCATCACTTTGTTTTATATTTCTCATGTTATGACTCGAACAACATTAAACCTAAGATTTGTGATGATAATGCATCACTAAATCTAAAAGGCATGATGTAAATTTTCGTTGATTTACTTTGTGTGTTTTATGATTCAAGAAAATCAGTAATATTATAATTACAAGATTTGTTGATGGTGATTCATCACTAAATCTGGAATATTGTAATATTGCACATAACAATATTCAAATTCATGATAGAAACTCAATGGTATTGTACTTATGATTAGTGACTTGTCACTATATCTAAAACTTATAGTATCACCTCTTTTATATAATCCATGATGACTATGTTATAATTCTTTGAACTCACTAAGATTTTATGCCTAAGATTAGTGATGAATAATTTTAACATGTCATAAGTATTCAAACCTAAAAATTCTTTCCTATGTTCCAAACAAGTCACAATAATTTCTGATACACTGATTTCTTATTATATTCTGTTTAAATTTCAATAGAATGACATGATTTAGACTTATGAATTTAATTATGGGTGATTCCATATAAAATTTTAAAACAAGTCCACATAAATCGTGCTATTGATTTTAGACAAATCATTATATATTCATACCTTTAGACAAAAAAAAATCCATGATAGTATAGCTAAGTTTAGTGATAATTAATCCTCACAACAATCAAAGCTTATATAATATCAAAATCTATGTATTCTACATCATTCGTTTATCCAAAAAAAAAATCGATCATCTTTCAATTCATACGTTACCACCGGGAAATTCCATTGCAAAAATTTCATTGATGAAAACCTCTATGCTCATGCAATTTTTAAAAGCAAGTCAAAGTCTCCCACACCTATTCATGTTTGTCTAAAGTTCTTGTCACCCTTGGTAGGCGTTTGGTATGCTATCAAAGTATTAGTAGTGTGGTGGGTTGGCTGCGGTATACCCTATATATAAGCACTAATGGTACATTGGTAGTAGGATCAAAAGCTTGATCAAGGGCTAGAGTAGTCAATTCAATCTACAGTTCGAGAAACCATGTTAGTCAAATCAATTGTTACTCAATTTCTAAACTTGGTGTGTATTCTTACACCAGGTCAAATTAAGGATATCAATAACCATAGGAATCATGCTAATGATTCTTAAATGAGTTATCCTATATTCGTATGTTTAAACAATTATTCAAAGATTCAGTGATATCATAGCTAAGATTGATGATAAATAGTTATCACAACCATATGATATCACATACTAGTGTATTTTATATCATTCGTATATTCAAAAATCGATCATCGGCTCATAGGTAACAACTATGATATTCTAATGCAAGATTGAAATTGTTAGCATCTCTATACTCATACGATTTCTAAAGTTAGTCAAGTATTCACATGTCTATTCAAATGTAGTTAAGGTTAGGTTAATCTTGGTAGGTAATTGGAATGCTATCAAAGTATTAGTGATATGGTGGGTTGGCTGCGGTATACCCTATATATAAGCACCACTAATACATTGATAGTAGCACCGAAAGCTTGACCAAGTATAGGATTAGTCAGTTTAATCTACATTTTGAGTAAACTATTCTTCAGTGAAAAATAATCGACAAATAAATTAGAATTCATATCTTGAGAATATATCTATCTCAGGTTATTCAAATACATCTTTAGTTAATCTCCCAAAAGTTGAGTCAACTATCGTTAAATTTAAAAACCCTCGTATCAAGTAAACTAGTTGTAATACAAATCCGAAAATCTGAGTATGATAGACATATTCTGATTAAGATTCATTTCGAAGTTCGAAAACAAAAATTTTTATTTTAACCCTCCTAAGATTCTAATTAGTAGTCTCATTGTCTAAATATTTAGAAACTATCCTATAATATTAATAATTACATTTATAATAACATTCAACTAATTACCAAACTAATTAATTCCCTAAAAATCAATAACTAAATGTTAGAAAGAAACAAAACAAGTTGAAACAAAATAACTAACACTAGAGTGATCGATTCCTACTAAATAAAATTTCGGGACGAAATTCACTAAAGTAGGGGAGATTGTAATCCCCAGGATTTTCCGTTATGGATTCGAATATTTTAATCGAGTTTAATTCTAAATAAATAAAAGTCTCAAATGTTCTTTGAAACACTTGTATTCAAAATTTATATAATTATATAAAAAGGTCTATTTCATTAATAAAGTAATACTAACAAAAATAACACGAGACATAATCTAAGCTATTTATAAATTATATTCTATAAAAGTTAAAATTCTTTTAAACCTTAAGAAGATACATTAGGTTATAATAAAATAATAAACATTTTATTAGTAAATAATCTATTGTTAAAGTTGTAAAGTATATATACATATATAACATGTAATAACCTTAAACAAAATTTAAGCTAATTTTATAAAAAAATTTATTGATCTAAAAACTTAAAAGTCATAAGTTTGAATATTAAAGTAATGCTTAGAATGTAATCAACATGAGATAATAAACTAAAGAAACATGAGGGGCCATTCATGTAACAACTTAAACTTACTTCTAACTTGAGAGGGTTTAGGAGCGTGAATTTGGAAAATGTGAACTGCCAAAGTTCAATTTCCTTTCTTCTTCCCCACCCAAACCACGTTCGAAGCCCCCAATTCACGGCTAAATTCCAAAAATAAAATTTAAACATTCCTAAAATCAACCAATCATCCCAACACGTTAGAACTAAAATCACGGTTGTATTTATGTGTCAAATCTTCCTCATAATGAATCCAACACAAACTAATCGTGGAACCGAAGTCAAAAACAAACCAAAAAGCAAAAATCGATCAAACAATCAATCTCATTCCAAATTGAGTACTCAAACTCTCTCACGATTTTACTCTGACACGATCGAGACCAAGATCAGACGCTAGGATACTCCGAAACAATGGATTTAACTCCATACCCGACCGTAACATGTGTGTTAATCGAACTCACGCAATTGAGATTCATACCAAGTAAGTTTCATACGCATCCTACTAGTCTTTAATACTAGAACAATAACCCTAAGAATTCCTCGGCTCAGAAACCATCAATCGTTCGACTTTGATCGGAGTGCGATCAAGGGTTCATCGGGGTTAAATGGAACGATTTGGGAAACAAGGCGAGGACCTGTTTCGTATTTTTCCTTCGGATGTTGTTTGCTCAGAACAATCAGTTGAGTTGGTCTCTTGGTGCGCGCTTAGAACCTTCGAGACCCGCTGACCCGGGTTTGAGACCGAGCAACTCCATTTTTGTTATTTTATTTATTTATTCTTTTGGTATTTAATTCATTTTAATTTATTTTAAAAAAAGCTTATAAGAAAAACGTAAAATTAATTTTGTCTCAATCTGATTTAATTTAGTTTACTTTAGAAAAACATTTAATATATATGTGTGTGTATATATATATATATATTTTGATAATAAATGTTTAATAAAAACTATCTTTAAAATATTTAAAGAAGATACATAAAAATTTCAGCAAATAATTATTTAAATTTTGGTACTAATATAATAAAGTTTCATGATTATTTTAGAAAAAAAAAATTATTTCAAGGATCAAATAAACTATTTCTACATAAAGTGAACAAATTTTCTACATATTTTAAAATGGATAACGAATCCGAAGACAATAAATTTCAAAAATAAACATTTATTTAATTCCAGAAATCAATAAAAAAAAACATAGTTCTAGGTTAATAAAATATAGAATAAACTTCTATAGTTATTCTAAATAATTATATAATTATTCTATATAAATATTTACAAAACTTTAAAATATGTTTTACTTATATAATCATAACCATCAATATTCTTACACAAGTTTCATTCCTTGGCTTATCATATCAATAACAACTATAATACATGAATTGAATATTTAATATGGTATTATAATTATTTTACAAAGTTGTGTGAACATTTATCTATAATAGTAATTAAATATTCCAAAAGCTACCTTTTCAAACTTAGAGAACTATTTTATCAATTCTAGGTTTATTCTATTAGGAATCCATAAAAGTCATAGACTCTAAGACACTATATTAGAACTGTAAAGCACTAAGTGAATTCATTTATTCAGACTTAGTGTGGCATATTACAATCTGACTCAAAAAAGAAAAAACTCAAAAGCAAAATTCAAGAATTCTTCGAAAAGCTAGGAAATTCAAGTGAGTTTCTTCACACTTCCTTTTACTTTTGTTTTTGGGATGTTACACATGTCATATTCAAAACTTTATTCATTCTACTCTTCATTCAATCTATGATGCAAGCCTTAGACCTAGTTAGCTTTATGTGTTAGAGCCTAGGCTTATACAACGTGTTGATTATATGTGTGATTCTATGTGTGTTTCCAGTCAAGCAATCTAGTACCTAGTAGCCTAAGATGTTTAATTACTATCTTCGCAAAGGCTTTTGCTTTTGTGTGAAAAAGGTGAAAACTACACCCAGCAAACTTGTTGAATTATAACTGTTAATTTATAGTATGGCCATATTTGAATTAACATGTTGTAAGGATACTTATTTGGACACAAGCTATTGTTATTCATTCTTTCATTCATTCAATTTATTCAAACTTGTATTCATGCTATGCTTATGATACATATCTACTTAGGCTATAGTTTGCATCCTTTTTATACATATTATTTGAACTTTGTGTGTGAAATCACCAACTATGCAAATAGTTGACAAACTCTATTTTACATGTGTAACAGGATAAGAAAACATAATGAAGACATAAGATAGACTTAGTGACCTAGTTTAAAACTTTGAAACAATTGTATAGTCTTTCAATGTAATAGTTTATTTATTTTGAATTCTTGTAATGACTATTTAAATGTTGGTTGAATGAATTGATTATTATTAAATGGATGCATTAAATATGAGACATTGTAATAGCACCATGAGCTAATGAACAGTCAAAATCGCGCCCCGACGTATTCCGCCGTCGGTCGGGGTGTGACAGAGAATGGGTCGGTGTGTGTAATAAATGACATTTAATGTCATTTTAACACTTTAATCATTCGAGCTTGTTCGGGTTCATTCGGTTTCGCTCGGTTTCTTGTATACGTGTCAGTTTTTCGGCTTTCTCGTAACGAAACATTACGATACTTTAAAATAGAGTTTTCTAATTTATTTTAGGTGGTAATTCCTATTAAATTAACAAAATATCTTTTATTTGTTTTTAAAATTTCAAAAACGTTTCATTTAATTGTTTAATCGGTTCGTATCATTTTCGCGCATGTTCGTACGAATCGTCACTCATTCGAAGACGATGACAACGTTACTTTCCAATATGGTTTTCTATTTATTAGACATCATTCAGAATGTCAAACCCACAGATATATTCGTGCAAATCGTCACCCACACGAATACTCCGTCATTTTAATATTGACGTAACGACGTCCGTTATTGTTTTGATTTTTACGCTCTCACATACGTTCATACATAATAAAGTCCTATATAACAATCACATATAGTTTCACATCATAGTTTAACATCTTGGATCATGTCAGTATCATATCTGTATGTGTTGTCTGTTTGTATTGAGTTTCGACACTGTTTGCAGTTTATTCACTTAGAATGTACACAAAATAGTGCACAGGAATTTTCCGTACATATATCTACAGTAGAGTCCTATTGTTCCGATCTGTCGTTTAGGCACTGATGTTACAGTCTCCCCTTGTTAAAGAAATTTCTTCCCGAAATTTAAAATCATTATCAGGTACGAATTTTTTTGTAAACAAATGGGGAAACTTTTAGTGAAATCTGGATAGCGTTTGGAATTCTACCGAACCTTTTAGTTAGGAATACGGCTTCGTTTCAGAGTATAACCTCACGATTCCGAAATTCCAAATTCTTCGTCTATGGAATGTATGTGTTAGTCTATTTGAGTTTCTTCGATCCATTCAATCAAAGATCAATCGAAAATTGAATTCTTGCGATTTAGTAACTAAGTTGCATCATGTTTAGTCCTACGTTATTCATGTTATCTGATCCTATACACAGTGAATCCTATCTGTTGACTTACTCTTAAGGATCAAATGGGCCTTGTTCTTATCTCCCGGTGTCATTTCCTTCAGCATGGGACACCACTACTGTTTCAAGCCTTTGCTCGCCTTATTGCTCACAATTGTCTTACCGCTATGTTTCGTTGACCCTCTTCATGACTCCAAACACCTTATCGTTTGTTCTCAAAGTTTGGAATAGCTTCCCTATGAAACTTATGTTGGTCTAGTTGAGAAAAACCAGTCCATTTCTAAGGTCATGTCAACACTAACTAGTTCTAGCAACCTCACTTATTGTTACACAACCGTAGTACTAATTGTGGTTTCCTAAGCATAATGTATACAGTAACTAATGTCTCTTTCCTTGTTTCTACTGTATAAAGGAATTCTGTGTTTTCACGGAATACCTAAGTTGCTATACTAATTTGAACAAGAATATTTCCTTATTGAATTTTTGCATGTAATGGTGACATGTTCCTATAAAGCTTTCTCCATAACTACGATGGTGGTTTCTAATTCAGTTATAATCAATAATTATTCTATTTCTTTAATCTGATTGGCAGCTAATTAATCTAAGGCTTCCTTATCTTACTATTCCTAAGCTAAGACAAAATATAAAATTTTATTATCATACTATTAGATAACTTAAATACACAAAATAAAATAACATACCTATGGAGTCTTCGGACTCCGAGCGCCCTCCTGGAGCTGGTAAAGCAAGCAGTTCCTCAGTGGCTGTTGTGTCTGCTGGAGGCATCCTCCTAGGGCAGTTCATTGTGAATTGTCAGAGCATTCTGCATGTGTAGCAGTAGTGGTTGTGTCGAGAGGAAGTAGAGGTGTTCGCTTTCTGCTCCTGTTTCCCAGTTAGAATACTTCGACACTCTAGAATCCAGTGTCCGTATCTCCCACAATTCAGACAGTGTTTACAAGATTTCTCCTTACTATGGTGATAACCACATATGGCACATTCAGGGAACTTACCAGCATATTGACGGGGAATAGGGGCTACCAGTGATCTGCACTGTTGCATCCAGTGACCCGTCTTCCCACAGCGTGTGCATTGCACACATGGACGTTTAGCTCGAGGATAATAGCGACAAGCTGCGCAGAGAGGGGTCTTTCCCTCATAGTGAACACCAACTCCTGTAGTCAAATCTTGCAGGATTTGACTCACAGGTGTAGCTTCAGTGTAGTTCACAGTTCTTTTTCGCCTTTCGCAGAATCACGTTTAGGTGTCCTGCTAGGTTCTCCTTCCTCCAGTTCTTTATTCCGTGTAGAAATTTATGGGAAGGTTCTAGGAAACTCCTCACTGTTCATGATCCGAGTGATGATTCCAGGGAGGACCGTCACCAAATGCTCGGTGATCAGGGTTGCCAGTGCAACAGTTGCTGGATCCGCCTCTTGTGGAGGAGGATGAGGTGATGATGGTTGTCGTCTAGGTGGCATTCTGATCTTAACTAAAGAGTTGCGGGTTAGTACTCATGATCAAATACCAAAACATATGCAAAAAAAAAAAATTCCTAAGTCTTGCATTCTCTACATGAGGGTCCCTATGTTATAGTCTAAGCCAAACCGTTCTAAGTACATGACCTATATATTCTCTATAACATTTGCTCTGATACCAATCTGTCACACCCTGAGCCGGCGGTTTGGATCGACTTTCCCGTCGGGCGGAAGGTTCTCGGGGTGCAATATCGTGAGATAATCAGAGTGATCAGATTATATACATAGCATCAACATTTCAGAATAACTAAAGCACAATATTAATAAACTAGGATTACAAAGTTAAATTACAATTGTCAATGTTTGATAATTTAACTAAATAAACCTAACAAAAGAATCATGAGTTTACTATCTTGCTTCTGTACAAGATATCAAAAATGATTCATTAGAAACAACCAAAATATGTGCTTCCAAAAGATACTGGGTCCTCTATATGGTCATTCTATTATGCATCCTGAACCTTATCTTAATCTTGTACGTCACTTGAGAAAACATGTAAGAAAACAAAGTCAACACATCGTTGGTGAGTTCATATAATTTAGTGTATAAAAATGAATTTGAACAAAACCTTTGGATAGCAACCATAACCTTATTAACAACACCTATTCTATCCAACCGAATATGCTTATATATAGGGCATACGTAGGGTCTAGCCTACAACTATCCTAGCCGCCAGCCCACCACATACCGGTCCACATAGAATATTGTTGTTAATGATAATTAAGCGTTCTACCCCTTTTACCAAATGTAACATCAGTGTCGGAACCACCACCGGAACAGTGATCTCTACAGTACATGAACAGTAAAACAGGTATGAACCCTATGCATTTCAGTACATTTCACATTCATATCATTTATCATCATCATTTTGTGTTGTCATAGAACAAGTTCAGAAATATTTAACAGAAACACAGTTCAGAATAATGGTTCTTGAGTCAGATAATTATTTGACAATACAGAACCATCATGTGATTATTTGTTTAGGAGTTATTATGTATAAATGTATGCGAGACTTTAAAGAACAAAACACACGAATATTGTTACGTGAATGCTAAATTGACGGGTTATTTGTATAGGTGACGATCTGTACAAATATATCTGAAAGTTTAACGTTCTGAATGATATTCTATAATTAGAAAACAAGATTGAAAGGTATAGTTATCGCCGTGTCCGTACGGGTGACGATTCGAACGAATACGTGCGACGACTGTACATTTCGATTTATAGAGTAAATTAATATTTTAAATTTAAAATAAATAGAAGATATTAGTTAATTTATTAGGAATCAAAACTTAGAATAAGTAAATGATTTCTATTTTTTAAAAAAAATCGTGTCGTTTCGTCGCGAAAACTACGCGAAACCGGCACGTTACGCGAATCCGATCGAGACCGAGCGAGTGGGTATTTTAACCCACATTTAATGTGACATAAATGCCACAACCACCACCATTCACTCTCCTCTCTCTCTCAAAATCGTTTTTTCTCTCTCTCTAGTTTCCACCCAAGAAATCACCATCTCTCTAGAAGATCTCACCTAGTTCAAGCCGGATTCGAGTGTAGTTGGTGTTATCTTGATCCTCTCATCTTGTAGATCACAGAACTACAAGAAAAAAAAGAATCCAATCGGGGAATTTGAGGTAAATATCCGTTCTAAATTCGGTTTTATAGGGGTTTCACGAGCTTAAGGGGTTTTGCTCTGATCATCGATATTAAACACTTAAACATACGTAGATGAAGGTGTTATATGTTTAGGAACTGTTAGGGGTGAATTTGTAACAGGTTTAGCTTCTTAGATTGAAGATGATGAGGCATAAACCATGACAAGTTCGTGGGTTTCTCGGGCGAACCTATTGATAACAGGCCGAACCTTCTCCTCAACAACAGACGAATCCAAGGGTTGTTAGGCGAACCCTGCACCGAACCTGCATGGCCTGCAACGAACCCTGCTTCACGAACCTGCCCTCACTGAAACGAACATGTTGCCAGCCACCTAACCACCGAGCCTTGCTGTAGCCGAACCTAGCTGTTCGCGAACCCATCATAGACGAACCTTTCTCCTTAAACGAACCTGTAACCTTAAACGAACCCTAGAACTGTTACCGAACCTTGAACGAACCCTGCTAATACTCCCAGCCGAACCTTAAGGGTTCGCTTAGATGTTTATTGCCGAACCAAGTCACAAACCACATGGGTTCGCCTAAGGTGAAGCCGGGCTGAACCTTCTCTTTTGGTCAATAGGTTCGCTGCTCTAACTGGGGGGTAGAACCTAAATGTCGGTTAGATTGGTTAAGGTGGGATCAAGGATCATAAAAACTAGTAGTAAGAACCTAGGAAATGTGTAACTCACCACCAACCTAGGTTTCTCATGAGGATTGATTTTATAAGGTGCATGCATGGGTGTACTTGGATCAATTATATATACATGTGTGTGTGCATGAACAAGGATGAAACCCTAATCATGCATGCATATGTAGAACTAAATGTTCAACATATAATAATAGTGTTAAACAAATAGGATTACATTGTCATAGACATTCATAAGAATCAAGATACAAGTCTAGACATCAATGGGAAGTCAAAGATATTCTAGCGGGCCTAAGTGGGCCCAATGGGACTTGTTAAGTCCATCACACATATAATGTCACTTAAACTCTTGTAAGGAGGTTTTAATAAAGGAAATTTATTGGTAATTTGTTAGATTTCATTAAATGGTTTTTGACTTAATATTGAATTAAAATGGAAATTTAATTGAAATGCTTTGATTTAAATATTTATTTGAATTGATTGATTGGGATTTTGTTATAAAATAGACAATGAAATTGTCTGGATTTTAAACATAGAACAAAGGAAACTCTACCGAAATTTGTAAAAATATAAAAGTAAGTTATTATGACTAAACTATGGGAATTGGGATCATTAAAGAGGGTAACTAAGTTAGATTAGATGCTAGATGCACTTAGTGCTAGGACACTTAGTTGCACACACGACAAGACCAGACCTTAGGCACGACGACTACTACGCGTACTTAATGTATTCGAATTCTATTAAAATAACTCAGGAACTGAAGAAACCTAGCTACAAACAAGAGCGCGCATTTTGTGTAGATCATTTACATAGCAACACAGGTGAGTTCGTTGCCCCTTTTCTAACATTTTGGTTTTAAAACGCGGGGCTGAGAAGCATGCGTAAACTGTTTATTTAAATTGTTTACTTAAATGCTTTTAAATTTTATATGTTTACATATATAAATGTTATTCTAGACCATGTCTAGGAAGATTTTATGCAGGTTTACTAACTGATTTACTTATAAATTAAGTGAATAATCGAGTTAAACTAAAACATTTCAACAGATCAAAACATTTCAAACGAATCAAATCAAACATTTTGACAAAACAGGTGTGTGAGTTCATGGAATCAAACGAAACATTTTGACGAATCAAATGGGTGATTTCAATGAATCAAACGAAACATTTTGACGAAACAAGTGTGGGATTTCAACGAATCAAACGAAACAATCTTTGCAAAGACAATATTCAATGTTCTACAAATCAAGTGTTTGTTGAACAATGAATCAAGTGTACAATTTATTAATGAATCTAGTATTCTATGATCAACGAATCAAGTACTTCTTGTAACAGAATCAGACGAATCAATAAATCATTTTCAAGGGAAAGCCTGGGAAATATAAGAGATAACATATGCCAAAACAGACGAAACAAAAACCCTACACTTCAAGAAGTCCTAGCTAGACCGTTTGATTTTTAGGTCGTATGTTTGAGGATATTTACAGATTCCCTAACTACTAAGTACCTAGATTGACAGACTAGTCTACTCGAGTTTGACCAAGGCCCAATCATTAGGACTTAGATTTTATTAAATGTTTATTTATTTATTTACTTAAGCATTTATAACTGTTTATACAATTACTGTGGTTGATCATATTGTGTGATGAACTTATGAAATCAATATGGATTTTCAAATGATTGTAATTACAGGGACAACAAACAGAAGAACTTATGGGTTTGTGTTAAGGGTAAAAATGCTTAATTATCATTAACAGCAATGTCATATGCGTATTAGTATGTGGTGGGATGTTGGCTAGGGCTTGTCCCTTACATATGCCCTATATATAAGCATACCGATGTGGATATTACATGTGGTGTTAATGAGGTTAGGGTATTTACCAAAGGAGGTTTTCAAATCATTTTCAATTACTAAAACTATATGAACTCACCAACCATGTGTTGACTTGATCTTTTTGCATGACTTCTCAGGTGACGAACAGGTTAATTAAGAAGTCATTTCTTTTGGACTAGGACTTCAGATAGAAGACTTAGTATTTTGGACCTGCATACTTTTGAAGACATCATTATACAAATTGTTTTGTATATCTTGTGTAAATACAAGATAGTCATTTTATGATGTTTACAATAGATTTACATTGTTAAATTATAAACGATACTGATGTAATTTAACTTTGTAATTCTATTATATTTAGCATTTCTCATTTATATCATGTGGAATGTAAACAATCTGATCACTTTCGATTATCACTCACGATATCACGCTCCGGGAACCTTCCGCCCGACGGGGACTTCGATCCAACCCCGTCGGCTCGGGGTGTGACACCAAACATCCTTACCCGAATAACCACCATAGCCTCATCAACGGCACCTATCCTATCCAACCAAGTATGCTTATGTATAGGGCATACATAGGGTCAGCCTACAACCATCCCAGCCGCCAGCCCACCTCATACCGGGCCACATAAGATATTGGTATTGACAATAACTAAGTGTTTCACTCTCTACCAACACCACAATCGTTAGAGTTCGAAAATAGTTTTGAGTTTTCAACTGAGGACAACTGAATGCATGTGGCATTCAGTATCAATCCACTGAAGCAAACTTGGGTGTAACGGTCTGCGTCGGTGTGTTGTTAGAGGATATTCATTAGGAGACACAAAGTCTGCTAATAAGATCATAATCATCCTAGCCACTGTTACAAAACATGGATGGACGATGAGGAACACTGAAAGGTAAGTACGAGAGGGCCAATCAGTCTGTCCTACAAGGTCCTGACAACGAAGAACACTGAATGGAAAGTATGAGAGGGCCAATCAGTCTGTCTTGTGAAGTCCGATACTTTATAGTATACAAGCATATAGGTTCCCTGTACCATGTGCACACGTACCTGCTTCCCAATTAGAATCCCATTCTGCATAGTTTCATGTCTTTAACGTTTCAAGTTTAAGTTTACAAGCACACAAGTTTTTGAGAGTTTAAGCATTTAAGAATTTCATGAATATAGTTTCAAAGCATTTCAGAATCATGGTATATAGTATCAAGAGCATCATAGTATATGGTTTCTAAAGCATTATAGAATATAGTTTCTAAAGCATTAGAGAATATAGTTTCTAAAGCATTATAGAATATAGTTTCTAAAGCATTATAGAATATAGTTTACGAAAGTATTCAAGAATCATAGTATCATAGAATCATAGCATATAGTTTTCAAGTATTCAAGAATACAGTTTCAAAAGCTTTTCAAGAATCATCGAATATATTTTCAAAAGCTTTTCAAGAATCATCGAATATAGCTTCAAAAGCTTGGAAGTATCATAAGTTTAAGGTATTCATAAATCATAAGTTTATAGCACAATAGTATAAGAGTATAGGGTACTAGCTTAAAGAATAAGTATAAAAGAGTCACTACAAATAAAATGCCATTTAGCGGCACACACTTTCAGTGACATTTATCTTTTGTGCCACAAATAAAGGGTTTAGTGGCACTTTGTGTGCGCCACATTTACTTGACTCATATCTCTAGTGACACTTATAACTTATGTCTTTAAGTTATGACTTTAGTGGCACTTTAAGTATGCCGCTCTAACAAGGGGAGACTGTAACATCAGTGCCAGAAATGTTACCGGAACAGTGATCTCAATAGTAACTTGCACAGTAACTCACGTACGAACTACGTGAACTATGTATATGCTATTGACACTTGATGCTTGACACTAAACTATTATGCAATTGTTCTTAAATCTGATTTAAATCTCATGGTTTAACAGTCAGAAATACATCAGACAACACTGAACTGACACACAGATGCTTGATTTAAGGCCATTATGTATAAATGTATGTGAGGTTAAACAGAACAAAACCATAACAGATGTCGTTGCAGAATGCTAAACCGACGAATTATTCGTATAGGTGACGATCTGTATGAATAAATCTGAAAGCTTAACGTTCTGAAATGATGACTAAAAAGTAGAAAACAAATATCAGAAAGTGAAATCAACGTCATCTTCGTTCGGGTGACGATTCGAACGAATACGCGCGAAGGTGACGCGTTCTGACGAAACGAAAACGAAAAATGACACCAATGATAACATAATAAAGAAAAACAAATTAGAAGATTTACTAGGAATAACCACCTTTAAAATAATTCAAATAAATTCTTTTTATTTAAAATACATAAAATGCGCGTAATAATCCGGAAACGCAACGGAGACAAAAAAACGAGCAACCGAAACGAAACCAAATACCCCCAGAGTATATAAGAAATGAATGAGGCATTTTTCCTCACTTATGTCATTCCCCTCTCTCTCTCTAGCTCCCAAACCGTCATTCTCTCCCTCTCTAAAATTTACACCTTCAAATCACCATAACTCATTCAATCCTTGGTGAAATCTTGTGTTTTTGGTGTCCACACAAAGCTCTCAACATCCTCTACCTATAAGTACAACTGATCTGAACGTTTTTCCAGCTGATTTCAAGGTAATGAAACTTGAAACACATGAAACCTAGGGTTTTTGGCACTTTGTTCACACCTAACCCTCAACCGGTTAAGATAGCCACCTCATAAGATGTTTCTACCAGTCCTAAGACTAAACCAAACTATTAGGCGAGTAGGGAAGCCATGGTTGAGCCTACATGTTGCAGGAAATCGAAGATGATGATGAAGAAGATGGTGGTTCGTGGCTTAGAGATCGGCTGAACCTTTCTGGACTTGAGCTCTAAGGTGGCCGAACGTGTGGTAGACCGAATCTCCTACTGACCAAGCCATGAGGGAGCCACGAACCTCCCATGCTCTCGAACTATCATCCGCGAACACTGCATGCGAGTTCCGAACCCATCACCCACGAACCTTCAATTTCCCAAACCTGGTCTGCATGGACGAACCCTGCATGCGTTACTCACGAACCTTGAAGCCGGCCGAACCTATGGGTGATGCCAGGAACCTGTGTACCGGCCGAACCTACTATAACCAAGCCTTGTTGCGAACCCTAGGGCTTAGCCGAACCCAGCTATCGTCGGCCGAACCTATTATTCTCACAAACCCGTGGACTGTCGAACCTCAACAGCCGCGAACTAGGGATGGATGAACCTAGTGACATGCGAACCTATGCCTTGCCGAACCTGTGACCATGAACCATTAGCCGAACCTATGGCTCCCACTCGAACGAACCCTAGATAACCACGAACGTAGGGGAGCTTGGGATATCTACCGGGCCGAAGCTTTCAACCGACTACACCCTCATTTGGTTGAGTGTCTTCCATCAGCCAAGCAAAGTCAACCGGCCTAGTTCGGGCCCAATTTTATTTGATCTGGCCCCATATAATTGGACACGACTTTGTTTTGGCCCAGGAGTTTCGCAATCGGCCCAACCATTTATATACACCTAGCTCGGCCCACCTTAGCAACATGACCCATGCACAACCTTCATCGTCCCAAACCCAACAATTTGGCCCAATTATTGATCCGATCTATGGGATTGTTTCGGGCCCAAATCATTCGGCCCAACTTCACTTAATTATTCGATCTATAATGTGGTTCGACTCACTTAACTAATGTTGAAACAAAAGTATTTTGTTGATAAAATTCTTGGACTTAATGCAAACATGGCATCTAAGACGTTACACTTCTCAAGGATAACTTCATGATTATTTACTAATCATGTAACAATCTATTCAACTTCTTACAAGATGCTAAGGACATATAACATTTAACAAAAGAAATCTATGTCTTTATGCTTAGAAACTCATTGTTATGAAACTAAATCAAATGGAACCTTGGATCAATAACGAAGTGTTTTGACCTAATTGGGTCAAGTGTTTCTAAAGTCACTAACAAGTAAACAGGGCCGAATGATGACCGAGACTCACAAGTGTTAGCCAACTTTAGGGCTAACACATACGCACATACACATCAACCATAACTTATACTTATAAGCTACGAACAATGTGAAATCAATACATGATCGTGGAAACAATAACAAGTACAACAACGAGCGCGTGCATTCTTGTTTAGGCTAAGTCAACCACATCAACAACAAGGTGAGTTCATTTGTCCCTTTTAAAACATATTTGTTTTACCTCGGGACTGAGAAGCATGTTATACATTTTAAACAAGTATTGAAATGTTTTAGAAATGCTCTTACAATTATTCATAATTCAACTACTAATGCTTATGATTGTTACACTTGTTGTGAAAACTAGAAGCTAAGACTTGGACATAAATGCTAATGCTACATGCTACATGATCAAACTATGTGCTCATGCTATGAATTTTATGCTCAAACTGCATGCTATTTCCAATGCTATAAGATACATGTTAAACTAAAAGCTAATACTACATGCTAATGCTACAAGCTATATATTGAACTATATGCTAATGCGAAGGTGATGAACTGTATGCTCAAACTATATGCTAATACTAGATGCTAAATGCTAAAAGCTATGATTATGTGCTGAATGCTAAGCTTGTATCTATGCATGATTTACGTAAATGCCAAACTATGCTATTGCAAGCTGGTATCTATGCATGGGATACGTGTGAGCTAAACTATACGAATACAAAGCTTTTATCTATATATGAGATATGTAAATGCCAAAATATGCTAGAGCAAGGCTTGTATCTGCATATATGAGATATGTGAATGCTAAACTATGTGTGTGCACAGCTTGTGTCTGTATATGAGATACGTAAATGCCAAACTATGCTAGAGCTAGGCTTGTATCTACATATACGAGATACGTAAACGCTAAACTATTCTGATGCTAAGCGAAAATCAATTCATGAGATACGTAATGGCTAAACTATGCTAGAGCAAAGCTTGTATCTAGTCGTGGGCTACGTAAACGCTAAACTATGCTAGAGCAAAGCTTGTACCCAAGCATGAGATTGGTGGAAGCTAAACTATGATTTGTGAAACTCTTATCCTTGTACAACAGACTTAAAAGCCAATATATGTGAATGCTATAAACTTATAAACTTTTAACAGTATGCAAAAGCTATGATGAAGACGGGATTGGGCTATAGGTAAAATGCTTAATTTTCATTAACAACAGTGTCATATATAAGTATACCGATTTGGATATTACATGTGATGTTAATGAGGTTAAGGTTGTTACCGAAAGAGGTTTGCTAAAGCTATTTTTCAACAATTAAACTATATGAACTCACCAACCATTGTGTTGACTTTGTTTTCTTACATGTTTTCTCAGGTGATGTATAGGAGTAAGCTAAGGCTCAGGATTGCATGCTAGGATGCCCAGTTAAAGGACCTAGTAGACTTTTGTAAAGCACATATTTTGTTATTGATGCGAGTCAATTTTGATATCTTGTACAGATACAAGATAGAAACATTTGATTCTTTTGATAGTTTTACGTAGTTAAATTATCAAACATTGACAGTTGTACTTTAACTCTATAATCCTAGTTTAATGCTTTGTTGTGCTTTAGTTATTCTTACTGTTGATGCTATTTAAACAATCTGATCATCACGATTATCACTCATGATATCGCGCCCCGAGGTTATAGAGAATAACAGGTCATTTACTTAAAATGGTTTGGCCTAGACTATAACTTAGGGACCCTCATGTAGAGAGCATAAGATTTAGGTTTGCATTTTGTCTTCTGCATTCGATAACCAATATCCTTTTGGTTATGATCAGAATGCCGCCCAGAAGACAACCGACTCTGCTAGCCTCAGCACCTCACTCATCTACCCCTACACCACCTGATTCACCACCGCCACCTCCTCCTCCACTAAACCCTCTTCCAAACCCGAATGCTATTCCAGCTCTCGATCCTGCTACCGTTGCTTTGGCAACACTACTGAGCAGTCAACTGACGAACAAACTGAAGGATGTCATCCCAGAGATGATAAACAGGATTCAAGGCCACGGCAACAACTCTGGCCATCCTACAGGAGAAGCTAGTGGGAACACTGGTACTACTTCAGACTGCTCCTACAAGTCATTTGTAGGATGCAAGCCGCCCAGTTTTACTGGTGTTGAAGGAGCTGTTGGACTGATCCAATGGCTGGAAAAGATGGAGACCACCCTGCACATTAGTGGTTGTCCAGAACATTATAAAGTTCGCTATGCAGCTGGGTCTTTTAGCAAGCGAGCTTTGACGTGGTGGAACTCCCAGATTAGAGATCGAGGTAAAGATGAAGCACTAGCCATGCCTTGGGCAGATTTCAAAATCCTCTTGAGGAATGAATTCTGTCCCAAGCACGAACTACAGAAGCTGGAAGTTGAACTCTCAAACCATGTGATGAAGGGAGCTGATCACATAACTTTCACCACTCGCTATCACGAATTGGTAGCCTTGGTGCCAGAGATGGTGCCAACTCTGTAGAAGCTGATCGACAAATATGTGGTAGGATTACCCTCCTGCATTCAAAGCATTGTACTGGCTGCAAACCCGGCTACTCTAGAGTCGGCTCTCTCTATCAGCCATACTCACTGATGTGATGGTGAAGTCAGGAGTGTTGAAGAACGACTCTGGAAAAGATAAGGAGGAAACAACGAAGAAGCCTGAGCACCACCAAAAGAAGAAACAGAAGGTCGTCAAGAACTATGTGATGGCCGCTCCTCTGAGACAAGCCCCTACGGTACCTGCTAATGCTGCACCTAAAAACTATGTTGGAGTGCATCCTCAGTGTACCCATTGCAAGTATCATCATTCTGCTACGGTGCAGTGTAGGAAGTGCACAAACTATGGTCGATTCGGCCACTAGGTTACGCAGTGCCGCACTCCCGCAACACAGACTACCAACAATGCTGCTAGAGCATTACCTCCACCACCAAACTCAGGCAACAACAACAACGACAACGGCAACAACAGGGGATGCTATAACTGTGGAGACCCACTTCTCCAGAGACTGCCCGAAGAGAGTGCAACATGGAGCTCAAGCACCTCGTGGAAGGGCTTTTGTTATCGGAGCCAATGCAGCAAGCCAAGACCCTAATGTGGGCACTGGTACATTTCTTTTACATGACTCTTATGCATCTATCCTGTTTGACACTGGTGCAGACCAGAGTTTTATTTCATCTGACTTTGCACGCCAACTTAGTCTTACTGAGGAAACTTTAGACTCCCCTTACATTATCAAAGTAGCAAATGGGAAACAAATCACAGTTAGCACTACACTTAGGAACTGCCCACTTACACTCACTGATCACACATTCACCATCGACTAGCTACCGATGGAGTTGGGCAGTTTCGACATCATTGTTGGGATGGATTGGCTATCTCTCAATAGAGTACAAGTCATTTGTTCTGAAAAGCTACTTCGGATTCCCGTGACAAATGATCGTGTATTGGAAGTTCGTGGGGATCAGGCGAAGCGTAGTGTCAAATCATATCTTGCATAAAAGCGCGTAAGTGTCTACAGAAGAAATGCGTAGCTTTCTTGGCTCACATGGTGGAGAAGGAGAAAGACATGAAAACGATACAAGACGTGCCGATAATAAAGGAATACCCTGAAGTATTTCTTGAAGACCTACCCGGTTTGACACCTGTGCGACCGGTAGAGTTTCGCATTGATTTGACTCCTGGAGCAAGACCTGTTGCTAAATCTCCTTACACGTTAGCACCTTCAGAGATGCAGGAACTGTCGAATCAACTACAGGAACTACTCGACAAGGGTTTCATCCGACCGAGCTACTCACATTGGGGAGTGTAAAGACGTGATAGGACCGGCGATTTCACTTTGGACGGAAGGTTAGGGTTTTGACACACGACGAACATGAAGATGATGAACAAAATCATATGATATATTGATAGAATCGAATGATTACATGATTGAATCCACATCATAAAAGAACATAGTGTTTCCGGGGAGAGATCGAGCATGATCTCTCCCCCTCTCGTGCTAAAACCCAAGAACACACACAAAACCTTAAACCCTAAATCTGGAAAACTGGTATTTATAGGGGTTGTCCTTCATTCAGCCGAATGGAGCTATTCGGCCACTCATTCGCCGAATGGACCCCTTTACATTTTATCCATTCGCAGATGCTCCTACGAACGACTCAGTTTCCAGTGTAAAAACATATAAACACATACAAGTGATTACAAATAAGCAAATACAAATTCTAATCTATTCGAACAGCAGCGGACATCTAAAATATGCACCAACAGGGAGCTCCGTTTTTGTTCGTGAAGAAGAAGGATGGATCCTTTCGTATGTGCATAGACTACTTGGAGCTAAACAAACTAAGCATCAAGAATCGGTATCCATTACCGAGGATTGATGATTTGTTTGACCAACCGCAAGGTGCACAGTACTTTTCGAAGATTGACTTGCGGTCTGGATACCACCAGCTCAGAGTTCAAGATGAAGACATACCAAATACAGCGTTTCGTACCAGATACGGGCATTATGAGTTTATGGTGATGCCATTTGGATTGACGAATGCACCCGCGGTTTTCATGGATCTCATGAACCGAGCGTGTAAGCCGTATTTAGATCAATTTGTCATTGTTTTCATTGATGACATATTGATCTATTCCAAAAGCAAAGCAGAGCGCAAAACAACATCTTAGTATGATCTTGGAACTGTTGAGGGAAGAGAAGCTCTATGCCAAATTCTCTAAGTGTGAATTTTGGTTAAAAGAGGTTCAATTTCTGGGTCATGTAGTCGACAGCGAGGGAATATATGTAGACCCTGCCAAGATTGAAGCAATAAAGAACTGGGATACTTCGAAGACACCGACGGAGATACTGTCACACCCCCGCTAAAGCGGAATCACGAGGGCGAGACGAAATTGGATTACAAATACATTGTTTATAAAGAAACTTACTAAATTGCATTCATAATCCAAATAAACATACATAAGAGAATTACATAAATTTAAATAACACATCAACAAGAGTTTTACAAAATGATGTGACCAAAATAATACAACATGAAAGATTTCTCCATATAGTCTAATCTAAATTAAACAATATCTTCAAAATCTTCTTGTTGCAAAATATTCCCATGACGCTAATTTCCTGAAATACATGCTCAAGTGTCAACTAAAAATAGTTGGTGAGTTCATAGGTTTATGACTCGATAAAGCATGGTTAGAAAAAGAGTTTATAATAACATACATCCAATAATGGTTAACCATAAAGCATGCATTTTATGATTATGAGTTTAAACGATGTCAAACGTATACTTCACTCAAAATATTACTAATGTACATCATGAATATTAAAGAAGTTTAAACGATAGAAACACGTATACTCAAGTAATCACAAAAATGCCTATTACAATTAAACACATATGGATGTAAAGATTTCTAGCATGTATTCCACCCCAAAATATTAAAATAAAAGAGGGGCTATGAAACTCACTAGTAGTAGAATGATAGAAGGTGATTGATAATAAGATCTTGATGGTCACCACGAACTTCAAACCCCTATAATGAGGAAAATATACTTTTGTTGAGTTTTACGATGGATTTAATATTTAGTATTTTTATAAAAATGCGTCAACCCGATTAATATATTGGGGTTGTTGCAAAGTCATGACTTTCATTAAGTCATATAAGAAATGATAATACGTTACTCGAACTTGTTATCTTCCAACTTAATAATGA
This sequence comes from Mikania micrantha, assembly GCA_009363875.1. NCBI lineage: Eukaryota > Viridiplantae > Streptophyta > Magnoliopsida > Asterales > Asteraceae > Mikania > Mikania micrantha. Next base: position 84,691,177 of record CM018693.1, read on the forward strand.
TACTAAGCCATAACACAGTTCGCTTTTTAATTTGGCATTTTAATCGACTCTTTATTTTGAGTCGTACCAAATTACGAATGAAACCACGGATGGTTTAATAATAATAGGACCACAGATGGTCTAATAGTAAATAATGAAGCCAAAGATGGTTTAAAATGATTAAATTTGTAATGCGTATAATCAAGTTTAGGAATAAGGTTTATAGATTTATTTCTTTGATGTAATAGGTTAATAACATTCAAGTAATATGTTTGAATAATTACAAGTATATATTTTGTGAATGTATTAAATCAAAATGCTACAAACCTAAAATATGGTAAATGTTGAAAGTATGTTTTGTATAGTTGTTGATCTTTGATTAAAGACCCATAATTATACAAAACCTTTGTGTTATCAACATTTAATACAATAAGGCAAATATTGAAGGTATGCTTGGATGCTTGGTGAAGAACAAACATACAAACCTTTTTGTTATCAATATTGCAAGGATCCATAACTCGAAGGTATGTTTGTGCATGGGTTGATCATAGGTTACTTGTCATAAGACAAGTTATTAGGAACCTCACAACACACAAACCTTTGTGTTATCGAGCATGGTAACAACATAGAATTTGGAGGATTAGAAGAAGAAGATGAAGGACATAAGGTGGAGACATAATGTAAATAATGTAAGAACATTTAGTTTAAGTGTGTGTTACCTTGAAGATCTTAGAAAGATTTCAAGAGAGGTGAATTAGGAAGATAGAATTAGAAATCCAAAGAAAGTTGGATTTGGTGCAAAGGGTTAAGGAAGGTTGGAGCTTGGTATTTATAGTTGAAAAAAATGGAGAGGGGGTGGCCATGGGGGTGTCTTGGACGGCCAAAGAGAGAGGAGAGGGGAGAGGGTGAGACAAAAATGTTGGAAGGGGACAAGAATGTGGAAGTATAGGTTAGTAGGTTAAAAAGGTGAATGATTATGTTTAATTAGTAATCTTGATTAAATTTTAATTAGTGTAAGAGTTCTTGTTAATTAATTTTTTTTTTTTATAAATAGAAATGTGTAATATTAATTATAAAATAAAGTTTGGTGCATAAAATAAGAATTTATAAAGTTAGGGGCTAAAAATGTAAATTTTCAGATTAAAGAGGGGCTGGTCGAGGGCCGGCTTGGCCGAGGGGCCTGGCCGAGGGGCCGGAAGGCACGAGCGGCTTGGCCGCGGACTCGGCCGCATGGCCTGGTCGCGGCTTGGAGTTGCCGAGGAGATTGCCGAGGAAGTGGGGCGCCAAGGTGAGTCGCGACCTGCAATTGCCGAGGAGTGAGGCCGGGCGGCCTGGCCGCGGCTCGGGTGTTGCCGAGGATGAAGGCCGGGGACACGGGCGCCCTGGGCTGATCGCGGGCCATTTATTCCCGGGCATGGTTGCCGAGTACGGGGGGGCTGCGGCCTTGGCTGCTTGGCCGGGGTGCCGAGAATGTAGGCCGGTCGCGTGGGCCGCTGGCCTTGGCCGTGTGGCTGGGGAGCTGGGCCGGCTGACTGGCTGGTCAGGCTGCGGCCTTGGCCACTGGGCTGGTTGGCTTGGCCATGATTCAGCCGTGGTTAGCCCGGGTTCGAGCCATGATTCGGTTCGGGTTAGCCCGTTTATTTTAATATTAAAACATTTATAATTTTGTAAAATTTCTAAAAATGTTAATAAGTTCATAGTTATTTAAATAAACATCTCATAGTTTTATTGAATGTTTATCAAAACTTTGAGTTTATTTAATAATTGTTTTGATACTTATGAATTTATATTTATTTAGAAGGGATTATCTTTTCATTATTTAAATATTACATTTATTAAAACTTTGAGATAATTTTTATAAGTATCCAAACATTTATTTACGTATTAAGATAATTATGTATTTATATTCACTAATATACCTCAAATTTTTATAAAATTTGTTTTAATATTTGGGATATTTATAAATAGTTTATTTTATTAAATATCTCCAGAATCTCATAGTTATTCCTTGATTAATTTTATACGCATTACGATATCTGAAACCCATGACTGATCATGGTTTTTCTTAGTTTGTTTAAATACCATCGACTCAACATACGTAATAACTTGGTTTTTGTTCGTTAATGACTGGATAAATAAGAATCTTAATACGGATTTTACCTGGGATTTTCACGGATGTTACAGATACGTTCCTTTCTAGGCTTAGCAGGTTATTATAGAAGGTTTATCTCAAACTTTTCAAAGATAGCCTTGCCACTCACCAAGTTAACACAGAAAAGCGAGCCGTTTGTGTGGGAACAGAAGCAAGAAGATGCCTTTCAGACTTTGAAGCAAAAGCTATGTGATGCTCCAATCTTACCTCTCCCAGACGGTTGTGATGACTTTGTAGTGTACTATGATGCATCCCATCAGGGACTCGGCTGTATGCTAATGTAGCGGGACAAAGTTATCGCGTATGCTTCGACACAACTGAAGATTCATGAGAAGAACTACACTACTCATGATCTGGAACTGGGAGCAGTGGTATTCGCATTGAAGATTTGGAGACATTACTTATATGGCACCAAGTGTACCATATTTACTGATCACAAGAGTCTGCAACACATATTCGATCAGAAGGAACTCAACATGCAACAGCGACGTTGGGTTGAACTTCTGAATGATTATGACTGTGCAATCAAGTACCATCCAGTAAGGCAAACGTTGTAGCTGATGCCTTGAGTCGCAAGGAACGGGTCAAACCCTTGCGCGTCAGAGCAATGGGGATGACTGTGCAGAAAAGCTTACATGACAACATTATTCAAGCACAACAAGAGGCGGTTGAACGAGGAAACTTGAAGAAAGAACTAGACTGTGGAGCAGAAAAGCAACTTGAGACAAAGCCTGATGGAATCATCTACTACAAGGATCGGATATGGATTCCTAGATTGGATGAATTAAGAAGGCTTATCTTTGTTGAAGCACACAAGACTAAGTACTCTATGCATCCCGGTGCTGATAAAATGTACCAAGACATACGGGCGTTTTATTGGTGGCCGGGTATGAAAAAAGACATAGCCAAGTACGTTGGTCGATGCCTCACGTGTGCCAAAGTGAAGGCAGAACACCAGAAACCTTCAGGTTTACTGGAGCAGCCTGAAATTCCACTTTGGAAGTGGGAACGAGTAGCTATGGATTTTGTTACCAAGCAACCCCGCACTTCCGGTGGACATGACACTATTTGGGTTATCATATCGATCGATTAACCAAATCTGCTCATTTCTTGCCAATGCGCCAGACTTATACGATGGATAAACTTGCAAAACTCTACATCAACGAAATAGTTGTACGCCATGGTGTGCCATTATCTATCATCTCAGATCGTGATAGCAGATTCACATCAAGGTTCTGGCAATCATTGCAGAAATCTCTAGGGACACACTTAAATCTGAGTACAGCTTATCATCCACAAACGGATGGTCAAAGCGAACATACTATATAGACCCTGGAGGAGATGTTGAGAACTTGTGTTTTAGACTTAGGTGGGAATTGGGACTCTCATTTGCCACTGATCAAATTCTCCTACAACAATAGTTATCATAGTAGTATCGGATGTGTGCCGTTCGAGGCTCTTTATGGTAGAAAGTGTTGATCACCTATCTGTTGGTCTGAAGTGGGAGATAATCGAATAACCGGGCCAGAACTCATTCAAGAAACTACAGACAAAATTGCTCAGATACAACAAAGGCTATAAGCAACCCGAAGCAGACACTGGAATTCCAAGTGGGAGACCGTGTCATGTTAAAGGTATCCCCATGGAAAGGCATAGTCCGTTTTGCAAAGAAAGGCAAACTAGCACCACGGTACGCGGGACCGTTCGAGATCATCGAACGCATTGGTCCTGTGGCGTACAGACTTAGATTACCAAATGAACTGGGTGGTGTGCACGACATGTTTCATGTCTCAAATCTAAAGAAATGCTTTGCAGACTAATCACTCATCGTACCAGTTAAAGAAATTCAATTGGACGAACATTTACACTTTATTGAAGAACCTTTGGAGATTATGGATCGTAAGATTAAACAACTGAGGCAAAGCCGTATTCCAATTGTTAAGGTTCGTTGGAATTCAAAGCGCGGACTCGAGTTTACCTGCGAACGCGAAGATCACATGAAGTCTAAGTATCCCCAGCTGTTTACAGAGGAAGTCGTACCTGATAACGATTCTTAAATTTCAGGACGAAATTTCTCTAATAAGGGGAGACTGTAACATCAATGTCCGAAATGTTACCGGAACAGTGATCTCAACAGTAACTTGCACAGTAACTCAGGTACGAACTACGTGAACTATGTATATGCTATTGACACTTGATGCTTGACACTAAACTATTATGCAATTGTTCTGAAATCTTATTTAAATCTCATGGTTTAACAGTCAGAAATAAATCAGACAACACTGAACTGACACACATATGCTTGATTTAAGGCCATTATGTATAAACATATGTGAGGTTAAACAGAACAAAATCATAACAGATGTCGTTGCAGAATGCTAAACCGACGAATTATTCTTATAGGTGACGATCTGTATGAATAAATCTGAAAGTTTAACATTCTGAAATGATGACTGAAAAGTAGAAAACAAAAATCAGAAAGTGAAACCAACGTCGTGATCCTTCGGGTGACGACTCGAACGAATACGCGCGAAGGTGACGCGTTCTGACGAAACGAAAACGAAATATGACACGAACGATAACATAATAAAGAAAAACAAATTAGAAAATTTACTAGAAATAACGACCTTTAAAATAATTCAAATAAATTCTTTTTATTTAAAATACATAAAATGCGCGTAATAATCCGGAAACGCAACGGAGACAAAAAACGAGCAACCGAAACGAAACCGAATACCCCCGAAGTATATAAGACATGAATGAGGCATTTTTCCCCATTTATGTCATTCCCCTCTCTCTCTCTTGCTCCCAAACCGTCATTCTCTCTCTCTCTCTAAAATTTACACCTTCAAATCACAATAACTCCTTCAATCCTTGGTGAAATCTTGTGTTTTTGGTGTCCACTCGAAGCTCCCTAGAACTACAACCGATCTGAACGTTTGTCCAGCTGATTTCGAGGTAATGAAGCTTGAAACACACGAAAACTAGGGTTTTTGGCACTTTGTTCACACCTAACCAACAACCGGTTAAGATAGCCACCTCATAAGATGTTTCTACCACTCCTAAGCCTAAATCGAACTGTTAGGCGAGTAGGGAAGCCATGGTTTAGCCTACATGTTGCAGGAAATCGAAGATGATGATGAAGAAGATGGTGGTTCGTGGCTTAGAGATCGGCCGAACCTTTCTGGACTTGAGCTCTAAGGTGGCCAAACCTGTGGTAGACCGAATCTCCTACTGACCAAGCCATGAGGGAGCCACGAACCTCCCATGCTCTCGAACTATCATCCGCGAACACTGCATGCGAGTTCCGAACCCATCACCCACGAACCTTCATTTTGCCGAACCTGGTCTGCATGGACGAACCCTGCATGCGTTATTCACGAACCTTGAAGCCGGCCGAACCTATGGGTGACGCCAGGAATGTCAACCGGCCTAGTTCGGGCCCAATTTTATTTGATCCGGCCCCATACAATTGGACACAAATTTGTTTTGGCCCAAGAGTTTCGCAATCGGCCCAACCATTTATATACACCTAGCTCGGCCCACCTTAGCAACATGACCCATGAACCACCTTCATCGGCCCAAACCCAACAATTCGGCCCAATTATTGATCCGATCTATGGGATTGTTTCGGGCCCAAATCATTTGGCCCAACTTCACTTAATTATTCGATCTATAATGTGGTTCGACTCACTTAACTAATGTTGAAATAAAAGTATTTTGTTGATAAACTTCTTGGACTTAATGTAAACATGGCATCTAAGGCGTTACACTTCTCAAGGATAACTTCATGGTTATTTACTAATCATGTAACAATCTATTCAACTTCTTACAAGATGCTAAGGACTTATAACATTTAACAAAAGAAATCTATATCTTTATGCTTAGAATCTCATTGTTATGAAACTAAATCAAATGGAACCTTAGATCAATAACGAAGTGTTTTGACCTAATTGGGTCAAGTGTTTCTAAAGTCACTAACAAGTAAACAGGGCCGAATGATGACCTAGACTCACAAGTGTTAGACAACTTTAGGGCTAACACATACGCACATACACATCAACCATAACTTATACTTATAAGCTACGAACAATGTGAAATCAATAAATGATCGTGAAAACAATAACAAGTACAACAACGAGCGTGTGCATTCTTGTTTAGGGTAAGTCAACCACATCAACAACAAGGTGAGTTCATTTGTCCCTTTTAAAACATATTTGTTTTACCTCGGGACTGAGAAGCATGTTATACATTTTAAACAAGTATTGAAATGTTTTAGAAATGCTCTTACAATTTTCATAATTCAACTACTAATGCTTATGATTGTTACACTTGTTGTGAAAACTAGAAGCTAAGACTTGGACATAAATGTTAATGCTACATGCTACATGATCAAACTATGTGCTCATGCTATGAATTTTATGCTCAAACTGCATGCTATTTCCAATGCTATAAGATACATGTTAAACTAAAAGCTAATACTACATGCTAATGCTACAAGCTATATATTGAACTATAAGCTAATGAAAAAGGTGATGAACTGTATGCTCAAACTATATGCTAATACTAGATGCTAATTGCTAAAAGCTATGATTATGTGCTGAATGCTAAGCTTGTATCTATGCATGAGTTACGTAAATGCCAAACTATGCTATTGCAAGCTGGTATCTATGCATGGGATACGTGTGAGCTAAACTATATGAATACAAAGCTTTTATCTATGTATGACATATGTAAATGCCAAAATATGCTAGAGCAAGGCTTGTATCTGCATATATGAGATATGTGAATGCTAAACTATGTGTGTGCACAGCTTGTGTCGGTATATGAGATACGTAAATGCCAAACTATGTTACAGCAAGGCTTGTATCTACATATATGAGATACGTAAACGCTAAACTATTCTGATGCTAAGCGAAAATTAATTCATGAGATACGTAATGGCTAAACTATGCTAGAGCAACGCTTGTATCTAGTCGTGGGCTACGTAAACGCTAAACTATGCTAGAGAAAAGCTTGTACCCAAGCATGAGATTGGTGGAAGCTAAACTATGATTTGTGAAACTCTTATCCTTGTACAACAGACTTAAAAGCCAATATATGTGAATGCTATAAACTTGTAAACTTTTAACAATATGCAAAAGCTATGATGAAGACGGGATTGGGTTATAGGTAAAACGCTTAATTTTCATTAACAACAGTGTCATATGCGGATTAGTATGTGGTGGGATGGCGTCTGGGCGGGTTGTAGGCTCGACCCTTTCGTATGCCGTATATATAAGCATACCGATTTGGATATTGCATGTGATGTTAATGATGTTAAGGTTGTTACCAAAAGAGGTTTGCTAAAGCTATTTTTCATCAATTAAACTATATGAACTCACCAACCATTGTGTTGACTTTGTTTTCTTACATGTTTTCTCAGGTGATGTACAGTAGTAAGCTAAGGCTCAGGATTGCATACTAGGATGCCCAGTTAGATGACCTAGTAGACTTTTGGAAAGCACATATTTTGTTATTGATGCGAGTCACTTTTGATATCTTGTACAGATACAAGATAGAAACATTAGATTCTTTTGATAGGTTTACGTAGTTAAATTATCAAACATTGACAGTTGTAATTTAACTCTGTAATCCTAGTTTAATGCTTTGTTGTGCTATAGTTATTCTCAACGTTGATGCTATGTAAACAATATGATCATCACGATTATCACTCACGATATCGCGCCCCGAGAACCTTCCGCCCGGCGGGGAAGTGGATCTGTCCCGCCGACTCGGGGTGTGACAGATTCCTACCAAAATTTTATAATTTTATTAAAGTTCCCTCCTAAAAATTCATTCCCTCACAATCTGTTTTAACCCTAAACATCCCCCCACAATCTTTCTCTTCTCAGTCTATCCTCACAAAAAGAAGATAGCATTGAAACATTGAACGAAGATGACACCAGCCCCACCACAAGTTCTACTCGATTTCATGTTCGCCAGTTCTCACGGTTTCAACTTAACAGGTGACTGGTCGTTAGTGTAAGTGACTTTAAACCCTAGGTAATTAAATTATGCCCCCATTTTTCATTTTGTTAATCCAAATGGTTTGTTGATTTGGTATTGTCATGGTGACAACAGCAGGCCCTCCACGATTTCTACTCAACTTCTGCTTCACGAATTCTCACGATTTCAACATACTTGGTGATCGTGATTGTCTTAGTGAGTTAAAGCCTAGGTAATTAGTTTCTGCCCAATTGTTCAATTCGTTATAACTAATTCTTGATTGAATTGAAATACCAGCAAATCATTCAAATCGTTTTGTGTATGCCACTAAGCAGGTTTGTAATGAATATTGAGAAATCAGGGTTTTATAGAAATATGTTTTGACTGTGTTGTTGGTTTTGATTGCTGTTGGTGTGTAGAATGTGGGGGATTACAAAAGTATCATCGAGGCTGCTAGAAGTTCAAGTGTTAAGGCGAGGCAATTAGCGGCTTAATTGATTCCTAGGTTTTTAAGTTTTTTCCCGGGTTATCAGGATTTGTAGTTGATGCCCATCTGGATTTATGTGAAGCAGAAGAACTCGGGGTTAGTATTTTCAGTTTGAAAAATTAAATTAATGGCTCTTAGTTTGAGAATTAGTTTGTTGGTTGTTTGCTGTATAACCATGAATACGTTAGTTTTTTTTTTTATAAAATAACTAGCGAGTAGCTTGGATAGATACAAGCACAGAGAGTTAAAAATCAAAACAGATCCATCTTCTCTAAGCTAAGTTAAGCAATTTCCCCTATTTTTTTAATCATATGAATGATGACATCTTAATATCATCTAGAAATTGCTCCCCGATAGTAATTATCAAAATATTTTTTGTTTCTTTCCTTTCGAACGGTCCAGAATGTGGCAAGAATGATTATGTGGAAGACACTTGTACCTCCTTTTGATTGATACCTAGACTTCGGTAGGTGAAGCATATCCTTTTGAGTCAATTTTTGAAGATTGTGTCCCAATTTTTTACCAAATTCATGTTTGTGTCAACCGGTAGGTTGAGGAAGGTAAATGCTAAAGAGTCTGGTTTGCATTTTAGTCTTACCGCCATCTGCGAAAGCTCCAATGGACAATTACCTATCCCAAAAAAGCTGCTCTTATGAACACGTTAGTACAATGGAGAAATTAATAAAAATGAGCAACAATAATCTTTTAATTTAATAAATCACAGAACTGAAAACTAAAATGGATAGAGATGATCTAGTACAAAACTTTGCATTAGTACAAGAGATAACTATAATTTGAAAGACGTAAGTTATTCATCACTAGTAGAGTAATACTGAACACCATACCATTGCTGAGTAGCATAATAAAGTTGTCTATTAGCATACATGCATTTTTGAGCATATTTATGACTATCTAGCTTTCAACAATGAGTTAATTGAATGAAGCTAAGTTAATCTCATTTGGTTAGAAAGGAATTCAGATTGACTTTTGAAAATGGGACTTTCATAGATGCAGTTGACTAGTGCTAATATACTTGGTCTATAGCTGATACAAAACATATTGAGTTATTTAGCATTTTATCCAATCTAATTGTACTCACCTGAAAAATGCTCAGTTCTTACGGATGCTAATCGACTCATTCTCAGCTTGAAGATTCAATAGTAATGCATACACATTATCAAGGTAAAACCAAGATCTTGTAAACTAGACAGTAGACACATTTTCTTAATGTTTCTCATTGTTAAGAAGGATATTCTTACTGAGTTAGAATATTGAATTACAATAAGCTTGATATGCTCTCAAGGTCATGATTAGTTATGATTTACATCAATAACTTCTAGCAACTGTACACCAGAGGTATGTTGAACAAGGATTCAAAGTTGTTTGTTAGATGAAGCAACATTTTGATGTTATCTCTGTGTTTAATTTTATACTATTGTCTACTTTTCCTACAATAGATTCCATAGGGATTAGTTTTAGCTGAAGGCCGTGCTTCTATTTTTTTTTGGTTGCTCATTTTGCAAAAGATCCGGGTACAGGCGATTCGTGGTCTTCCTCTTTTCTGTAAGGACACACTAGAGCATATTTCCAAGATTGTTGACATTCTTGCACAACTTCTTATAGCTGGTGAATTAGTATTTAGGTTTTTGTATTGTTGGACTGCTTTATACAATTATTTATATAACCTTGAATACTTTAATATTTCCAGAAGAAAACATGGAGCGTGATGTTGTGCATAAAGCTCTTGTGTCCTTGTTAACACAAGATGTGAAAGGTACATCAATAATGTTCATATATTGAAATATGATTTATACAATTTCAAATGCTTGACCTCAGCAAAATGCCATACACCCATTTAATAACTGTCACTGTAACTAAATAATATATGCTTGCAGCATCGTTGAGAGCGTTATTTAAGCACATTGAGAGCTTTGATGAATCAGTTACAAAAAGATGATTTGTACAATTTCAAATACCCAATCTCAGCAAAATGTATACACTCAGTTAATAACTGTCACTGTAACTAAATAATATATGCTTGCAGCATTCTTGACAGCTTTATTTGAGCACATTGAGAGCATTGATGAACCAACAGAAATATGACTTTAGTGGCACTTTAAGTATGCCACACTTAATAAATATATATTTTTGTGGCTTTTAGTTTATTCCACTAAATTAATCTAGTATTTTCATTAAAATTTTATCACTTTAATACAAGGATTCCGACCAAAATTTTATAATTTTATTAAAGTTCCATCCTAAAAATTCAATCCCTCACAATCTGTTTTAACCCTAAACATTACCCCTCAATCTTTCTCTTCTCAGTCGATCCTCACAAAAAGAAGATAGCATTCAGCCATTGAACGAAGATTACACCAGCCCCAGCACGATTTCTACTTGATTTCAGGGTCGCCAGTTCTCACGGTTTCAACTTAACAGGTGACTGATCGTTAGTGTAAGTGACTTTAAACCCTAAGTAATTAAATTCTGCCCCATCGTTCATTCTGTTAATCCAAATGGTTTGTTGATTTTGTATTGTCATGGTGACAACAGCAGGCCCTCCACGATTTCTACTCAACTTCTGCTTCACGAATTCTCATGATTTCAACATACTTGGTGATCTGATTGTCTTAGTGAGTTAAAGCCTAGGTAATTAGTTTCTGCCCAATCGTTCAATTCGTTATAACAAATTCTTGATTGAACTAAAATACCAGCAAATTGTTTTGTGTATGCCACTAAGCAAGTTTGTAATGAATATTCTTCAAGGAGTCAAAATGATAACGGTAACTTGTTAATTTTTAACTATGTTGAAGTGTTATATGTTGTGCTTATGTGGTTTCTTGATTTGAAATTAATTAGCCAAAACTCTCCACTTTGTAGGGCATGAAAGACGTTCGGGTGACTAATTTTTCAAATCTTGTGGACATTGCAGTTTAGGTAAATTATTCCTAACTTAATATCTTCTTTTAACCTTTTCAATTACTTGAATATCAAATATATATACACAAAACATAGTGAGACCTTTTTGTATATGTAAAGTAATAATGTTTCTTTATATGGTTGATGATAGCAGGGTTGATATCATAAGAAGTTTTCAAGCTAAAGGGCTGATATCATGAGAAGTTTTCGAGCTAAGTCACATGGCAAGAAAATTTTCATCAATGATTAAATTACGTGTGATGTGTAAACATTCAGAAACCGAAAGATGTTGCATATTACATTGCTTTTGACATTTTTTGTATTGTTTTTCGGATCAAACTTTTTAATGTTATTATTTACAGCTTTATACAACTTTTGTTTATTATTATATTATTAATAATGTGTCTTTGTAACAATATGCCATACAACGAACTATAGGAAATTAGGAACTCTTTACCGACACAAAATTTGAGCATCTAAATATGCTTTTATATTGTGGCAAAATAAAAGTGACACTAAAACCAACATGGGTAATTAAATAAGATTAATTTTTAGCGGCACAAAACTTGTGCTACAAAATTCTATTTTTATTTTATGGCAGAAAAAAAGTGCCACTAAAAGTATAATAACTTTGTGCAGCACATTGAAAAAGTGTCACTAAAAGGATTTAGCGGCACTCTTTTTGTATGCCACACAATTTTTAAGGGGTTTCTAGTGGCATTTTTTTGGTCTTTTGAGGCACTTTTTGCATGCCATTAAATGGCATTTTATTTGTAGTGAGTTAAGAAATGTCTAAACATTTGAATTAAATATTTAAACATGTTTCTCAGTCCCACAGTAAACAAAATAGTTTGAAAAGGGACAATGAACTCAACTGTGTTGCAATGCAAATGAATCAACAAAGAAATACACGCTCTCGTTTGTTGTAGATTTCATAGCTTCAATACCTGAGCTGATTTATTATGATCGAATACTATAAGTATTTATAATTGACGTAGTAGGGGTTTGGTCTCGGTGTGCAACTATGTGTCCTAAGTGTTTTCTAATGAGTTACTAGCATTTCACTAAGTGTTTCTAAGATAAGTAATTCCCATGACCCTTATTCATTAGTTAATAGTAATTAGGCCTTATTTGCATAACGTTTACCAATTTAAATCATTACATTTTAGAAATCATCATTTACAAACCTTATTAACTTAATAAACCTGTTTTAAGTCTAAAATCATTTAAGTTATTTTAAAACATTTAAATAAATCAAGCTGTGATGAAGCTTATAAATTATGATTATATTTTATAAAACATTACTCTTTTATTGCAAAACTTAAGTTATTTTACGAAAACTTGTTTTAATCGTATAAGAACATGAGTTAACTTATTTAAGGTAAGTACAAATCCTTCATTAGCCTCTATTTATTTAGTTATTAGCTTTTCGAGTTGATAATTAACTAAAATCATATCATGAGAATAATCTAAGTTTATTATCTATAAAATGAAATCACTAAGGATTTAGAAGTTAATCATATAAGACTAACATCACCCATACTTAGTACATTTCCTTAGCCTCTCATAAGTTTCCTTTTGGTTCTTTATCTTATTGTACTCATAGCATCTCATTATTTATATTATACTTAGTGTATTAGTTTAAGCACCGTTAGTTAATATTTAGAGTGTTAGAGTTTTAGTTTGACACTTGTGTAATACTTTTGAATACAACAGGCCTAGACACTTAGAAATACACCAAGTCTTCCTAAAACACTCTCCAATTGTCCCACCCGACTAGCCTATGTTTCAATTTACTTCCCAGGTTTATTTCTAAGTGTCTAGGCCTGTTTTCAAATTTGTTACGCTTGGATCTTGTTTAAGGGACAGTATCAGCAGAGAAACAGCTAATATCAATGGCCTTAAGATCATTAATGTTGATGACATGCTTCAGCCCCCATCTAGAATGCTAAGTTCGACACCCCAGGTTCAAAAGCCACTAACCCATCGATACTATCAATATCGATGGGGTTCTTTGCCAGAATCATTGGAGTGGATCGACCTTAGTAGTATCAAGGTGGTTCCATCAAACTTGCTTGGTCGACACTAGCAATATCGTCCCAAGAACGTAGCTGAAATCAGCGTCTGTCTTTACTACTTCCTTCAACATTTCTTGCTTCGATATTAGCCTACCAAGGTCCAAACTCGATGGAATCTTTCACACCCCAGGCCGGCGGGAACGGATCGGGTTTTCCCGTCGGGCGGAAGGTTCCCGGGGCGCGATATCTTTGAGTGATAATCAAATGATCAGATTGTTTACATAGCACATTAGATATAAATGAGAAATGTTAATCATGACATGAAATAGAATTACAAAGTTAAATTACATTGTACATCATAATTTAACTAAGTAAATCTAATAAAAAAGAATCAATGAGTTTATATCTTGAACTGTACAAGATATACAAAAGTGATTCACTGTTTTGTCATATGAAAAGTATGGAGTCAAAAGTAAGCTAGGTCTTCTAAGAGTCCACTAGCTTAACACTTGCACAATTGTATCTACACCTGTCCGTCACCTGAGAAAACATGCATTTAAACAAAGTCAACACTAGGTTGGTGAGTTCATAAGTAAGTAAATTGAAAACCATTGAATTGATCATGCACACATCCACACTGTCATACTTGTTACTTGTAATACTTGTTTCATCTGTACCACCCAGTGGCCTCTCCTTAGTTATATGTACAAGTAGTGTATCACCTGATCAAGTATGCTTATATATAGGGAATCACGCAAGGGTCAAGCCCAAACGCTATCCCACCACATACTCAGTCAAGTTCTACCCCACTTGCGATACAACTAAAGATATCCATTACCCGTTTGTTCATCGCATTTGATATGTATTCAGTTGTTGTATTGATTATAGAATAATATACTGTATGGGTTTTAATTATCAAACCGAAGTGTTGATAACCCTCGATGTATTAAGGAATTTTAGATTAATATAATCTTGTCCTTGTATTATTCTATACTTGAGGTGGGTTAACTGATGATACTCTATTAAATATTAAGAGTGTGAGTTAACCCCTTGCAACTTGTCCTTGAACCATAGTGCATAGAGCCTAAAAGGAATCCATTGTACTCCTCACATAATCAGAGTACAATGCATCCGATTTACCTCTACCACCTTGTATGTACCGCGGCCTCAACGAGAGCTATTACTAGTAGTGAAACATGAGGTGAAATCAGTTCCTCAACCTACTAATCAATAGGATCTGGTTGGATTAATTACTTATCGCTGCAAATTAATATCACCATGTGTCGCTTACCAGAACCTGACTTGAGGTCGCCCTGTCACCGGTCATACGTTACCGGCCAATGAATCAATACGATCAACATACTAGCCCTACAAGCTAGAGGTTTGTCAAACCTATGGTACCACTATGCTATCGTCGGTTTAGTCACGTCAAACTAACTGGTCAGCGAATTAAAGGAGCTTACATGATCAACTTGAACAAATAGGCACATGATTGAAGTGATATAATGCAAACAGGTCAAATGTAACTAATTGTAATTGTATTCACTTGTACTCTTGTTCTCATTGTAATATGTTCTCCGTGATATTAACAAAGTTAAATAAGAGCTTGTCTTATTAAATTATGTTAATTAATTGAGTGAATGATGTTGTTATCATGAAATTACATTATCATGATTATCATTCCAGGTTCCTTGTTCTCTTGTAATATAAGTTGAATTGAAAAGCTAAGTGTTATAAGAACTAGTCTTATTACACTTACTTAATTCTTGTATCGAATGATGTAATAAAGATGTGTTATCTTTATATCATTCTTATGTCTTGTTCTTGTCATCTTGATTCTTGTAATTGTTTCTATGTTAATTCTTGTAAGAGTAACTAAGTGTTGTAAGAGATAATCATACAACTATGTTATTCTATTGTCTTGATGAATTATGATATTATAATATCATAATCATCTTATTTTCCTTGTCATCATGCGATCATACAAGCAAGCATACAATGATTTATGATAATAAGCAATTTAATATCAAATAATCAAAGTATTAACAATATGTAAGCAAAACTTTTAAGTAAATAAAAGTAAAGCATGTTTCTCAGCCCCGAGAGTTTAAAATCAATAAAGATTAAAGAAAAAGGGGCATATGAACTCACCTTGTAGTTGTTGAGTTGACTTAGCTTAAACGAAAGAATGCACGCGCTCTGAGTTGTGATTGAGTGTGTTTTCACAATCCTGTATTGATTTCACAATAGTCGTAACTTAGGTATGTGTTGTAGGAACTTGAGCGTGTGTGGGTGTGTGTTAGCCATAAACTTGGGCTAACACTAGTAAGTCTCGGTCATGATTCGGCCCGGTTTCATTGCTATTGGAACTTGATAACACTTAACCCAATTAAGTTAAGGTTATTTATCTTTCTAATGATTTTATATTCAATTTGAATCAATGTCCTAGTAAAATAGTACTAAGTATAAAACTTAGTCTTTAGTTTAGAGGTTAAAAGCTCATTATTCCGTTTGTCTTAACCCTTGAAGCCGCATATAGTTCGTGTTCAAAGTATAGCTGTTTTCAATCATGTTGTTATTATTTTCAAGATAATCCCATACATGTTATTTATTGACTTAGTTTCAATTGTTTGACTCATCATAACGTATGCGGATCGAAGTTGAATTGGGCCGAATATGAAATGGGCCAAATAACACTGGGCCTAGTGGTATGGCCGAATTGTTGTATCAAGCCTAGTAAAAAGGGCTGTTGGGTCTGAACAGTGGGCCTCGGCAGTGTAATGGGCCCATTGAATGTATTGGGCCGTAACAGTTTCCTGGGCCACCTTGGGCCTGCCTTGTAAACTATGGCTTTGTGAATTGCTGTTTAGCCGATTGCTTAGGCATGTGGGCCAATTTATGTGTGTATTTTAGAGGTGGCCTTGGGCCTAACATATGTTGGGTTAGCAATTCCTCATGGGCCAGACAACTGGTGTTGGGCCATGTTATATGATGTTGGGCTGAACACAAGATATGGGTCAATTGGCTAGCCTTTTGGGCTTGGTTGCATTAGGTTGGATCAAATGAATTTGGTTGGGTCTTGTTTCAAACCAAGCTAGGTGGGCCGCATATGTTAGCCGAATAACTGATCTGGGCGTATGACTGGCAGTGGCCTAATGAATTGGCTCGAATGACCATGTATTGGCCGAAAGAAGGGAGGCGGCGAATGTGATGGTGGCACCGAATGGAGATGGTTGGATGGCGAATGGGAGCTGCCGAATGGGTGGGGTCGAATGGAGGTTCTGCTTGGCGAATGAAAGAATCTCGAATGAAGTTCGAATGAGACACCTAGCCGCCGAATGAAAGGGTTCGAATAGGGCCATTCGGCCGACACACCTCTCATTCGGCCAGCAGCAGGTCGTATGAGGGTTCGAACCAGTGATTAAACGAGGCTAGTACTCGGCTTCAGGATGCTCGTGGGAGGTGTTTGCAGGGTGTAAGGGTTGGAAGGAAACCAGCCAAAACTCGGTTAGGGTTAAGGTTAGACAAGAAGGTTTAAAAACCCTAATTTTCGAGACCTTGCAACTCGTTTTACCTCGTTTTCAGAAAGTTTGAGCTCCGATCTGTTGTACTTTTGTGTAGAGGGTGTTGAGAGCTTCGTGTAGGTTCGAAAATGGAGTGATTTGGCCAAGTATTGAGGGAGATATGGAGGAGAGAAGGTGGTTCTTGGTGGTGGTGTGGTGGTAGCCGGAAATGAGGGTTGGAGGGAGAAGGAGGAGATGAAAAATGAGAAAAATCTCTTATTTAGGGTTTATATATCCCGCGTGGTGTTCGGGTTCGTTTCGTTTGCTCGGTTCGCGTTTTCGTCGCGTAACCGGAAAATTACGCGTAATTTAAATAGATTTAAATAAACTAGGTTCATTTAATTATTTTGATGAGTTTCAAAATTGTAAAATGTTATTTATTTTACTTTATTAAATTACTTTCGTATCGTATCGTGTTTCGTTTTCGTTTCGTCAGATCGCGTCACCTTCGCGCGTAATTCGTTCGAATCGTCACCCGAACGAATACGACGATGGTTTTGCTTTCTGACTTTTGATTTCTACTTTCCAGTCATCATTTTAGAACGTTAAACTCACAGATATGTTTGTGTGAATCGTCACCCACGCAAACACACTGTCAGCTCGTTATTCTGAAACGACACTGCAGTTTATGTTTAAATTGTGTTTCCTCACTGTCGGACTCAACTAAACATCCTGCTTTCCACTTTGTTTTCACATTGAATTGTCGGCCATCTGATTCCTGTCATCTATGGACATCAGATCGCAACCGATTTGTTTTCGTTGTTCACTTGTAATCTGTTGTTTCTCGTGATTCGTTGTGTTAACTGTAATTAAGTTTTCACTTAATAAACACAACTAATATTTCAAATGTGCGTTGTACTTAATGTATTTAAGTTTGCACTAAAATACGTACAACTCTGTATTGCGTTCAGAATTCTGATAATGCGATAATTGTTCATGTACATGTATTTACACATAGTATAAAGTGAAAGTACACATACCGTACGGACTTGCCGGACGATCTGGTACTTGCTGTTACAGTCTCCCCTTGTTAAAGAAATTTCGTCCCGAAATTTAAGCATCAAATTCGGGCTTCAATTCTCAAACAGATGGGGATACTTTTATTTCATGTTGTCCTCGCGTTCCCAAGTAAATTCTGGTC
This sequence comes from Mikania micrantha, assembly GCA_009363875.1. Lineage (NCBI taxonomy): Eukaryota > Viridiplantae > Streptophyta > Magnoliopsida > Asterales > Asteraceae > Mikania > Mikania micrantha. The sequence continues at coordinate 84,709,424 of CM018693.1, forward strand.
CACGCTTGGAGTTCCATCGAACCTTTACAATAGGGATACGGCTTCGTTTCAGTCTCTTGACTTCACGTTCCATAATCTCTACAGGTTCTTCAATGAGATGTAATTGCTCGTCAATTTGTATCTCTTCCAACGGTATGATCAATGTTTCGTCTGCTAGACACCTGTTGAGATTTGATACATGAAATACATCGTGTACTCCGCTGAGTTCATCAGGGAGTCTGAGTCTGTATGCCACTGGACCTATGCGTTGAGTAATCTCAAACGGTCCGACATACTGAGGTGCTAGTTTGCCTTTAGCCCCAAATCGAACTACGCCTTTCCATGGGGACACTTTCAACATAACCCGGTCACCCACATCAAATTCCAAAGGCTTGCGCCGTTTGTCTGCGTAACTCTTTTGGCGGCTACGTGTTGCTGGTAATCGTTGTTGTATCTGGGCAATCTTATCAGTAGTTTCCTGAATAAGTTCAGGCCCAGTAATTCTGTTGTCTCCCACTTCGGTCCAACAAATTGGAGACCGACATTTTCTACCATAGAGGGCTTCAAACGGAGCACATCCAATGCTGCTGTGGTAGCTATTGTTGTAGGAGAACTCAATGAGTGGTAAATGTGTGTCCCAACTTCCACCGAAGTCCAGGATGCATGTTCTCAACATAGCCTCTAGGGTTTGAATGGTGCGCTCGCTTTGTCCATCCGTTTGTGGATGATAAGCAGTGCTCAAGTTAACACTTGTCCCTAAGGATTGTTGCAATGATTGCCAGAACCGCGAAGTAAATCGACTGTCCCGGTCTGAAATAATAGATAATGGCACACCGTGCCTCACTACTATCTCATCAATGTATAGTCTTGCAAGTTTCTCCATCTTGTACGTCTCTCTGATCGGTAAAAAGTGTGCGGACTTGGTTAATCTATCAATGATAACCCAAATCGAATCGTGTCCGCTGGAAGTGCGGGGTAGCTTGGTAATGAAATCCATAGCTATTTGTTCCCACTTCCATTGTGGTATTTCTGGTTGTTCCAGTAAACCCGAAGGCTTCTGGTGTTCAGCTTTGACTTTAGCACATGTGAGACATTTGCCAACATAAGTGGCAATGTCTTTCTTCATACCCGGCCACCAATAAAATGACCTAAGATCTTGGTACATCTTATCGGCACCAGGATGAACTGAATAGCGTGTCTTGTGTGCCTCGTCAAGAATGAGTGTTCGAAGTTCATCTACTGCCGGAATCCAAACACGATCCAGATAATAGATAACTCCATCTTGTCTTGTCTCAAAATGTTTCTCGGCTCCACAATCGAGTTCGCGTTTCAGATTGTCTCTTGCCACTGCCTCCTGTTGTGCTTGTAAAATATGATCTCTCAAACTTGTTTGCACTGTCATTCCCATTGCGCGAACACGTAAGGGTTTGACTTTTTCCTTCCGACTCAAAGCATCTGCAACAACATTTGCTTTGCCCGGATGGTATTTGATCACACAATCGTAATCGTTCAGAAGCTCAACCCAACGTCTCTGTCTCATGTTGAGCTCCTTTTGATCAAATATGTGTTGTAAACTCTTGTGATCTGTGAAGATAGTGCACTTGGTACCATAAAGGTAATGTCTCCAAATCTTTAGTGCAAAAACCACAGCTCCCAGTTCAAGATCGTGTGTCGTGTAATTCTTCTCATGTATCTTCAGTTGTCGTGAGGCATAAGCAATAACTTTGTCTCGTTGCATCAAAACACATCCGAGTCCCTGATGGGAAGCATCACAGTAAACTACAAAGTCATCACTGCCTTCTGGGAGTGTTAGGATTGGAGCATTGCACAATTGTTGTTTCAGTGTCTGGAATGCCTCTTCTTGTTTATAGGTCCACACAAAAGGTTCAGACTTCTGTGTGAGTTTGGTGAGAGGCAAGGCTATCTTAGAGAAATTCGAAATGAATCTCCTGTAATAACCTGCCAATCCCAAAAATGATCGGATCTCTATCGGTGTTGTAGGCACATCCCAGTTCTTGATTGCTTCTATCTTGGCAGGATCCACATGAATACCATCACTGTTAATCACGTGACCCAAGAATTGAACTTCTCTTAACCAAAATTCACACTTGGAGAACTTGGCATAGAGTTGTTCCTCTTTCAGAAGCTCCAAAACTGTCCTGAGGTGTTGTTCGTGTTCCTTCTCGTTCTTTGAATAAATCAGTATATCATCAATAAAGACGATAACAAACTGATCAAGATATGGCTTGCACACCCTGTTCATCAAATCCATGAACACAGCCGGTGCGTTCGTCAAACCAAACGGCATCACCATGAATTCGTAATGACCATATCGGGTACGAAAAGCCGTCTTGGGTATGTCTTCTTCTTGTATCCGGAGCTGATGATAACCTGATATCAGGTCTATCTTTGAAAAGTATTGTGCTCCCTGTAACTGATCGAACAAATCATCAATCCTCGGTAACGGGTACCGATTCTTGATGGTGAGTTTGTTGAGTTCTCGATAATCGATGCACATTCTGATAGTTCCATCCTTCTTTTTCACAAAAAGAACCGGAGCTCCCCACGGGGAAAAGCTCGGTCGGATGAATCCTTTATCGAGGAGTTCTTGCAACTGGTTGGACAACTCTTGCATCTCCGATGGTGCGAGTCTGTAGGGAGACTTGGCTACAGGAGTTGCTCCCGGAATCAAATCGATGCGGAACTGCACCGCTCTCTCGGGTGGCAGTCCTGGTAAGTCATCCGAAAACACTTCTGTAAAATCTCTCACAATCGGTACATCTTGAATCTTGATTTCTTTCTTGTCTTTCTGAATCACGTGAGCTAGGAATGCCACACATTGTTTCCGTAAGCACTTGTGAGCTTTCATGCACGAGATTATCTTGACACTGCGTTTCGCTTGGTCTCCACGAATCTCCAAGACCTCATTGTTCTCCATAGGAATGCGTAGTAGTTTATCGGAACAGATGAACTCGACTCTGTTAAGAGATAGCCAATCCATTCCGATAATAACATCGAAACTGCCCAGCTCCATCGGTATCAAATCGATGGAAAATGTATGATCACCAAGTGTTAGTGGGCAATTCCTAAGTACTGTGTCAACTGTAATCTGTTTGCCATTAGCTATCTCAATAGTGTAAGGGGAGTCTAATGATTCCTTAACATGATTAAGATGGCTAGCAAAATCGGATGAGATAAAACTCTGATCCGCACCAGTATCAAATAATATAGAGGCATAGAAATCAGATAGGAGAAATGTACCCGTAATGACGTTCGGGTCTTGTCTAGCTGCAGCAGCTCCTATCTGAAAGGCTCGTCCTCTTGGTGCTTGAGCCCTTTGTTGATTTCTCTTGGGGCAATCCCTAGAGAAGTGACCAGGTTCACCACAGTTGTAGCAAGACCTGCGATCAGTAGCAGCAGTAGTAGTAGCTGCATTGTTGTTTCTGTTTGGAGCTCCCGTGCTCCTGCAGCGGTTTACCCAGTGGCTAAACTTTCCACAGTTTGTGCATTGCATGCACTGAGAGTTTGGCGCATGATGATACTGACAAGTATTGCACAAAGGTGCAGTGCCAGTGTAGGGCTTCCTGACTTGTAGTGGTGGTGGCTGATTAAGCATTGGGGCTTGAGTAGTGGCAGCAAAGTTCCTTGCCACTTTTTGTTTCTTAGCCGGACGTTTATCCAACTTCTTGGAAGTTCCAGCTTTGGCTGTTTCAGTCTCATCCTTTAAAACTCCAGACCTTACCATCACCTTGGTAAGTTTAGCTGAGAGGGAGATAGCAGCCTCCAAAGTAGCAGGATAAGCAGCCAACACGATACTTTGGGTGCAAGAAGGTAATCCCGCCACATAACGGTCAATCAGCTTTTCCAATGTTGGTACCATTTCTGGCACCAAAGCTACCAACTCATGATAGCGAGTGGTGAAGGTCATATGATCAGCTCCCTTCATTACATGGTTCGAGAGTTCAGTCTCCAGCAGCTGTAGTTCGTGTTTCGGACATAATTCGTTCCTCACAAGAAGCTTAAATTCTGCCCATGGCATCGCCATTGCTTCATCTCTTCCCTTTGCTCGAATCTGAGCATTCCACCATGTCAATGCTCGCTTGCTGAATGAACCAGCTGCATAGCAAACTTTATGGTGTTCTGGACAGCTGCTAATGTCCAGAATGTTCTCCATCTTTTCTAGCCATTGGATCAGTCCAACAGCTCCTTCGACTCCTGTGAAACTTGGGGGTTTGCATCCTACAAAAGACTTGTAGGAGTAGTCCGAAGTATGACTAGTGTTTCCACTAGCCTCTCCTGTGGTATGGCCAGAAATGTTGTCGTGGCCTTGAATCCTGTTTATCATCTCTGGGATGACATCTTTCAGCTGACTTGTCAGTTGAGTACTCAGCAGGGTTGCCAAGGCGATAGTAGCAGGATCTATCATCTGAACATTGCTTGAGCCTGGTGGTGGAGAGTGTGGAGGAGGAGGAGGTGGAGGCGGTTGTGTAGGAGAGTCAGCTGGTGATGGAGTCGATGAATGCGGAGCTGAACCTTGAGTCAACGGTAATAGAGGTGGTTGTCTTCGCGGCGGCATTCTGATCATAACCGAAAAGAAATCGGTTAGTGCAGTGATCAGAAGCAGAAGACATTATGCAAATAGAATCCTATATCATAAGAACTCTACATGAGGGTCCCTAGGTTATAGTCTAGGCCAAACCGTTTAAGTAATATGACCTATAATTCTCTATAACCATGGCTCTGATACCCATCTGTCACACCCCGGGCTGGCGGGAACGGATCGGGTTTTCCCGTCGGGCGGAAGGTTCCCGGGGCGCGATATCTTTGAGTGATAATCAAATGATCAGATTGTTTACATAGCACATGAGATATAAATGAGAAATGTTAATCATGACATGAAATAGAATTACAAAGTTAAATTACATTGTACATCATAATTTAACTAAGTAAATCTAATCAAAAAGAATCAATGAGTTTATATCTTGAACTGTACAAGATATACAAAAGTGATTCACTGTTTTGTCATATCAAAAGTATGCAGTCAAAAGTAAGCTAGGTCTTCTAAGAGTCCACTAGCTTAACACTTGCACAATTGTATCTACACATGTCCGTCACCTGAGAAAACATGCATTTAAACAAAGTCAACACTAGGTTGGTGAGTTCATAAGTAAGTAAATTGAAAACCATTGAATTGATCATGCACACATCCACACTGTCATACTTGTTACTTGTAATACTTGTTTCATCTGTACCACCCAATGGCCTCTCCTTAGTTATATGTACAAGTAGTGTATCACCTGATCAAGTATGCTTATATATAGGGAATCACGCAAGGGTCAAGCCCAAACGCTATCCCACCACATACTCAGTCAAGTTCTACCCCACTTGCGATACAACTAAAGATATCCATTACCCGTTTGTTCATCGCATTTGATATGTATTCAGTTGTTGTATTGATTATAGAATAATATACTGTATGGGTTTTAATTATCAAACCGAAGTGTTGATAATATAATCTTGTCCTTGTATTATTCTATACTTGAGGTGGGTTAACTGATGATACTCTATTAAATATTAAGAGTGTGAGTTAACCCCTTGCAACTTGTCCTTGAACCATAGTGCATAGAGCCTAAAAGGAATCCATTGTACTCCTCACATAATCAGAGTACAATGCATCCGATTTACCTCTACCACCTTGTATGTACCGCGGCCTCAACGAGAGCTATTACTAGTAGTGAAACATGAGGTGAAATCAGTTCCTCAACCTACTAATCAATAGGATCTGGTTGGATTAATTACTTATCGCTGCAGATTAATATCACCATGTGTCGCTTACCAGAACCTGACTTGAGGTCGCCCTGTCACCGGTCATACGTTACCGGCCAATGAATCAATACGATCAACATACTAGCCCTACAAGCTAGAGGTTTGTCAAACCTATGGTACCACTATGCTATCGTCGGTTTAGTCACGTCAAACTAACTGGTCAGCGAATTAAAGGAGCTTACATGATCAACTTGAACAAATTGGCACATGATTGAAGTGATATAATGCAAACAGGTCAAATGTAACTAATTGTAATTGTATTCACTTGTACTCTTGTTCTCATTGTAATATGTTCTCCGTGATATTAACAAAGTTAAATAAGAACTTGTCTTATTAAATTATGTTAATTAATTGAGTGAATGATGTTGTTGTCATGAAATTACATTATCATGATTATCATTCTAGGTTCCTTGTTCTCTTGTAATATAAGTTGAATTGAAAAGCTAAGTGTTATAAGAACTAGTCTTATTACACTTACTTAATTCTTGTATCAAATGATGTAATAAAGATGTGTTATCTTTATATCATTCTTATGTCTTGTTCTTGTCATCTTGATTCTTGTAATTGTTTCTATGTTAATTCTTGTAAGAATAACTAAGTGTTGTAAGAGATAATCATACAACTATGTTATTCTATTGTCTTGATGAATTATGATATTATAATATCATAATCATCTTATTTTCCTTGTCATCATGCGATCATACAAGCAAGCATACAATGATTTATGATAATAAGCAATTTAATATCAAATAATCAAAGTATTAACAATATTTAAGCAAAACTTTTAAGTAAATAAAAGTAAAGCATGTTTCTCAGCCTCGAGAGTTTAAAATCAATAAAGATTAAAGAAAAAGGGGCATATGAACTCACCTTGTAGTTGTTGAGTTGACTTAGCTTAAATGAAAGAATGCACGCGCTCTGAGTTGTGATTGAGTGTGTTTTCACAATCCTGTATTGATTTCACAATAGTCGTAACTTAGGTATGTGTTGTAGGAACTTGAGCGTGTGTGGGTGTGTGTTAGCCATAAACTTGGGCTAACACTAGTAAGTCTCGGTCATGATTCGGCCCGGTTTCATTGCTATTGGAACTTGATAACACTTAACCCAATTAAGTTAAGGTTATTTATCTTTCTAATGATTTTATATTCAATTTGAATCAATGTCCTAGTAAAATAGTACTAAGTATAAAACTTAGTCTTTAGTTTAGAGGTTAAAAGCTCATTATTCCGTTTGTCTTAACCCTTGAAGCCGCATATAGTTCGTGTTCAAAGTATAGCTGTTTTCAATCATGTTGTTATTATTTTCAAGATAATCCCATACATGTTATTTATTGACTTAGTTTCAATTGTTTGACTCATCATAACGTATGCGGATCGAAGTTGAATTGGGCCGAATATGAAATGGGCCAAATAACACTGGGCCTAGTGGTATGGCCGAATTGTTGTATCAAGCCTAGTAAAAAGGGCTGTTGGGTCTGAACAGTGGGCCTCGGCAGTGTAATGGGCCCATTGAATGTATTGGGCCGTAACAGTTTCCTGGGCCACCTTGGGCCTGCCTTGTAAACTATGGCTTTGTGAATTGCTGTTTAGCCGATTGCTTAGGCATGTGGGCCAATTTATGTGTGTATTTTAGAGGTGGCCTTGGGCCTAACATATGTTGGGTTAGCAATTCCTCATGGGCCGGACAACTGGTGTTGGGCCATGTTATATGATGTTGGGCTGAACACAAGATATGGGTCAATTGGCTAGCCTTTTGGGCTTGGTTGCATTAGGTTGGATCAAATGAATTTGGTTGGGTCTTGTTTCAAACCAAGCTAGGTGGGCCGCATATGTTAGCCGAATAACTGATCTGGGCGTATGACTGGCAGTGGCCTAATGAATTGGCTCGAATGACCATGTCTTGGCCGAAAGAAGGGAGGCGGCGAATGTGATGGTGGCACCGAATGGAGATGGTTGGATGGCGAATGGGAGCTGCCGAATGGGTGGGGTCGAATGGAGGTTCTGCTTGGCGAATGAAAGAATCTCGAATGAAGTTCGAATGAGACACCTAGCCGCCGAATGAAAGGGTTCGAATAGGGCCATTCGGCCGACACACCTCTCATTCGGCCAGCAGCAGGTCGTATGAGGGTTCGAACCAGTGATTAAACGAGGCTAGTACTCGGCTTCAGGATGCTCGTGGGAGGTGTTTGCAGGGTGTAAGGGTTGGAAGGAAACCAGCCAAAACTCGGTTAGGGTTAAGGTTAGACAAGAAGGTTTAAAAACCCTAATTTTCGAGACCTTGCAACTCGTTTTACCTCGTTTTCAGAAAGTTTGAGCTCCGATCTGTTGTACTTTTGTGTAGAGGGTGTTGAGAGCTTCGTGTAGGTTCGAAAATGGAGTGATTTGGCCAAGTATTGAGGGAGATATGGAGGAGAAAAGGTGGTTCTTGGTGGTGGTGTGGTGGTAGCCGAAAATGAGGGTTGGAGGGAGAAGGAGGAGATGAAAAATGAGAAAAATCTCTTATTTAGGGTTTATATATCCCGCGTGGTGTTCGGGTTCGTTTCGTTTGCTCGGTTCGCGTTTTCGTCGCGTAACCGGAAAATTACGCGTAATTTAAATAGATTTAAATAAACTAGGTTCATTTAATTATTTTGATGAGTTTCAAAATTGTAAAATGTTATTTATTTTACTTTATTAAATTACTTTCGTATCGTATCGTGTTTCGTTTTCGTTTCGTCAGATCTTGTCACCTTCGCGCGTAATTCGTTCGAATCGTCACCCGAACGAATACGACGATGGTTTTGCTTTCTGACTTTTGATTTCTACTTTCCAGTCATCATTTCAGAACGTTAAACTCACAGATATGTTTGTGTGAATCGTCACCCACGCAAACACACTGTCAGCTCGTTATTCTGAAACGACACTGCAGTTTATGTTTAAATTGTGTTTCCTCACTGTCGGACTCAACTAAACATCCTGCTTTCCACTTTGTTTTCACATTGAATTGTCGGCCATCTGATTCCTGTCATCTATGGACATCAGATCGCAACCGATTTGTTTCCGTTGTTCACTTGTAATCTGTTGTTTCTCGTGATTCGTTGTGTTAACTGTAATTAAGTTTTCACTTAATAAACACAACTAATATTTCAAATGTGCGTTGTACTTAATGTATTTAAGTTTTCACTAAAATACGTACAACTGTGTATTGCGTTCAGAATTCTGATAATGCGATAATTGTTCATGTACATGTATTTACACATAGTATAAAGTGAAAGTACACATACCGTACGGACTTGCCGGACGATCTGGTACTTGCTGTTACAGAATCTGTTTCAAAATTCAGTCTAAGAGGTTCCTTAGCATCCTAGGTTGATTGTGAGTGAATCCTAAGAGTGTGAAGGTTCGAAATGAGCTGGAAAAACCAAGTCATTCGAAGAAGATAGTGAATTGTATAAAGTTCTGAAAATCAGTGATTTCTTACTCATTTCTACAGCATTTTTGGCGATTCTAGGCTCAATTTCTTCATCTCTTCACGATCTACACGTTTCCACGGACGTTTTGACACCAAACTCACCCAATTTGGTGCAGATTTGAGGAAGTTATGGGGTTTTTAGTCAGAGAGTAATGTAGAGAGAGAAAGTGCCGGATTTTAGAGGGAGAGAATGGGTTGGTGTATGTAATAAATAACATTTGATGTCATTTTAACACTTTAATCGTTCGAGCGTGTTCGGGTTCGTTCCGTTTCGCTCGATTTCTCGTGTACGTGTCGGTTTTTCGGCTTTCTCGTAACGAAACGTTACAATACTTTAAAATAGAGTTTTCTAATTTATTTTAAGTGGTAATTCCTAGTAAATTAACTTAATATCTTTTATTTGTTTTTTAAATTTCAAGAACGTTTAATTTAATTGTTTTATCGGTTCGTATCGTTTTCGCGCGTTTTCGTACGAATCGTCACTCGTTCGAAGACGACGACAACGTTACTTTCCAATATGGTTTTCTATTTATTAGACATCATTCAGAATGTCAAACTCACATATATATTCGTACAAATCGTCACCCACACGAATACTCCATCAGTTTAATATTCATGTAACGACGTCCGTTATTGTTTTGATTTATACGTTCTCACATACGTTCATACTTAATAAAGTCCTATCAAACAATCACATATAGTTTCACATCATAGTTTAGCATCTTGGATCATGTCATTATCGTATCTATATGTGTTGTTTGTTTGTATTGGGTTTCTACACTGTTTGCAGGTTATTCACTTAGAATGTACACAAAATAGTTCACAGGAATTTTCCGTACACATATCTACGTTAGAGTCCTACTGTTCCGATCTGTCGTTTAGGCACTGATGTTACATAAGAAAACATTCAACCGTTAGAACACAATAAAGCCAGCAAAATCGTTTTGTAAAGTAAATTATTTACTCAAAAACCGAATCACGACCAAATGAACTATTATAATAAGTTATAAACCTTTGAAATATTATATGAATATATAATAACATAAAACAAGTAGCAAACATGTTGAAAACAATACATTATCAAAGATTGCACAAGCCTTATTATACCTTAATATTATGTTAAAATAATGTTACATACTTATTATAGTATTACCTTGAAAACAATGTGTTACAAACCGTTGTAAATATTTGAAATTCAAAATAAATCACTTTTGTGTTGAACAAACACCTAAAAATTATAAAATCATTTTAAATGTATTAATGTTATAGATAATAAGTTAAAACTAACTTTATGAATTTATCTTATATTATTTTGCATTTAAAGTCTTGAATATGGCTACCGACTTAAACTGTCAGAACCTACACGAACTCAATTCTAGAAATTTTTAAACTAATTTTGTATACTTATTATTATATATTTAATTTAATATTTACTACAATCAAAATGATATATTACTTATATAATAACCAAAATCATGTAAAAATAAAATAAAACATGTATCGAGTTAAAAATTTCTAAACGAATGAAAATGTACAAATCATTAAATTTTCAAAATCAACACATGAATTGCTCATTTACACATGTAACTCATCAATACATAAAATCTGGAAAGTTCATTTTATTGAGGATATAGTGAATAACAACATTCAGGTAAATAAACTTCACCAAATAAAGTTTCAACAACGAAAACTTACTAAATATAGAAACTTTATAAAGCAATAACACCATATAAGTAAATAAACTTTTCACGAATATAAGAAATGGGCTATAGAGCATAAGTCAATATACTATTGTTAGATAATAATAATAATACTAATACTAATAATAATAATAATAATAATAATAATAATAATAATAATAATAATAATAATAGGTAGGCATGTAGAAGCATCAACCTAATTGTGACATAATTTCAAGTGACCTAGGATCTTATACTCTGTGAGTTCTCGTGCTTTTAACTTCCCTTTTGTTTTACTATCTTGGGTTGAATGCATGCTATTATATAAAAAAGTGTATGAATAATCAAGATTTCCCCATTCTAAGTTATCCATGTATAGCACTCCATTAACTCTCTTGTGTAGAGCCATTAGTAATGTGGATAGTACTATTTTTTTGAAGCCCCCTCACGTAGTGGAAACACCACCGCGCATGTTCACCAACTACTATATGTCCAATCATGGGGATATGGACATTGGGATGCTTAGGTAAATGACTAGAACATTGTACGTGATATGGAAATGTGACTATATCAAGGATTGGATGTGCGACTTGTATTATACTACACTGGTTATTCAAAATGTTATAAATCATTGTTTAATGTTCTAAAAACTCGCAAGTTCTCACTAGTTTTTGCTGATAAAATATTTTTAAGCATGTATTTCAGGAAAGTAATGAATGGAAGAAAGAACTTAAGAAGGAAGCACAGCCGAGGGCTCACATTATTAGCTTCCGCATGTTATTAGACTATTATGTTATCTTAAAGACCATGTAATGTAATGTAAAGGCACAGTGCAAACAATATATACACTTTGACCTATTATGGTTGTGTGTCAGAAATAACTTAATTTTATTGGCATGGTTTTGGGCCTAGTCATCTAAATAAAGATATGCTTATTTAAGTTTAATTTTGGTATGCAATCTATATGTCCTCGCGCCCCCATGTGAGGATGTGACATCTACACTTTTGGATATCATCCATAGGATATTGGACGTAGCTAATTTAACCGGAACAACCGAAGATTAAGATTTATTAACTTAGCTACATATTTTGTGAAACTCGTTGTAACTATTTGATGATAAATATGGTTTTGTGTAATTACTTTGAATGATTAAATGATATGTGAACATACATTATAGGCGCCCATGAGCTTATGAAAAATCTTCACAATCCTCGTGACATCCCGATAATTCCGCCGTCGGTCGGGGTGTTACACACGTATATTATAATTGTTATTTTGATGTAAAGTTTTAAATTATTAATGCACATTGTAAACCCAAGTTATAACTACATTTGCATCCATAAAATACCTAAAAAGGGTAAATAAAAGATACAAAAAAGTATTTACCTATCTTTGTTGGCCACACCTTAAATACAAAAATGAAATTCAAAAAAATTAGTAACGACTGTTACTATATCATATAATTTTAAAGTGAATTATGTCGTAAGAGTTAGTGTCATTCAGCCATAAAATTCGTACTAGCAATAAAAAGTGGTTGTCGCTACTCAGTAAAATCCAAAAGCTTACAACATTGTGAAATTGAGTGTTGTGACTAATACAAACACACATGTAACGATCAAGACAATGTTAATCAATGTAAAAATATAGCTAAAATATATAACTATCAATATAATTTCCTTTTAATGTAAATAACTACTTCAAAAGCAGATGATTATGAATAATTGTCAAGAACTTTGGATCTAATACAAAATCCAACCCAGATATTTATTAACCCACAGAAATACGAAGTTCTTTACGGAGGTAACTATAAACAAGAAAACACCAAAAAACTGGTAAAGATGATCAATACAATCATCTACTCAAAACTATTAACAGCGGAACGCTTTACAAACATACGATCAGAAGATCTCTCAACCAGAAAGATTCAATAAACCCTAATCGCATATGAAGAACCAAGACATAACTCTCTAGAGAACTCAATCTGATTGTTAACTTTCTAGTTGAGTCAATACTTCTCTTTATAACCGGAAGTTGGAAGGATAGCCCAGCAACCAGAAACCCAAGTCTTATTCACACAGTTACAGCCCAGCTATCCTATCCAGTAGCCCAGCAAACTTATTTATACCTCATAAAAGAATAAACAACAATAACACATATTTAAGTAAGTACAAATATAGACAGTTATTGAATTAATCATAAAGAGATATTTTCAACACCTCCCCTAATTTAATAACCAAAAACATCAAACACCCAAGCAACTTAATCAAATATTCATGTTGATTTACAAGTAAACCTTTTCTAAAAATATAAGCTAATTGATTTTGCGAATCAATTTTCTCAGCCTTAATACAACCACTTGTAAAACATTTATTAGCCATATTACATCACATGTCGCAGCACACATAGATCGATACTCTGCTTTTGCAGTAGATTGAGATACTGTGGACTGCTTTTTACTTTTCCACGACACTAAAGAATTCCCAAGAAAAACACAAAAACCACTTGCAGATATTCTAGATTCTATACATTTTGCCCAATCAGAATATGCATATGACTTTAAATCAAAAGAATTATCTTTACAGAACTGAATACCCTTACCAGGTGACCTTTTTAAGTACCTTAACAGTCTCATCCCAATCTGAAAATGAGAATTCGTTGGACAATGCATAAACTGACTCAAAAAATGAACATAATAAGTAATATCAGGTCGTCTATGTGACAAATAAATTAATTTTCCTACCAGCTTCTGATAACTAGTAACATTAACAAGAACCGAATCATCTCTACTACATAACCCAGTCACAATATGATTCGCTTCAATTGGATTGTTCACTGGTCTGCATCCTGTCATGCCATACTCAGCTAACAAATCCAAACAATATTTTCTTTGAGACAAACAAATACCTTTTCATTGTTAATAACTTCAATACCAAGAAAATACTTAAGAACCCCAAGGTCCTTAATCAAAAATTTAGTTCTTAAAGAATCTTTGACCTTAGATATTTCATGAAAACTGTTACCAGTGATGACAATATCATCAACATATACTAACAAAACCAAAAAAATTGAATCATAAATTTTTATAAACAATGAGTAATCACACTTACTCTGTTCAAACCCCAACTCTAACAACACACTTACAATTTTTGTATTCCACATTCGTGGAGCCTGTTTCAACCCATATAATGATTTTTTAAACCTACATACTTTAGATTCATGCTTTGAGAAATAACCTTCTGGTATAGTCATGTATACTTCCTCATATAATTCACCATATAAAATGCATTGTTAACATCAAGTTGATACAAAATCCAATCATATTGCACTGCTATAGCAATAACACACCTAACAGTCACCATTTTAGCAACTGGTAAAAATGTCTCGTCAAAATCTATACCCTCACGTTGATTAAAGCCTTTAGCTTCCAATTTAGCCTTATACCTCTCAATCTCTCCATCATATCTATACTTGATCTTATATACCCATTTACAGCCGATAGCCTTTCGGCTAGAAGGTAAATCTACTAGATCCAAAGTATCATTTCTATGTAGAGTTTCTAACTCTTCATTCACGGCTGTTACCAAGTTAGGATCATTTACAGCCTCAAAAAAATTCCTAGGTTCACTACTTTTATCTAACATAGAAGTAAAACATAAACATTCAGCAGATAATCTAGCATAATTCACTACCTTTTTAGGTCATATTTAACTTTTCCTTCAACAGTATAATCATCAAATTTTTTAGGAAAGGTTATATTCCTCGTTCACCTCCTAATAAAAAAAAATAGATTATTGAGACTTTCTTGATCATTAGTTTTAGAGTCACTAGAAACATTTTCTTTAAAAGGAAACATTGACTCATAAAACTTCACATCTCTTGAAAAAATAACTATTTTTTATCCAAACTCCAAAATTTATAACCCTTCTTTTGATTTAAGTAACCCAGTAAAACACATTTTTCAGCGCGACTACTAAACTTATGATCAACATTTAAAATTGTGTTAAAACAAAGACAACCACATACACGAAGGTGACTCAACAGTGGTTTAAAACCATATATAAGCTCATAAGGATATCTACCATTCAATATTGATGAAGGAGTCTTGTTAATCAAGTAAGCAGCCGTCAATATACATTTTAACCAGAATTTCAAAGGAAAATTTCCTTGAAATAATAAAGACCTGGCAACATTTAGAAGGTGTATGTGTTTCCTCTCAGCAATGCCATTTTGATGAGGTTTATAGACACATGAGGTTTGATGAAGTATTCCATTCATTTTACAAAAATCAGCCATCTGTTTATTAAAGAACTTAGTACCGTTATCACTTCTAAAGACTTTAATTCCTTTTTCAAACTGATTCTTAATTAAAGCAACAAATTCCTGAATACAAGTAAACACTTCATCTTTAGATTTAATCAAATACACCCACGCAGCTCTTGTATAATAATCAACAACAGTGAGAAAGAGTTTAAACCCTCTCTGCTAGTTTCTCTATAAGGCCCAAAACATCAAGATGAACAAGTTCACCAAGATGTTTAGTTTTATGATCACTTAAAGGAAACGAATCTTGATTTTGCTTTGCCTTATGGCAAGTCTCATAAGAGCCTTTATTATCAAAATGATTTAATTTTAAGTCTTCCTTTAATATTTACAAAACATGTTCAGAGGGGTGCCCTAATCTAGCATGCCATAGATTTACATTCTCATAGAAATTAAAATAGCTCCTAGAAGTTAACACATTACCCCATTAATAGACGCCATCTGACTGATCACCAGTCACCAACATTTACTTTGTTAAAGAATCCTAAACAAAACATTTATACTCATTAAAACATATTATCAGCTTATTATCTCTAGTCAACTTATACACAGGGATCAAATTTATATAGTAATCAGGAACTACAAACACATTTTGAAGAACTATATCATCAGACAGTTTAATATCTCCTATTACAGCAACATTTGCATTAGTCCCATTTGGGTGTTTTACTATCACATTCAAATCTGTCATATCTATTTTATTGAACATGTTCTCATCTATCATTACCATGTGTTGATTAGCTCCTACATCAATTATCCAACTAGTTTTATTATTCCCAATTAAGACACTAAACACTGGTTTAGACACACTACTAGAACAAAAGGAATTGTTAAAACTTCCCAAAGCATTACAGCTTTGTGATCCCTCACAAGTTTTTTCATTTAGCAGGGGCAACAGTTTGGCCACCTACTCATTTGAAAAAGAGTCCAAACTACCAGAGTCATTACCATCAAATGTTTCAGATACATCATTTTTACTAAAACCACCTTTTTTTTCCCTTGGCCAAACCTAGTTTTCATCCATGAAGGGTACCCAACAACTTCAAAGCATTTTTCACTGGTATGTCCAGTTTGATTACAATGTGAACATTTTATCCCTTTGTTGTTTGAAAAATTATTCAGTTTTTCTTAAAATCAGCAGGTTGATTATTTACAAAGACAAACCCCACATTTTGGCTCAATCCTTTTCGAGAATTTCCACTAGAATTTATATGGGATTCCTCCCTAGAAATTATAGCAAATGCTTCTTTAACAGAAGGTAAGGGATCTTTAATCAACAAATTTTTTTGACTGAGTGATACACACTATCTAATCCAATTAGAAATTGCATTAGTTTTATCAAGTGATTAAAATCACTGAATTGTTTTGCAACATTACGAACACAGACAGGTAATTGCAAAATTTTGTCAAGTTGATTCCACATAATATTCAATTTATGATAATACTCAGATAAAGATAAACCACCTTGACTAAAACCATTTATTCTTTGATATAAATCAAACACAACTAATCCATCCACTTTATCATAAGTCTCTTTTAATTCTTTCCAAACCTAACTAGCAAGTTTAGAGTAAACATGACCCATATAAATTTCATCACTAATAGAATTCAATATCCAAGTAATAACAATGGAATTACACCTGTCCCATTGTCTAGAAAGTATATCATCATCAATTGACCTAGTACATGTACCATCTATAAACCCCATTTTATTTTTGACCTTTAAAGCAAGAATCAATGCATTAGCCCATACCGTATAATTTTCAGTACCCTTGAGTTTTATATTTGTTACAGTTAGGTTACTGGAATCACTTGCATGTAGATATAAAGGATTACTTATATCAAGCTTACTGACCAATGTACCAATAATAGTACCATCTGCCATTATTCAATCCTAGTTGATCATAAATGCAACATAGACTAATTCTAGTAACACCTCTACAATCTTTTCCCTTTGTCGTCAAGACCATTACACAGGCTTTCACACTAATCAGGTTAGCAGATCAAGGACTAGTCCAGACAGAAAAAGACTGGAGCACTTTGGAATTTCTAGTGTTTGTTTGATCATGCACACTATTTGTGTGACAACTACTGCAATTTTGACTAATACACCAACGGAAAAAACCCGAAGATATACAAACCCAAAAGACACACAAATCACTTATTAATGGAAAGATCTCACCCAAGTTAGCTAGATCGAATAGATTCTGCTCCTCCCCTTTATGAATCTGATTTTTCCTTTCTCTTCAACTGTTTAATCTTCAGATCTACCGACTTCAGATCTACCACGATCGGGTGGATAACTGATGTATCCGGCTTCAAGATCTAGGGTTTCAGTTTATCATCGTTCTTCGACTTCACGAGACCCGATCTACACACTATCAAGAGCCAATCATGGCTCTGATACCATGTCAAGAACTTTGGATCTAATACAAAATCCAACCCAGATATTTATTCACCCACAGAAATGTGACAACTAGTACCAGATAATCTGGAAATCCCTAAGGTATGTGTATTTTCACTATTTACTATGTGTATATACTATGTGTTAAACAGTTATGTGACAACAAGGGTATGAATACAATTAACAGTTGTATATATTTCAATAAGAATTGAAATATAAATATACAACAACACATGTGAAACAACAATTGTGAGAATAAATGACAAATACAAATCGGTTGCGATATAATATCCACAAATAACAGGAATCAGATGGCCGAAAATTCAGTGAGAATAAAGTGTAGAATCATTCATAACAATGTGAAAATAGTTAATTTTAGTCGTGTTCGTCAGTGAGAAATCCAATTCAAAATAACAATTCAGTATCGTTCATGAATAATAAATTAACAGTGTGTTTGCGTGGGTGACGATTCGAACGAATACGCGCGAACGCGAAACGATATGACGAAACAAATAAAATAAACGTTTCGAAACAATAAAATAAAGAAAAGAAATATAAAATATTTACTAGGAATAACCACCTTAAAAGAATAAAATATAACTATTTTTATCTAAAAGTCTTAAATTTCGCGTTACGTTACGGAACGTGACGTAAACTTAAAAAATGAGCAAACAAAACGAACCCAAAACAAGAGTGAGTATAAAACCCTTAAACATATTTATTTCTCTCATTTAATTCTATCACCTACTCATGTTCTCTCAACATTCACGTTTTCTCCTCTCTCTCTCGCTACACATTCTCTCTCTCTAGAAACCCTCCTTCCATCTTCATCAAATCTCAACCAAATTTGAAGATCTTGCAACCAAAGTGATCCTCTAGACGATTAAAAGCTGAAATCACGGTGAAAAAGAGCTAAAGATCACGAGTTGAGGTAAATCTACAAATCTTAGTTAGGGTTTTCTTTAACTCAAACTTAAACCATAATCTATCTTCACTTTTAAATGAGTTTTCTGATTCATTTAAGCTAAAATAACTTGAAAAATGGCGGGTATTGAGAAACCTGCAAATATGCGAAGTACTGGGAAAACAGGGTGGTTGAAGATGAAGGAGCCGAGAAACCCCATCCTAGCCGAGAATCCTTTTTCTTGGACACTCGAGAACCCCTTTTATTCCCATCGAGAACCACATTTAATGGGAAGGCTATTAAAGCCGAGAACCATTGGATGGGATATATATTCAAGCCAAGAACATGTGCTAGGAGACCACAAGAGGCCGAGAACCAATTTATGACCAAATTGAGAACCATTTCAATCCCCAAAGTCAAGAACCTATTCTTTCTTTTGGAAAAGGGATCGAGAACCTATTTATGGGGACACCCAACCATTCGAGAACCTCATGTGTAGCCGAGAAAACCCACATGAAGTCGACAACACCACCTTTCTCGGTTATATAAGCCGAGAAAACCATTCGAGAACCTCATGTGTAGCCGAGAAAACCCAACCATTAGATGTTCTCACTTATCTTACTTAAACATTTGTCAAAAACATAGATAAATCGTAAAACAAGTGTTTAACTCATAAACCATGGTTTAAAACATGTCAAGAGATTATATCTAAGTCACACATTGTTTAAGTAACAAAAAGGGTTTACTTATTAAATAAGTTAACCAATTTTACTACAAAGTTGATGGAATGATAAGCCTTTTATCAATTCTTTTATAACACATTAAATGATTATGTTTTTATAACATGATACTTATATCTAACACACTCAAGTGAGAATAACCATTTTAAGTTCAACTAAGGACAATATCCTATGTTTAAAACATGTAGACAAGGAATACAATAATATACTAATGCTTAGCCTAAATTGGCTAAGTGTTAGTGTATTACACCACAATTGAGGTAGAGTAAATCAAATAACAAGGATTCCTAAAAGTTAACCAACTTTAGGATTAACCTACGAATTAATAACTTATACTTATAAGTTACAAACTATATTGAACTCAACACAGGGCTTTGAATACAACATCATCACAACAACAAAGAGCGTCTGCATTTCTTGATTATTTAGTCAACCACTACAACTACAAGGTGAGCTCATATGCTCCTTTTCTAATCTTTTTTATTTTAATTGCAGGGCTGAGAAAGATGCTAACTCTTTTTATTATTAAAAGTTTTAGTACGATATTTCAAATATCATGTGACTTAGATAATAAAGATTCAATCTTTATTATCATACTATATCATATTCAATGTGTATGCTTGTGTGTGCAATGACATTTATACTTTTCGAAGATGATTCATGATAATATAACTTCATGATATCATGAAATCATTTAAATAAAATAAGTGTATAAGATTTGATCTTATAACACTTTGTTATTAACACTAAGATAACAATGCGACAATTACAAGTGATAAGCAGAATGATATTCATGATAACATAACTTCATGATGATGATATCATTCACCACATATACTAACATCTTGTAATAAGACAAGTTCTTATAACACTTTGTTAAATACTTTGAGAACACATAACACTAAGAACAGATGACACTGAGACAATGACAAAGGGAGAACACATAACAACTTCTAATTACTATTAAGATTGTTTGTATTATATCACAACAATCATGTGTTCATGTGTACATTTCCAGTCGTAAGTCCCTTACTAAATCGTTTACCATTCACTTAGTACGATTAACCAACGATAGTGTAGTGGTTCCATAGGTTTGACAAACCGCCGATGAGTGAGGTTCGTACGTTAATTGTAGCATTATCATTGGCCAATATCGTTTGACCAGTAACAGGGTTGCATCAGTCAGGTTTGGTAAACGACACATGGTGATATTAATATTCAGACACTGATTGTAATTTTTCCCTTCATTTATATTAACTGGTAGACTGAGGAATTGATATTCTCTAATGTCATATTACTGGTAATAGATTCGTTGTGATGGCATTGTTTCTTTTGAGACTACAAAAGGGATAGAGATAAATTGGAGGCATTGTGGTCTGATTATGTGAGGACCACAATAGGTCCCATTTAGGCTCTATACTTTCAAGATTTTGAACAATACCAATGAGTTAACTGTCACTCCTATTATTAGAAGTGAACTACAGTTAACCCTACAAGTGAGAGAACACTAATAAGGATAAGATTTAAATTAATCTATAGTCCTTAAAACAACAAGGGATTACCATAACTTAGGTCATGGTAATATATTCCCATCAAACACTATTATTCTATACATATAACAACGTGGGATGAGAACTAATAACATGGGATTAACAAGTTGGATATCAAATGAGACAAACACATGTGAGATGAAAATGGGTATCCATGGTTGCGTTACAAGTGGTATTGTATTCAGTAAATTATGTGCTTGGCTGGTGGCTTCATTCGTGATACGTATTCCCTATATATAAGCATGCATGATTTGGATGATACACTATTTGTAAGTGTAACTATGGAAAGGGCATTTGGTGAGACAAGATAAGACAATATCAACAAGACTTGTGTGTGACACTATGACTTGTGAATGACTACTACAAGTATTTTCAATTACTAAACTTATGAACTCACTAACCTAGTGTTGACTTGTGTTAAATGCATGTTTTCTCAGGCGACCAACAAGTTTAGTCACCAGACATTAGGACATAAGCTAGTTGGACTTTATAGAGGACAAATAGCTTACTTTTGTGTTATGCATATTTTGGAAAACATATTTGTAAATCATCTTTTATAAATGTTGTGCAGATACAAGATAGAAACCCCATGATTATTTTTGGGTAGATTTACTTAGTTAAATTATGAACATGAGTTGTGTAATTTAACTTTGTAATTCTATGTCGATTTCATGTTAGTATTTCTCATTATACATCATGTGCCAAATAAACAATCTGATCATTTTGATTATCACACAATATCACACCCCGGGAACATTCGGCCCGACGGGAAATTTGATCCAGCCCACCGACTCGGGGTGTGACAGATTGGTATCAGAGCCATGGTTATAGAGAAATATTGGTCATTTTACATAAACGGTTATTCCTAGACTATAACCTAAGGATCCCTCATGTAGAGAACACAGGACTTAGGACTTTATTTGCATGTGTCTTCTGCATTTGATCGTTACACTAACCGATGTTCTTTCGGTTGTGGTCAGAATGCTGCCAAGAAGACAACCACCACCATTACTACATCCACCACCACCGCCACTTCCTCCTCCACCCCTTCCTCCTCCGCTTACCCCACCTCATCAACCACCACCCAACTATAAGGTGGATCCTGCTATTATCGCACTAGACACTTTGTTGACCAGTCAATTGAGGGAAGTAATTCCCGACAAGATGAACAGGATTAACTCCAACAGAAACAACAACAACCCTGGCAACTCATCTGGCGAGGGCAGTGGCAACACTAGAATCAAAAAGACTACTCCTACAAGAGCTTTGTATGATGCAAGACACCTAGCTTTAGTGACAGTGAGGGAGCTTTCGGCTTGATCCAATGGATCAAAAAGATAGAGACCACCCTCGACATCAGTGGCTGTCCTGAACAGCACAAAGTGAGGTATGATGTAGCCTCGTTCAACAAATGAGCACTGACTTGGTGGAATGCTCAGGTGCAGACTAGGGGCAGAGATGAGGCATTATCTATGCCATGGGAGGAATTCAATATTTTGATGAGGGCCGAGTTTTGCCCAAGAAATGAGCTGAAGAAGGTTGAGACAGAGTTGCTCAATCATGTGATGGTTGGTGCTGGGCATCTGACCTACACCACCAGATTTAACGAGTTGGCAACATTGGCACCAGACATAGTGCCAACACTGGAGAAACGGATTGAGCGGTATGTCGGTGGACTACCGCCTTGCATTCAAGGGCATGTAATTGCTGCCCACCCAACCACCCTGGAGATGAATGGTACACTGTCAGCAACATTGACTGATGTAATGGTAGCCTCAGGGGCACTAAAGAAGGAGGCTGAAGCAGCCAAAGTTGGAACATCAAAGAAGCCAGACAAACACCCGGATAAGAAACAAAAAGTGGTCAAGAAATATGCTGCGACCACTCATGCTCAACAAGCCACACAACCACCACCACTACAGATCAAGAGGCCATACACTGGCATGGCTCCTCAATGTACGAAGTGTTAGTACCATCATCAACCAACCACCCAGTGCAGGGAATGCACCAAATGTGGGAGGTTTGGTCATTGGGCCAATAAATGCAAGAGCATAGGGGCAATAACAGGAACAACAATACAGCGGTGATGCCTACTGCTCCTGTTGATAACAGGTCATGTTACACTTGTGGCAAACCTGGACATTTCTCAAGGGATTTCCCCAAGAGAACTCAACCAAGGGCTCCGGCAGCTAGAGGATGGGCCTTTGCACTTGGAGCAGCTGCTGCACGACAAGACCCGAATGTGGTCACTGGTACATTTCTTTTATATAACTTTATGCATTTATATTATTTGACACTGGTGTGGATCAGAGTTTTATCTTGTCCGACTTTGCGTGCCAACTTAACCACGTTGAGGAGTCTTTGGACTCCCCTTATATCATCAAGGTAGCAAATGGCAAGCAGATAACAGTTAACAAAGTACTTAGGAACTGCCCATTGACACTTGATGAGCACATATTTTCTATTGATTTAATACCGATGGAATTGGGCAGTTTCGATATCATTGTCGGAATGGAATGGATATCTCTTAACAGGGTTGGAATCATTTGTTCCGAAAACATGTGTTTGAGATTCATGGAGATCAAGCAAATCGCAGTGTCAAATTGATATCGTTGTGAAAGATGTACTGGTTGTTAAAGACTTTGCGGACGTGTCTCCGGAAGATTTACCAGGATTTCCACCTGAGCGACCGGTGAAATTCCGAATCGATTTGATTCCGGGAGTGGTTCCTATGGCTAAGCTTCCTTATAGGCTTGCGCCATCAGAAATGCAGGAATTGTCCACTCAATTATAGGAGTTACTGGACAAAGGGTTCATCAGACCGATTTTCTCACCACGGGGAGCTCCGATTTTGTTTGTCAAGAAAAAGGATGGATCCTTCAGAATGTGTATTGATTACAGAGAGCTTAAAAAATTACCATCAAGAATCGGTAGCCTTTACCAACGGTTGATGACCTATTTGATCAATTATAGTGAGCTCGGTATTTCTCTAAGATAGACCTACGTTCAGGTTATCACCAGCTCCGAATTCAAGAGGAGGACATACCCAAGACAGCATTTCGTACTCTATATGGTCACTATTTGCAACTGTCCTTGGCGAAAAATGAACTAAAGTCTTTGTCAGCTAGTTGAGAAACACTCATCACACCCCGAGCCGGCGGGCCGGATCGCGTGTCCCGTCGGGCAAAATGGTCTCGGGGCGCGATATCGTCAGTGATAATAGGAATGATCAGATTGTTTACATTGCACATGATATATAAATCAGAAACTGCTAAATGAAAATAGAATTACAAAGTTAAATTACATCAGTTTAGTTCATAATTTACCAATGTAGATCTACTATCACCATCATAAATCTTCTATCTTGTATCTGCACAAGATATACAAAATATCTGTAAAATGATTTTTCAAAAGTATGCAGGTCCAAAAGCTAGGTCCTCTAACTGATATCCTAGTCCAAAAGTAATAACTCCTTAGTTGACCTGTTCGTCACCTGAGAAGTCATGCAAAAAGATCAAGTCAACACATGGTTGGTGAGTTCATGTAGTTTTATAAAAATGATTCTCAATAACCTTTGAATGACAACCTTAACCTCACCATTAACCACCTATACCATCCGATTTAGTATGCTTATATATAGCGCATATGTAGGTCGAACTTACCGCCCGCCCAACCAACATCCCACCACATACCAAACCACATGATATATTGTTCCTGGTGATAATTAAGCATTTCATCCCACAACCTTGATTCATAGCATTTGATTTCCCTGAAAATGTTTACCTTGATCCCCCGAAATGACAACCTTAACCTCATCAACGACCACCTATGCTATCCAATCAAGTATGCTTATATATAGGGCATATGTAGGGGACAAGCCCCAGCCACCGTCCCACCACGTACCGGACTGTTTAGCATATTGTTGTTAATGATAATTAAGCGTTTCACTCCATTCACCTTCAATTTAGATTTTTATTTCTACAAATAGATTCACCTCTGATCTCTTGAGTTCAACATGTATTCATGATTACCCCAAAGCACTTGTGTAGATATAATATTAAATGTTTAATTAAATTAATAATTAAGCATTTAAATACAACTAAGACATGATGATTGGGCCTTATTTGACTCAATCATTTAGACTTAGTTGTTGGTAGTTGTCCAAGTTGAACCTTCTCCCACATGGCCCATATCAGGCATGACCCACAAGGAGTCTACATGTATGCGTCGGCACTTTCATGATTTGCCCATATCAGCTTGACCCTCTGGCCTACTGTACATGTCGGGACTTTAGGATATCCTTTGATTCTTGATTCTCTTGATTTCGTTTGATCTTTTTAGTTATACCCATATAGCTTGACTACAAGAGTCTACTATTGCGAAGGGACTTTCCGTGTGTTACACGTGGTCTTGATTTACATACAACTGATATACACCTTAACTTAAGCAATTAATGATTTCATTAGATCTTAATGATTTCAATATTTCAATGATTCACACATGGTTATGATTCCCTTGATTTTCTTGATTCTGATCTTTTGAATTCCATGATTTCACAATGATTATAGATTCTTGAGTAGGATCCTTAGTTTACTGATCACACACTGGATTAGATTCCATTGCTTTTGATCTTTAGCTTTAGTTCTTTTGGTTTCACTTTGAATTTAGATTCTTGAATTTGAACTCGAGGGAGTAAGGGTTTTTTAGAATTTAGAATTAAAGTATTACTCATAAGAGTAATTAATTAACTTGTTAGTTAATTCAGCATACAATTTCCTAGACAAGAGTCTAAGAGTATAAGCAAGTATATATAAAGCATACAATAAGTAAAAGCATTTCCGTAAAACATACTTAGATAAAAAGGTTTATGCATGCTTCTCAGCCCGCGTTTGAAAACAAAAATGTTTAGAAAAGGGGCAATGAACTAACCTGTGTTGCTGTGCAAATGATTTATCACAAAATGCGCGCTCGTTACTTGTGGCTTATGTATCTTCAGTACCTGAGTTGTTTTAAGAGGATTCTCATACGATAAGTATCTATAATAGTCGTCTCTATGGCTTTGGTCTCGGTCTGCAACTAAGTGTCCTATGATGCTAATGCGTTTTCTAGGATTCTATCTATTAGTCTACTAATTACCCATTCGTAACCCTAATCCCATAATTACTCATTACAAATCCTTGATTAAAAACATTTTTGAATTAATTCATGTTAAGTTAAACATTTAATAAAAATCATTTAAATAAATTTTAACAAAGTTTACAATTTAATTCCTTTTATTGAGAACATAATTAATTTAGGAAAAGTGAAATTTACACATGATGGGCTTGGGTTAAGCCCATTGGGCCAACCTCAGGCCCATTATTAGACTTTGATTTCCAGGTGATTTCTTATCAATACTTTGATTAACTAAACCTAGATCATTTAGATAAATCATCTAGGTTAGTTACATATCTTTACGGGTTTTCCTAAGGTTTAGGTGTTAATAATTTAATCAACACCTAACACCTTAGATGGTTGTTTTGATCCTCATGATCTCATAATAAATTCCTAAGTGTGTTAAACTAATTTAATAGGTGTTAACAACTCATGTTGAGTTGTTAGTGTGTTTTAAGAAAACCATTTTCATTTGAACTAGAATTCATGCTTTCTTTAATCCAATCCATCATTTATACGTCATGTAGCCTAACCCATCACTATTAGAATAATTCCATGATTATTCAAGGGAACCTCAGTTTACCCAAGGTTATTTGCATGGAAGGAAACCCTCTAGCCAAATGGAACCCGATCGAATGAACAAGGCCGACTGACTTGGGCCGACCGAAGGAGTTGCTTGGAAGACCGAACGGAGGCTGGTCGAATGGGTCCTAGTTCAGGCGAAGGGGAGTTGGCCGAAGAAGACTTGGCCATTCGGCCATCTAATGGCCTTCATTCGGCCACCGCGGCTTGAGCACATCTAGCCCAAGATTTCGGTCAAATGGCTAGCTTAAGGTGTACAACATGTTCCTAGTTCCTTCTAGGTGATGTGAGTGTGATTTCCCCCAAGGTTTTGAGGTGTGTTGGCCGATTTCAAGGGGAGGCTCGATCTAGGGTTTTCAAAACCCTAAAACCGAACTAAATTCGTGAGTTTACCTCGAATCAGGTGGATGGAAGCTTAGATCCTTTGTACTTTCGTGATCTACAAGTGATGGTGGTCGTTTTGACACCAAAATCACACGATTTCGTGAAGATTTGAGAGAGTTATGGTTGGGGTTTCTAGAGAGAGAAAGAAAAGAGAGAGTGGATAAACGAAAATGGGAGCTTGGCTGGTTGGTGGGGGAGGAAGATGGCATTAATTGCCATCATAAATGCTTGTGAAATACCCGGTTATGTTCGGGTTCGTTCGGTTCCGCTTGGTTTCGTGAAAACGTCATTTTCGTTTCATTTTCGTAACGAAACGAATCGATTATAAAACAAGATTTTATAAAATTATTCTAGGTGGTTATTCCTAGTAAATTAACTAAATGTCTTCTATTTATTTTAAATTTCTGAAAGTATTTAATTAACTGTTTAAAATCGAATCGTACAGTCGCGCCTATTCGTTCGAATCGTCACCCGTACGAACACGAAGATAACTATACTTTTCAATATGGTTTTCTAATTATTGGATGTCATTTAGAACGTTAAACTTTCAGATGTATTCATACAGATCGTCACCTATACGAATAATCCGTCGATTTATCATTCACGTAATGACATCCATTGTAGTTTTGTTCTGTAAAGCCTCACATACGTTTATACATAATAAAGTCCTAACAAGTAATCACATGATGGTTTTGTATCACCAGATACTTATCTGACTGATGAACCATGTTTCTGAGTTTTGTTTCTCTGAAATGATTCTGAATTTGCCCTTTGATAACACAAAATGATAATGATACATGATTTGAATATGACATACAATGAAACACGTATAGTTTGTACCTGATTACTGTTCACGTTACTGTTGAGATCACTGTTCCGGTAATGATTCCGGCACTAATGTTACGGTCTCCCCTTGTTAGAGAAATTTCGTCCTGAAATTTAAGAATCGTTATCGGGTACGTCTTCCTTTGTAAACAGTTGGGGATACTTTGACTTCATGTTATCTTCACGTTCCCAAGTAAAATCGGGTTTGCGGTTTGAGTTCCAACGAATCTTTACAATCGGAATACGGCTTCACCTTAGTTGCTTAACTTTGCGATCCATAATCTCTAACGGTTCTTCAATAAAGTGTAATTGCTCGTCAACTTGAATCTGTTCAATCAGTATGACGAGTGATTCGTCGACAAGGCATTTCTTTAAGTTAGAGACATGAAACACGTCATGCACACCACTGAGTTCATCGGGTAATCTCAGTCTGTACGCTACAGGACCAATACGTTCAATGATCTCGAACGGTCCTACGTATCGTGGTGCCAATTTGCCTTTCTTTCCAAACCGAACCACGCCTTTCCATGGGGATACCTTCAACATGACACGGTCTACCACTTGAAATTCCAACGGCTTGCGCCATTTGTCGGTGTAGCTCTTTTGTTTACTCCTTGTTGATTGTAGTCTTTGTTGAATCTGAGCAATCTTGTCAGTAGTCTCTTGAATGATTTCTGGCCGAGTTATACGATTATCTCCCACTTCGGTCCAACAGATCGGTGATCGACATGTTCAACCATAAAGAGCCTCGAATGGTGCGCATCCGATGCCACTATGGTAACTTTTGTTGTAGGAGAATTCAATCAATGGAAAATGAGAATCCCAATTCCCACCGAAATCTAACACACAGGTTCTCAACATATCCTCCAGGGTCTGAATCGTACGTTCGCTTTGACCATCCGTTTGTGGATGGTAAGCTGTACTCAGATTTAAGTGCGTCCCTAGAAATTTCTGTAACGATTGCCAGAACCTTGATGTGAATTTGCTGTCTCTATCTGAAATGATAGACAATGGCACACCGTGATGTACCACTATCTCGTTGACGTATAGTCTTTCCAGTTTATCCATCGTGAAGGTTTCACCCGTTGGCAAGAAATGAGCAGATTTTGTCAAACGATCGATGATAACCCAAATCGTATCATGACCACTGGAAGTGCGGGGTAGCTGGGTAATGAAATCCATAGCTATTTGTTCCCACTTACAGAGCAGAATCTCAGGCTGTTCCAGTAAACCTGACGGTTTCTGGTGTTCCACCTTTACCTTTGCACACGTAAGGCATCGACCGACGTACTCGGCTATGTCTTTCTTCATTCCCGGCCACCAATAAAATCCCCATAAGTCTTGGTACATTTTATCCGCACCTGGATGCACAGAGTACCTCGTCTTGTGTGCTTCATCGAAGATAATTCTTCTCAATTCGTCTACTGCCGGAATCCATATACGATCTTGGTAGTAGATAACTCCATCAGGCTTAGTCTCAAATTGTTTCTCTGCTCCACAGTCAAGTTCTTTCTCCAGATTCCCCCTATCAACGGATTCTTGCTGTGCCTGAATAATATTGTCCCGTAAGCTTGTCTACACAGTCATTCCCATTTCTCTAACATGCAAGGGTTTGACCCGTTCCTTCCTGCTGAAGGCATCAGCTACAACGTTCGCCTTTCCCGGATGGTACTAGATCACACAATCATAATCATTCAGAAGTTCAACCCAACATCACTGTCGCATGTTGAGCTCCTTCTGATCAAAAATATGCTGTAGACTCTTGTGATCAGTAAATATGGTACATTTAGTGCCATATAGATAATGTCTCCAAATCTTCAATGCGAAGATTACAGCTCCCAGTTCAAGATCATGAGTAGTGTAGTTCCTCTCATGAATCTTTAACTGTCTTGATGCATACACAATAACTTTTTCCCGTTGCATTAGTATGCAACCAAGTCCCTGATGGGAGGCGTCACAATATACAACAAAGTCATCACAGCCTTCTGGGAGAGATAGGAATGAAGTATCACATAACTTCTGGTTCAATGTTTGGAAAGCGTCTTCCTGTTTCTGCTCCCAAACAAACGGTTCACTTTTCTGAGTTAGCTTGCTGAGAGGCAAGGCTATCCTAGAAAAGTTTGAGATAAACCTTCTACAATAACTTGCCAATCCCAGAAAAGACCGTATCTCCGTTGGTGTCTTCGGAGTATCCCAGTTCTTTATCGCCTCGATCTTGGCGGGATCTACGTGTATTCCCTCGCTGTTGACTACATGACCCAGAAATTTAACTTCTCTTACCAAAATTCACACTTAGAGAATTTGGCATGAAGTTTCTCTTCTTTCAACAGCTCCAAGATCTTTCTGAGATGTTGCTCGTGTTCTACTTTGCTCTTGAAATAAATCAGTATGTCATCAATGAAGACAATGACAAACTGATCCAAGTACGGCTTGCACACTCGGTTCACGAGATCCATGAAAACCGCTGGTGCATTTGTCAATCCGAAGGGCATCACCATAAACTCATAATGACCATATCTGGTTTGGAATGTCGTCTTCGATATGTCTTCTTCTTGCACTCTGAGCTGATGATATCCAGACCACAAATCAATCTTCAAGAAGTATTGTGCTCCTTGCAGCAGGTCAAACAAATCGTTAATCCTCAGCAATGGATACCGATTCTTGATAGTTAAATTGCTCAGCTCTCGATAGTCTATGCAAATCCGCAACGATCCATCTTTCTTCTTCACGAACAGAACCGAAGCTCCTCAAGGTGAGTAGCTCGGTCTGATGAAACCTTTATCCAATAACTCCTGTAACTGGTTTGACAATTCCTGCATCTCCGACGGTGCTAACCTGTAAGGAGATTTAGCAACAGGGGTTGCTCCAGGAACTAAGTCAATACGGAACTCTACCGGTCGCGCAGGTGGCAAACCTGGTAGATCTTCAGGAAAAACTTCTGGATATTCTTTCACTACGGGTACATCTTGAATCTTTTTCTTGTCCTTCTCTTTTTCCACCACATGAGCCAGAAAAGCTACGCACATCTTCTGTAAACACTTACGTGCCTTTGTGCAAGATATGATTTTGACACTTCGTTTTGCTTGATCCCCTCTAACTTCCAATACACGATCATTCGTCACTGGAATCCGAAGCAGCTTTTCAGAACAGATGACTTCCACTCTATTAAGAGAAAGCCAATCCATTCCAACAATGATGTCGAAACTACCCAACTCTATCGGTATCAAATCGATGGTGAATGTATGACCATTAAGTGTCAATGGGCAATTCATGTATACTGTACTGACTGTGATTTGTTTCCCGTTAGCTACCTCTATGGTGTAAGGGGAATCTAACTGTTCCTCTATATAATCTAGTAGGCATGCAAAATCGGTAGAGATAAAACTCTGATCCGCACCAGTGTCAAACAGAATAGATGCATAAAAGTCATGTAAGAGAAATGTACCAGTGACCACGTTCGGGTCTTGGCGTGCAGCTGGAGCTCCTATGGTAAAAGCTCTTCCACGGGGTGCTGGAACTCCCTGTTGTGCCTTCTTCGGGCAGTTCTTTGCAAAGTGGCCCTGTTCGCCATAGTTATAGCATCCACCGTTGTTCTGGTTGTTGGGTGGAAGGAGAGCTAAAGCAACATTGTTGACTACTTCATTTGGTGTCATTCTGCAATTATGGGCCTAGTGTCCTTTTCTCCCACATCCCGTGCAGTGACGGCAAGGATTGCTCGCAGCATGATGATACTGGCACTTAGTACACAGTGGGTGTGGGCCAGTATATGGTTTCTTATGCACATTCTGTGGTGCCATGGCTACTTGGTTGAGTGGTATAGCAATTGTATAGTTCTTCAGGGTCTTCTGCTTCTTCTTTGGGTGTTGGTGATGATGGGGTTTCTTGGAAGACTCTTCTTTTTGCTTGCCAGTGTTAGCCTCTCTCTTCAAAGTTCTAGAGGCAACCATCAGATCAGTGAGTTTCCTAGATAAAGTCACAGCAGACTCCAAGGTAACAGGGTTTGCTGCAACTACTAAACCCTGAATGTAGGCGGGGAGTCCACCTACCTACCTATCAATCCTTTTCTCCAGGGTTGGTACCATTTCCGGCACCAAAGCTACCAACTCATGATAGCGGGTAGTGTACCCCAGATGATCAGCTCCCTTCATAACATGATTGGACAATTCAACCTCCAATCTTTGTAGTTCATTCTTGGGGCAGAATTCATTTCTCAGCAGTGTCTTGAATTCTTCCCATGGCATCGCCATTTCTTCTTCTCTTCCTTGGGCTTTGATCTACGAGTTCCACCAAGTTAAAGCTCTCTTGTTGAATGATCCAGCATAGTAGCGAACTTTATGGTGCTTTGGACAACTGCTAATGTCCAGGGTAGTCTCCATCTTTTCAATCCATTGGATTAATCCAACGGCTCCCTCAGTACCGCTAAAATTTGGCGGTTTACATCCCACAAATGACTTGTAGGAATAGTGTGATGCATTACCAATGTTCCCACTGGCTTCCCCTGACGAGTTCCCGGTGTTGTTGCTGTCGTTCCGAATACGGTTGAGCATATCCGGTATCACTTCTTCAGCTAGTTAGTCAGCTGGCTGCTCAGTAGACTTGCCAAAGCAACAGTAGCAGGATCCAGTATCTGAGTCACGTTCAGGTATGGAGGACGAATAAGTCGAGGAGGAGGAGGTGGCGGTGGTGAATCAGCTGGTGATGGCGTTGACGAGTGTGGAGCTGAATTCTGTGGGGGTGGCACAATAGAAGGAGGTCTTCTCGGCGGCATTCTGATCATAACCAAAATTACATTGGTTAGTGCAATGATCAAATGCAAAAGACACAATGCAAGTATACAGTTCCTATGCTCTCTACATGAAAGGTCCCTAGGTTATAGTCTAGACTAAACCGTTTAAATAAGTGACCTATATTTCTCTATAACCATGGCTCTGATACCAATCTGTCACACCCCGAGCCGGCGGGCCGGATCGTGTGTCCCGTCGGGCAGAAGGGTCTCGGGGCGCGATATCATGAGTGATAATCGGAATGATCAGATTGTTTACATTGCACATGATATATAAATGAGAAACTACTAAATGAAAATAAAATTACAAAGTTAAATTACATCAGTTTAGTTTATAATTTAACAATGTAAATCTACTATCAACATCATAAATCTTCTATCTTGTATCTGCACAAGATATACAAAATATCTGTAAAATGTTGTTTCAAAAGTATGTAGGTCCAAAAGCTAGGTCCTTTAACTGGTATCCTAGTCCAAAAGTAATAACTCCATAGTTGACATGTTCATCACCTGAGAAGTCAAGCAAAAAGATTATGTCAACACATGGTTGGGGAGTTCATGTAGTTTTATAAAAATGATTTTGAATAACCTTTGAATGACAACTTTAACCTCACCATTAACCACCTATACCATCCGATTTAGTATGCTTATATATAGGGCATATGTAGGGTCGAACTTACCGCCCGCCCAGCCACCGTCGCACCACATACCAAACCACATGATATATTGTTCCTGGTGATAATTAAGCATTTCATCCCACAACCTTGATTCATAGCATTTGATTTCCCTGAAAATGCTTACCTTGATCCCCCGAAATGACAACCTTAACCTCATCAACGACCACCTATGCTATCCAATCAAGTATGCTTATTTATAGGGCATATGTATGGGACAAGCCCGAGCCACCTTCCCACCACATACCGGACTGTTTAGCATATTGTTGTTAATGATAATTAAGCGTTTCACTCCATTCACCTTCAATTTGTATTTTTATTTCTACAAATAGATTCACCTCTGATCTCTTGAGTTCACAATGTATTCATAATTACCCCAAAGCACTTGTAGAGATATAATATTAAATGTTTAATTAAATTAATAATTAAGCATTTAAATACTACTAAGACATGATGATTGGGCCTTATTTGACTCAATCAATTAGACTTAGTTGTTGGTGGTTGTCCAAGTTGTACCCTCTCACACATGGCCCATATCAGGCATGACCCACAAGGAGTCTACCTGTATGCGTCGGGACTTTTATGATTTGCCCATATCAGCTTGGCCCTCTGGCCTACTGTACATGTCGGGACTTTAGGATATCCTTTGATTCTTGATTCTCTTGATTCTCTTGATTTCGTTTGATCATTTTAGTTATGCCCATATAGCTTGACTACAAGAGTCTACTATTGTGACGGGACTTTCCGTGTGTTACACGTGGTCTTGATTTACATACAACTGACATCCACCTTAACTTAAGCAATTAATGATTTCATTAGATCTTAATGATTGCATTATTTCAATGATTCACACATGGTTATGATTCCCTTGATTCTCTTGATTCTGATCTTTAGAATTTCATGATTTCACAATGATTATAGATTCTTGAGTAGGATCCTTAGTTTACTGATCACACACTGGATTAGATTCCATTGCTTTTGATCTTTAGCTTTAGTTCTTTTGATTTCACTTTGAATTTAGATTCTTGAATTTGAACTCGATGGACTTAGGGTTTGTTTAGAATTTAAAATTAAAGTATTACTCATAAGAGTAATTAACTAACTTGTTAGTTAATTCAGCATACAATTTCCTAGACAAAAGTCTAAGAGTATAAGCAAGTATATATAAAGCATACAATAAGTAAAAGCATTTGCGTAAAACATATTTAAAAAAAAGGTTTACGCATGCTTCTCTGCCCACGTTTGAAAACAAAAATGTTTAGAAAAGGGGCAATGAACTCACCTATGTTGATGTGCAAATGATTTATCACAAAATGCGCGCTCGTTACTTGTGGCTTATGTATCTTCAGTACCTGAGTTGTTTTAAGAGGATTCGCATACGATAAGTATCTATAATAGTCGTATCTATGGCTTTGGTCTCGGTGTGCAACTAAGTGTCCTATGATGCTAATGCG
This sequence comes from Mikania micrantha, assembly GCA_009363875.1. Lineage (NCBI taxonomy): Eukaryota > Viridiplantae > Streptophyta > Magnoliopsida > Asterales > Asteraceae > Mikania > Mikania micrantha. Next base: position 84,744,133 of record CM018693.1, read on the forward strand.
TTTTCTAGTATTCTATCTATTAGTCTACTAATTACCCATTCGTAACCCTAATCCCATAATTACTCATTACAAATCCTTGATTAAAACATTTTTGAATTAATTCATGTTAAGTTAAACATTTAATAAAAAAAATTTAAATAAATTTTAACAAAGTTTACAATTTAATTCCTTTTATTAAAACATAATTAATTTAGGAAAAGTGAAATTTACACATGATGGGCTTGGGTTAAGCCCATTGGGCCAACCTCGGGCCCATTATTAGACTTTGATTTCCAAGTGATTTCTTATTAATACTTTGATTAACTAAACCTAGATAATTTAGATAAATCATCTAGGTTAGTTACATATCTTTATGGGTTTTTCTAAGGTTTAGGTGTTAATAATTTAATCAACACCCAACACCTTATATGGTTTTTTTGATCCTCATGATCTCATAATAAATTCCTAAGTGTGTTAAACTAATTTAATAGGTGTTAACAACTCATGTTGAGTTGTTAGTTTGTTTTAAGAAAACCATTTTCATTTGAACTAGAATTCATGCTTTCTTTAATCCAATCCATCATTTATACATCATGTAGCCTAACCCATCACTATTTGAATAACTCCATGATTATTCAAGGGAACCTTAGTTTACCCAAGGTTATTTGCATGGAAGGAAACCCTAATTCGTCCCCCCATGCACACTCAAAAGAAATCTCATTCCATGCATGCACACACACAGAGACAAGGTTATTTCCCATGCACGCAATCATGTGGCCCAAACCCTACCCAACCCTAGTGTCATTCCATGTCAAGCCGAATGGTCCTTGACCGAATTAGTCCCCTCCGAACCAAGCTTTGGCCGAAGGGCTTGGGCCGTGTCACAGCCCGAGCCGGCGGGGTTGGATCGGATTCCCCGTCGAGCGGAAGGTTCCCGGGGCACGATATCATGAGTGATAATCATGATGATCAGATTGTTTTCATTGCACATGATATAAATGAAAAATGCTAAATAGAATAGAATTAAAAAGTTAAATTACATCAGTATCGTTTATAATTTAACAATGTAAATCTACCATCAACATCATAAATTTTCTATCTTGTATCTACACAAGATATACAAAATATATTGTATAATGATGTTCCCAAAAGTATGCTGGTCCAAAAATACTAAGTCTTCTATCAGAAGTCCTAGTCCAAAAGCAATAACTTCTTAATTGACATGTTCGTCACCTGAGAAGTCATGCAAAAATAATAAAGTCAACACATGGTTGGTGAGTTCCTTAAGTTTTATAAAAATGAATTTGAATAACCTGAATGACAACCTTAACCTCACCATTAATCACATATACCATCCAGTTCAGTATGCTTATATATAGGGCATATGTAGGGTCGAACTTACCGCCCGCCCAGCCACTGTCCCACCACATACTAAACCACATGATATACTGTTCCTGGTGATAATTAAGCATTTCATTCCACTACTTTGATTTCCATAACATAAGGTTCATAGCATTTGATTACCCTCTAAATGTTTACCTTGATCCTCCCGAAATGACAACCTTAACCTCACCAACAACCACCTATGCTATCCAGTCAAGTATGCTTATATCTAGGGCACATGTAGGGTTGAACTTACCGCCTGCCCAGCCACCGTCCCACCACATACCGGACTGCTTAACATATTGTTGTTAATGATAATAAAGCGTTTCACTCCATTCACCTTCAACTTTGATTTTGATTTCCACAAATTGAAATACCTTTGATTTCTTGAGTTCACCATGTATTCATGATTACCCCAAAACACTTATAGAAATATGATATTAAATGTTTGATTAAATTAATAATCAATAATTTAAATACAACTAAGACGTGATGATTGGGCCTTTATTTGGCTCAATCAATTAGGCTTAGTTGTTGGTGGTTGTCCATGCTGTATCCTCTCACATGTGGCCCATATCAGGCTTGACCCACTAGGAGCCTACCTGTATGCGTCAGGATTTTCATGATTTGCCCATATCAGCTTGACCCACGAGGTCTACTGTATGCGTTGGGACTTTGGGATATCCTTTGATTCTGATCTTCTTGATTCTCTTGATTTCATTTGATTGTTAAAGTTATGCCCATGTAGCTTGACTACAAGAGTCTACTACTGTGACGGGACTTTCCGTGTGTTACACGTGGTCTTCATTTACATACAACTGACATCCACCTTAGCTTAAGCAATTAATGATTTCATTAAGTCTTAATGATTTCATTATTTCAGTGATTCACACACGGTAATGATTCCCATGATTCTCATGATTCTGATCTTTAGATTTCCATGATTTCACAAAGATTGTAGATTCTGGAGTAAGATCCTTAGTTACTGATCACACACTGGATTAGATTCCATTGCATTTGATATTTAGCTTTAGTTCTTTTGATTTCACTTTGAGTTTAGATTCTGGAATTTGAACTCGATGGACTAAGGGTTTGTTTAGGGTTTAGAATTAAGTTATTACTCATAAGAGTAATTAATTAACTTGATAGTTCATTCTGCATAACAATTATCTAAACAAGAGTCTGGGAGTATAACAAGCATATATAAAGCATAAAATAAGTAAAAGCATATACATAAAACAGTTTAAATAAAAAGTTTTACGCATGCTTCTCAGCCCCGCGTTTGAAAACAAAAATGTTTAGAAAAAGGGCAATGAACTCACCTGTGTTGCTCTGTACTGATTTACCACAAAATGCGCGCTCGTTGTTGTAACCTAAGTATCTTCAGTACCTGAGTTGTTTTTAAGAGGATTCGAATACAATAAGTATATACAGTAGTCGTCGTATCTAGGGCTTGGTCTCGGTGTGCAACTATGTGTCCTAGATTACTAGTGTGCTTCTAAAACTCCTTCTATCTAACCTAAGACATTACTCATAATTAAACCCAAATCCCACAAGTTGTCATTAAAAGTCTTTAGTTGAAGCTTATTTAATCATTTCATTCTAGGTTAATTATCTAGAAAATATCATTTGATGTGATTTAATAAAGTTTATAAATCATTTTCTTTTATAAATATAATTAATTTTAAAAAAATTGAGTATAATTATCATGATGGGCTTGGGTTAAGCCCATTGGGCCAACCTCGGGCCCATTTATTAAGCTTTGATTTCCATGTGATTTCCTATCCACACTTTGATTAACTAATCATAGATAATTTAGATAAATCATCTAAATTAGTTGTATATCTTTATGGATTTTCCTAGGGTTTAAGTGTTAATAATTAAATCAACACTCAAGACCCTATGTTGTAGTTTTATTCCTCATGATTTCTCGAAGGTTTTAACCTCAAAGATATTGATAACCCTCATTATTTGGTTGTATGATTTAAAAAAAAAACATTCCTTAGAAACCCTATTCATTGTTTTTCTTGAAGTGATTTGTTCCATATATAATCCCATGCACACACACACACATTAAGATCCCATGCATGCATACATGATTCCCACGTATCCCACCCTTATAGTTCGACTAATAAGGCCTGGCCGAATGAGATCACCCGAAGGTCACCTAGCCGAAGGGGTGTAGGGCGAAGGAGTATGGCAGAATAACAATGGCCGAAAGAGTCCTTTGACCGTATGAAGACTGATTCGAATGAGAAGTGGCCGAATGAGCCTAAGCTGGGCCGATCGAATAGATGTTGGCGACAGAATGAAGGCCGACCAAAGAAGGTCTTTGACATTCGGCCGAAAGAAGTGGTGTTCATTCGATCGGCTAGTCATACGGCCACCTGAGTTAGGCCATTCGGCCGCTCGACTCAGCCCATGTGCAGCCATAGATCTCGAGCTAAATGGCTAACTCACGAAGTATGGTGTGTTCCTACTTCATCTTAAGGGTATTTTGTGGTGTTCCCCTATGGTTTTAAGAGGTTAGAGCCGGCTAAGGGTGTGGGTCGAACATAGGGTTTGAAAACCCTAGAAACCGAAGCTTAATCGTGATTTTACCTCAAATCAGATGGATGGAAGTTTAGATCTCTTGTACTTTCGCGATCTACAAGCTATGGTGGTCGTTTTAACACCAAGAACTCAAGATTTCATGGAGAAATGGTGGAGCTATGGTGATGGTTTCTAGAGAGAGAAACTAGAGAGAGAAAGTGACGAGGATGATGATGAATCTAGTTGGTGGGTGATGTATGCAAATTAAATGTCATTAAATGCTTCCCAAAGCATCCGGGTATATTCGGGTCCGATCGGTTTCGCTTAAAATGTCGTTTTCGCTTCATTTTTTGAAATGAAACGGCTCGGTTTTAAAACAAGAATTCATAAAATTATTTTAGGATGTGATTCCTAATAAATTAACTAAATATCTTCTGTTTATTTTAAATTTTCGGAAATAATTAAATTATGGTTTAAAATCGAATCGTACGGTCGTCGCGCGTATTCTTTCGAATCGTCACCCGTACGAACACGGCGATAACTATAATTTTCAATATTGTTTTCTAATTATTGGATATAATTCAGAACGTTAAACTTCCAGATTTATGCGTACAGATCGTCACCTATACGAATAATTTGTCGGTTTAGCATTCACATAACGACATCCGTTGTTATTTCGTTCTGTAAGTCCTCACATACGTTTATACTTATTAGAATACTAACAATTAATCCCATGATGGTTCTGTGTTTCCAGATAATTATCTGACTCAAGAACCATAGTTCTGAACTTTGTTTCTGTTAAATGTTTATGAACTTGCTGTTTGATAACACAAAATGATAACGATATATGATATGAACATGCCATGAAATGAATTTTGTATTGTTTGTACCTGATTAGAAATCACTATTCCGGTGACGTTTCCGGCACTGATGTTACAGGCCAAATGAGACCTTGGCCGATCGAATAGACCACGGCCGAAGCATTGAGCCGATCGAATGGAACATGGCCGGATGAAAGGGTTGTGGCCGCATGGCCTCTGGCCAAAAGAGTCTAGCCTAATGGGACCCGATCGAATGAACAAGGCCGACTGACTTGAGCTGACCGAAGGAGTTGCTTGGAAGACCGAAAGGAGGCTGGTCGAATGGGTCCTGGTTCGGGCGAAGGGGAGCTGGCCGAAGAAGACTTGGCCATTCGGCCATCTGATGGCCTTCATTCGGCTGTCGTGGCCTGAGCACCTCCTGCCCACGATTTTGGTCAAATGGCTAGCTTAAGGTGTACAACATGTTCCTAGTTCCTTCTAGGTTATGTGAGTGTGATTTCCCCTAAGGTTTTGAGGTGTGTTGGCCGATTTCAAGGGGAGGCTCGATCTAGGGTTTTCAAAACCCTAAAACCGAACTAAATTCGTGATTTTACCTCGAATCAGGTGGATGGAAGCTTAGATCCTTTGTACTTTCGTGATCTACAAGTGATGGTGGTCGTTTTGACACCAAAATCACACGATTTCGTGAAGATTTGAGAGAGTTATGGTTGGGGTTTCTAGAGAGAGAAAGAAGAGAGAGAGTGGGTAAACGAAAATGGGAGCTTGGCTGGTTGATGGGGGAGGAAGATGGCATTAATTGCCATCATAAATGCTTGTGAAATACTCGGTTATGTCCGAGTTCGTTTAGTTCAGCTCGGTTTCCCGTAAAACGTCGTTTTCGTTTCATTTTCGTAACGAAACGAATCGATTATAAAACATGATTTGATAAAATTATTCTAGGTGGTTATTCCTAGTAAATTAACTAAACATCTTCTATTTATTTTAAATTTCTGAAAGTATTTAATTAACTGTTTAAAATCGAATCGTACAGTCGTCGCGCGTATTTGTTCGAATCGTCACCCGTACGAACACGACGATAACTATACTTTTCAATATGGTTTTCTAATTATTAGATATCATTCAGAATGTTAAACTTTCAGATGTATTCGTACAGATCGTCACCTATACGAATAATCCGTTGATTTAGCATTCACGTAACGACATCCGTTGTAGTTTTGTTCTGTAAAGCCTCACATACGTTTATACATAATAAAGTCCTCACAAATAATCACATGATGGTTCTATATCGCCATATACTTATCTGACTGACTGAGTTTTGTTTCTCTGAAATGATTCTGAATTTGCTCTTTGATAACACAAAATGATAATGATACATGATTTGAATATGACATACAATGAAACATGTATAGTTTGTACCTAATTACTGTTCACGTTACCGTTGGGATCACTGTTCCAGTAATGATTCCGGCACTGATGTTACAGGTTAAACTTGAGATTTACGACTAAGCTAACATCCTTAAAGTGCAGTTTTCCACTCAGGACAGAACCAGACCCTACAACCCAACCTTTTGCATTATTTCCAAAGGAAACAAATCCTCCATTCTTTGGAATGAAGTTATTTAAAATGGATATGCATCCTGTCATGTGCCTAGAGCCTCCACTGTGCACATACCATAGATGACTTTGGTTTGAAGAAGGTCTCTGCACATGAAAATTAATTGCAATAGGTTATATATGGCTCTTATTTTATTTTCAGAAGAAAGAGAAGATGTTTATTTGTCTTGCTGAGTGTTATTCATCAATTTCTGCATCATCAGTATCAGTTGTTGCTTATTTTGATGCAAGATATTGATTTGTGAATCCACGGAAGGAGGGTTCACATCAACAGAAGAATGGGTAGTAGGAGTCACCATGGGATAAGAAGGAGGTGTTCCAAGGATAGAAGGCCCGGGTGAAGCAGATGAAGGAGAAGAAAAGTAAGGTAATGGATGGGAGCTAGATCTTATTGAACTGTTTGCTAAAAATCTATTAGCCTTCTTTAATTTCTTTATTTTATTAGGGAAGTTTCCTTTATTTGAAAAACCATGTTCAGCTTTAAATCTTTCTCCTGCTTTCTCCAAGGGAGTTTTTGTCCAACAGTTTTCAGTAGTGTCATTATACTTAAAACACTTTAGACAAGCAGGAGACAGAGAGGAGTAGTTGGGAATGAAAAGCTTATTTGCCTTCATTATTGGATAGGGGGATGAGGATGAGGAGGAAATATGATGTCAATCATGGGCCTCTTTCATTTGTCAAGGCGGGCAGCATGATTATCAGAGGTTTTAAGAAGACTTGTACCTTCCAAGGGTGTTTCCTCCTGTTTCTCAACGTTAGTTTCAGTGGAGTAAACAAACGTGGGAAACTGCGGGGTTGGTACACTCTTGGAGGTGTGGTTGTAATGGATGGAATTTCATCCAGAAGAAAAATGGGGGAATGGGCTCAGAATCAGTCTCATTTATTTTATTGTTATTCGGGGTGTAGTCCTCTAGAGGACTAGTATGATTAAACCCGAATCCAAATTTGGCCTTGCTGTGAACTTGCTTACTTAAAAGCATTTTGAACCCTTTGCAGGATTCAACCCACTTGTCACAGCTGACCTTGGTCTAAGACAATTCATCTCTACAAGCTGCATATTTTTCATTTTGCAAATCAAATAGAGCTTCTAGGTTGGACTTTTCAGTCGTTAGGACAAGTATTTGACTGTCTTTATTCTTTACTAATTTTTCTATTTCATAATTTTTATTATCAAGCAGTTGCTCCAACTCCTGATTTTGTTGTTGAAGCAACACATTGGCTTTCTTTATTTTTGCAAAAGCCTCTATGCACGCATCGGTACCATAGTTTTTCTAGAGTGGAAGAAGATACATGCGCATCAGGAGTGTCTGCAGTAGGTTGTTCAGAAGGGGAAGAGTGGTCGCCAACAGCCATGAGATCGAAATCTGTTGGTTCAGAGGTGATGAGGGCATAGCCTACATCTTCAGGCAGGCTGCTACAGTCAACATACTCTTGGGTGAAAAGAGCCGGTTGACTGGAAGAAGGGGATTGGACAGCAGAGCCTGGTATGTTTATTTGAGAAGAGGATAGTGCAAAAATTTGTAGAGGTGCAGGAGTAAGTTGATACATGCTACCATTGGCAGCTTGTACAAATTGTACATTGGTAGGAGGAGGGGTCTGTACAATGTGTGTTGACTCCTAAGAATTGTTATGCCTTCTGAAAGATGAGGAGGAAGAAGAAGAAGAAGAAAAAGAAGAAGAAGAAGAAGAAGGTGCAGAAGAAGTATGTGATTGTGAATTAGGGAAAGTCACATACGGTGAAGAGTTTGAGTTGGGAGCATTTTTGCACTCCCTTGTGAAGTGTCCAGTGCCATGACATCTTTAGCATTGGACCTTAGCCTTAGTTAGGTTGAACCTGGTTTTCCCTTGAATACCAGGAAATTTCCTTCCGGTCCTCTTGTAGAACTTGTTCGTTCTTATGCTCAAGAGGGCTAGTTGGTAAAGAATGTCCATCTCTTCCAAGTCATCACTTGGAACTTGATGGAGATCATCCATGATAAAACACAGATGATCAGAAATAGGAGAGTGGTCATCATAAGAAGAAGAAGAAGTGATGCCAGTGGTTATGTCAATATATTCACCATAACCCTTATCATTTGACTCAGAGTTATGACTCAGAAGAGCTGTGTTCCCTTGAACATACTCTTCAGTTGATTTACCAAACTTTATTAGTTTTCTTTTCTGATCAATCTCTCTCTCAAAGGTGAGCAACTTACCATGAAGTTGGGTAAGCGAGAGTTTGCCAAAGTCTAGAGAGGATCTCATAACAATGGAATAAGTTTCCCATTTTATAGGTAGAGATCTCAAGAAGCGGTTCAGAACAGAGACAGGGGGTACACTTGACCAGCTAGTTTTAATTCACTTAACAGAGAAGTGAATCGTTCAAACTGTTGAGTCAGTGACTCATTATTTTGTTGGGAGAATGTCTCGTATTGTTGAACTAATATCTCCCTGGTATTAGCCACAACATCTTCGATACCACCGAATTGCTCTTTTAGAGCATCCCACAATTCTTTAGCAGACTCATGGTGAAGAAGACCAGAGTATATTTCATTAGGAAGGGCCATAGCCAACTGAGCATGTGCCTTTGCATCAAGCTCCAACTTCTGGTAATCCTCTTCGGTGTAGTTCTGAGGATCTTTCGGGACATCGTCTCCAGTCTCCGTGTCCAGGACCATTGGTTTATGCGATCTGAACATGACAGACTTCCAACATCCTGTATGATTATTGGACAGGAAGTGTAACATCCACCTCTGCCAAATGTTATATTGATGCCTAACCAATATTGGTAGCTTTGTGGCAGAATTGATGTTATGAGGGTCTCGTGTGAATTTCTCCGCCATTGGTTCACAAATAGTTATGAGCAAATCAACGAGTGATGAGTTCTCAAAGTGATTTGTTAGAATGATTTTTGAACACAGTTTAGTTCAAAAATCAAACTCCTACAGATTTAAAGAAAATAAAAAGACAGAAAAGACAATGCAGAAAACTAAAACAACAAGATATCAGTGAGTGCTTTGAGTTTTAGTCTTGATGGTTAAACCAAGACTAAGGACAAGGCTCTGATACCAATTGTTGAAACACAAGAACCTCGATTAGTAGCTGTTTTACCAGGAACAAGGCTTTAGACACTTAGTCAAAGCTTTGGTTTTAGCTCCCTCTAAAGTTTTGCACAAAGTTATTTTCGTTGTTTTAGTTTTCTTGCCTAGAAAAAGAGAAGAGAAGAGGTAGAAAGCACATGGAATTTTGGGGGAAGTAATTCAAAATATTCAGATAATGTTGGGACTTAAATACCCAAACATTCTGAGATACAAGACAAGAAGTAATAAGACAAATAGCTGACATTGTTACAGACACTGATACAACAGACTAGTACAAATACAAAGTCAACAACAACGGAAACAACAGTCTACAGTAGTCTTCAGGTCTTCCGAGGTTAAACTAGATGTACTGAACTCAGCAGTTATTATTTCGGAAGATGTTCATCGGAAGCTAATTAAGTAATCAGTTATTCGGGAAGAGGAGATTGTTTTCCGAGTTATTTGACTTCTTCCGATGCAATGGTTGTCTTCCGACGATGTCAAGATCAGCTATTTTCTTCTGAGGCAGATAAGTTCAGCGGCACCTCTTTTTGGCGAAGCTTCCGCTGATGGCCTTCCGATGCTGAAGCAGTTCTTCAATCAGAAGAGAAGCATCCGCAGCTTTGTCATTCCGCGGTTTTATTCAGGTGTCTGGCTTCAATGGTTTTGCTCATCAGTCCTTATTTTCAATCACACCATAAAAGAATAAAATAAAACTATTTTTATCTAAAAGTCTTAAATTTTGCGTTAAGTTACCGAACGTGACGTAAACTTAAAAACCGAGCAAACGAAACGAGCCCGAAACAAGAGTCGGTATAAAACCCCTAAACATATTTATTTCTCTCATTTAATTCTATCACCTACTCATTCTCTCTCAACATTCAAGTTTTCTCCTCTCTCTCTACACTCTCTTTCTAAAAACCCTCCTTCTATCTTCATCAAATCTCAACCAAATTTGAAGATTTTGCAACCAAAGTGATCCTCTAGACGATTAAAAGCTGAAATCATGGTGAAAAAGAGCTAAAGATCATGAGTTGAGCTAAATCTACAAATCTTAGTTTGGTTTTATTTAACTCTAAGTTAAACCATAATCTATCTTCACTTTTAAATGAGTTTTCTGCTTCATTTAAGCAAAAATAACTAGAAAAATGGGGGTTATTATGAAACCTGCAAATATGCGAAGTACTGGGAAAACAGGGAGGTTGAAGATGAAGGAGCCGAGAACACCCCATCCTAGCCGAGAACCCTTTTCTTTGACACTCGAGAACCCCTTTGATTCCTATCGAGAACCACATTTACTGGGATGGCTATTAAAGCCGAGAACCATTGGATGGGATATATATTCAAGCCGCGAACATGTGCTAGGAGACCACAAGAGGCCGAGAACCAGTTTATGACCAAATTGAGAGCCATTTCAATCCCCAAAAGTCGAGAACCTATTATTTCTTTTGGACGAGGGATCTTTATGGTGACACCCAACCATTCGAGAACCTCATGTGTAGCCGAGAAAACCGATATGAAGTCGAGAACACCACCTTTCTCGGTTATCTAAGCCGAAACACCTAACTTGGGGTTAATTGAGAACCATTCGGGGTTTGGGTGCAACTGTTTATAGATGTTCTCACTTAACTTACTTAAGCATTTTTTCAAAACATAGATAAACCGTAAAACAAGTGTTTAACTCATAAACCATGGTTTAAAACATGTCAAGAGATTATATCTAAGTCACACGTTGTTTAAGTAACAAAAAGGGTTTACTGATTAAATAAGTTAACCAATTTTACTACAAAGTTGATGGAATGATAAGCCTTTCATAATTCTTTTATAACACATTAAATGATTGTTTTTATAACATGATACTTATATATAACACACTCAAGTGAGAATAACCATTTTAAGTTCAACAAAGGACAATATCCTATGTTTGAAACATGTAGACAAGGAATACAATAATATACTAATGCTTAGCCTAAATTGGCTAAGTGTTAGTGCATTACATCACAATTGAGATAGAGTAAATCAAATAACAAGGTTTCATAAAAGTTAACCAACTTTATGGTTAACCTACGAATTAATAACTTATACTTATAAGTTACAAACTACATTGAACTCAACACAGGGCTTTGAATACAACATCATCACAACAACAAAGAGCGCATGCATTTCTTGATTATTTAGTCAACCACTACAACTACAAGACGAGTTCATATGCTCCTTTTCTAATCTTTTGATTTTAATTGAAGAGCTGAGAAACATGCTAACTCTTTTTGTAACATTTGTACATTTAGTCATGGTAGTCGTAAACAGTGTTAGAACAGTGTGTGTCCATGTTCAGTTTATCAATGTGATTCATATGTTCATAATGTGTGCTTGTGTGTACAGGATCTTATTATTCAGGAACAGGTATGTATTATTTATTTACAGTCGAGTTCACTAGGCAAAAACAGTATTGTGTTATATCGAAACAGTGGTGGGCAGCGAGAGTGAGCCCTATATATATACTGCGTTCGGTGTAACAGAATAGTGTTAGTGCGTAGTGTTGAGACGAATATTATAACAATTAATTAATTCAACAAGAATCGTAATACGTAAGCGAGACCGAGTATAGTTATGGGTGACGATCCATAATGATACGAATGTTGAACTTATAATTATGATTAAACGACTTTAAATAATTAATACGATCGAAAAACGTACGCGATTGCGGGTATACACGTAATTGTGAGTGTTTAACGATCTGACAACGCACGAAGAGTAAAATTAATTAAATTAATTATTTTATATTTTTACAATTTTGAAACTCATCATTTTAATGAGTTTAACAACTCTTTTATTTTAATTCGCGTAAAATATGCGTTACGTTCTGGAAACGCGAACCGAGCGACCGAAACGGACCCGAATACCACACGGGCTATAAAAGCCTTGAACAAGGCTTATTCTCTCATTTATTACACCAACAACCACTTCTCTCTCTAGAATTTTCGTCTACCCTTTCTCTCTAGAAAAACCGAACTTCAAACGCGCGTATCTCCTTCGTTTCTCAACGGATTTTGGTGTTTTTGGTGTCCACGTGAAGCTCTCAACATTATCTACATGAAAGTACAAGAAATCAGTGGAATTAACCGGCCAAAATCGAGGTATAATCGAACAAATAATTCTGAAATTAGGGTTTTCGTGAGTCTTGGTTGAGTTTGGCTAATGAACGGGTCTAGACCATGATTTATTCGAACCACAACCTTCATGAGGCTTATACGCATGCATCTACATCAGGAGAAACCATAAATCGGGGGTTGGATCTGATGAGGGAGACGCAGCTCTACAGGTTCGTTGGGCTGCAGATCTGGCCTAACCCTCATGAAGCTTCACGAACCTGCATGGTTCGTTGGGCATCATCCGAACCCTTAGAGAGGGAAAGAGCCTCACGAACCTGAGCCATGCACGAACCATTATGACACGAACCTGCCTACATGTTAGACAAACCATGTTGCAACGAACCTTTCATGTGAGAAACTAAGCCACAGCCGAACCCTGGTTAACAGCGAACCCTCATGAAGAAGGCTGAACCTCTGCGAACCTGTTACCACATCAAACCACCGAACCCTCCTTTGAACATGGTGGCCGAATCTTCATGTAGTGCAGCGAACCCTAGTAGTTTCCCGAGCCTTAAGAGAGTTGTCACAAACCTAATTATGGGATCAAGTCACAATCTCAAGAACTTAAACAATTGGAACATCTTTTCATAAGTCATGATAATCAATGGTTTATCAAACTCTTAAAAACGTGTGATGCGCAAACAAGTTGGTGCACAAAAGAGCATTACACATTCTTTTCATGGACCCATGATCAATCAAGTGATTCAAAATCATAACTTTCAAGTTTGCACAACAATCATAATCATGAGAACAAGTAATCAAGTGTTAACCAATTTCAAGAGAACACAAATCAATCAATGAATCAAAGTCTATACAACTATAAATCTTATATCTTATGTATGATTACAATGATATAGGAACCAATTAGAAGTCCTGTTTGCTACTTGCTATCTGTTTTAGTTCAGAGTCTACTGCAGACAGGTGAGAACATTAGCCCCTCTTTTACTGTTTTATAACTGTTTTGGGGTGGAACACGTGATCAAACCCGCTATTTACAATCGTATTTCATTACACAGGATGTGTGTATTCTTATAAACATTACAGGTTCATTTTACGAATCCAAGGGATTCATCAGCTGGTTTAAAGAAATTGTCAACTGTTTTAAAGGATTTATCAACTATTAAACTCTTTTTATTAAAAAGGTTTTATAAAGCCCCTTTGAACTGTTTATAACAGATTTACTCAAATGTTTTTATACAGGATAAACACTTTTAAATAATGGATTTTATAAACTCTTTTTTTATAAACCTTGTTATTATACAAGGTCACTATTTCATGGTATTCAAATGAAGAGGTTCATGTCATGGTATTCAAATCAAGAGGTTCATTTCATGGTATTCAAAACAAAGGATTTAATTCATGGGATTAAATCAAGGTTTTCAATTCAAGTTATCAAATAAGGCATTAACACGTTCGGTTAAAGTAAGGTTCATAAACATGGTGTCTATTGTTGTAAACAAACTTGTAAACGCATCAAGTATCACATTCATTAGCGTTAGTACTGGGTGATCACAACAAGGGAAAGCGGACACATTGGTTCTTATCCAGGATGGAGTTAGCTTTTAAATTTGTTTTAAAAGCTAACTGCAGGTCTGGTGTCATTATGGTTTTCAAAATTGCTGATACATTATCTAACTCCAAACGTGGTTTGGGACTTGATATTATATGTTGGCTTTCGTGCGAACAGTGATTGGACTGTTTACACTCATTTTCTTACTTGATGTTAGTTTGGGTTGCAGCTCATCCATGTGAATCATTTATTACTTTAACATACCTATGCCTTATATCACATATTCATGATTTCATATGTTAAACCTATTGTTCTCACCAACTACGTCTGTAGTTGACAGTTATTTTTCACGTGTTTCAGGTAATCAGGTTTAAAGCATTCTAAGGACAACTAAGGAGACCGCTTAAGATAGAACAAGATGAAGAAACATGCTAGGATGGAATAGAAACTCACTAAATCCTAAATGTTTAATTGTCTTGTTTGTAGTCTTATTTTGTAAACTATATTTTGGGTCTGTAGTTGTCTTTCTTTTGATAGATAGATTGGCTGTAACTGAACAATTGTCTAAACATTATGAAACGTAGTAATCCATTGTGGTCGTTCTTATTCAATACTTGTGCATGATTCAACTGTTCATACGTCACCGCGCCGTGGATTCCGCACGCGGCGCAGGGGTGTGACAGGTTGGTATCAGAGCCAAGGTTGTAGAGAACTAGGAAAAACCCAATGTTTAATGACCTAGACTATAACCTAAGCTACCCAATAGGACTAAGTGCTATAGGCTTGAGGATACTTAGGATCTAAGTAACTTAAGTGAGCCTTAAGTCTACATTAAGCTTGAAAGATCTTAGGGACATTTTACTAAGATTAGATATCGAGTCAAGGGATTTGAATCGGAATTCTATAATTTTAGAAACCGAATTAAATTCTCACATATATGCATTTAAGGATTTCAGAGGCAAGGATCTGTATTCTTAGTATCCTTGATCTGAAATTCTCACACAGAGTTCATTATAGGAATTTAGAGGTAAAGATCTATTAGTATAGTATCTTTGATCTAAAATCCTTGTCATATTCATTATAGGAATTCAAAGGTCAAGATCTATTAATTTAGAATCTTGATTTGAAATCCTTGTCATATTCATCATAGGAATTCAAAGGTCAAGATCTATTAATTTAGAATCTTGATTTGAAATCCTTGTCATGTTATCATTATCAGGTGTTCATTATCATAGGAACTTTATAACTTAGAATCTGTGTAACAGTATTCTTTAGTTGAAGTTCTCACAGGAGATCATTATACTAAATACTGTAGGTATTGAGAATCTAGGTTAAATCAACCTAGGACACATACACAGAAACCTAAGGTTTTAATTTCAAGTAAATTAAGAACCGTGGTTTACACAGTCATAATCATATCCATAGTACAAGAGGCAATCATGAAACAATCATAATCAATCAACAGTTGGAATCTTAGCCCCAAATATAAACGACGGATTAACGCTGACGTGCTGAGGTAAGTGGTGGGTCGGTGAGAGCTTACCCTATATATAAGCTTATTTCAGTATGTTAGGGGGAATCCGGCGTTCGTATTTGGAGTGAGGATTCGGGAGCAACTGGGAACATTGAACATTAGTCAAACACTTGGAGTACAAACATTTGGGATACAATCATAGTGCAATTCAAACTTGGATGAACCAAACATTATGGTGAATCAATCAAGTTGTGAACATTCGTTCAATGTAAACCTTAAGTGAAATTCTTGAGTGATTACATCATTAGTACTTACTAACATAGTTTAACAATAACAATGTAGAGCACTCATATGACTTAGTTCTACATGTTAACAACTGTTAGTAGGTGCACACATAACATAATCATAGTTCAAGTTGATCAAAGATCATGGGATTCTTAATCAATGGAACACACTTGGAAATTAGTACAAAACATGTTGCCAAATGCTAGCAAGGACATGATCGTGGTATATCGAAGCGGTGGTGGGATGGCGTCTGGGCTGGCAGTTTGCTTGACCCTTTCGTATGCCCTATATATAAGCTATCTTCGGTATATCGGGAAAGTGTCAGTGTGTAGGTTTGGTGGAGTGAGATCATGGAACATCGTACATATTCACACGATAAGTATGCAAATAAGTTGATAACTTATACGCGTACTGGATCATATTACAATTGAATGATAATATTAGTAGTATGGATATATTACTAACTTTATCATGCACATTCAATTGTATCCTTTCTCATTACTGATCCACTTGTGGCTTCTATTCGTAGAATGCCTCCCCGATGTGATCCTAACGGAAGGGGTTCGACAAGTGGCAACGATGATGAGATCAACAAGATTGCCCGAGCCATCGCTATACACATGAGAGATGTCATCCCGGGCATGGTCACTGATATTACCCAGAATCTTCGGGGAAGTACTAGTGATTCAGCACATAACTCAAATGCTACAACTACTGGAACTGCTAACTTCACTTTCAAGCAGTTCAATGATGCTAAGCCTCCTAAGTACGCTGGTACCGAAGGAGCTACTGGTCTACTACAGTGGTTAGAGAGCATCGAGGATATTCTTGATTTCACAGGATGTCCTGAGAACCTAAAGGTCAAAATGGCCTCAAGCGCTTTTCACAAAGGCGCACTCACCTGGTGGAATTCTGAGAAGAACACCAGAGGACGCGAAGTTGCTTTAGCTTTACCGTGGGACGGTTTCAAGAACTTACTTGTGGAGAAGTTTTGTCCACGTCACGAACTGAAGAAACTGGAGGTGGAGATGTGGAATCTGGTGCAAGATAGTGGTGAAAACGCCAAGTATACAACTCGTTTCCATGAGTTGTGCATTTTGGTGCCACACTTGGTTACTCCTCTATCCCGCAGGATAGAAAAATACATTGAAGGCTTACCTCTAGTTGTCAGGGGAACTGTGATGGGGAATAACCCCATTACTCTGGAGGCAGCGATTCATCTTGGAGCTAGCCTTACCGAAGAATACGTTAAGTCTGGAGTGCTCACCCGGAAAGGGTATAAGAGAGCACATATTGATGAAGACAAGAAGCCTGAACAACAACATCCCAAGAAGAAGAAGCAAAAGACAATCAAGAACTTTGCAGCCCTGACTGCAGTTACACCTACTCATGCCACACCTATTACTGCTATGCCACAACCTGCTAACGCCAGAAAGTCTTATACTGGCACCTTTCCACTTTGCACCAAATGCCAATACCATCATCTGCCCAATACTCCTTGCAAAAAGTGTCTCAAGTGTGGGCGTATGGGACACTTTGCAGCTACATGCCGAGCTGCTCATCTTGCTACTGCAACAACTGCTACCACTACCACAGCTGCTACAGGGGGAAGGGCCTGTTATAATTATGGAGCAGAAGGACACTTAAGAAACCAGTGTCCAAAACACAACAACACTACTGCTACTGCTCGTGCCTTTGTTATCGGAGCTGCCGAAGCACGCGAGGAGCCAGCGGTTGTCACGGGTACATTTCTCCTTAATGGTCATTACGTTTCTATCATATTTGATATTGGTGCTGATAAAAGCTTTATCTCTGCCCATACTGCTTCTTTGCTTAACATAGAACCATCTATGCTTACTGATCCCTATACCATAGAAGTAGCTGATGGTAACACCATACACGTAGATGCTATAATACATGGTTGTGAATTAAGATTAAACGACCATCTCTTCCTCACCGATCTTATTCCTATGACACTCGGAAGTTTCGAAGTTGTGATAGGAATGGATTGGTTATCCAAAAACAACGCCGAAATTGTATGTTCGGAGAAACTTATTCGGATTCCTTTACCGTCAGGCGAAACGATGAGAATCTATGGCGAAAAACCCTGCCGCGGATTGAAGATTGTGTCGTGCATCAAAGCGAGGAAGTATCTGAGGAAGAAATACTATGCGTTCCTGGCTCACATAGTAAAGAATAAACCTGAGAAGAAAGCAGTTGGAGACGTTCCAGTGATCAGAGATTATCCTGACGTGTTTCCAGAAGACTTGCCAGGATTACCACCAATCCGACAAGTGGAGTTTAGAATCGATCTCGTCCCTGGAGCAAACCAGTGGCGAAGTCACCATATCGATTAGCACCATCTGAGATGCAAGAACTGTCTAGTCAGCTTCAAGAACTTTTAGACAAAGGTTTCATTAGACCGAGTTTCTTTCCTTGGGGAGCTCCGGTTCTCTTTGTCAAGAAGAAAGACGGTTCATTTCGTATGTGCATCGATTATCGTGAGCTGAACAAATTGACAATCAAGAATAGATATCCTCTGCCCAGAATCGATGATCTGTTTGATCAATTACAGGGAGCAACTTGCTTCTCTAAGATTGACTTACGATCTGGGTATCATCAGTTACGAGTAAATGATGAGGATATACCAAAGACTGCATTTAGGACTCGATATGGACACTATGAGTTCGTGGTCATGCCATTTGGGCTGACCAATGCACCTGCAGTGTTCATGGACTTGATGAATCGAGTCTGCAGACCGTATTTAGATCAGTTTGTTATTGTCTTTATTGACGATATCTTGATATATTCAAAGACGGAACAGGATCATGAAGATCATTTAAGGAAAGTCCTAGAACTACTAAGAGGAGAACAACTTTATGCTAAATTCTCAAAATGTGAATTTTGGCTAAAGGAGGTTCACTTCTTAGGACATGTCATAAACAAGGATGGGATACATGTAGATCCAGCAAAGATTGAGGTGATTAAGAACTGGACTACCCCGTCTACTCCAACAGAGATTCGTTCATTTCTGGGTCTGGCGGGCTATTACAGGAGATTCATTGCAAATTTCTCTAAGATTGCCTTGCCACTTACCACCTTGACTCAGAAAAGTCAAGCCTTTATATGGGGACAGAAACAAGAAGATGCATTTCAACTTCTTAAACAAAGTTATGCAACTCCCCTATCTTAGTCTTCCAGAAGGCAGTGATGACTTCATTGTCTACTGTGATGCTTCAAACCTCGGTCTCCGTTGTGTACTTATGCAACGAGACAAGGTCATTGCGTATGCTTCAAGACAACTTAAGGTTCACGAAAAGAGTTATACTACTCATGACCTTGAGTTAGGGGCTGTGGTTTTTGCATTGAAGATTTGGAGACACTACCTGTATGGTACTAAATGTGTCATCTATATAGACCACAAGAGCCTGCAACACATCCTTAGTCAGAAAGAACTCAACATGAGACAATGGCGTTGGGTTGAGCTTCTAACTGATTACGACTGTGAGATTTGTTACCATCCGGGTAAAGCCAATGTGGTGGCGGATGCTCTTAGTCGCAAGGAACCAGTCAAGCCAATTCGTGTCAGAGCCATGGAGATCAACACACAGCCAAACTTGAAAGACTTGATTCGTATCGCACAACAACAGGTAGTAACAGACAATCAACTCAAGACAGACATGGATTGTGGCATTGAGAAGAAACTAGAACATCGATCAGATGGGGTGTTATATCTCAATGGCCGCATTTGGATACCAAAGTCTGAAGAATTGCGCACACTCATCTGTCATGAGGCTCATAAGTCGCGATACTCAGTTCATCCTGGAGCAGATAAGATGTACCAAGACTTGAGGACATCTTACTGGTGGCCGGGAATGAAGAAAGACATAGCACTGTATGTGGGAAAATGTTTTACATGTTCAAAAGTCAAAGCAGAACATCAAAAGCCTTCAGGACTTCTGCAGCAACCTGAAATTCCTTAATGGAAATGGGAGCAAATTTCCATGGATTTCATAACTAAGTTGCCGAGAACTCCGCGAGGTTTCGATTCGATTTGGGTGATCGTTGATCGACTCACCAAATCTGCTCATTTTCTCCCAATCCGAGAGGATTACAAGATGGAGAAGTTATCCACATTGTACATCAACGAAATCATTGCACGTCATGGTACACCAACATCAATCATATCTGATCGCGATAGTCGTTTCATTTCTCGCTTTTGGCAATCATTGCAAAAGGCTTTGGGAACTCGTGTTAATCTTAGCACAGCGTATCATCCCCAAACCGACGGTCAAAGCGAAAGGACTATCCAAACACTCGAGGACATGCTTCGTTCTTGTGTCATTGACTTCGGTGGAAGTTGGGACACTCATCTTCCACTTATCGAGTTTTCGTACAACAATAGCTATCATACAAGCATTCAATGTGCACCATTCGAAGCTTTATATGGTAGGAAGTGCCGATCACCGGTCTGCTGGACCGAGGTTGGTGACTCACAGGTCGTAGGACCAGAACTCATTCAGGAAACATCAGACAATATCACAATCATTCAGTCACGGCTTAAGGCCGCACGAGATCGGCAAAAGAGTTATGCTGATCGACGTCGGAAACCGCTTGAGTTTCAAGTCGGTGACCGAGTCTTACTCAAAGTTTCTCCCTGGAAAGGCGTTGTCCGATTCGGGAAGAAAGGGAAACTTGCACCAAGGTACGTTGGACCTTTTGAGATCCTGGAACGGATTGGTCCCGTAGCCTACAAACTCAAACTTCCAGTGGAGCTAAGCAATGTTCATGATACTTTTCATGTATCAAATCTTAAGAAATGCTTAGCTGATCATGATGTTCAGATTCCACTAGAAGACATACAGATTCAGAACAACATGCAATTCATAGAACGTCCGGTTGAAATCATGGATCATGGGGTCAAGAAACTTAAACGCAGCCGTATCCCGATCGTAAAGGTACGATGGGAGGGCAAACGCGGTGCTGAGTTCACCTGGGAACGTGAAGACCAGATGAAGCTTAAGTACCCTCATCTTTTCACAGTACCTTCGGCGAGTTAATTTCGGGACGAAATTCCCTTAACTAGGGGAGACTGTAACATTTGTACATTTAGTCATGGTAGTCGTAAACAGTGTTAGAACAGTGTGTGTCCATGTTCAGTTTATCAATGTGATTCATATGTTCATAATGTGTGCTTGTGTGTACAGGATCTTATTATTCAGGAACAGGTATGTATTATTTATTTACAGTCGAGTTCACTAGGCAAAAACAGTATTGTGTTATATCGAAACAGTGGTGGGCAGCGAGAGTGAGCCCTATATATATACTGCGTTCGGTGTAACAGAATAGTGTTAGTGCGTAGTGTTGAGACGAATATTATAACAATTAATTAATTCAACAAGAATCGTAATACGTAAGCGAGACCGAGTATAGTTATGGGTGACGATCCATAATGATACGAATGTTGAACTTATAATTATGATTAAACAACTTTAAATAATTAATACGATCGAAAAACGTACGCGATTGCGGGTATACACGTAATTGTGAGTGTTTAACGATCTGACAACGCACGAAGAGTAAAATTAATTAAATTAATTATTTTATATTTTTACAATTTTGAAACTCATCATTTTAATGAGTTTAACAACTCTTTTATTTTAATTCGCGTAAAATATGCGTTACGTTCTGGAAACGCGAACCGAGCGACCGAAACGGACCCGAATACCACACGGGCTATAAAAGCCTTGAACAAGGCTTATTCTCTCATTTATTACACCAACAACCACTTCTCTCTCTAGAATTTCCGTCTACCCTTTCTCTCTAGAAAAACCGAACTTCAAACGCGCGTATCTCCTTCGTTTCTCAACGGATTTTGGTGTTTTTGGTGTCCACGCGAAGCTCTCAACATTATCTACACGAAAATACAAGAAATCAGTGGAATTAACCGGCCAAAATCGAGGTATAATCGAACAAATAATTCTGAAATTAGGGTTTTCGTGAGTCTTGGTTGAGTTTGGCTAATGAACGGGTCTAGACCATGATTTATTCGAACCACAACCTTCATGAGGCTTATACGCATGCATCTACATCAGGAGAAACCATAAATCGGGGGTTGGATCTGATGAGGGAGACGCAGCTCTACAGGTTCGTTGGGCTGCAGATCTGGCCGAACCCTCATGAAGCTTCATGAACCTGAATGGTTCGTTGGGCATCATCCGAACCCTTAGAGAGGGAAAGAGCCTCACGAACCTGAGCCATGCACGAACCATTATGACACGAACCTGCCTACATGTTAGACGAACCATGTTGCAACGAACCTTTCATGTGAGAAACTAAGCCACGGCCGAACCCTGGTTAACAGCGAACCCTCATGAAGAAGGCTGAACCTCTGCGAACCTGTTACCACATCAAACCACCGAACCCTCCTTTGAACATGGTGGCCGAATCTTCATGTAGTGCAGCGAACCCTAGTAGTCTCCCGAGCCTTAAGAGAGTTGTCACAAACCTAGCATGGGGGCAAGACTTAGACGAACCTGTGAATGTCACTTTTTGGCTGAACCTTAGTGGAGCTCTTATAATTGACGAACCCTTGAACCATCTAACCTAAGGGACCCCACGAACCTAGGCCTTGAACTCCTAAGGTTCGCTGCCCAAGTGGCAGCCCAAAGACCTCTCGGCCCAACCCAATTCCATCTGGCCCAATCCTATTAGTAATCGGCCCAGGAGTTAAGCCCAAGCCAAATTGAGATAGCTTGGCCCATTAAGATCTTCAATTGGCCCAATATCAATTTGGAACCTTACATGGCCTACATGTACATTGGTTGGCCCAACTCAAATCCTTTAGGCCCAATTCAAGTCCATTCGGTACACTAAGATCTTAATCGGTTTGATATTGTCTTTGGCATGTTACAAGGCCTATATACATGTTGTTGGGCCAACATCACACTCACTTGGCCCAACACCACGTTCAATTGGCCCATCTTTAACCTAAGTGGCCCAGGGACTTGGTTTAAGGACCATCATGGTTACATGGACTCAAGGCCCAATATTGGATCATAAATTTGATAATTGTGAGTTGATCAATTATGGTTTAAGTTGCGACTTAACCTAATTATGGAATCAAGTCACAATCTCAAGAACTTAAACAATTGGAACATCTTTTCATAAGTCATGATAATCAATGGTTTATCAAACTCTTAAAAACGTGTGATGCGCAAACAAGTTGGTGCACAAAAGAGCATTACACATTCTTTTCATGGACCCATGATCAATCAAGTGATTCAAAATCATAACTTTCAAGTTTGCACAACAATCATAATCATGAGAACAAGTAATCAAGTGTTAACCAATTTCAAGAGAACACAAATCAATCAATGAATCAAAGTCTATACAACTATAAATCTTATATCTTATGTATGATTGCAATGATATAGGAACCAATTAGAAGTCCTGTTTGCTACTTGCTATCTGTTTTAGTTCAGAGTCTACTGCAAAAAGGTGAGAACATTAGCCCCTCTTTTACTGTTTTATAACTGTTTTGGGGTGGAACACGTGATCAAACCCGCTATTTACAATCGTATTTCATTACACAGGATGTGTGTATTCTTATAAACATTACAGGTTCATTTTACGAATCCAAGGGATTCATCAGCTGGTTTAAAGAAATTGTCAACTGTTTTAAAGGATTTATCAACTATTAAACTCTTTTTATTAAAAAGGTTTTATAAAGCCCCTTTGAACTGTTTATAACAGATTTACTCAAATGTTTATATACAGGATAAACACTTTTAAATAATGGATTTTATACTCTTTTGTTATAAACCTTGTTATTATACAAGGTCACTATTTCATGGTATTCAAATCAAGAGGTTCATGTCATGGTATTCAAATCAAGAGGTTCATTTCATGGTATTCAAAACAAAGGATTTAATTCATGGGATTAAATCAAGGTTTTCAATTCAAGTTATCAAATAAGGCATTAACACGTTCGGTTAAAGTAAGGTTCATAAACATGGTGTCTATTGTTGTAAACAAACTTGTAAACGCATCAAGTATCACATTCATTAGCGTTAGTACTGGGTGATCACAACAAGGGAAAGCGGACACATTGGTTCTTATCCAGGATGGAGTTAGCTTTTAAATTTGTTTTAAAAGCTAACTGCAGGTCTGGTGTCATTATGGTTTTCAAAATTGCTGATACATTATCTAACTCCAAACGTGGTTTGGGACTTGATATTATATGTTGGCTTTCGTGCGAACAGTGATTGGACTGTTTACACTCATTTTCTTACTTGATGTTAGTTTGGGTTGCAGCTCATCCATGTGAATCATTTATTACTTTAACATACCTATGCCTTATATCACATATTCATGATTTCATATGTTAAACCTATTGTTCTCACCAACTACGTCTGTAGTTGACAGTTATTTTTCACGTGTTTCAGGTAATCAGGTTTAAAGCATTCTAAGGACACCTAAGGAGACCGCTTAAGATAGAACAAGATGAAGAAACATGCTAGGATGGAATAGAAACTCACTAAATCCTAATTGTTTAATTGTCTTGTTTGGAGTCTTATTTTGTAAACTATATTTTGGGTCTGTAGTTGTCTTTCTTTTGATAGATAGATTGGCTGTAACTGAAAAATTGTCTAAACATTATGAAACGTAGTAATCCATTGTGGTTGTTCTTATTCAATACTTGTGCATGATTCAACTGTTCATACGTCACCACGTCGTGGATTCCGCACGCGGCGCAGGGGTGTGACACTTTTGATTATTAAAAGTTTTAGTACGATATTTTAAATATCATGTGACTTAGATAATAAAGATTCAATCTTTATTATCATACTATATGATATTCAATGTGTATGCTTGTGTGTGCAATGATTTTTATGACTTATCAAAGATGATTCATGATAATATAACTTCATGATATCATGAAATCATTTAAATAACATAAATGTTTAAGATTTGATCTTACGAAACTTTGTTATTAACACTAAGATAACAATGAGATTACAAGGAGATAACATTGAGACAGTTACAAGTGATAACAAGAATGATATTCGTGATAATATAATTTCATGATGATGATATCATTCATCACATATACTAACATCGTGTAATAAGGCAAGTTCTTATAGCACTTTGTTAAAGACTTTGAGAACACATAACACTGAGAATAGATGACACTGAGACAATGACAATGGGAGAACACATAACAACATCTAATTACTATTAAGACTGTTTGTATTATATCACAACAATCATGTGTGACAACCAATACCAGATCGTTTGGCAAGTCCGTACGATACGTGTACTTTCACTATTTACTATGTGTAAATACAATGTGTAAACAGTTGTGTGACAACAGGACTAACAAAACAAATAACAGTTGTATGTGTTTAAGTGACTACTTAAATACAGTAAATACAACAACTCATGTGAAACAACGGTGTGAAAACAAATGACAAAAACATATCGGTTGTGATCTGAGGTCCACAAATAACAGGAATTAGATGGCCGACAATTCAGTGAGAAAACAATGTGAATTTAATCATGACAATGTGAAAATAGGCAAGTTAGTTGAGTTCGTCAGTGAGGAAATACAATTCAATATCACAACTCAGTATTGTTTCAGAATAACGAATCAACAGTGTGTATGCGTTGGTGACGATTCACACAAACACATCTGTGGGTTTAATATTCTGAATGATAACTTGAAAGTAGAAAACAAAAATCAGGAAGTGAAACCCTCATAGTGTTTGTTCGGGTGACGATTCAAACGAATACGCGCGAAGGTGGCGCGATCTCAGGAAACCATTAAAATAAACGGTTTCGATACAATAAATTAAGAAAAATGATTTTTAAATATTTACTAGGAATAACCACTTCCAAAATGTAAAAATAAAGGTTGTTTTATTTAAATAGTAAAAACACGCGAATACGTTCCGGAAACGTAACGAAAACGAAAACCGTGCAACCGAAACGAACCTGAACACACGCAGGGTATAAAAACCCCCTTTAAAGCATTAACTCTCATTTATGTCATCCGTCTACACCCTTCTCTCTCTAGAAATTCGGATTCCCTCTCTCTCTCTAAGATTTCATCACAAAAACCCTTAGATCTCATCCATTTCTTGACCAAATCCTTCAAGTAAGCTACCAAATCGAAGCTCTTGACATCCTCTACTTGAAAGTACAAAGGATCTGCTCCAACACCCACTGAATCAGAGGTAAAATGTGTAGAAATGTTCGGATTTGTAGGGTTTTGTAACCCTATGTTCGAACCCTTTACTTAACCGGTTCTACCCACCCAAAAACCCTAGAGAACTACACAAAACTATCATGGAGTGATGTAAGAACATACAATGCTTCATGCCCGGTCCTAGACCCAACCGGGGGGCCTGCATCTGTTCGGTTTCGAAACTGCCGAATGGGGAGGTGCAGGTGGCCGAATGAGACCAACCAGAATGGAAAAGGCCGAATGAGCCTCCCCACGACCGAATGAGCCTCCCCACGACCGAATGAGATTGGGACGACCGAATAAGCCTTGTGACGACCGAATGAGCCTTGTGACAACCGAATGATCTTGTGGTCGAATGGAACCCCCATTCACATGATCTCTTTTAGTCGGCCAATACTACCCATTCGCATGATGTGTTATTCAGTCCCCTCCTGCTTTCGCATGTAGTCTCTATTCGACCCATGCAAGGCATTCGCATCAGGAGCTGATAGACTCATGTGTGTATTGAGTCTCAATCATCATAGATGCCTTAACACCCTAAACTTTGTAAATCACATCTAGAAATAACACAACTAAACATCATGCATGGGATCATGATGTTAAGAAGAATTACTACAAAGTTGGTGAGAAACTTTTATTAAACAATTTGATAAAAACTACCATTCTCTTTATAAAGTGTTAATAATTAAACTTTATAATTGAGTTTTGTTATAAAAATTAACGCTTGTAAATAAGGAGGATCATTTCAATGTTGACATGACTACAAGGGCAACATGCAAAACCCTAATACATAAACCTAAGTGGTGTATTGAGAGAATACTAGGGTTTTCAAACTTGAATCCAAGTTTTAGTACAACATTTCCATTATACTATGATTTAGATAATATTGTTTTATATAGTTTCATGATTACAACAACACAATAGAATAATACAAGTTTTAAGATTTTATCTTATAACACTTTATTATTCTTACAAGAATGAACAATGAGATAACCAGGAGATAACACTTTGACAATGACATGAATTAACAAGAATGATATGCTAAAAACATAATTTCATAATATCATTCACCACCCGAGCTAACTAAGTGTAGTAGGACTAGTTCTTACAGCACTATGGTTACAACCGGGTGAAGACTATGGGATAACATGAGACAATTACAAGGGATAACAAGAATGATAATCATGATAACATAACTTCATGATAACAATATCATTTGTACATTTACTAACATTGTGTAATGAGACAAATTCTTATAACACTTTGTTAAAGACTATGAGAAAACATAACACTCAGAACAGAAAACATTGAGATGATGACAACGGGTGAACATAACAACAATTGATTACTATTACACTGTTTGTATTATATCACAACAATCATGTGTTCATGAGTTCATGTAAAATTGTAAGTCCCTTCTAGAGAATCGTTTACCTGTTAATTTAGTGCGACTAAACCGATGATAATGTAACGTTACCATAGGTTTGACAAACCGTCGGCGAGTGAGGTCGGTACGTTGATCGTAACATTATCATTGGACGGTATCGTATGACCGGTAACAGGGCGACATCAGTCAGGTTTGGTAAACGACACATGGTGATATTAATCTACAGTAACTAATTGTAATTAAATCCTTCGATTCTACTAACTGATAGACTGAGGAATTGATTTTATCTCATGTCGCATCACTAGTGATAGTTTCGTTGAAGGCAATGAGAACACGAATGTGGTAGAGGTAAATTGGATGCATTGTGATCTGATTACGTGAGGATCACAATGGATCCCATTTAGGCTCTATGCATTTCAGGATGAGAACAATATCAATATGCTAACTGTCACTCCTATTATTAGAAGAGAATTACAGTTAAACCTACAAGTGAGGGAATAATAACAAGGATAAGATTGGATAAATCTATTTTCCTTAAAACACTGAAGGTTTATCATCACTTCGGTTTTGGTAACTTTAATCCCTCGTATTCTATTATTCTATACATATAACACAACGGGTGATGAACACAAACTTATGGGTGAATATCAAATAGGTTGAACACATGTTAGATAGAAATGGGTATCCCTAGTTGTATTGCAAGTGATATTGAATTCTTTTAAGTATGTGGTGGAATGTCGGCTGGGGCTTGTTCCCCTACGTATGTCGTATATATAAGCATACTTGATGGGATAAAATACTACTTGTAAATATAACTATGGAAAGGACATTGTGTGAGACAAATGAGACAATTATCAATGAGACTTGTGTATGAAATGGTGATTGTGAATGAAAATAAATCAACTACTTTCCTTTACTAAACTTATGAACTCACCAACCTAGTGTTGACTTTGTTTAAACGCATGTTTTCTCAGGTGACGAACAGGTTTAGCCACCAAGCATTCAGGACTTAAGCTAGTGGACTTTTAAAAGACCTAGCTTCATTTTGTGTTGTGCATATTTTGAATAACAAAACCTTGAATCATCTTTTGTAAATCTTGTGCAGAAACAAGACAGAAAACTCAATGATTCTTTTGGGTAGAATTACTTAGTTAAATTATGAAAATAACAATGTAATTTAACTTTGTAATTCTGTATCAATGTCATGCTAGCATTTCTCATTTATATATCATGTGCTATGTAAACAATCTGATCATTCTGATTATCACACGATATCGCGCCCGAGAACCTTCCGCCCGACGAGAAAGTCGATCCAGCCCGCCGGCTCGGGGTGTGACATCATGTGTTCATGTGCACATGTCCAGTCGTAAGTCCCTTACTAAATATTTTACCATTCATTTAGTGCTACTAAACTGACGATAGCGTAGTGGTAATTTAGGTTTGACAATCCGCCGGCGAGTGAGATCGGTACGTTAATCGTAACATTATCATTGGCTTGTATCGTTTGACCGAAAATAGGGTTGCATCAGGCAGGTTTTGTAAACGAGACATGGTGATATTAATCTTCAGACACTGATTGTAATTTTACCATTCGTTTTTATTAACTGGTAGGCTGAGGAATTGATTTTCACACATGTCAAATTACTGGTAATAGATTTGTTGTGATGGAACTGATTCTTTTAAGACTACAAAAGGGATAGGGATAAATTGGAGGCATTGCGGTCTGATTACGTGAGGACCACAATAGGTCCCATTTAGGCTCTATAATTTCAAGATTGTGAACAATACCAATGATTTACTGTCACTCCTATTATTAGAAGTGAGGTACAGTTAACCCTACAAGTGAGAGAACACTAATAAGGATAAGATTTAAATTAATCTATTTCCCTTAAAACAACAAGGGATTACCATAACTTAGGTCATGGTAATATATTCCCATCAAACACTATTATTCTATACATTTAACAATGTGGGATGAGAAAAAATAATATGGGATTAACATGTTGGATATCAAATGAGACAAACAAATGTGAGATGGAATTGGGTATCCATGGTTGCGTTACGAGGTATGTCAGGCCGTTCGCAATAATGCAAAGTATTGGTCCTGTGGCATACAGACTCAGACTTCCTGACGAACTCAGCGAGGTACATGTGTGATTCGTGTGTCAAATCTCAAGAAATGCATCGCTGACGAATCGTTAGTCATACCACTTGAGGAGATACAAGTTGACGAGAAATTACACTTCATTGAAGAACCTATAGAGATTATGGATCATGATGCCAAGAGACTGAAACGAAGTTGTATTCCTATCGTGAAGGTTCGTTGGAACTCCAAGCGCGGGCCAGAATTTACCTGGGAGCGTCAGGATCACGTGAAGACAAAGTATTCCCATCTGTTTACATAAGAAGTAGTACCCGGCAATGATGCTTAAATTTAGGGACGAAATTTATCTAACAAGGGGAGACTGTGACAACTAGTACCAGATTGTCACACCCCGGGCCGGATCGACCAGATTGTTACATTGCACATGATGATATGAGAAATACTAAAATAAAATAATTAAATTAAATTAAATTACAACTGTTTTATAATTTAATTCTATTTCAATTTGACTTGGACATCTGGGACATGGTCCTTATGTCTCACAAATATCTTGCGGAGGATGCAAGTCTTGAATCTTGTAGCCTGTGTGGCCTTGTAAGATTCCATGTATGAGTTGTAGGTTCCGCCAAGGGATCCTATATTTCTCTCTCTAAACGTCATCCTTCTTTCACCTATTCTTCACCTGAGAGCATGTAAAATCTGTCAACACTAGGTTGGTGAGTTCACGCAAGTTTAGAAAATATTAGGTTTTGTAAAAAAAGTTTGATAAAAACTCTTTTCCATTTAAAACGGTCATGAAAATGGTGTGTAAATGGTTTTTGAAAACACAAATGAATTACACAAGTGCATCAGACTAAACCTAATGACTGACATCATCCCAAATCATCGAAGGTAGTTTATGTATAGGGCATACGTAGAGCCAAAACTCTGCCGCCAGCCCACCACTCATTCGGTAATCCACGAGGATATCCTCAATGGAAATTAGACTCCTTCACTTATGTACCTCTATTCGACATGACACGAAAAATGTTTGTAGAAAAAGAAATGTCTTGAGAAAGAAGTGTATGCTTTGTCTCCTCATATGGGAAAAATAGTTTTATTTGTTTGAAAATCACAAAGTTTACACTCCTTTCTTGTTGATTGACATTTTTTGTTGTGTACTCCTTTGAAAATCATTCAAGACCAGGTCTTGAAAATTTCTTTGGATTGAAATCTCATGTTTTTGTTTATGTGGTCTATCCGTAATATCACCCATGTGATCATTTACCAAACCTAAATGATATGCCCTTGTTGATTAGTTCCCATGGAACTAATCCGAGCTGTTGTTTCACGTATGTATGTGTGTAACGTACCAGCCTCGGCGCTGGAGGTTGGTTAGACCT
This sequence comes from Mikania micrantha, assembly GCA_009363875.1. NCBI lineage: Eukaryota > Viridiplantae > Streptophyta > Magnoliopsida > Asterales > Asteraceae > Mikania > Mikania micrantha. The sequence continues at coordinate 84,775,064 of CM018693.1, forward strand.
ATAGTACCATCTACGTTACCGTCGGTTGACCCGCGTCAACTAATGGTAAATGACTCTAAAATTACTTGAGAATTCCTCTGTGAATTCTTAATGTGTTCGTTGTGTAGACACTGCTCTAGTGAATTACCCTAGACATATACCATGCAAAGTTTGTTGTTTGTTTAATAGGGGATTCCCATGAAAATGATTGTTTCCGATTATGCACTACACAATTCCCCGGGTCGAGTCCGTTCACCTCTTGGTTGGGCACAGGACATGGACAACTAAGGCGACCTAGTCTAAGATAGAACAAGATCAAGAAACAAGCTAGGATGGATGAGAAGCCCATTAAATCTTTGTTGTTTAAATATCTTGTATGTTCTTATTTTGTAAACATTATTTTTGTCGTCAGTTAGTTGTTTTCTTTTGGTCGTTAGACATGGTATGTAAACATTACTTTAATCATATGAAATCTAGTAATTCGTTGTGGTTGTTCATCGTTAATACGTTGTGGATTCCGCACGCGGTGCAGGGGTGTGACAGGTTGGTATCAGAGCCAAGGTTATAGTGAACTTGGAAAAACCTAATGCTTAATTGACCTAGACTATAACTTAAGCTACCCCATAAGACTAAGTGCTATAGATTTGAGGATACTTAGGACTAGGTATACTTGAGTTAGCATTAAGTCTGCTTTAAGCTTGGAAGATTTTAAGGACTAAAATTTTTCTGAAAATTATTTTCATATATAAAATCAAGGGATTCAGTACTGGGATTCTCTAAATTTAGGACTCAGACTAAATTCCTAACTTTTGTTTTCAACAACGGATTTCAGATGCAAGGATCTGTATTCTTAGTATCCTTGGTTTAAAATTCTAAATTTGTCAAGGGCTTCAGGGGTAGGAATGTGTATTCTTAGTGTTCCTAACTTGAAGTTCTAATCATGAGAACATGCTTAGTACTGTAGGTACTAAGAGACTGGAATTAACATTCCGGTGTACAAGAACAAGAAAATTATTTGTTTGGTTACTAGTGAACCAAAACTATGATTTTCTCAATCATAGAACATAGAACATATGTAAACAGTTGTGAACATTTATCAACAGTAGTGGAATGGGATGTTAGCTTCAAATACAAGCGGTGACCTATCTCTGATGTACTGAAGTGGTAGTGGGCTGGCGGCTGGGCTGGCAGTTAGCATGACCCTACGTATGCCCTATATATAAACTAACTCCAGTATGACAGGAGGAATTCGGCGTGACTATTTGAAGTGAGGATATGGAGTCTTCAAAGATTCATTAGTACATCGAACAAGTACAGTAGAACATTGAACAAGTACAATTGAACAAAGAACATAGTGAACAGTATGTGAACATTGTGAATTATGTGTGAATAAGTGAACAGTGTGTGGATCAATCATAGGTTGAACAGCTTTGTGTGAACATGACAGGTGAACATTGTATGAGAACATTGTGTGTGAACATTTTGTGCAATTCTGTAAACATGTCTAGATCTAGTAAAGATCACACATGCTTACTACATGATAACATAGGGTAAATTGACAACTTAGTGCATACGTACATGCCAATTTAGATAGTCAAGTTGACCCTGCTATTAGATGCCAACATAGTTACATGCCAACATAAGTTAGACCATAGTCAAATCATGGTTCAGTTGATCAAAATCAGTGGAATCATTATCCTTAGACATTCTTATTCAATCGTACAATTATGGTGCCAAATGCTAACAAGGGCATGATCGTGGTATGTCGAAGAAGTGGTGGGGGCGGCTAAGTCTGACTCTACGTATGCCCTATACATAAGCTCTCTTCGGCATATCGGGAAAGTGGCAGCGTGTAGGTTTGGTGGGTATTTCATGGGACTTGTACATAATATCGCGATATACAAGTATATACGGAGTATGCTAATAAGCTTATCGCTGATATGTGTGCTTGCTCATTCCTTTACAATTGAATGATAACATTAGTAGTACGAAAATATTACTAAGTTATTTTATAATTCAATTGTAAAACTTCTCACCTTCGATTTAGATGATTTCAAGGCCGATCCTCTGTACTTTCGTTTGGGGAATGTCAAGAGCTTCGTTTTGATTCCAAGATCGCACGATTTGACCAAGAAATGAAATATTTAGGTTGATTTTTGTGAAAGATTTCTAGAGAGAGAGATAAACCGGATTTCTTAGAGAGAGAGGGTAAATGGAGAATTTATGAGAGTATTGAATGTTCTTTAGGGTTTTTATACCCCGTGGGGTTTCGGGTTCGTTTGGTTTTACATTTACGCCACGTTTACAATACATAACGCGTGTTTTTCGTAGTTTTAATAAAAATAGTTTTATTTAAAAATTTTTAAGGTGGTTATTTCTAGTAAATATTTTATATTTATTCTTCTTATTTTACTGTTTCGAAAACGTTTATTTTTACCGTTTCGTCAGATCGTATCACCTTCGCACGTATTCGTTCGAATCGTCACCCGAACGAACACGACGATGGCTTTACTTTCTGATTTTTTTTCTACTTTCCAGTTATCATTCAGAACGTTAAACCCACAGATATGTTTGTATGAATCGTCACTCACGCTTATTCGTAAACGACACTGAATTGTTGTTTTGAATTGAACATTCTCACTGATGGACTCAACCAAACCTAACTGTTTTCACCTTGTTATGAATGATTTCACACTGTTTTGTCATTAAATTGTCGGATATCTAATTCCTGTTATTTGTGGAAATCAGATCACAACCGAATTGTTTATGTCATTTGTACTCACCATTTTTATTTCACATGTATTGTTGTATATTTATATTTCAATTTTCATTAAAATACATACAACTGTTAATTGTTTTCACAAAATTGTTATCACACATTGTTTATCACATAGTATTTACACATAGTTATAATTGAAAGTACACATAACGTACGAACTGCTGGACGATCTGGTACTAGTTTTCACATTATTTATACCTCATAAAAGAATAAACAACAATAACACATATGTAAGTAAGTACAAATATAGACAGATATTGAATTAATCAAAGAGATATTTTCAACACTAATAAAGTGTAAATAAAAAAACATGTTGAAAGATTGTAAATCCGCTATAACATAAAACATCGTTCGTTGCGAAACGCGGTTCCCTAAAACTTGAAAACGTATGCTATAAAAACAACCGAATGTGAAAAATGTTATATACCGTAAAAATGTAAATTTAGAAATTCATACTCAACAAATAAATCAAAAACTATATTTTGTCGTAAAATAAACCACAAAAATCTAAATGTGAACGTGGACGTAAGAAAAACGTAAAAACTTAAAACTAAAAATAAAAGAAAAGGAAAAACTTGAAAATAAAATATACAACAACTAGAGAAGAAAAAAAAAAGTCATATAAGAGAACAAAATAAGGTCTTTCCATTTGCAATTAGACCCTCCGGTGTGCCATGGGATTGGGCGTGGGTGGGGCGCCACTGGGCGTGGCACACCGCCCCCCATGGGGCGTGACTGGGGCGTGAACGGCTCACGGTGAGCAGAGCAACGGGCGTGGGGAAGGGTGGGGGGTTGGGTTTCGACCGTTGGCTCATTAAAAAAAAAAAAAAAATTAAATAAAACCTATATATAAAATCATCACAAACCATCTAATATTCACACACACTCTCTAAAAACTTCACACCCCACAAAAAAAAAATAAACAAAAAAGTAGTATTTTTTATAAAAATGGAGTTTATACGGGAGGATACACATGCCAACCTCAAAGCCGATTTGATTGAACATTTATGGAAAAATCGTTTTTATTAGTTTGTATTTTTTTTTAATTTTTTTTATTAGTTTGTATTTTTTTTTAATTTTTTTTATTAGTTTGTATTTTTTTTTAATTTTTTTTATTAGTTTGTAATTTTTTTATTAATTTGTAATTTGTTTTTATTAATTATATCTCAAATTAAATTAAAAAGGAATGATGACGTGGAGTGAGTGGGTTAATGGGGCATTTCCACCAAAATGGTGGGGTGAGTGGTTGTGGTGAGTGCTTATGTGGCGCCTACGTGGCGCACACGTGGAGTGATTGGGGCGCCTTGGCACACCCAATAGTCTTATGTCCTCTTACAAATATATAGAGCAACAACAATACACAATTAATGTTCCTAGCAAATCCCAAAAACACCATCCCCATGACCATGACCATGAGCACCATAACCAACATCTTAGCCATAACCACCACTCTATTATTTTTCTTCGCAGATTCATACCAACCAAAATCATACTATCACTCCCTATACACATCTCCATCATTAACCAACAATGAATCGGTATCCCACCACCTCTACATCCTCACGCGCCGCCCACACCTGGCCGGAACAACCGCCAATGCCAAGGCTGCATCCCACGTCTTATCAACACTTTCGACCAATAATATCCGATCACACCTAGCCGAATACGCTGTCTCCCTCACTTACCCTGACTCACGTTCACTAAAACTAACCCGCCCACCCCCCGAACCACCCACCACATTCGATCTGAAGCAAGTCCTATATAAAGACGACCCGTACGCAGACGTGGCAGACCAGGTAGAACCCACGTTCCATGCGTACGCCAAGTCTGGTACAGCACATGGGCCAGTGGCGTATGTAAATTACGGGCGTGTGGAAGACTATGCCACACTTCAAGAGACCGGTATCGACGTAACGGGCTCGATTGTGCTAGCCCGATACGGGAAAATATTCCGGGGGGATATAGTCCAGAACGCGTATGAAGCAGGCGCGATTGGTGTGTTGATTTATTCCGATCGTAAGGACTATGGTGGGGGTGGGGGTGGTGCGAAGTGGTTTCCGGACGGTAGGTGGTTGCCACCGAGTGGGGTGCAAGTGGGTTCTGTGTTTAAAGGGGTCGGTGACCCTACGACCCCAGGGTGGCCTAGTAGTATGGAGGGTTGTGAGAGGTTGTCGGAGGATGAAGTGGAGAAGGCCGGTAATGTGCCGTTGATTCCGTCGTTACCGATCTCCGGCGCCGACGGTGAGCAAATTTTAAGGTCAATTGGTGGGGTGGTGGCTCAAGATGACTGGCAGGGTGATAATGATGCTCCGGTTTATAGGATTGGACCGGGTCCAGGGGTTATCGAACTTAGTTATAAGGTAAATTCTTTCGAGAATTATTATTAATAATTTATGCCTTACTTGTTTTTTTTTCTCTCAAATAAATTGTTTCTCCTGATTAATTGCCAGTTCGCATGTGAAAAGACGACATGAACAGAAAAATCATATCTTGTTCGTACTGTTATCAAATTACTCACTTATTCCTACATTATTTAAAAACTCATATTGTTACATCACCCTGATTATTTATAATAAAAGTAGTTTTATTGATACATAGATATACAAATACCAATAGGCTTTTTAAAACAAAAAAAAAAAACAAAAAGAAAAAGTATTATTGATCTAGCATTATACCAATAACTTAACCTTTTTTTTCACATGTTAGTTTTAATCTTAAAATTTCATGTTTTGTTTACCTACTAATAATCTAATAATTGACAAATTTATAATTAAATATATAAATATATTTAAAATAATAACATTTAAATTTTATAAAACTCGACGTCCATTTCTTTTATTATTTTCCTTAACAAAAACAGCTGACATATGAATGTTTTTTTAGCTAAACGTGTTTGTGAATTTGAGTTGGAACTAATATGCTCCGTTGAACCTAAACTCAAACTGTTAAATTTTGTATTAGGTTTATATCATGAAACCCACACTTGTTTTGTAATATGTGTTATCAGATTTTGATTTGAGGGTAAAGTGTGACATATTTGATAACCTGGCATTGCAGGCAAAACAAGTGATAAGGACAATTCAGAATGTCATAGGGATAATTGAAGGAAGAGAGGAACCTGATAGGTACGTTTCTTTTGGATCCATTATATCAGATATATTAACATATAACACTGGTAAAAACTTTAACTAATACAAGGAAAATAGAGTGGTAAATGACATGGTTGTAGAGGTCGTCAGTGACGGAGTTTGACCGTCTTGAAAGGGGTAGAAATTTACAGAAACCATAATACATGTTAATTTTTTGAAACCGAAGGGGGCGCACTTAAAACAAAAAATAAACTTTCGGCCCAAAAAATTAACACTACTGACGGGACTAAAAGAGGGGCGTTCGGCTGGTCACCCCTCCGGCCCCTATTAAGCCACGTCCCTTGAAGTCGCTAGACGATGATAGACCGGTCCAATACAAAGTAGTCAGTACTTGACTTACTCCACAAGCTAGTACTCGTAATAATAGACGAGTGCTCGAAGTAGACAGGCAGACTTGAAGACTTTTACAACACTGATAGACGATATACCCTATTATTAAATGATTGTATAAATTCTAATAATTTCATCTTAAAATTACAAAATAGTTTCTATTTAAAAAACAAAAAAAAAATAGCCAAGTAGCCAAGATTTGTGTTAAAATTTAAAAGAGGCGTCTTCGTAGGGATAAAACTATTAAGCGGTGGTAGGTTGAGGAGGGGCCAGACAGACTGTCTGGTCAATCAAATTTTCTATAGGGATACTAATAGAATAAAAAAAAAACTAGTGTCTATAGGTATCTTAATGTTGTGAAATAGTTAGAGAATCAAATGATCCTGGATTTGAATCTCATAAGAGAGTTTTCTTAAAGTATTGAGTTTTTTCAAAACTGGTGACTTAATGATTGATATGATTAGGTGGTGTTGCTGGTTGCACAATAATACTAAAGTAATCCGTAAGTTATTCAAATATTAGGGGTTAAAAAATAGAAATAATAAAACGTGTAACCATGTAGTCATATTCAACATACTGATTATTTATTAAGACTAAAAAAGCTTTACATAAATATGGGTTTAGTCAACCAATTTTGTCCTCTGTAAAACTAGAGGATTCCTTGCATTGTCACTCCTATGATAATATGACCTTTTATCGGTTATCTTTCCATAAATGAAGGCTAACATAGGAAACTTATGAATTCAAACCAATATTATCATGTTAAGTATATTTATTAAACAACATTAGTTGAGTCGGAGGTCTTTTTAGAATTAACCACTTTATCTCATTGGGATATAGTTAAAGTTAATTTTACCCTCCACCCTTCTGAAACCATACTGATTAGTAAAATTTTACTGGGCATGATTATTTGTTTGTTTATTAATAATGATTTTTGTACCAGTTTTACATTATTTATGTTGTCTAAACCTTGTATTTAGATTCATTATTTTGGGTAATCACCGCGATGCTTGGACATTTGGAGCTGTTGATCCTAACAGTGGTACTGCTTCCCTGCTTGAGGTAGATACATATCACACGTTATTTCGACATTTTGTATCATAATATCTTAAATTTTAATAGATAATCAATATGTTAAATATAATTAAAAATCACATCAGTAATATTTTATATTATATTTATTTAGAAAACTTGAACATTTAATTATTTTGAGACACAGTAAGCAGGTTGAAAGTGTCACCTCTACCAAAATTCTGATCAAGTTAGCATTAAATTCAGGTTGTTGAAAGATTTGGGAAGCTGCAGAGAAAAGGCTGGAAACCACGAAGGACGATTATATTTTGCAATTGGGACGCAGAAGAATATGGACTGGTCTCTATTTGTCTTTGACATAAAATTTAATTTTTTTAAAAGTATGTTAATATATATATAAGGGATGGTTTGAATGTTAACCTTCCTTATTGCGATAACCGAATAACTACATCTTATTACCTTGGGGTCCACATTAAAGTAAATCTAAAGGTGTAGGTTTTTTGTTATTTTTTTATTAATGTAAGTGAGCAATACATTAATTAAAAAAAGAAAAAGCATACACCTTTAGATTTACTTTAGTGTGTGCCTCAAAATAATAAGATGTAATTATTCGATTAACGCAATAAACATGAGTTAGTATTTGATCCTCTACCTATATATATACATATATATTAACCCGTCAAGATGAAGCCAAATCTTGGATTTTTTTTAACATCATTGTAACACATTTTAAACACTATGTTATTTTATGAATTTGTGTAAATTTATCACCGTTTAAGAGATATCATCGTTATAAGTTTTTGATTTACAGCACTGTAACTGTCTAGGCCCAAAAATTACAACGATGTAAACACTCAAACGGTGATAAATTTTCGCAAACTCATAAACGATCATAGTGTTCTAAATGTGCTATAATGATGTTCAAAAAAAATATACAAGATTTGGCTTCATCTTGGCAAAGTTATATGCGCTATTACAATAAAGGTGAGTTATTATTTGTTCACAATCCCATATATACATTTATATTAATTTTTTTTTAGATCGGATCGACTGAATGGGTCGAAGAAAACCAAGAAATGCTATCATCAAAAGTTGTTGCTTACTTAAATGTTGATGTTGCGGTTGCTGGAGCCGGATTTCATGCCTTTGCCACTCCACAGCTTGATCAATTAATCATAGAAGTTATAAAACTGGTAAATAATAGTGGTAGTTTCAACCATTTTACGTATCATGATTTGATGAAAATAAATAAAAATAAAAGAAAACGAATAAAAAAATAGCTGTTGAAGGGGATCCAAAGTAGCCCAATAGGCCAATACTAATAAAGTCAATAGTTTCGTCCCACAAGTTATGAATGGGTCAACAATATTTTGTCTCTACCAAATGACCTTGTTCAAATAATAATATAGTTTAAAAAGAAACGGGTTGAATGGGTCGAATGACTCTTTGCTCGCCCAAGTTATACCTTGAATGCATATAATCTACTAAATCGTGTTGTGCAAATTATAAGTTTAGTATTGTAATGGCATAGCTTTTGTTATCATATATCACACACTAATTGTTTATTAGGAGATTCTAAATAAAGGGGTTACGGACCACATAAATATATTTTATTTTTTTGACTCCTTCCATTTGACCCGTTATCTAACCCATCCATTTTCCTCATCTGGTAGACAAAGTAAGAAAAATCTATATGTTTAATCAAACTTTTAATTTTGAAGGTTCAAGATCCGGACAACACATCACAAACAGTTTATGATTCCTGGGTAAAAGCCATAAAAAATCCTGAGGTTTGTATTCCAGTATTACCTTCCTGCACTCTCAGGTAGTTCACCAAATTGTTAGAAAAAAAAAACTAACTTAAAATTGATGTTTAACTTCTAAAGTCAACAGAATTATAACATAAAATATATTTTATACCTAACATGAATTTTGATGACCTAAGATTGGACGGTTAGGAGGTGGAGGATCAGATTATGTAGCATTTGTGCAACACATTGGTGTTCCTGCAACAGACATGTATTTTGGAAGTGGTAAGTTGCAATATTATCTTTCTTAAAGGTGTAAAGGAGTCAAGATGCTTTTGTCTTACACTCTTACTTTAGCTTGACTTGTTTACACATTTATTTAGCAGTTTTTTACGCATCTGTTTTATAAGTTGGATTTGATTGTACGACACTTGTCACAAAAGCCTTCTTTTTGCCTATTTAACGAAGAATAAATATGTTTTCTTACACACACATACTACTATATGTTTAATTCATGCAGCCTACCCAGTCTACCACTCAATGTACGATGATTTTGTTTGGATGAACAAATTTGGTGATCCATTGTTTCGTAGGCATCTAGCAGGTATGTTGTTACGTGTTCCAACTTGTAAGTTTAGGTAATCATAAATTATAGCTTTTAGGCTTCTCAAGAATTGATGTGGTTAGGTAACAAGCCAAAACAGATTTTTTTATATGTTAGTAATAATATAAACCAACGAATTGCACACCATCATTGGCGATCCACTAGACGCATAACCGGTGCTCACATATCCACACATCTCGCAAACATATCAATTTGTTTAATAGATAGACCTATAATATTCAAAAACAATTAAACCAAACAAACTAAAAACCAAACATTCAACAATCCTAATTATTGACCGAGTACAAATTTGGAAAGGGTCTCCAATTTCATATTCACCTTGAGAGAAAATGCAATCTAAAAGAGTAAATTGTGTTCACCACAATCACTATTTTTATATTAATTTACTTACATAATATATGTACATACAAAGAAACAATAAAGTCTACAGATATCAACAACGAAATAAAATTCAAAAGGTTGATTATATCCAATACCCCCCTTCAAGTGAACGGGGTGGCAGACATATAAGAAGTTGATCACGAAATCTTTCAAATAAAGTTCTTGGCAATGGTTTTGTGAAGATTTCGACAACCTGGAGCTTGGTTGGCACAAATTTGGAGTGAAGCTTCCCATGTGACACAAGCTAAAGAAAAAAGTGGTAATCAATATTAATGTGTTTCCCGCATTTGCGAGCAACCATATTTTGACTGAGAAAGATAGCACTCAAGTTATAACATAATAATGTCGGGGATTGGATGGGTAAGCATTAAGATCACGTTATAGTTGTGTGATCCAGATTATTTCAGCCGTACTATTTGTCGTAGCTCTATATTCAAGTTCACAACTTGATTAGGAAACTGGAGGCAACTTTTTGGCACTCCAAGAGATGATATTTCCACCAAATAAAATAGAATAGCCATAAGTGGAACGACATGTTTCAACACAACGAGCCTGATCCGGATCCTGAGTAGCCAATGAGAGAAGACTCAGTAGGGTGACAGAAATGCATGCCATAAGTTAGAAAACCTTTACCATATCTCATTATGCGTTTAACCATTTGAAAATGTTGGTCTGTTGGGTTTTGAAGAAATTGACTAGCCTTATTAATAGCATATGATAAACCTGGACGAGTAATAGTCAAATATTGTAAAGCACCTGTAACTCTCCGACCGACGACGGAATCATCTGGATGCCACAAGGAATATGCAGATTGTTCAAAAGCTTGTGGGCAACTAAAATGTACCATCACATATCATTTAATCATTCAAAGTAATTACACAAAAATCGTGTTCATCATGAAGTAGTTACAACAAGTTACACAAAAGATGTAGGTAAGTTAATTAAATCCTAGACTTCAACAGATCCAGTTAAGTTAGCTAAGTCCAAGGTCTTATGTGATGATATCCAAAAGTGTAGAGCTATCCTCTACTACTTATCTTCATTACCTGAAACACGTCCAAAAACAAATGTCAACTACAAAAGTAGTTGGTGAGTTTTCATAGGTTCTAAAATAAGTGAGAGAAAAATTATAAGCTTTCACCTGTGATACTATACATTAAGAATGAATCTCAGAAACTATCACAACACATATACAACAAAATAGATCATAGAGTTCAATAACATCCAAGAGTTATCAACAACACGACAACCCATTAAATTCAACACGACAACCCCGAAGAGTAAATCAACACTAGTGAATGCCTTCACCACGGGCTTCCCGAAAGATAAATCAAACATGGTGGTATACTAAACCACGAGCTTCCCCCAAAGGGTAAATCAACGATGGCTAGTCTTTGCCACGGGCTTCCCCCGAAGGGTAAATCAAACGTTGGCGGTAAATAAAAGCATATAATGATGATCAATGTATATGTATATAATACTATGTTCAATTCCTTCAAAACATTCAAGCTAGTACACCTAAGTGATAGCTTATGGTTTTGCTAGACATGTTTCACCCCATAATTTAAAAATAAGTATTTAAAAAGGGGCTATGAGAACTCACTTGACTAAGCGGTTTGCGTAGTTTTTCGTTAAGCGAACGTAGGAATGTAACTTTACTCGAATCCTACAATTAAAATTCGACGATATGTTTGAGCTATGATTCTTTATTTGATTGTTCTTTTTAAATCTAAATTGTTATAGAGTTCGTGTAACGAGAATGACTCATTCTTGTGATATTCATAATAATGACTCATTCTTATGGGCCATTCGTACGAATGGCTCCTTCTTATGGAGCATTCGTACGAATAACACATTACAAACAAGCTTTACTACCATTCCCAACTCAAAACCATCACCAATTTGGTGATAAACAGCAAAATCGCCATCTCCGCCATTGCTGACCTCCATTTCAGGCGAACAGCCAATAAGAATAATTCATTCGTACGAATGGGCCATGAGAATGAGTCATTCGTGGCGGAGATGGGTATTTCGCTATTTATCACCAAATTGGTGATGGTTTTGAGTTGGGAATGGTAGTAAAGCTTGTTTGTAACGTGTAAAACCGTTTTGAATGAGTTGGTGTCGAGTTGGTTAGAAAACCCTCAAAACCCGAAATAAAGCTTGTAGATCTACCTTCAAAAAGTGATTGAGAGCTCGTTTTCTTCGTGGGTTCGTGAATCACTTGAAATGGTTACGAAATGGAAGATATTTCTAGAGAGAGAAAGTAGAGAGAGGTGATGGGAATGAGTTTCTAGAGAGAGAGATTGCTGAAAATGAAGGAAGAAGAAAGAAGAAGGGATTTTATAGCTCGGGCCAAACTCGTGTGTTCGGTTCCTTCATTTTACGCGTTATCATTTTGTTTTGTCGGGTTTTATAAAATAATTTAAAACATGAAATATTTTTATAAAAAGGTTTTATTACAAATCTTTTAAAGTGGTAATTCCTAATAAACGTTTTTAATTCCTTTTTCATTATTTTAAATATCGTAAAAAAATATTTATTTTGGTTATCTCGTTGAAACGCGTAACTTACGTTTATATTCGTAAAGATCGTCACCTTTACAAATACAACGCTCGTATCGTATTCCAACTTGATTTATAAATTTATGGAATATCGTTTCAGAATTATTAACCCTAATAGATGTATTTGTGTGAATCGTCACCCACGCGAACACACTATTTGGTTAAGCTTTCTGAAAGAACATTCGCGTTTTCAATTATATTTGTGTCCTCAGCAACCCTTAAATATTTTCGTTATCATTATTATTTCAATACGTTTATCAAACCCAACTTCCAAGAATTCTCCTCACTAAATCATATCACTGACACATCCATGATAGACCAAAATAAGTTTATGTATAGGGCATACGTAGAAGTCGGTTGCAACCTATTCAGCCGCCAGCCCACCACCATTTCGATTTACCATGACCTGTGTCTTTGCCTATATTTAGTGATAGAATCTTATCCTTTACAAAATGCAAACAAAACCTCAGATCCTCCTCACCAAATCATAACACCGACATATTCATGATAAACCGAAGAAAGTTTATGTATAGGGCATACGTAGGAATCGGTCGCAACCTATGCAGCCGCCACCCCACCTCCTCTTCGATAGACCATGACCTATGTCCTTGCATATATTTGGTGATAGAATCCTACACTACTACTAATATCGAAATAAACAAAGACATATCATATGTTTAACACTGCAGTAAACACTTTGAGCCTGTTTAGTTATATTTCAAACTATGACTTCCCAATGTTTTATGCATGTCAACTATGTGTTCTCAATAATGTAAATACAGAGTTGATATCAAAATGCATAGTCCAATAACTTTATAAACATAGAGTGTTCTACCAATAATACATTCTGTGCAATAACAATTACCTGAAAAGCAGTGATGTTACAGCACCAACCAACGATCGATAGAAAGTTGCGTCAATAAACGGTTTGCCGAAACTAGTGAAAACATCATGGTAGAAAGCGGAGTTGCTATTGGTTTTGCATCCAGTAATCTTGCTTTTGTATGGATGTCATAAGCATATTTTGTTTGACTTAGGAATAAACAATCATTTTTATAGGATACTTCAAAACCTAGAAATAATTTAGCTTTACCAAGTCTTTGATAGCAAATTCCTGTTGCAAACAATCAATAAACTAACGGATAGAAGGTTCATGGGTACCCATGAGAATGATATCATCAACATACACTAATAAATACAATAAGCTAGAGCCAAGATAATAGACAAAAAAAGATGTATTGTCCTGACTTTAAAGGAATCCTTGGTGTAAAAGAAAAGTACTTGATCATTGAAAGGAAGCTCACGGAGCTTGTTTGAGTCCATAAAGAGCTTTGTTAAGGCAACACACAAAGGAAGGATTACAAGGGTCAACAAAACTCGGTGGTTGCTCCATATAAAGAGTTTCACATAAATTTCCATTGAGAAACACATTCTTGACATCTAATTGATGTAAATTCCATTGGTAAGCAATAGCAAGAGAAAGCACAAGATGAACCATGATGGCTTTAACAACAGGGTTAATTGTATGTGTTGGGATCAGAAAAGGCAACTCAAACAACATTGTTTAGGCGATTTACTGGTTATTTATTGTTGATAGATTTAATTATTCTTAGTTGATCGTCTCCCTCTCAGTTTATGGTCTTTCGGTGATTTTCTTGCTAGGAAGGTTCTCCCAGGGTTTCAAAAAATCATTGTACAAAAAAACATTCAACGATTCAACATTTTATTTAAAGAATGTCGGGGATTAAATAGCCGAAAATTACATAGGGGTGACATCACTATTAAAGTGCCATCAAACAAAATTACTTACAACCATAGATATATAACTTACAAGCACTAAATAAAGTAAATACATCGCAACTTATTACAATTTATTACAACGGACTAAACGTAAAACAAAATTCTTTAATGGTTGTCTTCAGTCTTTAGTCTTCGATGGAAGAAATAGCCATTGATTATTATAAGAAGGAAACTTATGAGTAATGAGAGTCTGAGAAGAAAGGTAATGATTGTTGAAGAGGTTTTTCACGATTTTAAGGTAAGCGCCGAAGAATTGGAACAATGGATACAAATAGAGCAAAAACGGAGGGTAAAAAATAGAAGGGTTGTAACAAAGGATTATTGGAACGGATAGTTGTAACAACTGAAGGTTATAACGGATAAGGTTTAACATCGTAAGGTTATAACAATGGATAGGGTTTAACATCGGAAGGTTATAACAACGGATTGGGTTTAACATTGAAAGGTTATGACACATATTGTTATAACAACGGAAGGTTATGTAACAACGAATGGTTATAACTGTGGATAGGATATAACAACATAATGTTATAATAGCAAATTGTTATAACAATTGTTATCTATTCGTGATGAGGATAAACTACATATGAAAAAACAAATGTTGTTTAATTAATGGTTATCAAAGGTGTTTGTTGGTAAGTAAATCAGTGGATTGACTTATTCTTATTTTATTGGTAAAAGAGAAAAATAAAATAAAATAAAATAAATTATATTAAAGTAAAATAAAATAAAATTTTTATTATTGATCAGTTATTGCTAGAACTAACTTATAATCACCATGCCAAGTTTGGTAACAAGCTTTGAAAAAGTGGCATAATCAAATGATTTTGTAAAATTGTCTACAATTTGCTCATTTGTTGGGACATGATCAAGAAAAATACGTATCTTTTCATGACAGCACCTAATGAAATGGTGTCTTATTTCAATATGTTTGTTTTCTGAGTGATAGACAAGATTTTTTTATAATGTTTTTTAGATGTTTCATTGTCTATCAAGATAGTGATTTTAAGCTCAGTTAATCCAAAATCTTGCAACTTGTATTTAAGAAAGTGTATTTGAGTTGTACAATGGGCTGCTGCAATATATTCAACTTCAGAAGTGGAGTTGGACACTGAGACTGCTACTTTCTTTTCCAGGACAGTTAGCAAAGAAATGACTACCTCTAGAGGGGGCTTTTTTTGTGAGAGAACACCCTGCATAATCACTGAAAAAATATCAAGCTTACAAGGTTGATGAACGACATACCAGATATCTAGTACAGTAGTACCTTTAAGATATCTGCAAATCCTCTTCGTAAAAGATAAATGGGATTGTTTTGGTGATTATTGGTATCTAGCATAAACACATGTGGCATAAGAGATCCAATCATACATTTGCACAGAGTTTGATCTAAAGATTCATCATTCTCATAAGGAGTTATTATAGGGAAAGTGGCCTTCGGTGTAAAAATTATTTTACAATCAATAATGTCAAATTTATTAAGCATGTGTTTTATGCAATTTGACTGATGAATGAAAAAGCCATTCGAAGGTTTTTAATTCACTCAAGGAATTCATTTTAAATTTTGATGACATGAGTTTTGAAAATTGTTCACACAAAGCAGGATTGGATGATACATAGATATGGTCATCAACATAAATTTTGACCAACAAGAGATCTTTTCTAATATGTTTTGTGAACAATGTTTTATCTATTTTCCCTCTGGTAAATCTATTATCCAATAACAATTGGGAAAGAGTATCATATCAGGCTCTTGGAGCTTGTTTATGACCATTTAATGCCTTGCCAAGTCTGTACACCCAACCAGGACAGGATGATGAACATCATCAAAAATTGGAGGTTAATTGTAAAAACGGTTGCGGAATAGGACCTACCCGATTTGTGAAGATTAACCATTTCTGAACAGAGAAAAGTCTTGAAGATGGGTGAAGATGTTGAAGAACACAACCAAGAATGAATCTGAGATGTAATATAACGACTAACAATGTAAAGAAATAAGATTCATTAGTCAACAAGATTACATTACCTACCCCTCACATGCTCTCAAACTCCATGGATAAAGAATCCATGGAGTTCATGGGGGAGAGCTCTCTCAGGATTACATTGAAGCACACCCTCACACACTCTCTTGTCTGTGTTATTTTGACAAAATAGAGAACATCCTCTATTTATATGTCACATGACCCAAACCCTAGAAAATAAATAAAGTGCAACAAATGATAATAAATAATAAACAAATAAATCGTATTATCATTTGCTAAAGTCTTCGGGTCATCTCGAGTGTCTTCATAATCTTGAGCTTTTCAGTGGCTTTCGCGGTGACTCGTTGCTCCCTAATCAACAAACACATAATACTTCTTGTTTACATTCCATCTATCCAAATTAACTGTTGGTCTTGACTTTTCTAGACCCAACAGTCTCCCCCTATTTGGTTAGATGAATGTAAGCCAATGCAGAAGTATGATGAAACAAACATGAATAATAAGATTGAACTTGTGTAGATGCAATTCATGTTTCTTTCACCGCAAAACAAAGTGAATCTTCTTTTATCCGCTTCTCAAACCCAAAACAAACATCTTGAATTTCTATGGCCTCCATTTATCTTCTCCCCCTCCGATTAAGCTCCTCCTACGATTAACTAATCTCAATCTTCATCCCCAACACCAAGAATGGAAGCATATAGAGTGTAATCTTAATCTTCATCCCAACCCAAAAGATGTAAGAATATAGGATGTCGGTTCAAGTGTAGGACTCCAACCAATCCTTGTAATGAACATATGACAAATGCAAGCTCAAAGATAAAAGAAAACCATATCCCAACAATCTGAAAGTTAAGAGTCTTCAAAGCAGAATAAGAAATCTTCACATCAATGAAACCGAAGTCTTCACTGATAAACCACTGATAACACACTTGCCATCAGTTTCAATCCATCAAACTCCCCCTAAGCTGATGCTATAGATAACTGATGTGTGAAAACCACCATGTCTTCAAAAACAAGTAGTGTTCTTCGGAAGCAATCATTGCTAACCGGCAATATGTTCCATGCAACAGATCTGGAACACCAATTGGACTTATAGAATAGACATCATTAACTTATTTTGATTTTCTGATGATGTATAAGTTTCAGCTCTATCATGCCAACGAGTAAAGTACTTCCAATGATGAAGCTGAACGAGTGAACCAAAGGCTAATGTGTTTCAAAAGTAAAATTATATGTTGTCAAATTTTAAAGTGTTGATTTGAATATGCATTAGCACTTGGACATCATCCAAATTAACACTTAGAAATAAGACATTACATATCAAGAGATGATTTTACTTAAGAAATATTTGGTTAACTTCATAAGTACTGATTTATAGATGCATTAGCACTTGGACATCATAAATTAGCACTTAAGAAGCTAACTTCTTTACATACCAATAATACCTCTGCTCTTTGGAAGTAACTCTCGGAAGCAATAGTAATTAAATTTCGGAAGAAGCTTCACTCATCAGAAGGAAGGAGATGTCTTCAGAAGATGCTTCGGAAGTAGTTTCCAATCGGAAGCAAATTATGCTTAGGAAGCATTTTATGCTTAGGAAGCAACTTTTGCTTAGGAAGCAACTTTTGCTTAGGAAGCAACTTTTGCTTAGGAAGCAACTTTTGCATCGGAAGCAAATTGTGCATCGGAAGCAAATTGTGCATCGGAAGCAAATTGTGCTTCGGAAGCAAAATGTGCATCGGAAGCAAATTGTGCATCGGAAGCAATTTGTGCATCGGAAGCAAATTGTGCTTCGGAAGCAAATTTATACTTAGGAAGCAATTTTATGCTTCGGAAGCAATTTTTATGCTTCGGAAGCAATTTGTGCTTAGGAAGCAATTTCCAATCAGAAGCATTAGCCATAGGAAGCAATATCCATAGGAAGCAATAGTCATCGGAAGCTTATAATTTTAAAGAATATCCATGGTGAGCTTCCGAAAACCAATCAAATAAAACCTTCTGAAAACCCTAAATTCAAGAACGCCGTCATCATCATTATGTTCTTTCTTGAAACAAACCCAGCTGCCCTAAAATTTTTCATCCGCCTCCATTTTTATCAAATGAACAAAAATTTGATAACTCGTCCGATAAAGATCACATTTGGGTGGGGTTTTGACATATAATAGGGAGAGTCAAAACCCACTTGTGTTTACCATATAAAAACACAAAAAAAATATAACCCAAATAAATTGAAGAACGGAGAACCCAGAACAAGAACATCTTCAAAGAACTTTCACAAAAATTCACAAAATCAGGGTATTGAGCACAAGTTTGAGAGAATCAATGGTTAGAATGATACTCTCGAGAACTTGGCTCTGATACCAATTGTAAAAACGGTTGCGGAATAGGACCTACCCGATTTGTGAAGATTAACCATTTCTGAACAGAGAAAAGTCTTGAAGATGGGTGAAGATGTTGAAGAACACAACCAAGAATGAATCTGAGATGTAATGTAACGACTAACAATGTAAAGAAATAAGATTCATTAGTCAACAAGATTACATTACCTACCCCCCACATGCTCTCAAACTCCATGAATAAAGAATCCATGGAGTTCATGGGGGAGAGCTCTCTCAGGATTACATTGAAGCACACCCTCACACACTCTCTTGTCTGTGTTATTTTGACAAAATAGAGAACATCCTCTATTTATATGTCACATGACCCAAACCCTAGAAAATAAATAAAGTGCAACAAATGATAATAAATAATAAACAAATAAATCGTATTATCATTTGCTAAAGTCTTCGGGTCATCTCGAGTGTCTTCATAATCTTGAGCTTTTCAGTGGCTTTCGCGGTGACTCGTTGCTCCCTAATCAACAAATACATAATACTTCTTGTTTACATTCCATCTATCCAAATTAACCGTTGGTCTTGACTTTTCTAGACCCAACAGGTTAATAGACATAGACTGTCACACCCCGGGCCGGCGGGCCAGACTGGGGACCGTCGGTCGGAAGGGTCCCGGGGCGTGATGAAATCGGAGTGATCAGATTGATTATACAGCACCATTACATGCTTCAAACATTAGATAATACTTGTCTTAATACAAAACATTGTCAAAATACATAAGTTCATCCAAATAACATTCTCAATTCCATGGTCAGCTGAACTACAGTCCACTAAACTTCTATCCTGAAATGCTACCCCTCCTACGCGCACCACCCATGAGCGTAATTATACATGTTCGTCCCATGAGAGGCATGTAAAAATAAGGTCAACAGAATGTTGGTGAGTTCATACTTTAAAGTAGTGAAATATGATATACCATAAAATAAAGGTTCAAGGGAATAGGATACTGCATGAGTGGTAACTTCCTAAAGTTACATATACTATCCCGAGCCAGCTACTTTCGTATATGTATAGGGCATACGCAAGGACCTGAGACCTAGCCGCCAGCCCACCACGCCCTAACTGATTCACGACTATATACCTAACTTGGATAAGAGGTTCTGTTACACATGCACTATCCCATTCCTATTGAACTTAACATTCCACATGAGTTATTTAATCAATAGAATACATTGTTGATGAGGAGGGTGCCTGTCTATTCTATTCCGCACATGTCCATTTACCAAACCTAACCTTGGGTTTCCCTTGTTGACTAGATCACACAGATCTAATCCTATGATGATGTAGATGTTGTGTAGCGTAACGTACCGACCTCGGCGCCGGAAGTTTGTCAGACTAATAGTACTCTATCTACGTTACCGCTGGTTGACACTCGTCAACTAATGGTAAATGAATGTTTGATGAAGGGTCTTACTGATGTGTGAGTGTACATGTAGCTCTCACGTTCCTCAAGGAATATGCAAAATAGACCATCTCCTTTGATAGTTAGAAATGCAAAATATATATATATACATACATAAGTGTGAAAGTTAGTATTTGTAAGCAAACGTTTCATGCTCTCAACCCCAAAAATGTAAAGAAGGCGTTTTATTGGAAAAGCAGGGGCTATGAACTCACCTATAGTTGATAGTTGTTTCAGGATGGCGTGGACGGCTTGAAAATGCTTATACTCAAATGCCTGCATTTCCAATTAAGATGTTTTACATTGTTTGTATGTCTTAATTGTTTTAGTGATTTCTTATGTTTTTACATTCTTTGTATCAATTGGATTTGTTTGGTATTCCAGCTCTTAGTGTGTTATGCAAACTGTTTGGGCGAATGGGCTGTTCGGGTGAATGAGCCAGGCTTCGTGCGAATGAAGCTCCACAAATGACCGAGGTCATTCGCATCCTTCTTTCGTCCGAATGGGCTCTTGTTCGCTCTGCCATTCACTCGTCTGGCTCACTCGTGCGAATCGTGAGGCAACTTCATTCGTTGCCCACTTCTACGAACGAACTGTTCGTTCGCACGAATGAGACGATCGTACGTCTCATTCGGCTGCAACTCGACCGAAAACACCTTTTTTCGGTTTCGGCTGCATTGGTGACGATTTTGCTGATCGAAGCTTCTGAGGGTGTTAGGGAATGCATTGGTGTGATTATTTGGGTGAAACACTCACCGGAGACTTCGGAGGATTCGTGGGGTGAATTTCTATGGTGGAAATGTTGAGAAAAATGATGAGGGAGATGATGTGGAGATGCTGGGAATGATTTGTAAGAAAAGGGGTCGGAATCGTGTGTCGTTCGATTGGAGCTCCTTGGTTCGCCGTTCGCGCGTGTGTGTGGAGGTGTTTTTGAAAAGTGAAGAAAATTTGGGTTAAGTGTTGCTTATATAGCAGCTCAGCCACACGAATGACCCATTCGTGCGAATGGTCTTTAGTTAGCTGAAGAAGCTTGCCGATTGGGATGTTCAGTTTTCTGAGTTACATTCGTACGAATGTGTTTCGATTTCAAAGTTTTTCATTTAACCCTAAGGTTCTCAGATTATGGTCTTCGTACGTTAAGGCGTTGGCTCGTGTTACGGTTCTCTATCTAGTTCCTTTAGTTAAGACCAGGCGACTTAATTTGCGTATGCAACTGTATGAATCGTCACCCAAACGGTTGCATCGGCAATTATGTCCACTGGTGGTTTGAATTAATCTTTTAATTTGGTAATGGCATCGTTTCAGGTTCATATCTCGATGGATCGTCACCCATCCAGATATATCCCTGATCCGATCATCCGTTACGTGAATGTTTTGAGTAGAAGGATTCGTTCTTGGTTGCATTTCTTTGTTTTAATTTCTTCATTCATTGTAAAAGGGTTCGGTTAAGTAACTAAAGGTGTTCATGATTTACCTGGGAAGTGCCAGTTGTCACATAGACTTCTTCTTTTATCGTCCCATATAGAAAAGCAATCTTAATGTAAACTTGAAACACCTTTATTTTAGGGAGATGGAAAATGCACAAAATAGTATAGGCTTCAAGTCGTAATAGGGGAAAATGTTTCATCATATTTAATGCCTTCTTCTTGGCAATAGCCTTGGACAACCAATCTGGCTTTATTTTTTGCTACAATTCCACTGCCGTCAGTTTTATTTCTGAATACACATCTTGTACCTATAAGATATTTTCCCTTGGGAAGTGGGCGTAGAGTCGACTCATTCTGTCTTATGAACAGTTAAAGTTATCTTGCATTGTTTCCACCTAGTTATTATCCTTCAAAGCATCTTGATATTTGAAGGTTCAAATTGGGATAAGAAGACTTCATGAAGAAAAAAAATTTCGACTTGGCTTCTTGTTTGAACAACTTACTCAAATCACCAAGGATTTGTTTAAGTGGGAGAATTTTGTCATAAGGAATGATATGCAGACAATTATTGGAAGAAGAAGCATCATTGGATTGAGAAGCATCTTCTGATGGGGAACTTCTTGAAGAGTTATCAATAACTGCTAATGAAGTTGTTGAAACATTTGGTGATGGTGTTTGAAGATTTATTATGTGTCGTGGAAAAGAATAGGACATAGGGGAATCTAAATAATCTTCAATAGATGAAACATTTTCAGGAGTTTGAGAAGGTTTAGTAGGATTTGGGGAAAAGGTTTCCAGGAGGTGTATGTAGCTCGTATGGGGTAGTAGGAAAGGTGGGGGTTAAAATTTATTAAAGTTAACATCTATGGTTTGTTCAACAATCTTGGTTCTAATATTGAAAACTATGTAAGCTTTTGAAGTGTTGGAATATCCTACAAAGTATCGAGAGTGTACTTTTGCAGCAGACTTAGACAATTAATCCTTTGTATTCAGGATGAAACAAGGACATCCAAACACTTTATAGAAGGAAATCAAGGGCTATATTATATGAAGAGCTTCATAAGCAACCTTTTCATGTATTTTCATAATGTGAACTCTGTTATGAACATAACAAGTTGTGTTAACTGCTTCAGCCAAAACGGATAAAGGTAAACCAACATTTGCTAGCATAGTTCTTACAGCTTTAATGAGTGGTGTATTCTTCCTCTTAACACTATTTTTAGGAGGTGTATTAGGAACACTATATTGTGTCATTATTCCTTTGAAGTTGCAGAACTCATCAATACTTGATTCTAGAATTCAGTATCATTATCACTGCTTATAATTTTGACTAGATGGTCAAATTGCTTTTCTAGCTAAGAGATTAGGCCTTTTATTTTCTTGAAAGTCTTATCTTTGCTGAAAAGAAAGAATGTCCAGCAAAATCTTGAAAAGTTATCTGCAAATGCTAGACAATATTTCCTGTTGTTAGGCTGGAAACGTTTGCTGGGCCAAAAAGATCCATGTGAAGCATTTGTAGACAAGCTGTTGTTTTGACTCTTCAATGGTCTTATGAGAGACTTTATGTTGTTTCCATTTAATGCAAGAGGAACATTGATCTTCTAAAGGAATTCTATAGAAATTAATCCTGTAACAAGGGAAAGAGTTGAAAGTTTATGAAGGGTTTGATGGTTGACATTGCTAAATCTTCTGTGGCACAACTCAGTCTATCACACCCTCAAATTCCCACATGCGGTGTCAGACCGCTGGGTGTGACGTGGCCAGAATCAAAGCTCTTAGTCATATAGAACGACTCTATATGAGTTTGAAAACACATAATTTTGAATATTCAAATCAAGTTACATTAAAATAAGTAGCGGAATAAGTTAATTGTTTTACAACAGTAATAAAGTTATGCAGCGGAATTAAATTTTCTAAACACTACGATTATTTATCAAGTTAGAAAGACGCATATATCAATTATCAAAAGCTGTGAATGCAATGCAAGACCCTCTCTTGCTCCTAATCCATGTGCATACTAGCATCGTGCGATCAGTTACATAAGAATACATGCGAAAACGTGTCAACATAAAGTTGGTGAGTTCACAGGTTTAAGTAGTTTAAAACAATAACGAGATATAAACTGGATATGTTAAGTTGTAGATCTATGGTCCCGAGTGTATAGGTTCATCTTACAGAAACTAAACTGTTTGTCGCCTCTATCGGGTTTATCGCGAAACCACGGCATAGATCGATATTACGCCCGTGGTGACCTCCAGTCACAGTTGTCATCGAGCGGGGTTTGTCAGACCCAATAGTACTACGTAATAACGACTCGCTTAATTTACAACTAACGGTAAGGATATGTGAGGACTTGGTTGCGATATAGGCACACTGGAAGTTGTTTTAGAACATACCAGTCATATATCTAAAACAGTTGCATAGTAATCTCACCCCAAAGTTTAACAAAACAGTTAAAGAGTAAAAGTGGGGCTGTAAACTCACCTGAGTTTACTATATCACATAGGTGTTGTGAGTTCGTGTTCACGGTTATGTTTATGTTCGTGTTCGTGTTGGTCTCACTAGACCTTGTTTGTGTCTAAACAACTCTAAGTTGTTGTGTTGGTCATGTTGACCGTGTTTGACTTAACGACTCATTGGTGATTCGTTTAGTTTAAGTGTTGGTTCACGTGCGTTTCGTGTCGTGTGATAAGTGTAATTGCATAAGTTACGTTTGTTGGATAACTTACTATTTATAGTAAGTTTCTATTTTAGGCAAATTCACATAAAATTACTTTCCATTTATTCTAGCATGCTTGTTTACCCTATATGATCATGTTATCACATAGCACATTGTTGCATGTTATTAAATAAACACATTTCCCATTTAAAAGTTACTAAATATAGTAAGTTTCTATATTTAGCATAGTTGGAGTAAGTTAAGCATATAACTTTCTATTTCACTCATAATTATCATTTCTAAGTATAGTTTTCTCCTTAATCATGTCAAATAGTTACATTTTGCGAATTTGCACGAATAAAGTTACTATTTATAGAAAGTTTGCATGTATCATCATTCTAATCATCACTAATCCTTTCAAACGTGATCATAAGACTCTCAACATTATCATCGTAACTTAAACATGACCACATCGACATTCATGAACAAGTATAGTAGTCAAAGTTTCTATTTATAGATACTTGTGACAAATACCCATATTCCAACCATTCTATTAAATCAAAAACACCTAATATTATCATATTAGATTCAAATAATCTTTTAAGCACATTTATTATGCCTAGAACATTATCATGAACTTTAACTAGCCAATATACCAAATTCATCATATTAATCATAATTCATTATCATAATCCTCATGCATGTCCCTATTTCTTCATTTACCATCATTTTGCAACTTTAAAGTTACTAAAAATAGTTATAATCGATAAATAGTCATTTTTAAATCACAAATACCCCAATATTCATTGTAGATTACTCTAATATCACAAATAATCATCTATTCATAACCAAAACCATCTAAAATATCATGGATTGTACATGCATGTTGCTAGAAAGCTTCAATTCATGGTAATATCAATAAATGACCAGCAAAACTCAACAAGATCATCATAGGTCACTCAAATATCTTCAAATCAGTAGCATATTAAGTAGATGGATTTTCGTGCATGTGACCGATTTGGTGATGTATATAGCCATAGAGGCTTGCATGTGTGTGTATTGATGTGCATGTGTGTTTTAATGAAAGATTAGTGTAGCTAAGCTACAAAGACTACCTCCCACAGCTCATAATGTTTGAGATGAAGCTTGAGCAGGTCCTAGACAACTCCAGAAGTGGTTGTGAATGGCTCAAAGGCTGATGAGAAGAGCAATGGTGATCTTGAAGCTTCCACAAGTCTTCAACTCTTGAATGTGGCTTAGAACAGAGAGATATGGCCTTCTAGAGGTTGAAGGAGAGCTTGATAGGGGTTATTTGTCAATATCAAGGTTGCTGAGTCTGGAGAATATAGGTAGGGGGTAGAAGAAATGATTTTGTGTTGGTTTTATAAATATTTTGCGTGTTTGGATGCTTCGCGTACCGCTAAGACTGGTTCTAGGCGCCCTTGGCGTACCGCCACGATTATTATATTCGTTTGTTTCCCGAAACACGCCGCGTACCGCCAAGGTGGAAGTCGTCGCATACCGCGACAATTTTCGGAGAAATTTGAATTCTCTTGCCCGGGCGTCGCGTACCGCTAAGCCCAATCCGCGGTCCTGGCGTACCGCGACGCCTTCCGAGCAAGCCCAATTGGCCCAATTTTGCTTTTTAGGGTCGTTTTTCGATCGTTTCGCGTTTACGATCAACGTTTCTTTATTTATTGTAA
This sequence comes from Mikania micrantha, assembly GCA_009363875.1. NCBI lineage: Eukaryota > Viridiplantae > Streptophyta > Magnoliopsida > Asterales > Asteraceae > Mikania > Mikania micrantha. The sequence goes on from CM018693.1 coordinate 84,801,017, forward strand.
AAATTTAACTTGTTATATGTTCTCATAGGGCTTAATGGTAGTTCAATTGAAGTGTTGTTCGTTTAATTTCACTAACGTTCGTTAATCGAGACACGTGTATGTGTTTTACGATAATTCATCGAATTATCGTTTGGTTGCTCATGTTTGGACTGTTGTGCACGTGTCAGACTAAATTACTTAAGTCTAGTGCCACACATGAAATAATAATATAAATTATTATTATAATAAATTAAATGCTGACCTGAAAAATATGAGGTGGCACACAGTCTTAGTAGATGAAGCTTTGGCTAGAAATCAGGTAGGGGCGTAGTTTTGGAATATGTTGTCATGTCAACAACATACACATTCTCACTTCTCTTAGCATTTAAGAAAATGTGTTGGTCAATAAAAGCATTTATTTTGGGAATTATTACTAGGAAAGAGAAGTAGTTTTTGTCAGCAAGTTGGAGAAAACTTTGCAGATTGAGCTAGAGGTTCTCTACAAGACTAACATGATTAAAGTGAAATTTCCCACTTGAGACATTGTCAAACCCAACAATCCAACCTTTTGCATCATTTTCAAAGGATGATCCTCCATTCTTTGGCATAAAGTTATTGAGGAGATATCTACTTCGTGTCATATGCCAAGAACCTCCAATGTCTACTTACCAAAGATTATTCAAGCATGGAGAGACTCTCTGCATATGAAAAGCAATTAGTTAGATTGGGGTCCCCAAGGCCTTGAATTCATGGATTCGTTATTCTGGTGAACAGATGATGATGACCCTTATGAAGATCATTGGGTTTGAATATTATTTAACAATTGATGCATCATCATAATCAATTGTTGATTTTGGCTTAATACATCAATATGAGATGTCACAGCTAATGGTTGAGCAACAACTGATGGATGATATGGTTGAGTGATTATAGGTGGTTGAAGGCACGTTCTATGTGATGGAGTAACAACTACTGGTTTATTAGGTTGAGAAACAGTTGGTACTTGATGGGGTTGTGAATCCATTAGAGGATGGTAGTATTAGGGATGATCCTGCCAAGATCTTATTTAAGGCGTGAGTTTGGGTTCCTTTGGCTTCTTAGCATTTTTATTTGGGGTGTCTAGATGATAATAAGTTGGTAAGTTTTGGCTTTCTCTTGAATTCTTTCAAGAGGGGTTTTTGTTCCGAACTTAGTAGTGGTATGGTTTAACTTGAATCACCAAGTGACAGGAGTCAAGGCCGAGTAGCCTAGAATGACAATTTTGTTTTCTTTCATTATAGGATAAGATGGGGGAAGGAAAAGAAGGAGGGTATTTGATATTTACTAAAGTGTGCTGCACTTGTGACTTAGCACTCACAACACTGTCAATTTTATTCTATTAGCTAGAGGTTTCAACAGTTGAATAACTGCTCATGGATTGAACAAGCTTCATCACGTCTCAAGAAGCTTTTGTGCATGCATATTTTGATGAACCTTCATCAAATTTTATTGAGGTTGTGTTTGATGTCGGCACAAAAATTATTGGTTTTAAAGAAGTATGATACTTTGAGAAGGTATATTTTAGTTTGGGAATGGTTTCAGGTGGAAAGGTTGGAGAGCAACTGTTAGTTGAATTGGATTTTTTATTATGATCAAGTGGTGTGTAATCTTAAGGTGGGTTTGTGTGGTTATATCCAATTCCAAACTTGCATTGTTTAGAGATTGCTTCTTAAGAAGCATCTAAAAGACATTGGAAGTCTCCACTCATTTCTCACAATTGATTTTTGTTTCAGAAAGTTCTGCTTAGCAAGCTACCTATTTTTCTTGGAGTAAGTCAAAATTAAGCTTGCAAATCAACATTTTCTGTTTTCATATTTGAAATCTGATTCTTTTTTATCTTTTATTGTTTTCTCAAATTCTGAATTTGTTTTCTTCAGTTGTTGTTCAAGTTCTACCATTTAAACATTTAATAGAACATTTGCCCTTTTGTTGTTAGCAAATGAAACTATACATGATTCAGAACACAATTTCTCAAGGATGATAGGGACTACCTGAGCAACATTTGAAGAAGATTCAAAAGTTGAGGCTGGCTAGGAATATGTAGGTGAATCAATGGCCATAATTGCGAAGTTTATTGATGGCTTATTGACATAAAGTGCATGATCTACATCATCAAGAAGACTGCTCTAGTCAACATACTCTAGTGAAAATAGAACAGGTTGGATAGGTTGAGTGTAGCTGGTGTAGTCTTCCTTAGTGTAGTTTTAAGGGTCTTGTAGTCTTCCTTAGTGTAGTTTTAAGGGTCTTTTGGTATGGTGTTCCCGGCTCAGTATTTAAGACCACTGGTTTATGCGGGCTAAAAATAACTGACCTTTAACATCTGATATGTTTGTTGGAAGTGAAGTGGACCATCCGTCGTTACCATATGTTATATTGATGTCAATCGAGGATTGGGGGTTCTATGGATGATTTGGTGTTATGGAGGTCTAGGGAGGTGAACTTATCCGCTATTGTTAACCACAAAAAACTCGTGGAAATCAATAGAAAAGTGATTTTTCAAGTTGGTTATTAAATTGATTTTGAATAATAATATGAATTCTAAACCATAACAAGTTAAGAAAAGCTAATATGAAAACAAAATGAATCTAAACAATCGGAATATTAATTTGAGCTTGAATAATTTTTAGATCTGATGGTGAAATCAAAATCCAAAGAACCAAACTCTAATACCAGTTGTTGGATTAGAAATAGCAGCTCAGACAACAATATTTAGGCCATTTGTTGCCCAGGATATAAGAACAGGAAGAAGATTGAGAGCAAAAGTTGAAAAATTCAGATCATCAAATGATCCAAAGATTATATTTTCATTCATTCATGATCGTACATATATACATACTACAATCGGTTCAAGTATACCGATTGGATCCTAATTGACTATTAGGATATTACAAGATCAACCCTTCTAATTTACATAATTGCATACTAATCTATAACATAACTTTGACATAATGACAAATACGTCCCTAGACTATAACTAGTTAGAGATACTAACTATTAAACAAACTTGATTAACAATTATAGGCTAACAATCACCCCCCTAATTGTTGATCCAAGTTTGAGTCTTCATATTCTTGATCTTTCATGCTTAATGCTTCACAACATCTTGAATCTTCAATTTTCAACAGTTACTGTAGCCTTGTGTCTGTAATGACTTTGCCCTGTAGCAACCAAGTTCTGCATCCTTGGTATTGATCTGTTTGCAACTTGTTTCTAGTTTTGCCCTTCATCAAGAAGTAGGTCAGCAGTCATGTTTGACCTTTTCTGAAGTCAAATTTGACTTGATTTTCATTAGCTTTGACTGCATCTGGAATTCAAAAATCATCTGAATGTGTAACCCCTGATCAAGTAAAAAACTAATCATAGTCTCCTTTTATAAACAAGATACAAAGTTTAAATCTGCAAGGTCCCTTGTGATCCCATTATGTCCAAAACTCCAGATAAGAGCCAACACCTGCATCAACCTATGCGAGGCCCAAACCGACCCCTCGTGACTCTCTTCCTATAAAAAGTTTGGATCAGGAACACTGCCTGAACAACTTTGTTCGAGACCAAAATACATATTCACAACATGTGATCTTGAAATATATGAAAAATCCGATCAAAACACGGATAAAGACTTGATCTTTTCTTGATGTGAATCACACAAATTAAAAATAATTTTCCTTCTCATGCAGCCTTCTCTTTACTCTTCTTGATGAACCAGAACTGAATTCTAATATTGTTAGGCCTCTCATGATTCCACTTGTACATCCCTCGGATAAGAACCATCACCTGCAATAATCTATGCGAGACGTCCATGGTCCCTCGTGGTTCTTTTCTGTCTAAAATGGCGACTGGAATCATCATCTGAACATACACGTTCGAGGCCAAAACAAATTAGACAGCAGCAAAAAATCTCCTTCTCTTTTGACTTTCACATGTGTAGAAGTTCTGCTTTGATGATCAAACCACCAAGTGACAACCCTTTTTTTATAGGTTTTTTGTTTTCTTTGAAATCAACATCATCATCATTCAATTTGTCTACATGCGACTAAAACTGCAATCAAAAGTCAAAAGTCCTGCATCTTTGACTTCTTTATGTATGATCAAACAAAAGCAAACAAGTGTTTTTCTTGTATCTGATTTACAAGCAGGCTTCAACAACAATTCACAAACTACAGTGATTGATGTTAAAAAAAACTTTTGTTTTTGATCGGCGGCTGATCTTCAATTGTTTTAGCCTCTATACTATAACAATCTTTCAAGTTCTTAAACAACATTTTTGTTTCTGTCATATCTCTGCTCCTTCTTTGATCAACCGAACAATATTCCGATTACAAGTGATTCGTTAATCGGTTAAAAGAAACAACAAAAAATATGGGTTTCTCCCGATTATAATACAAACAATCAAAGTGCTTCTGTTCCTTTTCTGATCGTGCGTTTAATGTTCCTGTAGCAATTGATTCTCAGTCAATTGAAAGGGAACATACGAGTACAACAGAAAAAATTGTTCCCTCGTTTCTTATTCGATAACCCAAAACAGATTGCTTATCACAATTCAATCTTCTGATCGGTATAAAAGAAACAAATCGAGTAACTCAGATTACCCTAGTTTCTCCCGATTGAGACAAACGACCCGAAAACAAAAACAATCTGATGTATATGATCGAGAGATAAGCAGTTTTAATCACCCCTTTGTGATAATAGATACCGATCAATTGCAAAACTTCTTATCTCCTTGGAATTTTGCCCTCAATTTCAAGCATCTATGTGATGTACGAATTTTTTTTTTTTTCTCAATCCGACCACCTTCCTGTTCCCGATTTCTTCAATTCGTTTATGAGACTGAATCGATTTGTATCTGAAATCGATTTGTATTCGTGATTCATGAATCAATTTACACTGAATTGATTTTTTCTGAATCGATTTAACAGAATCGATTTGTTCATACGGATCACGATTTTCAAGAACAAAAACGAAATTGAAATCTTGATTCTGGAATGTAACGATGATTTCTTCAATCGATCGATACGATCAATCACCGATCGATTTTTACAGCCCCAAGAGCGTTCCGCTCTGATACCAATTTGTTGCCCAGGATATAAGAACAAGAAGAAGATTGAGAGCAAAAGTTGAAAAATTCAGATCATCAAATGATCCAAAGATTATATTTTCATTCATTCATGATCGTACATATATACATACTACAATCGGTTCAAGTATACCGATTGGATCCTAATTGACTATTAGGATATTACAAGATCAACCCTTCTAATTTACATAATTGCATACTAATCTATAACATAACTTTGACATAATGACAAATACGTCCCTAGAATATAACTAGTTAGAGATACTAACTATTAAACAAACTTGATTAACAATTATAGGCTAACACCATTTACTAGTTATTGCTTACTGATTGGATTAATTTATTATTGGTTGATCATCTCCCTTTCAGTATATACTCTCTCGGTGATTTCTTGCTAAGAAGGTTCTCCTAGGATTTTCAGAAAATCATAGGAAATTTTTTTTTACAATGATTCAAAATGTTATTCATAGAATGTCAGGGATTAAATACCCGATAATTACATAGGGGTGACGTCAATATGAAAGTGACGTCAAACAAAAAAACTTAGAACCACATATAGATAACTTACAAGCACTAAATAAAGTAAACACAAAACAACTAATTACAATTCATTAAAACAATGGACTAAACCTAAAACTAAAGTCTTAAGTGGTTGTCTTCCATTCTTGTTCATCAGTTGTTGTGTCTTCAGTGCTTGATCTGTGGTTGTTGGTCAGTGGTTATTCTTTTGCGGTCGAAGTGAAGATGTACCACATCCAGATCAAGAAAATCAACACATTGACTGCTTGGTTTAGTAGTTGGAGGTTTAATGTTTATTTTCCCATAATTGGAGTTCAGTGGTTAGGTCGTCAAGAAGATGTATGACATCCAGACCAAGAAAGTCAACACCTTGGCTACTGTGGTTTGTTATCCGTGGTTGTGGTATAATGGTTAGGATCTGTGGATAAGACTTAGTGGTTTATGTACAAGAATATGTGGTTAGGGTTATAAGGCTCATTTGTTTGTTAGCAAAAGTTAGGCTCATTGGTTTATATATAGTAGTTAGGCTCAATCATTTATTTACATGGGACCCAAAGTTATGGCTGATAAGTACTTATTTTACAACATTACGAGGAAAGTCGATGCTGGGAATTTGTGAGAAACCCTGAACTACAACACGTGCCTAAAGCGATTAGTAGAACCTTCAGCATGATATTTTGTTCAAAAAATCCACTTATAGCCAGGTACGTTTGCCCGTGTTGGGAGAGGGACAGTTAGCACCAATATGGCATTAGCACGGGGCTAGCTACCTTGTGGGGAAGGTTGTAGATTGTAATCTTTGGGTCATTGGGATTGAGGCCCTCCGTCAACGGTCTGACATACAACGCATTTGATGAAGAGCAGTGATTACTTCAGTCATGGCAGCACACCAATGTTGATGTTTGGAAGTTGTTTCAAATCCCCTTGGTTCCTGAGTTGTGAGTAAAGCGGTTTGAAGTAGACTAGAGGAGATAGCAAGCAAATCTACAATGTGTTTTGTTTTTACAATACCAGTGAGACCTTGATTAGTCATTGGATGGATGGAAGCAGGGAGTGGTTCGGTGTTGTTAAGAGTGGATTCTAGTGATGGAGTGGAGTTAGATCAGTTTGGTTGTGGGATGGTGGTTGCTCATTGCGGTTGTGGGGTGGGATTGAAATTGAAGGTTGATTATTTTCAATATGTTGTGAAGTGGTATTGGGATTCATATGTGCATGGTTTCCAATATTATCCTTATGGCATAAAGGATAGTGTCTATGGAGTTATGGAAGGAATGTGTGAATGATTCTGTAAATGGTGGAGTAGGATGAGAAAGATCATCTATATATGTGATTAAAAACAAAGTGGCGATATCAAAGAGTGTTTTCCAGTGAAAAGGAAACAAGTCTTGTCAAACCTTGCATGACGGGTTATGTAAATTCGAGATTTATTTGGATCAAAAACATTTGTAGCCTTTGTTTTGAGTTGAATATCCAATGAAAATAAATTCAATGCTTCAGGGAGCAAGCTTGTGACATGCATAAGGTCGTAGATATGATAATACACGACATCCAAGTACTTTAAAATTGTTGTAAAATGAACCATGTGAAATAAAAGCTCATAGGGTGATTTATTCTCCAAAATCATTGATGGTTGATGACTGATGATATGTGTGGCAGAAGAAAATGCATCTACCCAAAAAGTGATAGGTGCATTTGCACCAAAATGCATGGGAAGTCCGACTTTCGTAATGTGACGGTGCTTTCGTTTAGCATGACCATTTTGTCTTGGAGTGGAAGGGCAAGGCATTTGATGATGAGTTCCACTTTCAAGAAATATGTGTCAGGCTTAATAATTTAAAAATTCCTTTCCATTATCACTTTGAAATACCTTAAGTTTGCAATCAAATAGTGTTAAAACAAACTTGAGAAAATTTTTAAAAACTTAAAAAAATTCTAACTTTGCTGTTAGTGGGAAAAACCACATAATTCATGATAAATCATCAAATAAATAGGGCATAATATTGATAACCATCATGCGAAAGAACTGGTGCTAATCCCTGTGAGTCACAATGTACTAAATCATGTAAATGCAATGAACCTTTTTCAGTTGTATTAAATAAAAGGTAATCGATGTTGTTTGGACAATTCACGTGAAGAACAAATATGTGGTTTAGGCAAACAGAAGTAACATTTAAATATCCTAAATGATTTAAAATGTAATTAATATCAAATATAAATAGTCTTGAATTTCTTTTCGTAATTAGAGACGGAGAGACTCCCTTTTTATAGTTGATGAAACGAGTCATTGAAATCATGCATGTAAGAGAATACAAGGACTCGATGTGGGGCTAGCCCATTTGGTAGAGGCATTGCCTCTTAGAAAGGAGGTCTTGGGTTCAAATCCCAGCAAGGGGGAAAATTGGGTGTAATTTAGGAGTAGGAGTAGGAGTAGGATATTATTGACATTCAAAAAAAAAAAAAAGAGAATACAAGGGCCTGTCATATGGCAAACTAGGTGGAGTTACCAAGAACTTCAGATACAACCTCTTCGGAGAGGGAAGATTGAAGAAGAACCCTTTGATCAGTTTCAAACCATCATAAATAAGCCATATTTGGAGCTTCTTTCTCACCAACAATGAGGGTTTTGGAGGGAGCACAGTCGAACCATCAACATAACAATTACATTTTTGATGCAAGAGCAATGTTGTGACTTGATTTAGCCATAATAGATAGTTTAAGGAAGATAAAGCTATGGTGAGCTTGTGTAGAAGATTATTCATGTGGAGAATGGTGGGAACAATTCGGGAAGATGCTAAAGAAGTCATTATATATGTTAAAGGAAAGAAAAACAGAAGCAAGCTCGTTTGGGTTTGGGATGGGAAATACAATTATTTTGAGAAATGCTTGATACCATACAGGGACGGAGGATAGAAGGGGCCCGAGGGTGCCCCGGCCCCCATGTTTTTTCGCTTATAAGGGTCGATATAATAGTATTTCGTCGAAAAATCCTTCAGTTCCCTTCGTTTTCTTCCTAAAAATCATTCGGCCTCCTTCGAGCTTTCTTTCAAGCTCCGTCACTGATACCATAAAAGAGTAAATTGTTTTCACCACATTCACTATTTTGATATTCATTTAGTTACATAATATATGTACATACAAAGAAAAGAAAGAACAAGGGCTGCGGATATAAAGAAGGAAATACAATTAATTTGAAAAATCAAATAAATCCTCTTTAAAAGGATGATTATTTTCAATACAACTTAACATAATAAAAATCAAAACTTTCATAAATGAGTAATAGTTGTGCACTTTCTATCTATATATGCATTTATGGGTCTTTATTTGAGGTTTAATTCTTTGTTAATACTTGCTAATATTTGATAACAGCTGCAAGCATTTGGGGTTTATTAGCTCTTAAGCTTGCAGATGAAGAAATATTGCCTTTTAACTATTCATCCTATGCATATGAGCTTCAGGTAAGTTAATAAATATATTATAAATTTAAAATTATTATTCCAATATATTTAATATATTTAATAATTATTACAGAAAAGTGCAGAAGATTTGGAAACTAAATTATCAGGTAGCAGCAAGATAAGCCTCATTTCCTTGTTCAAATCTATAGAAAAATTGAACAAAGCAGTCAGACGGATAAACGATGAAATCAAGGTATAATACATATTTTTTTAAAGCTTATATAATTTAAAAAAAATAAAAAAAGGAACATTCAAAACAGAAAATATATTGAATTTCAGGAAATAAAAGAAAAAAAAAGTTGGGAATTCATGTGGAAAAACAAGAATGATGCATGGAAAATGCGTGAAGTTAATGACAGATTAATGATGGCAGAACGAGCATTTACTGACCATGATGGTCTCCCTGGAAGACCGTGGTATAAGCATCTGGTATGATTTTGTTGAAAACTTTTATTTGATTTACTTTTTTTCCCCAAAAAGTTGTGCATTTACAAAATATACCTAATTAAATATTAGAAGTTTTCAGCCTTTTTAACTTATGGAAATTAAATGCGATAATATGGGTTTATTTTAAAAGAAACAGGTTAAATTGATTCTGATTTCCTTTTAAAAATTTAGAATAGTATTCAATTGATATAATTTGTTGTGGCCTGTGAAACATTGATTATTGAAACAAATATTATTATGAAACTAAAGTAAACAATTGCGACATGCTTAATTGATATAAAAATAACTTTTATAAAAAATAACTTTTATACGTCTTAAATCATATGAATATAAATAGTTATTTTTAATTATTTAAAGTTTGTTTATATTAAAATAAAATTAAAGACAAAAAATAAATTATATTTGAGCTAAAACTACATGTTTTGATTCGTTATCTAACAATAATGTGTACACCAGATTTATGCTCCATCGAAGCACAATAATTATGGATCAAAAGGCTTCCCAGGAATAGATGATGCAATTGAAAATGCAAATAAACACAACACTAAAGATTCGTGGCGTTCAGTACAACACCAGATTTGGAGGGTCTCGAGGGTTATCACACAGGCATCATTAGTTCTTTATGGTGAACTAACATAATTTTCTGTACCATATTATATTAATATACATGCCAAGTTGTAATCTATCTACAATATAACGGATATTGAAAATGAATTTTCATGAAAAAAGAGAAGAATTGAATACACATAAAACTGTCAATAATTGTGCAAAAATGACCCTGTTTTCCTAAAAAGTTTATTTTGTTTAAGAAGTTTAAAAATTATTTTTAAACACTCAAAAACCGACTTAAACAAATTCTAATGGAACTAATTTCTGCATCATTGGAACTTACTTGCTGAGCCCTAAAATGCAAATGTTAAACCCCGAAGCATAAATCATAATACAAAAAGCTAAATTTAAAACCAAACTTAAGAGCCTAAAGATGCCTAAAAATTTAAAATCAAGCTCTAAAACCTAAGTTTATATCTAAATGTTAAAGTCTTAAGTTAAAACTAATATCGTAGAGTTCGATGATAGGTTTTGTCACACCCCGAGCCGGCGGGCTGGATCGACTTTCCCGTCGGGCAGAAGGTTCCCAGGGCGTGATATCGTATGATAATCAAAATGATCAGATTGTTTACATAGCACATGATATATGAATGAGAAATGTTAACATGACAATGATATAGAATTACAAAGTTAAATTACATTGTTTCCTCATAATTTAACTAAGTAAATCTATTTAAAAGAATCAATGAGTTTCTATCTTGTAACTGTACAAGATGCACAAAAGATGATTCATTGTTTTGTCATTCCAAAATATGCGCAACACAAAATGTAGCTAGGTCTTCTAAAAGTCCACTAGCTATGTCCTTGAATGTATGATGACTAAACATGTTCGTCACCTGAGAAAACATGCATTTAACCAAAGTCAACACTAGGTTGGTGAGTTCATAAGTTTGATAATTGAAAACCTTGAATTGTTCACATACACAATCACAATGTCATACATGTTACTTGTAAGTTGTTTGATTCACCCGTTCACACAATGGCGTTTTCATAGTTATATTCACAAGTAATATCTCATCCTATTAGTTATGCTTATCTATAGGGCATATGTAGGGGAACAAGCCCCAGCCAACATCCCACCACATAACTAATAGAACTCTACATCACTTGCAATACAACTATAGATATCCATTTTCATTTCACGTGTTCATTTCGTTTGATATTCACCTGTTGTATCATATGTAGAATAATATGTCGAGAGGGGTTTAGTTATCAAACCGAAGAATTGATACACCCTCATTGTATTAAGGAAGTTAGATTAATTTAATCTATTCCTTGCTATTATTCTATTACTTGTGGGGTTAACTGTTAATCACTTTTAAATAATAAGAGTGTTAGTTAACCAATTGATATTTGTTCTTAACTTGAAGTGCATAGAGCCTAAAAGGAATCCATTGCAATCCTCACGTAATCAGATTACAATACATCTGATTTACCCCTACCATTTTGTATTACCGTAGGCCTCATCGAATCTGTTACTAGAAATATGACATGAGAGAAAATAAATTCCCCAATCTCCTAGTCAACTGTAAACGATGGATTAATTACAATTTTACAGCAGATTAATATCACCATGTGTCGCTTACCAGACCCTGACTGTTCGTCGCCCTGTCACTGGTCATACGTTACCGGCCAATGATGATTACGATCAACATACTAGCCCTACAAGCTAGAGGATTGTCAAACCTATGGTACCACTATGCTATCGTCTTTTTAGTCACATCAAACTAACTGGTCAGCGATTTGTGAAAGGGACTTACAATGATCAACTTGAATACATGGCACATGATTGAAATGATATAATGCAGACAGTTCAATAGTAATCAATTGTATTGTGTGTTCACCAATGTTGTTCGTTCTCAATGTTGTATGTTCTCATTGTTGTTAACAAAGTTAAATAAGATCTTGTCTTATTATGCTATGTTAATTGTTGTGTGAATGATGTTGTTATCATGAAATTACATTATCATGATTATCATTCCTTGTTGTTCCATATAGTCACCATGTTGTCACTACAGTGTGGTAAGAGCTAGTTTTACTTCACTTAGTCGACTCAGGTGGTGGATGATACTTGTTCCTTGTTATCTTGTAGTATGCACCGAGTTATAAGCTGAGTGTGATAAGAACTTGTCTTATGACACTTAGCTAACTCCGGTGTTGAATGATATTATGAAGATATATTATCTTCATATCATTCATGTATGTTGTTGTTGTTGTCATCATGTTCACCTGTAATAATCCCAATGTCTGTTCTGGTAAGAATAATTGAGTGTTGTAAGATATAATCTTACAACTATGTTATTCTATTATGTTGATGAGTTATGAAGTTATATTATCATATTCATCTTAGTTGTCCCTGTCATATCATGATCATACAAGCATGCATACATTGATAAACGATAATAAGTCAAGCAATATTATCTAAATCAAAGTATAAGCAATATGTTAAACTAAAAACTTTTAAATAAATTAAAGTTAAGCATGTTTCTCAGCCCCGAGAGTTTAAAATCAGTTATGATTAGAAAAGGGGCGTATGAACTCACCTTGTAGTAGTTGTAGTTGACTTAGCTTAAACAAGAAATGCACGCGCTCTTGATTGTACTTGTTGTTGTATTCGTGTTCCTGTATTGATTTCATGTCGTTGTAACTTATAAGTATGGGTCTTTGAGTAAGTGTTTGTGTGTGTGTTTTGTGTTAGCCCTAAAGTTGGCTAACACTCGCGAGTCTCGATCATCATTCGGCCCTTGTTCTATTACTCTAGGTCACTAACACTTAGTCAATTTGCTTTAGCCCCAGATATTGGTTTAGTTTGTAACTAAAGACTTGATCTTTAATACTCTTGTCCACTTTAAACCCCTTATTGTAATTTCAACATAAGTATAGAATTAGGTTTATAGTTTAAAGTCATGTACATTGTCTTTGTTACACTTGAAATACTTGTTTCATAATGCATTTTTAACCGTCTAACATTCTTTGAAAAGATCTTAGTTGTTTAAATAATAATGCTCTACTCCCATGCAAGTTGTCCTTAATGTTTCACTTAGGTAATTGCTTACCATCTTATCCATATGGGCCGAGTAATCAATTGGGCCAAATCTAAATTAGCTTTGGGCCGGATAGTTGGGCTGAAACAGCCGTGTGCAGTTATGTGCCGAATGTTATGTGGGCTAAACCAATCAAGATGTGGTCCGTGGTAAGGGTTTGGGCTAGACAGTTGGGCCTAAACCAATAGGGATGTTGCTTGGGCCAAATGGTAGAGATTTTATGTCTACCACCACTATGATTTGATTAGATTCACGTTCAAGGGCAATGGGGTCAGCGAACCTATTAACAGCAACCTCAAGTTCAGCTAACCTCTCAAGTTGACAACTCCTAGGTTCGTGGCACATAGGTTCGTGGAGCTATAGGGTTTGGCTAGATGGTTCGCAAGTCCAAGGTTCGTCCATGCATGAGGTTCGGCCGAGTACAGGTTCGCGACCTGCATGAAGGGTTCGTCTAGCTCATTGGTTCGTGGCTCTCTAGTAGGTTCGGTTGATAGAAGGGTTCGGGACTTGCATGCAGGGTTCGGTTGATGGTGGTTCGCAGCTCACAGGTTCGTTGGTCCTGGGTTCGGCCTCCCTTGGTGCCCAGCTCCACATAGGTTCGGTTGGTCGAAGGTTCGGCCAGCCCAGATCCTTCGCGAACCTGCAACTGTTCACCATCATCTTCGAGTTCTCTGCTGTTGCAGGTAGTTTCCACCCTTCCCCTGGTTCGTTCTAGCCGTCGTGGTGCTCGAGTGAAAGCCTAGGGTCGAGTAGATCTTGGTTTAAACCGGTTGCATGTGTGGTCAGCCAAAGGTTGAGAAAACCCTAATTTTCGAGGATTTCATAGCTCCATACCTCGAATATCAGTGGCTCACTTATCCGATCTGCTGTACTTTCTTGTAGAGGAGGTCGAGAGCTTCGTTTAGACACCAAGAACACTCGATTTCGTCCACAAACGAGCAAGATATGGAGGTTTGAAGATGGATTTCTAGTGAGAGAGAGGAGGTTCGGGAAAATGGTTTTAGAGAGAGAGAATGAGAGTGATAAATGAAGAAATTGCCTCATTTAGTCCTTATATACCCCGAAGGTGTTCGGGTTCGTTTCGTTTGCTCGGTTCGCGTTTTCTTCGTGTTTCCGGCACGTTACGCGCGTGTTTACGTAATTAAATAAAAAGGATTTATTTTGAATATTTGGAAAGTGGTTATTCCTAGTAAATCTTTTGCATTTTATTTTCTTGAATTATTTTATCGAAAACGAATATTTTAACTATTTCGTCAGATCACGTCACCTTCGCACGTATTTGTTCGAATCATCACTCTACTTTTAAGTCATCATTTCAGAATATTAAACCCACATATATGTTTGTGTGAATTGTCACTCACGCAAACACACTGTCAGTTCGTTATTCTGAAACAACACTGCATTTATATTCCGAATTGTGTTTCCTCACTGACAGACTCAACTAAACGTCCTGTTTTCATATTGTTTTGATACTGATTCATCGGCCATCTGATTCCTGTCATCTATGGATATCAGATCGCAACCGACATGTTCTTGTTGTTTACTTGTACACTGTTGTTTCTCTTGATTCGTTGTATTAATTGTACTTAGGTTTTCACCTAAGTCCCTACAACTATTGTTTATCATGAGTTGTTGTACTTACGGTATTTAAGTTTTTACATAAATGCGTACAACTGTTTCTTGTATTCAGAGTTCTGTTATCACAAACACTGTTCATGTATTGTATTTATACACAGTAAATAGTGAAAGTACACATACCGTACGAACTTGCCGGACGATCAGGTACTGGATGTCACAGGTTTCAATATCGTTAGAATGAGTTCAATTGAAGTTTGCTTGAGTTGGTTTTGAGGGTTTTGAGAACTATTTTTTTTAGTCTTCTTATGGAAAACAAACTTTTCATTTGACACTGTCCATACACACACACCTGTGGTTTCTGTCCTGTTGGGCTGTTTTGGCCAATTTCTAAGTTAAATCATAAAAATGATTCTGAACAAAAATTATGTACGACACGTTGAAATTCTTGGCTATGAAGTTTCAAAATTTAATTCAAAAAATTTTTATTTTTAAAATAAATTCGAACATATTGGACATAACTCGTTTAAAAACACGAACTCTAACGTTATGTTTCAGAGTTTATTAACGGAGAGAACATAAAGGAAAATAAATAAGAGGAAATGAAAAGAGAGGAATAGAATTCTTTCCTTGCATTTCCTTTCAAATCGGAATAAAAGAAAAACTAAATAATTTTGCCTAGTTTTCCTTACCTTTCCCTCCGTTTCCCTCCTTAAATGAAACTCGGGAACACAACATTTGTTATTTTCCCTTCTCTTTCTTCGTTAAATGAAACTTGGGAACACAAACATATTTCTCCTTTCCTTCCAATTCCCTTCTTTTCTCTCCTTAAATGAACTCGGGAACAAAGTGTAAAACTTATACATATTTCAACAAGGCTAATTATTTAATAATATAAATTTGAAAGTGTGTATATCTATATGCTTATATATAAACGAAGGATGTGATATATACATGTAAACATATATATGTTGTGGTGGTTATAAATTGTTGAGTTTGTAAAACAGAATAAGATATTTCTCAAAATATGTCGTTATGGTGTTGAAATTTTAAAGTTTCCAATTATTTAAATTTTATTAAGTTATATTCGAAGTATGTTAAGTTAAAGATTTCGTAAGCGTTTTTATTCTTTAAAGCAATATGTACAATTACACACATGAAAACTCATGTGTGTGTATCAATATTTATTTTCATAAATAAACATGAACTAAAAGTGTGTGTATTAAACTAAGTTCACACCAAATGTATTACACATGTTGAATAAAAAACAAATCAAATAGTTACTATTGAAAGTTTAGAAAATATAAAACAATCTTATAACATAAAATACGATTAAAATTTTGTATAATCTTAAAGCAAGATTCGTAACCGTGTTTTGCATTTTGAAACTGCTCTTTCACTTCGACTTTTTCTACATTCATGGCGAACGAATCTTTGAAACTTGAGTCGGTGCACAACCTAGTTTCTTACATCACCAAGTGTTCTGAGTAACCCCATTAGGATGAGGTAATCGACACTCTGGTAAACTCTTTTGTTCATGCCACTCTTACCCTAAACCCTCCTATCTCTGTCTCTGCCCTTAATTAGTTTTGGGCAAACTCGACTTTGGTGTCTAAGGACAACGCTGTTGAAGGCATAACCTTAGAAGTTGCTGGTCAACAGGTTTCCATCACCCTTTCCAAGGTCAGCTTTGCCCTAAATCTGGGTGACACTGACGCGCCTGCAACTGTTTCTCTTAAACTTCTTCATGCTGCATTTATTCATTGTGATTATTAGGGAGACCTGAAAAACAGAACTTTGTACAAAGCTTATCTCTATCCTAAGTACAAGTTTCTGAATCACACTATTTTGAAGTGTCTCTCTCAAAAGACCACAAGTTGGGGAGAAATGCGTTATGACATGCAATATGTCATTTATGCAGTTCTTTCCAATAAAAAGGTCAACTTGTCCCAAATAATATCCGATCATTTGGTTCATCACCAAAAGGAACCCAAGTTTTTTATGTATCCTAGATTTATTATGGCCTGCTTATTTACCGAACTTAACAATGTTTGTCACAGTGCCCCTCTTTCTAGTGTCATGGGCATTGACAAACATACATTTTCTAGGCGAAATACCGGGTCATGGATGACACTGAGGACACAATTGTCCCAGGTGAGACCACATCACCTTATCTTCCACACTTGTTAAGGTACTATACAAAAGAAAGACATCCACCAAAGCCCCTCAGCCTAAAAAGCCCAAAAAAGACTGTTCAGGTGGAAGAGATCCTTGAACAAGACCATGTCCCCACTGAACAAGTAGATCCATCTGTCCCATCCTCTGTCCCATCCTCACAGGTGGATCCTGAATCTCATACCCATCTAGATCCTCATCAATCCTCTCAACAGGATGATGTTGTAATCCAAAGGGATTCTCCACAAACCACTGAAGTATCACTTGATACTCTGATGGAAGTCTCCTCTCCCAAGGACACTTCTGTTTCTTCACTCTAACAAACCATTGATTCTATTACTCAGATGCTCCAAGAGATTGATTATGCTCTTGAGCCTATTGGTTCTCCTCCTACCACACCACTTGAGGAGCCGCCCCTCCAAACCCAGGCTCAAGGCCATCAATCTCCAACCCATGAAGGAGAGGATGAGATCGGGATGTCAAGTCCATCTAGACATCAAGATCATGTATCTGGAGCATCCACTCCAAATGAAAGCCCAAGGGGTCTTCAGTTGGATGGATCAGGCGATAAGACTCCAACTACGACAATGACCAATGAAATTCATGGAACTGAGGTCAGAAATCCTCGGTACCAAGACAAAGGGGTGCATCCACATACTGAGATGGACTCAGGTCATGTTGAAACTGACATACGCGTCACGGATTCGGATGATCTCCTAAAACGGATTGACGAACTAATCATTGAAATTTAGGAATTGACGGATACCGTGTCACATATTCAGGCTCATGTGGCTAAACTCACTGAGCTGGTCACAAAAGTCTTGAATGACCAAGTCTTGCAACCCAAATCCAGCCCAATGCAGGCACCTTCACTTGAAAGTCTCTCCAACACCATACCCACTTCCACTGCTCCCACCTTCTCTCCTCAGATTCTTCAAGAAGTGTTGAACCCACTTCTTACCACCCAACTTACCAACTTCTTTGCCAATTTTTACAAAGATTCCTTTCATACACAATTAACCCAAATAGATCTACTAAAAGTTTTAGTAGATTCCAAAATAAAATCCCTCAAACATGAGGTGGCAAACAAAAAACCCTACTTGCAGTCTCTCACAGGTATTGCTCCTCTTCCCCCTTAGTTCAATGAACAGGCTGGTGAAGCCAAAAAGAGAGACTGAAAAGCTTCCAGCTAAAGCTCAAGCAGCGAAAAGGGCTCAAGATGAATCTGAGCAAAGGAATCTAAAAGCTATAAAACTAAAGAATCAAGAGGCTCTTCTCAAAGCAGCATTGGATCAGCAGTTTGAAATTGCAGCTACAAGGGCTAGTCTTGAATAAAAGCTAAAGGAAATAGCTTCTCAAATAGAGACGGGACTCTCTGGGGATGTCAACAAGCCAATGTAACCCAAGCAGACTCAAATTGAGACTGTTTAGTCAAAACTAACTCAACAAGCCAATGTAACCCAAGCAGACTCAAACCCCTCCTACCAATTTCACCTCTCTTCCACCTACAAATACCAACAGAGAAGCCTCACCTACTCTATCTCCTAAGTCTGCTTCTCAAACCCTTCTAGACTTATCCAGAGAAGCTTCACCCACTTAAACTTTTTTGGATACTTCCAAAAATTGTCAGAAACCCAGATCAGCTATCACTCGCTCTTTCACAAGAAGAAAAAGAGTGTTGCCACAAAGTCAAAAACACCCACAACCAAACCAACCCTTAACTCCCATACCAAAGTTACACTTTGACTCAAATGATAATCATCCTATATCATCTCTAAGGCCAAGAAAAAAAAGATTTAGATTGGTAGATGATGATGAGTCTGACCTTCATCGAACCAAAATCTCTAAGGCTCCATCTCCAGTAAAGCCACTTGTGGCTGTGGCTGGCAAACATCAGGCTTCCCCTACAAGAGAATCTTACTCCCCAAAGAGACACATCCTTTTAACTAAAGAAACTCAGAAGAAAATAAATGAAGACGATGAAAGGGAGAAAAGGATCTTAGTTGATCTTGAAGTAAGTGGCCAAGACGGATAAAATATGTTCATGGCATATCAGGATCAGATAAACCTGATTGATCATGAACAATATAAATCTTATCAAGATGACAGGGAGAATATTATAAAGTTCTTGTTAAATGAAGGTAAGTACAAAGTAGAAGCCTTAATGGATTGGGATATCACGAGCCTAAGAAAGGAAGTGGAAGTCCTTTCCAAAAGAATAAAAGAAGAAAACAAAAAGAAGAAGACTGTAGAATAGAGGAAAAGAATAAAGCATATCCTTGTTTAGAATGCTTGGGAATTAAGGAACACCATCATGAGATGGAAAGATAATATTCGGTTTGATGAATGGTCAAAGTTCAAAAGGGTTTACAATGGTCACCCTCAACTTTGGCAAGAGTCTTTTCCCTCATCTACAACAATGATGTCCTCTGGAAGTCTACAGACCAAGGAAGATGCACCCAATACAATACATTGGCCTTCATCATCCGGTCCAAATTTTCCTATATCTCCTCTACCTCAAACACAACCTCTTCAGCTTGCTCATTCTAAAGATGGAATCAAAAGGTGGTTCTTTGATAAATTCTCCAACTCCATAACCCTTGAAAGACTCAATGGGTCAAGAACCTCCTTTACAAGCTGGGATTCCATCTTGAACCTCTCCAAGAATAATCTAAAAGTCTTGCTGCACATAACTTTAGAGAATGCTGATACAAACCATGAAGTGTTACAGTTTGTACGCAATCTCAGGGATCAAATCAAACTAATCCTAAGTTAAAGGTAAGTGGTTTTGGCTTCATCAGTCTATAAGGAGATTGTTAGAAAAATAAGGACTGATGAGCCTCAACCACACTCTCTAGCTTGTGAAGAAAACAACACTGCGGCAACCGCAGATAGTTCGCAAAAGACATCCGTAGATCCTTTTGAATTCGGAAGACATTAGCTGATCTTTTCAATCAGAAGACAACAGTTGATCTGAAAACAAATACTGAGTCGGAAGACCATTGTTTCGGAAGACAATTAATAACACCTGTTGATCAGTTTCGGAATATTAGTTTCCGAAGAATACCTTCCATAGAATAAGCACTGATCACTTAACAACTACTTCAACCTCGGAAGCACGGAAGACTGAAGACTTACATTTCTGTTGTTGTTGACTTTGTAGCTGTTGTACCTCTCTGTTGTATCAGTGTCTCTAATAGTGTCAGCTATTTATCTTATTATTTCATGTCTTGTAACATTGAATGTTGGGTATTAATACCCCAACATTCCGTGAATTACTTGAATTGATTTTCCCAAAAATTCCATGCGCTTTTATTCTTTTTTCTCCTCTTCTGGAAAACTAAATCAACCTGAAAATAACTAAGTGTTAAACTTAAGAGGGAGTAATTACCTAGGCTTTGACCTTGAGTCTAAAGTCGGATATTCCTGGTTAAGTAACTCCTCTTGTTGGCTAGGTAGCAGAAAATTCTTTTGACAACAATTAGATGAGATGCTTTGGGATTTGCTTGATATCTTGCGCAATGACACTCGGAAAACATGATGTCCGATCGGCTAGCTTTGTGATACATAAGTAAGCCAATCATGAATCGATAGAGATGTTGATCCATATCTTCGCCAGCAAGATCAGAAGTCAACGTTGGATGTGCAAACATGGGAGTCGAAGCAGATTTAGCATCCATCATGTTGAACTTGGTAAGTATTTCAGTCACATAATTTCCCTAATATATGAGTATTCCTTTTGGATATTGTTTCACCTGAAAACCTTAGAAAAAGATCTTCACTCCTATTGCACTCACCTCAAACTTTCTATTCACCACAGTCTCAAATTATTTACACAACACCGTGCTTGTGGATCAAAAATGATATCGTCAGCACAGATTTGGACATGATCAAATTGTCCTTAACCATGTCAACAAACAGTGTTTGATCGATTGCGCCACATGTGTATCAATTGGCGAGAAGATAATCGATGAGTGTAGCGTATCAAGAACGAGGGAGTTGATGAAGACCAT
Organism: Mikania micrantha; assembly: GCA_009363875.1. Classification (NCBI taxonomy): domain Eukaryota; kingdom Viridiplantae; phylum Streptophyta; class Magnoliopsida; order Asterales; family Asteraceae; genus Mikania; species Mikania micrantha. The sequence goes on from CM018693.1 coordinate 84,821,943, forward strand.
AAAGAGAATTGTCTAACTTGTAGACATAGTTTGAATGCATCGGATCTTGAAAGCTCAGAGGTTGACAAACATAGATTTTTTCTTTGACCTTTGCATATGGAAAAGAATTCTTCACATCCATTTGATAAACAGTGAAATTCATGTATGAAGCATAGGACAAGAAGATGCGGATAGATTCAAGTCTTGCAAATGGTGCAAAGACTTCTTCATAGTCAATTCCTTCATGCTGATAAAAACCTTGCACCACTGAACGAACTATGTTTCTGATGATAACCCCGGTGCCATCCATTTTGTTCCTAAACACCCATATTGTAACAATTAGTAACTTTCCTTCGGGTATTGGAACCAAATTTCACACTTTCAGTTTCTGAAACTAGATGAAGTCTTCTTGCATAGCCTCGATCTAGCTAGACTCCTTTAGGGCTATTTTGATATTCTTTGGTTCAACCTACGATATGAAAAATGAATACAAATAAGACTTAATTGGACCTAATTGGCTGCGTGGAAGAGTACCATCAAGAGAAGCAGTCGAAATAGGAATGGATTTGCTTCTTATAAGAACTCCTTCAGAAATTGAACCAATAATTTTCTCTACTGGATGACTTTTGTTGATGGTGGAAGTTGGAATATCTTCTACTTCCAACTTGTCAAGTAGATCGCTGATATGAGTGAACAGTTCATCAGTGGAGGTGCCAATATTGTCAACAAGATCTGGTATACTTGCACACTTAAAAGAAACATGAAAAGGTTCAAAGGCTGATCATATTGGAACCAATTTGGATGTGTTCATGGATCTGTATGTTTCATTTCTTGCAAATCTATGTAATAAGACTCCACGATCTGTCGAGTAATCTTGTTGTATACTTGTGACAACTAGTACCTGACCGGCCGGCAAGTCCTTACGGTATGCGTACTTTCGACAGTTACTATGCGTAAATACATGTTTGTGAACAGTACTTGTATTAACAGTATTCAAAATACAAGAAAGAGTTGTACGTATTTATGTGTAAACGTAAATGCAGTAAGTACAACTTTCATTATAAACAATAGTTGTTAGTATTTAGGTGAAAACCTAAGTACAGATAATACAACGAAACCAGAGAAACAACAGTGTTGAAGTAAATAACAAGAACAAATCGGTTGCAATCTGATTTCCATAGATGACAGGAATCAGATGACCGACAAATCAGTGTGAAAACAATGTGATAACAAGATGTTAGTTGAGTCCGACAGTGAGGGAATACAATTTAAAACAATATTACAATGTTGTTTCAGAATAACGAACTGACAGTGTGTTTGCTTGGGTGACGATTCACACAAACATATATGTGAGTTTAACGTTCTGAAATGACGACTGGAAAGTAGAAAACAAAAGTCGGAAAGCAAAACCATTGTCGTGTTCGTTCGGGTGAGGATTAGAACGAATACGCGCGATGGCGACGCGTTCTGACGAAACGAAAACGAATTACGACACGAACGAAAATAAAGAAACTAAATTAAAGAAACTTTTTATTTAAAACACATAAAATTACGCATTACAATCCGGAAACGCAACGGAGACGAAACACGAGCAACCGAAACGAACCCGAATACCCTCGGGGTATTTAAACCCTAAATGAGGCTTTCACCTCATTTTTCTACAACCTCTCTCTCTAAACACTCTCTAGCCGTCACCCTCTCTATATCTAAATTCCACCACTTCCAAGCTCCATAACTTGCTCAAATCTTGGTGAAATTGAGTGTTCTTGGTGTCCACACGAAGCTCTCGACCTCCTCTATCTGGAAGTACAACGGATCTAGAGTTTTATCCAGCCAAAACCCAGGTAATGAGCCTTAAAGATTCGGAAAAATAGGGTTTTACGCTCCTTCATTCTATCACATGTACAAACGGTTTAAAACCTTGACCCATCCGATTCTAAACCTTCATTCACGCCTCACGAAGGTAGTAGAACTAGGTGTGAGCCATGGAATCCTTCGAAAACTCGCGGGTCGATGAGGATGATGGAGCAACTTGCAGGTTCATGAGATGGCTGATTCGTGGCCGAACCTATTGCTTTCAGATGGCTGAACCCCCTGTGATGCGAACCTATTTACCCACGAACCCTTCCTAGACAACTCAGAGGCGAACCTTGCATGCACTAGGCGAACCACCACATGGCCGAACCTTTTGGTTGGTCCCGAACCTGTGATACGGACCCTAACCGAAGCTATCTAACCACGAACCTAGTTGCGAACCCACCTACCTCAAGCGAACCCTCCATCAACGAACCCTTCCCTAACCGCCGAACCATGTGCAGGTGCAAAGCCCACGAACCCATGCATGCGAACCTCCCATGGCCACCGAACCCTAAGATGTCAACTAATAGGTTCGCCGGAGTACATTGGAGCCGAACCTTGGGCCATAGGAGTGAAAGGTTCGCTGGACTTGGGATATAAAAAAATACAATCTGTTCAAAACCCATGTATTGGGCCTGTGTACACAAAACCTGGCCCCCACACATAACTTAAATCGGCCCAATAGATTTTAAATTGACCCATTCTTTGTGCGGCCCAAACCACAATTCCTAGGCCCACTTACACATAAATGGCTCAAGGTGTTATCCGGCCCAACGAATTCAATATGTTAAGGAACACACGAACGAACGTTTAAAATCAACGATAAACGCCTGCATGGATTACCATGTTAGTTATTACAAAGGTGATGACAAAATTGCTAGACAAACAATGCAAAGACTTAAAACCCTATTTAAAAGTTATAAATTGTAAATTTAAATCGTAAGTATAAATTTGCAAACAATAAAGGAGATTCAACACACCATTACAGAATGTAGTGAATTCCGGGCCGGATAATGAACGAGACTTGTGGGTGTTAGTCAAACTAAGGCTAACACGTACATGCACACTATTCACTACGATTTATACTTACAAGTTACAACAACATGAAATCGATACAGGATCGTGAATACAACAACAAACACAACAACGAGCGCGTGCATTCTTGTTTTACATAGTCAACCACAACAATAACCATGTGAGTTCATTTGTCCCTTTTCAAACATATTTTTTTTACCTCGGGACTGAGAAGCATGTTATGCATTTTAAACAATTATTGAAATGTTTAATAAATGTTTTTATGCTTATTCTTGATGCTTAAACTATATGCTTGATGCTTATGAGATAAACTCAATGCTTAAACTTTATGCTCGATGATTATGCTATAAACTCTATGCTTAAACTACATGCTTGATGCTAAGGCTTTGAACACTCACGCTAAATGCTAATACTTGATACACTCGTTCTAAAGGCTAACACTGTATACACTAACTCTATTTGCTAATACTTCATACACTTATTTTTAAAAGTTAATATCTTATAGTCTTAATCTTAATACTAATGCTATTTACACTTATACTTATTTGCTTAAAACTCTCGAAGTTTTTAAATGCATAAGAAAGACAAACACTAAAACTAGGAATGCTTTTGAAAACCATACTTAAGAAATCTTGCAAATTTAAACTCATAAAGACTCACTTGCTCAAAATGCTATAAAGACTTATATGCTTGAATGCTTGATGTGCTTGGAATACTTGAAACACTTGAATGCTCAATGTGCTTGGAATAATTGAAACACTTGAATGCTCGATGTGCTTAGAATACTTGAAACACTTGAATGCTCGATGTGCTTAGAATACTTGAAACACTTGAATGCTTGATATACTTGGAATGCTCAGACAACAGGCTGATTGACCGCCACGTGTTGACCTATGTGTCGACCCCTATTAGTCATCAGTAAAACTATGTGAATGCTCTAAACTTGTATGCTTAAGCTATCAGACATCGTAAGACAGACTGTTGGCCAACATGTCTTGACATTGGTCAAGTCCTACTAGTCATCAGTGTTCTTAGTTGTCGGACATCGTAAGACAGACTGTTGGCCATCGCGTCTTGACATTGATCAAGCCCTACTAGTCAACAGTGCTCTTCTTTGTCAGAAATCATGTAAGACAGACTGAATGGCCGCCGCGTTTTGACAGTGGTCAAGCCCTACTAGTCATTCAGTGTTCTTCTTGATTCATCCATGGTTATGACGAGTGAATAGAATGATTTTGGTTTCTTCTAGCTGACTTTGTGTCATCTTGAGGATTCCTCTATCAAAACATGTCGCAAGTCATATTTAGTTCCGTTATGGATGGATGCTGAATTCCTTAGGGAGTCCAGCTGTCCATAATGGTAACTCTCAAAACTTGATACTCAAATGCTACTCCGTGCGTGTTGAAACTTATGATCAGAACACTTAAAGCTATGATGGGATTTGATGGTAGGTAAGACGCTTAATTATCATTAACAACAATGTCCTATGTGGCTTAGTATGTGGTGGGATGGCGTCTGGGCGGGTTTTAGGCTCGAGTCAGGGGTATGCCCTATATATATAAGCATACCAAGCTGGATGATACAGGTGATGTTAATGAGATTAAGGTTGTTACCGAAGGGATTTGGGAATGATATTGGGTAGATAACTTAAACTTCTAATCATGATGCTTGAAACTATGATGGGAATTGAATGGTAGGTAAAATGCTTAATTATCATTAATAGCATTTTATGTGGCTTAGTATGTGGTGGGATGGCATCTGGGCGGGTTGTAGGCTCGACTCAGGGGTATGCCCTATATATAAGCATACCGAGCTGGATGATACAGGTGATGTTAATGAAGTTAAGGTTTTACCGAAGAGGTTGCAAAACTATTTTTCAAATACTCAAACTATATGAACTCACCAACCATTGTGTTGACTTTGTTTTCTTACATTCTTTCTCAGGTGACGTACAGGATTAAGCTAAGGCTAAGGAATGCATACTAGGATGCCCGGTTAGAGAACCTAGTATATTTTGAAAAGCACATATTTTGATGAACGTTGTAAAGCTATTTTGATATCTTGTACCCATACAAGATAGAAAACACCTGATTCTTTTAGATAGGTTTACTTAGTTAAATTATCAAACATTGATATTGTAATTTAACTTTGTAATCCTAGTTTAATATTGTATTGTGCTTTAGTTATTCTCAATGTTGATGCTATGTAAACAATCTGATCATCACGATTATCACTCACGATATCGCACCCCGAGAACCTTCCGCCCGACGGGAATGCCGATCCGTCCTTCCGGCTCGGGGTGTGAAAATTATGGTGCCAAATGCTAGCAAGGGCATGATCGTGGTATGTCGAAGAAGTGGTGGGATGGCGGCTTGGTAAGCTCTCTTGGGCATATAGGGAAAGTGTCAGTGTGTAGGTTTGGTATGGTATTTCATGGGACTTGTACATAAGATCATGATATACAAGTATATGAGAAGTATGCTAAAAAGCTTATTGCTGATGTGTGTGCTTGCTCATTCCTTTACAATTGAATGATAATATTAGTAGTACGAAAATATTACTAAGTTATCTTAAAATTCAATTGTAAAACTTTTCGTTACTGACACCCTCGTGGCTATCTCTTCGTAGAATGCCTCCTCGACGTAACACCAACGGTGAAGGCTCAACAAGCGGTAATGACGATGAGATCAACAAAATTGCTCGAATCATAGTAGTGCATATGAAGGATGTTATCCCAGGCATGGTTACTTACATCACCCAGAACCTACGAGGGAGTGGGGGTGAATCGGCAACCAACACCTCCAACTCCACTAACACTGGAACTACAAACTTCACATTTAAGCAGTTCCACGATGCTAAGCCCCCAAAGTACTCTGGTGCGGATGGAGCTACAAGCCTGCTTCAATGGCTCGAAAGTATCGAGGACATACTCGACTACACGAATTGTCCGGAGAACCTGAAAGTCAAAATGGCGACAAGCGCCTTTCATAAGGGCGCCTTGACCTGGTGGAATGCTGAGAGGAAAACTGTCACACCCCTGCGCCGCGTGCGGAATCCACGGCGCGGTGACGTATGATCAGTTGAATCATGCACAAGTATTGAATAAGAACAACCACAATGGATTACTACATTTCATAACGTTTAGACAGTTGATTAGTTACAGACAATCTATCTACCAAAAGTAAGACAACTACAGACCCAAAATATAGTTTACAAAATAAGACTTCAAACAAGACAAGTAAACAATTAGGATTTAGTGTGTTTCTAATCCATCCTAGCATGTTTCTTCATCTTGTTCTATCTTAGTATGGTCTCCTTAGTTGTCTCTGAGAATGTCTTAAACCTGATTACCTGAAACACGTGAAAAGTAACTGTCAACTACAGACGTAGTTGGTGAGAACAATAGGTTTAAACATTTGTAAACATGAGTATATGATATAAGACATAGGTAAGTTAAAGCATCATAAGATTCACACGGATGAGCTGTAACCCAAACTAACATCAAGTAAGAAAATGAGTGTAAACAGTCCAATCACTGTTCGCACGACAGCCAATAATATCAAGTCCCAAACCACGTTTGGAGTTAGATAATACGTCAGCAGTTTTGATAACCATATGACACCAGACCTGCAGTTGGCTTTTAAAAGCAAATTTAAAAGCCAACTCCATCCTGGATAAGAAAACAATGACACCAGACCTGCAGTTAGCTTTTAAAACAAATTTAAAAGCTAACTCCATCCTGGATAAGAAACAATGTGTCCGCTTTCCCTTGTTGTGATCACCCAGTACTAACGCTAATGAATGTGATACTTGATGCTTTTTGCAAGTTTGTTTACAACAATGGACACCATGTTTTCTGAATCTTACTTTAACCGGATGTGTTAATGTCTTATTTGAAAACCTAGATTTAACTCCACGAGTTAAATCCTTTGTTTATGTAACATGAAAATGAATCCCTTGATTTGATTACCATGATATGAACCATATGATTTGAATCCCTTGAAATGAAACATTTGATTTGAATACCATGAATCGAACCACTTGATTTGAATATCACAAATTGAACCACTTGATTTGAATACCATGATATATTGACCTTGTGTAACAACAAGGTTTATAACAAAAGAAGAGTTTATGAAACCATTTATATAAAAGCATTTAACCTTTAAAAGAACATTTGAGTGAAACTGTTATAAAACATTTTAAAGAAACAATTTACAAATCCTTTTTAGTAATGAAAGTTTAACAGTGAATGATTTCTTTAAAACAGTTGACAATTCCTTAAACAGTTGAAGAATCCCATGGATTCATAAGATGAACCTGTAAACTTTATGAATACACATAACCTGTGTATGTAACAAGATTGAAAATAGTGGTTTTGATCACGTGTTCCACCCCAAAACAGTTATAAAACAGTAAAAGAGGGGCTAATGTTCTCACCTGTCTGCAGTAGACTCTGAACTTAAACAGTTAGCAAGTAGCAAACAGGACTTCTAACTTGTTCCTATATCATTGTAATCATACATAAGATATAAGATTTATAATTGTATAAACTTTGATTTGTTGATTGACTTGTTCTCATGATTATGATTGTTGTGAAAACTTGAATGTTATAATTTGAATCAATTGAATGATCATGGGTCAATGAAACTTATGAAATGTTCTTTTGTGCACGAATTTGTTTGCACAACATCACATGTTTTTAAGAGTTTGGTAATGCATTGATAAACCATTGAATTAACATGAGTTATGAAAAGATGCTCCAATTGTTTTAAGTCTTGTGATTGTGAATTGATCTTCATGATTATTGTTAAGTTTCTCACTTAACCCATTTATGATCAATTCACAATTGTCATAGTCGAGGGTCTCACATTGGGCCTTAAGCCCATGAAACCATGATGGTCCTTAAACCGAGTCCATGGGCCAATTAGGTTAATGGTGAGCCTAATGGGCTTGGATTAGGCCTAAGAATTTAATTGGGTCCACTAATGTGTATGTAACCCACACAAGTTTCTAAGACAATATCGGGCCAATTAAACCATAATGGCCAATTTAACCCTATTGTGCTTAGTTGAAACCTATGGGCCAAAGGCTAATGAAATTGGGCCTTGAAGAACCGGATTGGGCCGAATGGGTTTGGGCTGCCACCTTAGGCAGCGAACCCTCCCATTTCCTGCTAAGGTTCGGCTGTGGTAGTCCTATAGTTCGTCTATCATAATCCACGAACCATGCAAAGGTTCGGCTTATGGAACTAGAGAGCCGAGGGTTTGTTGACATCGGAGTTCGTCTAAGGTTTTGGTCCTGATGATGGTTCGTGAAGTATAAAAGGATGAAGGGTTCGTTATCCTCCTAGGGTTCGCAGCAGGTTCGTACAAAGTGCAGGGTTCGTAGGCATGCATGGGTTCGTGAAAGGATTTGCATAGGTTCGCTGCATGAAATACTTCGACTAGGGTTCGTGATGGCTTATGGGAACCTCTAGGGTTCGGCTGATAGATTCCCGAACCATGCAGGGTTCGGCTGTCCCCAATGGTTCGCCATGACCCTAGAAGGCTCGTGATGCTGACTAGGGTTCGTCGTAAGGAATGGTTCGTGAGATAGCTGGTTCGGCAGAGGGCTCGTGAGGACCTCCAGGGTTCGGCCAGGAAACCCTTATGGGTTCGGCTTCATGCTCCCAGCGAACCTGTTCATCCGCAACCTCCCTTCATCGAATTCATCATTTCCAGGCCACGATCTAGACTAACTTATCATCAATCAAGGTTGCTATGGGTGCGAAAATAGGAATGGTGTACTAGAACCGGTTATATATCAAGTTCAAACAACACCCGAACCAAAAACCCTCTTTTTCAGATTCTTCTTTCTAGCATACCTCGTTTTTGGCTGGATGAAACCGCTGTTTTCTTGTACTATCTTGTAGAGAATGTCGAGAGCTTCGCGTGGGTTCGAGAATCACCGAAATCCGTCGAGAAACGAGCGAGATATTCACGTTTGAAGGTCGGTTTTCTAGAGAGAGAGAGGGTGAACGGTTTTGTAGTGAGAGAAAGGGTTGTTGAGGAATTAAATGAGGTTTTAAGCCTTGTTCAAGGCTTTTATAGTCCGGGTAGTATCCGGGTTCGTTTCGGTTGCTCGGTTCGCGTTTCCGGAACGTAACGCGTATTTTACGCGGTTTTAAAGTAAAATAGATATTAAACTCATTAAAATGATGAGTTTCAAAATTGTAAAAATATAAAATAATATTACAATTATTTTTACTCTTCGTGTGTTGACGGATCGTTAAACATTCACAATTACGTGTATACCCGCAATCGCGTACGTTTTTCGATCGTATTAAAAATTTAAAGATGTTTAATCGTAATTATAAGTTCAACATTCGTACTATTATGGATCGTCACCCATAACTATACTCAGTCTCGCTTACAGATTACGATCTTGGTTGAATTTATTAATTGTCATAATATTCGTCTCAACACTACGCACTAACACTAACCTGTTACACCGAACGCAGTATATATATAGGGCTCACTCTCGCTGCCCACCACTGTTTCGATATAACAAGTTACTGTTCTTGCTTAGTGAAATCGACTGTAAATAAATAATACATACTTGTTTTCTGATTACTAAGATCCTGTAACACACAAGCACACATTTTGAACATACGAATCACATTGATGAACTGAACCATGAATAGACACTGTTCTAATACTGTTTACAACTACATGACTATATGCACAAATGTTACAGTCTCCCCTAGTTAAGGGAATTTCGTCCCGAAATTAACTAGCCGAAGATACTGTAAAAAGATGAGGGTACTTAAGCTTCATCTGGTCTTCACGTTCCCAGGTGAACTCAGCACCGCGTTTGCCCTCCCATCGCACTTTCACGATCGGGATACGGCTGCGTTTAAGTTTCTTGACCCCATGATCCATGATCTCAACTGGACGTTCTATGAATTGCATGTTGTTCTGAATCTGAATGTCTTCCAGTGGAATCTGAACATCATGATCCGCTAAGCATTTCTTAAGATTTGATACGTGAAAAGTATCATGAACATTGCTTAGCTCCACTGGAAGTTTGAGCTTGTAGGCTACGGGACCAATCCGTTCCAGGATCTCAAAAGGTCCAACGTACCTTGGTGCAAGTTTCCCTTTCTTCCCGAATCGGACAACGCCTTTCCAGGGAGAAACTTTGAGTAAAACTCGGTCACCCACTTGAAACTCAAGCGGTTTCCGACGTCGATCAGCATAACTCTTCTGCCGATCTCGTGCGGCCTTAAGCCGTGACTGAATGATTGTGATTTTGTCTGATGTTTCCTGAATGAGTTCTGGTCCTACGACCTGTGACTCACCAATCTCGGTCCAACAGACCGGTGATCTGCACTTTCTACCATATAGAGCTTCGAATGGTGCACATTGAATGCTCGTATGATAGCTATTGTTATATGAAAACTCAATGAGTGGGAGATGAGTGTCCCAACTTCCACCGAAGTCAATGACACAAGAACGGAGCATGTCCTCAAGTGTTTGGATAGTCCTCTCACTTTGGCCGTCGGTTTGGGGATGATACGCCGTGCTAAGATTAACACGCGTTCCCAAAGCCTTTTGCAATGATTGCCAAAAGCGAGAAGTGAAGCGACTATCACGATCAGATATGATTGATGTTGGAGTACCATGACGTGCAATGATTTCGTTGATGTACAATGTGGATAACTTCTCCATCTTGTAATCCTCTCGGATTGGGAGAAAATGAGCAGATTTGGTGAGTCGATCAACGATCACCCAAATCGAATCAAAACCTCTCGGTGTTCTCGGCAACTTTGTTATGAAATCCATGGAAATTTGCTCCCATTTCCATTGAGGAATTTCAGGTTGCTGCAGAAGTCCCGAAGGCTTTTGATGTTCTGCTTTGACCTTTGAACAAGTAAGACATTTTCCCACGTACAGTGCTATGTCTTTCTTCATTCCCGGCCACCTGTAAGATGTCCTCAAGTCCTGATACATCTTGTCGGCTCCAGGATGAACTGAGTATCGCGACTTATGAGCCTCATCACAGATGAGTGTGCGCAATTCTTCAGACTTTGGAATCCAAATGCGGCCGTTGAGATATAACAACCCATCAGCTCGAGGTTCTAGTTTCTTCTCAATACCACAATCCAAGTCTGTCTTGAGTTGATTATCTGTTACTACTTGTTGTTGTGCAATACGAATCAAATCTTTCAAGTTTGGCTGTGTGTTGATCTCCATGGCTCTAACACGAATTGATTTGACTGGTTCCTTGCGACTAAGAGCATCCGCCACCACATTGGCTTTACCTGGATGGTAACGAATCTCACAGTCGTAATCAGTTAGAAGCTCAACCCAACGTCGTTGTCTCATGTTGAGTTCTTTCTGATTGAGAATGTGTTGCAGGCTCTTGTGATCTGTATAGATGACACATTTAGTACCGTACAGGTAGTGTCTCCAAATCTTCAATGCAAAGACCACAGCCCCTAACTCAAGGTCATGAGTAGTGTAATTCTTCTCGTGAACCTTAAGTTGTCTTGAAGCATAAGCAATGACCTTGTCCCGTTGCATAAGTACACAACCGAGACCAAGGTTTGAAGCATCACAGTAGACAATGAAATCATCACTGCCTTCTGGAAGACTAAGGATAGGGGAATTGCATAACTTCTGTTTAAGAAGTTGAATTGCATCTTCTTGTTTCTGTCCCCATATAAAAGCTTGACTTTTCTGAGTCAATGTAGTGAGTGGCAAGGCTATCTTAGAGAAGTTTGCAATGAATCTTCTATAATAACCTGCCAAACCCAGAAATGAACGAATCTCTGTTGGAGTAGATGGAGTAGTCCAGTTCTTAATCGCCTCAATCTTGGCTGGATCTACATGAATTCCATCTTTGTTTATGACATGTCCTAAGAAGTGAACCTCCTTTAGCCAAAATTCACACTTTGAGAATTTAGCATAAAGTTGTTCCTTTCTTAGTAGTTCCAAGACTTTCTTCAAATGATCCTCATGTTCTCGTTCTGACTTGGAATAAATCAGTATATCATCAATAAAGACGATAACAAACTGATCCAAGTAAGGCCTACAGACTCGATTCATCAAGTCCATGAACACTGCGGGTGCATTGGTCAGCCCAAATGGCATAACCACAAACTCATAGTGTCCATATCGAGTCCTAAATGCCGTCTTTGGTATATCCTCATCATTTACTCTTAACTGATGATACCCGGATCGCAGATCAATTTTAGAGAAGCAAGTTGCTCCCTGTAATTGATCAAACAGATCATCAATTCTGGGCAGAGGATATCTATTCTTGATTGTCAACTTGTTCAACTCACGATAGTCGATGCACATACGAAATGAACCGTCTTTCTTTTTGACAAAGAGAACCGGAGCTCCCCATGGAGAGAAACTCGGTCTTATGAAACCTTTGTCTAATAGTTCTTGAAGCTGACTAGACAGTTCTTGCATCTCAGACGGTGCTAACCGATACGGTGACTTCGCCACTGGGTTTGCTCCAAGGACGAGATCAATTCTAAACTCCACTTGTCGGACTGGTGGTAGTCCAGGCAAATCTTCTGGAAATACGTCTGGATAGTCTTTGATAACCGGTACGTCTCCAACTGCTTTCTTGTCAGGTTTCCTTTCCACCACGTGAGCTAAGAATGCATAATATTTCTTCTTCAGATACTTCCTCGCCTTGATGCACGATACAATCTTCAATTCGCGGCAGGGTTTCTCACCGTAGACTATCATCGTTTCGCCGGACGGTAGGGGAATTCGAATAAGTTTCTCCGAGACGATTTCAGCATTATTCTTAGATAGCCAATCCATTCCTACTACAACTTCGAAGCTTCCGAGAGTCATAGGGATGAGATCGATGGAAAAGAGATGGTCATTTAATCTTAGTTCACAAGCATTAATGATGGAATCTACAACTATGGTTTTACCATTCGCTACTTCTACAGTATAGGGAGCAGTAAGTGTGGATAGTTGCATATTAAGAACAGAAGCAGTATGAGCAGAGATAAAGCTTTTATCAGCACCAGTATCAAATATGATAGGAACATAGTGGTCATTGATAAGAAATGTACCCGTGATGACTGCCGGCTCTTCACGTGCTTCAGCAGTTCCAATCACAAAAGCACGAGCAGCAGCAGTATTGTTGTGGAGTTTTGGACACTGGTTTCTGAAGTGCCCCTCTGCCCCACAATTATAACAAGCTCTTCCACCTGTAGCAGCAGAAGTTGTGGCAGCAGTTGTTGCAGCAATAAGATGAGCAGATCGACAAGTCGCTGCAAAGTGTCCCATACGCCCACACTTGTGACACTTCTTGCATGGAGTACTAGGCAGATGATGGTACTGGCATTTGGTGCAGAGTGGAAACGAGCCAGTGTACTGCTTTCTGACATTAGCGGGTTGTGGCATAGCAGTGAGGGGAGTAGCATGAGTAGGTGCAGCCGCAGTCAATGCTGCAAAGTTCTTGATCGTCTTCTGTTTCTTCTTCTTATGATGGTGCTGTTCAGGCTTCTTGCCTTCCTCAATCTGTGCTCTCTTGAATCCCTTTCGGGTGAGCACTCCAGACTTCACATACTCTTCAGTAAGAGTAGCACCAAGTTGAATCGCCGCCTCTAGAGTAGTAGGGTTATTACCCATGACAGTTCCTCTAACAACCAGAGGCAACCCTTCAATGTATTTCTCTATCCTGCGGGATAGTGGAGTAACCAGATGGGGCACCAGAATGCACAACTCATGAAACCGAGTTGTATACTTTGCGTTCTCTCCACTGTCTTGCACCAGATTCCACATCTCTACCTCGAGTTTCTTCAGTTCATGACGTGGACAAAACTTTTCCACAAGTAAGTTCTTGAATCCGTCCCATGGTAAAGCTAATGCAACTTCACGCCCTCTGGTGTTCTTCTCAGAATTCCACCAAGTGAGTGCGCCCTTATGAAAAGCGCTTGAGGCCATCTTGACCTTCAGATTCTCAGGGCATCCAGTGAAGTCGAGAATGTCTTCAATGCTTTCCAGCCATTGCAGTAGGCCGGTAGCTCCTTCAGTACCGGAGTACTTAGGAGGCTTAGCATCGTTGAACTGCTTGAATGTGAAATTAGCAGTTCCAGTAGTTGTAGCATTTGAGTTATGTGCTGAATCACTAGTACTTCCCCGAAGATTCTGGGTAATATCAGTGACCATACCAGGGATTACTTCCCTCATATGAACAGCAATAGCTCGAGCAATCTTGTTGATCTCATCATCATTACCACTTGTCGAGTCCCCAGCATTAGGGTCACGTCGAGGAGGCATTCTACGAATAGAAGCCACAAGTGGGTCAGTAATGAGAATGGATACAATTGAATTTTCATGATAAGGTCAGTAATATATCCATACTACTAGTATTATCATTCAATTGTAATATGATCCAGTACACGTATAAGTTATCAACTTATTTGTATACTTATCATGTGAATATGTACGATGTCTCATGATCTCTCCACCAAACCTACACACTGACACTTTCCCGATATACCGAAAATAGCTTATATATAGGGCTCACTCTCGCTGCCCACCACCGTTTCGGTATACCACGATCATGCCCTTGCTAGCCTTTGGCAACACGTTTGTACTGATTTCCAAGTGTTTTCCATTGATTAAGAATCCCATGATCTTTGATCAACTTGAACTATGATTGATTCCATGATTGAACTATGATTATGTTATGCGTGCACCTTACCAACAATTGTCAACATGTAGAACCTAATCATATGTGTGTTCTACATTATCCCGTTAACTTATGTTAGTAAGTACTTGTCATGTAACCTCTTAAGAATTTCACTTAAGGTTTACATTTATGATATGTTCACAACTTGGTTGATTCACCATAATGTCTGGTTCATCCAAGTTTGAATTTCATTATGATTTGATTCACCAATGATTGTATCCCAAATGTTTGTATCCCATGAGTTTGACTAATGATCCACGTGTCCAGTTGATCCTGAATCCTCACTCCAAATACAAACGCCGGATTCCCCCTAACATACTGAAATAAGCTTATATATAGGGTAAGCTCTCACCGACCCACCACTTACCTCAACACGTCAGCGTTAATCCGTCGTCTATATTTGAGGCTAAGATTCCAACTGTTAATTGATTATGATTGATTCATGATTTCCTCTTGTTCTGTGACTATGATAATGATTATGTAAACCATGGTTCTTAATTTACTCGAAATTAAAACCTTAGGTTTTAGCATGTGTGTCCTAGGTTAATTTAACCTAGGTTCTCAATACCTACAGTATCGAGTACAATGATCTCTTGTGAGAACTTTAACTAAAGAATACTGTTACACAGATTCTAAGTTATAAAGTTCCTATGATAATGAACACCTGATAATGATAACAATGATAACAATGACAAGGATTTCAACTCAAGATTCTAAATTAATAGTTCTTGACCTTTGAATTCCTATAATGAGCATGACAAGGATTTCAAATCAAGCCTCTAAATTAATAGATCTTGACATTTGAATTCCTATAATGAATATGACAAGGACTTTAGATCAAAGATAACAATCTTTGCCTCTAAATCCCATAATGAATATGACAAGGATCTTAGATCAAAGATACTAAATTAATAGATCTTTGCCTCTAAATCCCATAATGAATATGACAAGGATCTTAGATCAAAGATACTAAATTAATAGATCTTTGCCTCTAAATCCCATAATGAATATGACAAGAAACTCATATCAAAGATACTGAAACTACATATCTTTGCCTCTGAATTTCTATAATGATCTCTGTCACACCCCGAGCCGGCGGGATAGGATCGGTTGTCCCGTCGGGCGGAAAGTTCCCGGGGCGCGATATCGTGAGTGATAATCGTGATGATCAGATTGTTTACATTGCACATGATACAAATGAGAAATGCTAAATATAATAGAATTACAAAGTTAAATTACATCAGTATTGTTTATAATTTAACAATGTAAATCTACCATTAACATCATGTATTTCTATCTTGTATTTACACAAGATATACAAAATAATTTGCATAATGATGTCTTCAAAATAATGCAGGTCCAAAATGATAAGCCTTCTATCTGAAGTCCTAGTCCAAAAGGAATAACTCCTTAGTTGACCTGTTCGTCACCTGAGAAGTCATGCAAAAATCAAGTCAACACATGGTTGGTGAGTTCATATAGTTTAGTATTTGAAAATGATTTGGAAATGGTATGATAATGATTTGAAAATGACTTGATAATGATTTGAAACCTCTTTCGGTAAAGACCCTAACCTCATTAACTCCACATGTAATATCCACATCGGTATGCTTATATATAGGGAATCACGAAAGGGTCAAGCCCAGACTCTATCCCACCACATACTAATACGTATATGACACTGTTGTTAATGATAATTAAGCATTTTTACCCAACACCTCTGTTTTAGATCATGATATTGAAATCTGATATGCCTTTGATTTATTGGGTTCCTCATAGATATATGATTTCCCAAAAAGACAGTGATAATAGTAAAACGTCAAATATTTAATTTATTAATTAAATAAAACATTTAAATACAACTAAGACATGATGATTGGGTATAATTTTACTCAATCAGTTAGACTTAGTTGTTGGTGGTTGTCCAAGTTGTAACCTCTCACACGTGACCCATGTCAGGCATAACTCACAAGGAGTACACCTGAACTGCGCGGGATTTTAATGTTTTGCCCTTACAGCTTGACCCAAAGGTCTTCTGTACAAGCGGGGACTTTATTGTTTTGCCCTTACAGCTTGACCCAAAGGTCTTCTGTACAAGCGGGGACTTTAAGGATATCCTGTGATTCTTGACCTCTTGATTCTCCTGATTTTGACTTTGATATTGATTTCATTTGACCGTTCATGTTATTGCCCGTATAGCCTGACTACAAGAGTCTTCTATACCTGAGAGGGACTTTATATGTGTGTTACACGTGGTCTTGATTCCATATACAACTGACATCCACCTTGACTTGAGTATTAATGAGTTCATTAGATCATAATGATTTCATTATTTCAATGAGTCACACACATTTATGATTTCTGATCTCTTGAGTCTCTTGATTCGTGATTCTTTGAGTTCTCATGATTTTGAATGATAATTGATTTGATTATGATTCTTGGGCCTCAGATCACACACTGAGTTATGATTCCCTTGAATATGATTTATTGATCTTGTTCTTTTGATTTCACTTTGAGTTTAGATTCTTGAATTTGAACTTGATGGACTAAGGGTTGATTTAGAATTTAGATTTAAGGTATTACTCAAAAGAGTACTTAAATTCAATTGATAACTTGATCTTGTCTAATAATTTCCTAGACAGGAGTCTAGGAGTATCAACAAAACATATATATGTAAAACATATAATAAGTAAAAGCATTTAAATAAACAGTTTAAATAAAAACAGTTTACGCATGCTTCTCAGCCCCGCGTTTTAAAACAAAAATGTTAGAAAAGGGGCAATGAACTCACCTGTGCTGCTTTGTACTGAACTACCACAAAATGCGCGCTCGTTGTTGTAATCTAAGTATCTTCGGTTCCTGAGTTGTTTTAAAAGAATTCGTATACGGTAAGTGTATATAATAGACGTAGTAAATGAGGTTTGGTCTCGGTGTGCAACTAAGTGTCCTAGGTTACTAATGTGTTTCTATGAATTCTAACTTATTCTAACTAAGTTGACTTATTACCCATTAATACCCTTATTCCCACATTGATCGTTTACTTTTAAGTTAAACATTTAATTAAGAAAATCATTTAATTATTTTACTAAAATTTATAATTTTATTTCTTTTATGAAAAGCATAATTTACTTAAGAAAAGTGTAATTAACATGATGACGGGCTTAGATTAAGCCCATTGGGCCATTCTCGGCCCATTTAATCGACTTTAAGTGTTCAACGATTCTTTATCAATGCTTTGATTTACTAAGCCTAGATAATTCATGTAAATTATCTAGGTTAGTTATATGTTTTATAGAACATCCTAGGGTTTAAGTGTTAATATTTAGATAAACACTTGAACCTTAGTTATTGTTTCGATCCCTTATGGTTAGTCAAATGTTTTGATCCCATCAATTGTGTTTACAACTCTTGTATTGAAAACCCTAGTTTAAACCCCCATTATTACTAGAATAGCCCTTTAGGTTATTTACTCATGATAGACTCATGTCACTCAAAGTTGATTGCATGGAATAAAATTCTAAGTTCCCTTCCCATGCACACACACAACAACCATGCATGAAATACATAAGTGTTGTTCCCATGCATGCATGCGATGGACCACGGGGTTACTCTTGAGCCGAGGGTGTACTTGTGAGAAAAGTCACTGTCAAAAAGGATTTAGCCAAGGTGACCACCGATCGAATGAATATAGCCCGAATGAGAGATTGTTGAATGAGGGTTAGGTCGAATGAGCTTGTTCCCGAATGGGGGTTGTCGAATGAAGGTCGACTCACGAATGACAGCAGCCCTGGCGAATGGCAGCTGTCGAATAGAGAAATGGTTCACTCGAATGGCTATTGGCGAATAGGTTATGGTCGAATGAGTCCTACGCCACTACCAAGGCCGACCGAATGAAAAGTTGGCGAATGTCTACCTGGGTCGAATGGCAGTGGGCGAATGGGACTGCTTGGGTGTGGTTTCATTCGCCGAATGGTGTTCAAGCCCCCTCATTCGGCGAGCTGTTGGGTTGTCATTCGGCCGGAGCAACTTGACACTAGGGTCACCAAGATGATCACGAACATAAGGCTGGATATGATAGGGGTTTGTTCCCACACACTCTAAACACTTTTGTGAGTAAACCCTAAGGTTAGAAAAGGTATAAAACTGGTTCTTAAAAGGTTCGAACTAGGAGGGTTTTCAAAACCCTAAAATCGCAACAAAGATGGGTTTTTACCTCGAATTCGTTGGCTAACAACTCCGATCCACTGTACTTTCGTGTTCTACTAGTGATGAGGGTGAGTTTGATACCAAAAACACAAGAAATGGTGAAGATTCAAGTGAGAAATCCTAGTGAGAAGTGGGTTTTTCTTGTAAAACTTTTAGAGAGAGAGAGATGAACGATGGTGGGGGTTTGGATCTGGTTGGTGAGGGTTGTTGTGGCATTAAACTCCACAATAAATGTGAGGGAAAATACCGGGTTCGTTCGGGTTCGTTCGGGTTCGTTCGGTTTCGCGTGATTTCGCGTAGAAACGCCGTTTTCGCGTCGTTTTCGTTACGGAACGACTCGGTTTTTAAAATAGAATTATAAAAATTGTTTTAGGTTGTAATTCCTAATAAATTAACTAAATATCTTTTAATTATTTAATTTACAAAAATATTTATTTAACGTTTAAATCGAATCGCGCGGTCATCGCGCGTATTTGTTCGAATCAAATACGGCGATAACTACACTTTTCAACATTGTTTTCTAATTATTGAGTATCATTCAGAACGTTAAACTTTCAGATTTATTCGTACAGATCGTCACCTATACGAATAATATGTCGGTTTAGCATTCACTTAACGATATTCGTGTTGTTTTGTCCTGTAAGGCCTCACATACGTTTATACATAATAAGATCCTAACAAATAAATCACATGATGATTCTGTGTTACCAGATAATTATCTGACTCAAGAACCATTGTTCTGAACTGATTTCTCTGAAATGACTGTGAATTCACTGTTTTGTTAGCATGAAATGATACTGAAACTTGATATGAATATGAGACACACTGAATTACATAAGATTTGTACCTGATTACTATTCACGTACTGTTCACGATCACTGTTCCGGTGACGGTTCCGGCACTGATGTTACAGTCTCCCCTTGTTAAAGAAATTTCGTCCCGAAATTTAAGAACTATTATCGGGTATGGCTTCCTTTTCAAACAGCTGGGGATACTTTAACTTCACGTGGTCTTCACGTTCCCAAGTAAACTCGGGTCCGCGTCTTGAATTCCAACGAACCTTTACTATCGGAATACGGCTTCGCCTCAGTTGCTTGACTTTGCGATCCATAATCTCTAAAGGTTCTTCTATGAAATGTAACTGATCATCGACTTGAATTTTCTTCAAGTGGAATGACGAGTGATTCGTCAACAAGGCATTTCTTTAAATTCGAGACGTGAAACACGTCATGCACACCACTGAGTTCATCTGGTAATCTCAGTCGATAAGCTACGGGACCAATACGTTCGATGATTTCGAACGTCCCACGTATCGTGGTGCTAACTTGCCTTTCTTTCCAAAGCGTACTACACCTTTCCATGGAGAAACCTTCAACATGACACGGTCTCCCACTTGGAATTCCAACGGCTTGCGTCGTTTGTCGGCGTAGCTTTTCTGTCTGCTCCTTGTTGCTTGCAATCTTCTCTGAATCTGAGCTATCTTGTCAGTGGTTTCCTGAATAAGCTCTGGTCCAGTTATGCGATTATCTCCAACTTCAGTCCAACAGATCGGTGATCGACATTTCCGACCATAAAGGGCCTCGAATGGTGCACATCCGATACTGCTGTGGTAACTGTTGTTGTAGGAGAACTCAATCAGTGGCAAATGGGAATCCCAATTCCCACCGAAATCTAAAATACAGGTTCTTAACATATCCTCTAGGGTCTGAATCGTACGTTCGCTTTGACCGTCCGTTTGTGGATGGTAAGCTGTACTCAGATTTAATTGTGTCCCTAGAGACTTCTGCAGTGATTGCCAGAACCTTGAAGTAAATCTGCTGTCTCTATCAGAAATAATTGATAATGGTACACCGTGACGTACCACTATCTCATTAATGTACAATCTCGCCAGTCTATCCATCGTGAATGTCTCACGCATCGGCAAGAAATGAGCAGATTTTGTTAAACGATCAATGATCACCCAAATCGTATCGTGACCACTGGAAGTGCGGGGTAGCTTGGTAATGAAATCCATAGCTATTTGTTCCCACTTCCAGAGTGGAATCTCAGGCTGTTCCAGTAAACCAGACGGTCTCTGGTGTTCCGCCTTTATTCTTGCACACGTAAGACATCTGCCGACATATTCGGCTATGTCCTTCTTCATTCCCGGTCACCAATAAAATCTCTGTAAGTCTCGATACATTTTATCGGCGCTCGGATGCACTGATTATTTGGCACGTGTGCCTTCTCAAGAGTGAGTCTTCTGGATTTACCTATCACCGGAATCCACCCACCATTTTGGTAGTAGGTATTTTATCCGGTTTATCTTGAACTATCACTCTGCTCTACAATCTGACACACTCCTTAAAGTTCTCATAGATGGCTCTCACGACGCTGAGTCTTGATCGTCTGATTAAGATCCTTAAATCACTTGGCGAAATCTTAGGTTATTTGCTATAACCGTATACATACTTCACCATCTATTTAATCTATTCTCGACTGTGAAAGTAGACTTTATATATCGGGGAGGTCTACCTAAGGTATGGTAGTACTATTAGGATCAAGGTAATGATTTACCTTCTAAGTAATCCTATACCCGTCTGCGAGATGTTGTATGTTTATCTTACTTCTACCCAAAAGTCATGTGACTGTCGGAACTCATTATAAATGTTGTTCCAACTATGACTTATTCTCATCCTAGTTTCAAAATGAAAGAAAGTAAGACAGGGCTGTTCTTCCTTTAACAACTCCAGAATATTCCTGAGATGTCGTTCGTATGCCTTCTTGGTATTAGAATAAATCAGCATGTCATCCCTTAATGGTAATGACAACTACTCTAGATAGAGTTTGCACACTCGGTTCATGAGGTCCACGAAAACCATAGGTGCACTCTTCTATCCAAAAGGCATTACCGTAACTTGAAATGCCCATTTTTCATTCGGAATATTTTCTCTGGCGTATCTTCATCTTGCATTCACAACTGATTTCCCTTGATCTACTTATCCTAATTTAACTATGATTTTAGCACAGTTCTAAAATTTATCCCTTCCTGGTCTCCTAGAACAGAGGTTCTCTAATTCTAATGATTCGAGTTCTATAGTTCTAGGTGAAGAAATAATAGTTTACATACTAGCCTTAGCATCTAACTATCAACGGCCTTCTAATGTTCTACTAGATATGGTTATTTTCCTAACTTTAGTAACTAGACTGTAATTAAGACTCAACCTACCTTTATTTAATCACTTAACGTTTACTTAACCTAGAGATTTCTTAAGTCATGATTTCGATTATCTTTCTGGCACTGAATTTGTCTACAGCTATCTTAAATTTATTGTTTCTAGAATTACAACAGACTATGCAGTTCTGATTAATACACTAATAAATAATTTAATGTATCAAGCTGAAATTGGCATACCTATGGGGTCATCAGACTCCGAGTGTTCCCCAGGAGCTGGTAAAGCAAGTAGTTCCTCAGTGACTGCTGGGTCTGCAAGAGGTCTTCGCCTAGGGCAGTCCCTTTTGAAATGTCCAAGCATTCCACATGTGTAGCAGTTGTTATTAGGAGAGGATGTAGAAACGTTCGCTTTTTGTTTCTGTTTCTTAGTGGAGATGAACCGACACTGTTGAATCCAGTGTCCGTCTCTTCCACAATTTAGACAGTGTCTACAAGGTTTCTTCTCACCATGGTGAAAACCACATCTGACACATTTAGGATATGCACCAACATATTGACGGGGAGTAGAGGTCATTGGTGACCTACACTGCTGCATCCAGTGTCCCGTCTTTCCACAGCGTGTACATTGCACACATGCAAATTCAGCTCGATGATGGTAGTGACAAGCTGAACAGAGAGGGGTTTTTCCTTCATAATGAGCACTGACTCCTGAGGTCGAATCCGGCAGAATCTGACTGATAGGTACAGCTTCAGTGTAGTCCACAGTTCTCTTTCGTCTTTTTGCCGAACGATGTTTAGGTTGTTTGCTTGTTTCTCCTTCTTCAGGTTCCCTCTTCTCAGTAGAAAGTAGTGGGAAATTCCTAGCAAACTCCTCACTGTTCCTAATCTGGGTGATGATTCCTGGGAGAATCGCCACCAACTGTTCAGTGATCAGGGTTGCAAATGCCTCGACTGCTGGATTCGTTTCTTGCGAAGGTAGAGGCGGTGATGGTTTTCTTCTTGGTGACATTCTAATCATAACCAATAGAACATTGGTTAGTGCAATGATCGAATGCAGAAGACACAATGCAAGTAAATTCCTAATTCCTATGTTCTCTACATGCAGGGTCCCTAGGTTATAGTCTAGGCCAAACCATTTAAATAAATGACCTATATTTCTCTATAACCATGGCTCTGATACCAATCTGTCACACCCCGAGCCGGCGGGATAGGATCGGTTGTCCCGTCGGGCGGAAAGTTCCCGGGGCGCGATATCGTGAGTGATAATCGTGATGATCAGATTGTTTACATTGCACATGATACAAATGAGAAATGCTAAATATAATAGAATTACAAAGTTAAATTACATCAGTATTGTTTATAATTTAACAATGTAAATCTACCATTAACATCATGTATTTCTATCTTGTATTTACACAAGATATACAAAATAATTTGCATAATGATGTCTTCAAAATAATGCAGGTCCAAAATGATAAGCCTTCTATCTGAAGTCCTAGTCCAAAAGGAATAACTCCTTAGTTGACCTGTTCGTCACCTGAGAAGTCATGCAAAAATCAAGTCAACACATGGTTGGTGAGTTCATATAGTTTAGTATTTGAAAATGATTTGGAAATGGTATGATAATGATTTGAAAATGACTTGATAATGATTTGAAACCTCTTTCGGTAAAGACCCTAACCTCATTAACTCCACATGTAATATCCACATCGGTATGCTTATATATAGGGAATCACGAAAGGGTCAAGCCCAGACTCTATCCCACCACATACTAATACGTATATGACACTGTTGTTAATGATAATTAAGCATTTTTACCCAACACCTCTGTTTTAGATCATGATATTGAAATCTGATATACCTTTGATTTATTGGGTTCCTCATAGATATATGATTTCCCAAAAAGACAATGATAATAGTAAAACGTCAAATATTTAATTTATTAATTAAATAAAACATTTAAATACAACTAAGACATGATGATTGGGTATAATTTTACTCAATCAGTTAGACTTAGTTGTTGGTGGTTGTCCAAGTTGTAACCTCTCACACGTGACCCATGTCAGGCATAACTCACAAGGAGTACACCTGAACTGCGCGGGATTTTAATGTTTTGCCCTTACAGCTTGACCCAAAGGTCTTCTGTACAAGCGGGGACTTTATTGTTTTGCCCTTACAGCTTGACCCAAAGGTCTTCTGTACAAGCGGGGACTTTAAGGATATCCTGTGATTCTTGACCTCTTGATTCTCCTGATTTTGACTTTGATATTGATTTCATTTGACCGTTCATGTTATTGCCCGTATAGCCTGACTACAAGAGTCTTCTATACCTGAGAGGGACTTTATATGTGTGTTACACGTGGTCTTGATTCCATATACAACTGACATCCACCTTGACTTGAGTATTAATGAGTTCATTAGATCATAATGATTTCATTATTTCAATGAGTCACACACATTTATGATTTCTGATCTCTTGAGTCTCTTGATTCGTGATTCTTTGAGTTCTCATGATTTTGAATGATAATTGATTTGATTATGATTCTTGGGCCTCAGATCACACACTGAGTTATGATTCCCTTGAATATGATTTATTGATCTTGTTCTTTTGATTTCACTTTGAGTTTAGATTCTTGAATTTGAACTTGATGGACTAAGGGTTGATTTAGAATTTAGATTTAAGGTATTACTCAAAAGAGTACTTAAATTCAATTGATAACTTGATCTTGTCTAATAATTTCCTAGACAGGAGTCTAGGAGTATCAACAAAACATATATATGTAAAACATATAATAAGTAAAAGCATTTAAATAAACAGTTTAAATAAAAACAGTTTACGCATGCTTCTCAGCCCCGCGTTTTAAAACAAAAATGTTAGAAAAGGGGCAATGAACTCACCTGTGCTGCTTTGTACTGAACTACCACAAAATGCGCGCTCGTTGTTGTAATCTAAGTATCTTCGGTTCCTGAGTTGTTTTAAAAGAATTCGTATACGGTAAGTGTATATAATAGACGTAGTAAATGAGGTTTGGTCTCGGTGTGCAACTAAGTGTCCTAGGTTACTAATGTGTTTCTATGAATTCTAACTTATTCTAACTAAGTTGACTTATTACCCATTAATACCCTTATTCCCACATTGATCGTTTACTTTTAAGTTAAACATTTAATTAAGAAAATCATTTAATTATTTTACTAAAATTTATAATTTTATTTCTTTTATGAAAAGCATAATTTACTTAAGAAAAGTGTAATTAACATGATGACGGGCTTAGATTAAGCCCATTGGGCCATTCTCGGCCCATTTAATCGACTTTAAGTGTTCAACGATTCTTTATCAATGCTTTGATTTACTAAGCCTAGATAATTCATGTAAATTATCTAGGTTAGTTATATGTTTTATAGAACATCCTAGGGTTTAAGTGTTAATATTTAGATAAACACTTGAACCTTAGTTATTGTTTCGATCCCTTATGGTTAGTCAAATGTTTTGATCCCATCAATTGTGTTTACAACTCTTGTATTGAAAACCCTAGTTTAAACCCCCATTATTACTAGAATAGCCCTTTAGGTTATTTACTCATGATAGACTCATGTCACTCAAAGTTGATTGCATGGAATAAAATTCTAAGTTCCCTTCCCATGCACACACACAACAACCATGCATGAAATACATAAGTGTTGTTCCCATGCATGCATGCGATGGACCACGAGGTTACTCTTGAGCCGAGGGTGTACTTGTGAGAAAAGTCACTGTCAAAAAGGATTTAGCCAAGGTGACCACCGATCGAATGAATATAGCCCGAATGAGAGATTGTTGAATGAGGGTTAGGTCGA
The DNA here is from genome assembly GCA_009363875.1 of Mikania micrantha. NCBI lineage: Eukaryota > Viridiplantae > Streptophyta > Magnoliopsida > Asterales > Asteraceae > Mikania > Mikania micrantha. Next base: position 84,847,723 of record CM018693.1, read on the forward strand.
ATGAGCTTGTTCCCGAATGGGGGTTGTCGAATGAAGGTCGACTCACGAATGACAGCAGCCCTGGCGAATGGCAGCTGTCGAATAGAGAAATGGTTCACTCGAATGGCTATTGGCGAATAGGTTATGGTCGAATGAGTCCTACGCCACTACCAAGGCCGACCGAATGAAAAGTTGGCGAATGTCTACCTGGGTCGAATGGCAGTGGGCGAATGGGACTGCTTGGGTGTGGTTTCATTCGCCGAATGGTGTTCAAGCCCCCTCATTCGGCGAGCTGTTGGGTTGTCATTCGGCCGGAGCAACTTGACACTAGGGTCACCAAGATGATCACGAACATAAGGCTGGATATGATAGGGGTTTGTTCCCACACACTCTAAACACTTTTGTGAGTAAACCCTAAGGTTAGAAAAGGTATAAAACTGGTTCTTAAAAGGTTCGAACTAGGAGGGTTTTCAAAACCCTAAAATCGCAACAAAGATGGGTTTTTACCTCGAATTCGTTGGCTAACAACTCCGATCCACTGTACTTTCGTGTTCTACTAGTGATGAGGGTGAGTTTGATACCAAAAACACAAGAAATGGTGAAGATTCAAGTGAGAAATCCTAGTGAGAAGTGGGTTTTTCTTGTAAAACTTTTAGAGAGAGAGAGATGAACGATGGTGGGGGTTTGGATCTGGTTGGTGAGGGTTGTTGTGGCATTAAACTCCACAATAAATGTGAGGGAAAATACCGGGTTCGTTCGGGTTCGTTCGGGTTCGTTCGGTTTCGCGTGATTTCGCGTAGAAACGCCGTTTTCGCGTCGTTTTCGTTACGGAACGACTCGGTTTTTAAAATAGAATTATAAAAATTGTTTTAGGTTGTAATTCCTAATAAATTAACTAAATATCTTTTAATTATTTAATTTACAAAAATATTTATTTAACGTTTAAATCGAATCGCGCGGTCATCGCGCGTATTTGTTCGAATCAAATACGGCGATAACTACACTTTTCAACATTGTTTTCTAATTATTGAGTATCATTCAGAACGTTAAACTTTCAGATTTATTCGTACAGATCGTCACCTATACGAATAATATGTCGGTTTAGCATTCACTTAACGATATTCGTGTTGTTTTGTCCTGTAAGGCCTCACATACGTTTATACATAATAAGATCCTAACAAATAAATCACATGATGATTCTGTGTTACCAGATAATTATCTGACTCAAGAACCATTGTTCTGAACTGATTTCTCTGAAATGACTGTGAATTCACTGTTTTGTTAGCATGAAATGATACTGAAACTTGATATGAATATGAGACACACTGAATTACATAAGATTTGTACCTGATTACTATTCACGTACTGTTCACGATCACTGTTCCGGTGACGGTTCCGGCACTGATGTTACAATCTCTGTGTGAGAATTTCAGATCAAGGATACTAAGAATACAGATCCTTGCCTCTGAAATCCTTAAATGCATATGTGTGAGAATTTAATCCGGTTTCTAAAATTATAGAATTCCGGTTCAAATTCCTTGACTCGATGTCTAATCTTAGAAAAATGTCCCTAAGATCTTTCAAGCTTGATGTAGACTTAATGCTCACTTAAGTTACTTAGATCCTAAGTATCCTCAAGCCTATAGCACTTAGTCCTATTGGGTAGCTTAGGTTATAGTCTAGGTCATTAAACATTGGGTTTTTCCTAGTTCTCTACAACCTTGGCTCTGATACCAACCTGTCACACCCCTGCGCCGCGTGCGGAATCCACGGCGCGGTGACGTATGATCAGTTGAATCATGCACAAGTATTGAATAAGAACAACCACAATGGATTACTACATTTCATAACGTTTAGACAGTTGATTAGTTACAGACAATCTATCTACCAAAAGTAAGACAACTACAGACCCAAAATATAGTTTACAAAATAAGACTTCAAACAAGACAAGTAAACAATTAGGATTTAGTGTGTTTCTAATCCATCCTAGCATGTTTCTTCATCTTGTTCTATCTTAGTATGGTCTCCTTAGTTGTCTCTGAGAATGTCTTAAACCTGATTACCTGAAACACGTGAAAAGTAACTGTCAACTACAGACGTAGTTGGTGAGAACAATAGGTTTAAACATTTGTAAACATGAGTATATGATATAAGACATAGGTAAGTTAAAGCATCATAAGATTCACACGGATGAGCTGTAACCCAAACTAACATCAAGTAAGAAAATGAGTGTAAACAGTCCAATCACTGTTCGCACGACAGCCAATAATATCAAGTCCCAAACCACGTTTGGAGTTAGATAATACGTCAGCAGTTTTGATAACCATATGACACCAGACCTGCAGTTGGCTTTTAAAAGCAAATTTAAAAGCCAAATCCATCCTGGATAAGAAAACAATGACACCAGACCTGCAGTTAGCTTTTAAAACAAATTTAAAAGCTAACTCCATCCTGGATAAGAAACAATGTGTCCGCTTTCCCTTGTTGTGATCACCCAGTACTAACGCTAATGAATGTGATACTTGATGCTTTTTGCAAGTTTGTTTACAACAATGGACACCATGTTTTCTGAATCTTACTTTAACCGGATGTGTTAATGTCTTATTTGAAAACCTAGATTTAACTCCACGAGTTAAATCCTTTGTTTATGTAACATGAAAATGAATCCCTTGATTTGATTACCATGATATGAACCATATGATTTGAATCCCTTGAAATGAAACATTTGATTTGAATACCATGAATCGAACCACTTGATTTGAATATCACAAATTGAACCACTTGATTTGAATACCATGATATATTGACCTTGTGTAACAACAAGGTTTATAACAAAAGAAGAGTTTATGAAACCATTTATATAAAAGCATTTAACCTTTAAAAGAACATTTGAGTGAAACTGTTATAAAACATTTTAAAGAAACAATTTACAAATCCTTTTTAGTAATGAAAGTTTAACAGTGAATGATTTCTTTAAAACAGTTGACAATTCCTTAAACAGTTGAAGAATCCCATGGATTCATAAGATGAACCTGTAAACTTTATGAATACACATAACCTGTGTATGTAACAAGATTGAAAATAGTGGTTTTGATCACGTGTTCCACCCCAAAACAGTTATAAAACAGTAAAAGAGGGGCTAATGTTCTCACCTGTCTGCAGTAGACTCTGAACTTAAACAGTTAGCAAGTAGCAAACAGGACTTCTAACTTGTTCCTATATCATTGTAATCATACATAAGATATAAGATTTATAATTGTATAAACTTTGATTTGTTGATTGACTTGTTCTCATGATTATGATTGTTGTGAAAACTTGAATGTTATAATTTGAATCAATTGAATGATCATGGGTCAATGAAACTTATGAAATGTTCTTTTGTGCACGAATTTGTTTGCACAACATCACATGTTTTTAAGAGTTTGGTAATGCATTGATAAACCATTGAATTAACATGAGTTATGAAAAGATGCTCCAATTGTTTTAAGTCTTGTGATTGTGAATTGATCTTCATGATTATTGTTAAGTTTCTCACTTAACCCATTTATGATCAATTCACAATTGTCATAGTCGAGGGTCTCACATTGGGCCTTAAGCCCATGAAACCATGATGGTCCTTAAACCGAGTCCATGGGCCAATTAGGTTAATGGTGAGCCTAATGGGCTTGGATTAGGCCTAAGAATTTAATTGGGTCCACTAATGTGTATGTAACCCACACAAGTTTCTAAGACAATATCGGGCCAATTAAACCATAATGGCCAATTTAACCCTATTGTGCTTAGTTGAAACCTATGGGCCAAAGGCTAATGAAATTGGGCCTTGAAGAACCGGATTGGGCCGAATGGGTTTGGGCTGCCACCTTAGGCAGCGAACCCTCCCATTTCCTGCTAAGGTTCGGCTGTGGTAGTCCTATAGTTCGTCTATCATAATCCACGAACCATGCAAAGGTTCGGCTTATGGAACTAGAGAGCCGAGGGTTCGTTGAAATCGGAGTTCGTCTAAGGTTTTGGTCCTGATGATGGTTCGTGAAGTATAAAAGGATGAAGGGTTCGTTATCCTCCTAGGGTTCGCAGCAGGTTCGTACAAAGTGCAGGGTTCGTAGGCATGCATGGGTTCGTGAAAGGATTTGCATAGGTTCGCTGCATGAAATACTTCGACTAGGGTTCGTGATGGCTTATGGGAACCTCTAGGGTTCGGCTGATAGATTCCCGAACCATGCAGGGTTCGGCTGTCCCCAATGGTTCGCCATGACCCTAGAAGGCTCGTGATGCTGACTAGGGTTCGTCGTAAGGAATGGTTCGTGAGATAGCTGGTTCGGCAGAGGGCTCGTGAGGACCTCCAGGGTTCGGCCAGGAAACCCTTATGGGTTCGGCTTCATGCTCCCAGCGAACCTGTTCATCCGCAACCTCCCTTCATCGAATTCATCATTTCCAGGCCACGATCTAGACTAACTTATCATCAATCAAGGTTGCTATGGGTGCGAAAATAGGAATGGTGTACTAGAACCGGTTATATATCAAGTTCAAACAACACCCGAACCAAAAACCCTCTTTTTCAGATTCTTCTTTCTAGCATACCTCGTTTTTGGCTGGATGAAACCGCTGTTTTCTTGTACTATCTTGTAGAGAATGTCGAGAGCTTCGCGTGGGTTCGAGAATCACCGAAATCCGTCGAGAAACGAGCGAGATATTCACGTTTGAAGGTCGGTTTTCTAGAGAGAGAGAGGGTGAACGGTTTTGTAGTGAGAGAAAGGGTTGTTGAGGAATTAAATGAGGTTTTAAGCCTTGTTCAAGGCTTTTATAGTCCGGGTAGTATCCGGGTTCGTTTCGGTTGCTCGGTTCGCGTTTCCGGAACGTAACGCGTATTTTACGCGGTTTTAAAGTAAAATAGATATTAAACTCATTAAAATGATGAGTTTCAAAATTGTAAAAATATAAAATAATATTACAATTATTTTTACTCTTCGTGTGTTGACGGATCGTTAAACATTCACAATTACGTGTATACCCGCAATCGCGTACGTTTTTCGATCGTATTAAAAATTTAAAGATGTTTAATCGTAATTATAAGTTCAACATTCGTACTATTATGGATCGTCACCCATAACTATACTCAGTCTCGCTTACAGATTACGATCTTGGTTGAATTTATTAATTGTCATAATATTCGTCTCAACACTACGCACTAACACTAACCTGTTACACCGAACGCAGTATATATATAGGGCTCACTCTCGCTGCCCACCACTGTTTCGATATAACAAGTTACTGTTCTTGCTTAGTGAAATCGACTGTAAATAAATAATACATACTTGTTTTCTGATTACTAAGATCCTGTAACACACAAGCACACATTTTGAACATACGAATCACATTGATGAACTGAACCATGAATAGACACTGTTCTAATACTGTTTACAACTACATGACTATATGCACAAATGTTACAAAAACCAGGGGTCGTGAAGTAGCTTCATCCCTACCTTGGGAGGACTTAAAGAAGCTACTAGTTGAACAATTCTGCCCACATCGTCATCTGAAGAAGCTCGAAGCTGAAATGTGGGGCCTTGTTCAAGACATCGGGGAGAACACAAAGTACATAGCTTGGTATCATGAGGAAGGCATTTAATCATGACTTATCAGGGCACACGACCTAATCCATTTCATTTAGTACAAGTACAAGTGGGTTTTCAATTTAATTATGCAACATGGATGCACATTTTGTAAACAAGCTTATTCACATCATGTATGCCTATATTCAGGTCTTCGAGGGCTGAAATCACTATTCTTAGATTTTAAACTTGAAGTTTATGCAATTGTACAATTTAGGAATCAAGGGTTATAAGTTATTAATTTAACCTCTAAACTTGAGTTCAGGCACTAATTCATCGTTAGCACTGGGTGATCAAAAGGGAAAACAGGTTCTACACCAAGGTTAGAGTTGGCTTTAATTAACTTTATAGCCAAAGACGGATTGGTGTAGATTTAGCAATATGAATTAAGTGTTGATTTATTTTAACAGTTTAGGTCATATTGGACACACTTTCATTGACATAGAGTTGATTTTAATTTATTTTATTTTATAACCATGGGCTGTGTTGGTTATTTGTCAGTCTTTGCCTAATTCCGAACGTAGTTTGGGACTTGGATTTAAGATGACAATAGGATATACTTGATGATAGTTTGTGTTACATTAGCATGTTACAACTTTTGCAATAATACATATATATTTTATATACAGTGATGATTTGTACGTCTTTCATTGGTTGCTAGAACTCAGGTTTATACAGGTTACACTCACAGGTTTACAATGTATATCTTTTTGACCTTGTATTTCCATATTCGTAAACTATATGTTTTTAAAATATTTAAACCTATGTAACTCACCAACTACTATTTGTAGTTGAAATATTTTCTTCACATGTTTCAGGTGATCAAAGATAGGCACAGTACATGGGCAACTAAGGCGACCTCTTCTAAGATAGAACAAGATCAAGAAACAAGCTAGGATGGATTAGAAACTCATTAAATCCTTGTTGTTAAATTATCTTGTCTGTTCTTATTTTGTAAACACTATATTTGAGGTCGGTTAGTTGTATTCTTTTGGTAGTTAGTCTTCAGTGACATAAATTATCTAAATCCTAGTCTTTAGTGATCCAGTTAATTTAGCTAAGTCCAAGACCCGATGTGACAATATCCCAAAAGATGTAGAGCTGTCCTTTTTCTACCTATCTTTCCTCATTCCTTGAAACATGTAACAAATCAAGTGTCAACTACAAAAGTCGTTGGTGAGTAATCATAAGTTCTAACACACACCCAAAAATTGTGTACGAGTTTAAATAAACACATGTGAACCTGTAAAGTTGATCATATCCTGGGCATGAACTAACAAGCATATCAATCAAATATTCCAAGTAAGTTCAAACAGCATTCCAAATAAATTCAATCCAATAATCACAATAGGGAGTTTAACTTAGGGTACTGCGGAGGAATGAAGTCAACTCAATCCATAGTATAAGATCACTGTGGAGGATCATAATCAACTCAATCAACAGCGTAACAAATCATTACGGAGGATCGAATTCCACTCAACCAACATTGGTTCAATGTGTATAATAGTTTACCTTAGTCACCGCGGAGGACCGAAGTCAACTTAATTAGCAATTTTTCCAATCAATGCGTGTATAGTGACAATACATTAATGACATCTAAGTTTAACAAATGTTATATCAAAGCATAAGATTTTAAGTATACATGTTCCACCGCCGAGTTTAAAAGCAAAAATATTTAAAAAGGGGGTTATGAGAACTCATAGTGATGTTATGTGATTTGCATTTGTGAAATGCACGCTCAAATTTTTTAAATAAATGAGTTATTCAACAACCTGTGTTACATACGTGTTGTATTCATAAATATATATGTTTTATCAATATGTAATGTTTAATTTGTTTAACTTTTAATTTAGAAGGGTGTCGTTATTCATATGAGTGTACCTAAGTTGTAGTGAATTACTCGTGTCTTACATATATTGTAACCATCATACTTAGAGTTTATTAACTTTGTTAAGTTTAATTTAAATAATGATGGTAATATTGAACAAAAAGCTAAGTTATATTAATTCATATATATGTATTATGAAAAACGGTGATAACATATTATATGCATGAATGCTTATGTTTATAAAAATTCTTTTGCTATCTATTCTTATTCTCATATGTATCCATCTATTTTATTATGTTTGACCATCCATAAGACCATCGATACTACTAATTCGATGGCTTAGTATCGTTGAGTAGTATCGAGAAGTATATCATCTAGAGTATTAGTCTCGATGGTTAGTATCGGTGGAGAGAGTATCAATGATGAACAAGTTCGATATGGATAGTGTCGACAAGGAACAAGTTCGATGTGGATAGTATCGAAAAGGTTGTTGCCGATACTAACAATCTCGATGGCTTCATCATCGATCTTGTTAGGTTTGACGAAGGATGAGTCGACACTAATAGTGTCGATTGGAACTGTTCATCATCTTCTTCCTTAGTTTCTTATCTCATTTGCAGGTTCGTCCTATGGTTCAGCCTGTTTGTAAAACCCTCGTTTAGGGTTTAGGCTTGTTAAATATAGGTGGAAGGGTGATGAGATTACCGGTTTTGGTTTGAGACAAAACCTGAAAACAATCGCTTTGATTTACCTTGTTCGAAGCTATATAAACTCGATTCCTTCGTGGGTTACTGATCTACGCGAGTGGTGAAACGATTGGCAACAAGAATCAAGCAAAATGGTGGTGAAATGAGAGAGATTTTAAGAGAGAAAGTAGGATCTAGGGAGAGAAAGTGACGGTGGAGTTCTTTTAGAGAGAGAGAATGGGTGTGAAAAATGAAGGAGAAGGGGTAATCCATCCCTTTTATAGTCCGGATCAATACCTTGTGTTCAGTTATTATTTCGTTTACATTTTATTGTTTCGTTTGCTCGGTTTTTGCTTGAAATCAATTTTTAATACATAAAACATTTTTATAAAAAGGTTTTCGTTTACATCTATTTAAATATTGTGATTCCCAATAAACGTTCTTAAAGTCTTCTTATTATTTTAAATATCGTGAAAATATTTATTTTGGTTATGTCGTTAGAACGCGTAACTTACGTTTATATTTGTAAAGTTCGTCACCTTTACAAGTACAACACTCGTATCGTATTCCAGCCTGATTTATAATTCATGGAATACCGATGCAGATTTATTATTCCTAATAACTGTATTCATGTGAATCATCACCCACGCGAACACATTATTATGTTAATCTTTTTGAAACAACATTCGCGTTTTTAATTGTATTTGTGTTCTCACCAACGCTTAAATGTTTTCATTACAATTATAGTTAATTTAATTTAATATGTTTATCAATTTAAGTGCCCAAGCATTTTCCTCACTAAATCGTATCACTGTCACATCCATGATAGACCGAAATAAGTTTATGTAGAGGGCATACGTAGGAGTCGGTCGCAACATATCCAGCCGCCATCCCACCACCATTTCGATAAACTATGACCATGTGTTCTTGACTATATTTAGTGATAGAAACTTAAACCTTTACAAACTTAAAACTACACCTCAGATTCTCCGCACCAAATCTTAACACCGACATACTCATGATAAACCGAAGATAGTTTATGTATAGGGCATACGTAGGAGTAAGTCGCAACTTATCCAGCCACCAGCCGACGACCTCTTCAATAGATCACGACTATGCCCTTGCTTATATTTGGTGAGGGAATCATACACTACTACCAATACCATTTAAACAAAATATATCATGCGTATTCAACTGCAATAAACACAGTGTGTATGTCTAGTTATATTACAAATAAATTTCCCAGTGGTTTATGCATGTTAACTGTGTGTTCTCAATAGTGTAAATCAGTGTTCATATTGTAATTCAAAATCAAGCATTCAATTAGCATAATGTTATCTATCCATATTAAAGCATGTGCAATAACAATTACCTTAAATGCAGTGATGTTACATTAGGTATCCTAAGTATCCTAAGTATCATAACTATTTTCTTCCCAACGTAAGTTTTACCATAAAAGTTTGTTACTTAATCATGTAAAGTTGTTAAAGTAATATAGTAACTAGGTTTGAATCATCAAAAAGGTGTTTAAACTTTTGAAAACATACATCATACTTAACCATGCATGAAACTTGTCATGCGTGGTATGGTATAAATTTAATGTATTTTGTTAACCTTGTTTTCATGGCAATTTTATCAATAACTTAAGTATTGAATCATTATTATAAGTTAATCAAATTATGGTTACATTATGATATCTCAAGTTGGGAATTACACCTAATGTATTTTGTTAACATTATGATATCTCAAGTTGGGAATTACATTATGATATCTCCAGTTAATCAAATTATGGTTACATTTAATGTAATTTATTAACTTTGTTTTCTAGGATGTGTTGATTGATAGTTGATTAGTGTATGATTAACTTTGGATACCTTATGGCTTCGGACACTTGGATAAGTTCAAGGACTAGTATCGACAGATTCTGGCAATGGAAGACACTGTCGAGATTGTAATATCGATGAACATACGCAAAGGAGACCCACGGATACTAACAGTATCGGCAGTCTACCTATCCGCCGATACTATGGCCTTGAACACATTAATATCTAACCTAACTTGTTTCACTTGGACCTCATGTCCCTAGCTAGTCGTGGTAATCCAAAGTGGCCAAGAAGGTGGTGGAGGCTGTTAACTTCAACCCAAGACTTGACCTATTAACACATGCACCATCGATACTATAAATATCGATGGAGGCTTAATAACAATGGATTGGCCTTCGATTCTATCAATATCGACGGTGATATGGTTCAGAGCTCTTGGAGGCCTTTGAACTTATCAACCTCAGCAGTTTGTGATGATTCAAAAGAGAATTGAACTTTCTAAGTTTGATGGAAGAATCCTTTGAACACTCATCCACTTATACAAACCATTCCAGCCTTTTACCTATCAATATTAAGTTTGGCCAATCGACCCAGCTTAATCCAGCCTTCAAAAATTTAAACCACTCTTGTCCAAAGAATTCTAAGGTTTGTTTGAGCCAAATCCTTGGGTTTAACGAGCTACAAAACTGTAGGTCCGTGGTTAGGATCTAGATGATTTGGTATAACATGATATAACATGCAGAATCCATAACATCACGTTTGAACAAAAGTAGAATAGATCGAGATGAATAGAATCGAACAAACAAATATGAACACAATTCACCCTTCTTTTATTAATCAATAGAATTCAGAAAGTACAATAGGAGAAAATAAACTTCTAAAGAAAATCTGAATTATGTCCCAATCAGTACTAATGGTATCGAAGATAGCTTATTTATAGGTATTCTGTCGATATTGACAGTATCGAAGATATCATCTCTGTTGATACTAATAGTATTGATGTTAATACTATCGATACTATCACTATCAGTGGGCCAACACTTAGCCATTTCAAAAACATACAAAATCAAAAGAAAACAAATACAAACAAAATAAATAACATTAAACTAAAACAATGTAAATACAATAAACATAAAGATCTTTGAATCAACTCAGCTGCAATCATTAGTCTTCAATTCAACAACTAAAGCTGATGCTATCATGGTACTAACAGACTCCCCCTTAGCAACAGCTCAGTGTTGGTCTTCACTCTTTCCTCTCAGAGGGCAGATGACTGACATCACATATCTTGTGCTTGATACAGACATCTAACACCTTCTTCAACTGCATTGCCTCATCTTTATAATCTTTATGATATTGAATTTGATTTATTAACAACTTTCTCTAGTTATCTTCTGAAAGATTTATTAGATGGGTAGGATCAAACAATATGAGCAACTCCATCTTGTTTTTATCTTCAAAAACAGCTTCAGAAGTATAACCATCAAGATACCACTAATAAAGGTTATTCAGAATACCTAAGTTAAGCTTTAAAAGAAGAATTCTTTTTAATGACTTAACCGGCTTGAATTCATACTGCACCATCCATTTTCTTGTAATCCATTCTTGATTACAAACAATCGGTATCTTCTTTAACTTCTGAGTTTTTAAAAATTCAAACTTCATAGTCTGAACCTCTTTTCTTATTATTCTTTCAACCAGATTTGCCATGTAATCATCTCCATGGTTAATTAAACTTATGTCTGCCAAAATTCTTAATTCACACAATGGGAATTGATGGAAGCTCTTGATTGACTTCTTCAAATACTGTACTCCATCAATTCTCTTTATTATGAACAACTTGCTCTCAGCTTCAAATTTCCAAGACAAAATCTTTCCATTACACTCCTTCTTGTTCGTGTATTTCTTTTTCAAAATTAGACATTGTGGATGATTAGCTAAGTCATATTTTGCAAGTTGCATCACCTCTGCAGTAGTCAAAAACTTGACTGAATCTTCATTCATTGTTTCTTGTGTAGCTTGTTTCAATTTAACTTCATATTTGGTTGATTGAATAACACTGTCCACAATCAGCTTTTCAACATATTCTTTGATAAATTTCTCTTCCCAATCCAAATCCATAAAGAGATCTCTCACTTCTTTGATGGGAAACCATTCTCCCTCTTCTAGCTCTTGATCAAGAACATCATCCATTTCTTCAAATCTATGTCCCAATTGATACTCTTTTTCATTTAATTTTGGATCAGTGTCAAGCACAAAATCAACATCATCTTAATCATCATATCCAAAATCACCATCATCAATATCACAAGAGCATCAATCATATCATCGTGATCATCCTCCTGATCAGCAAACAAACTGTCAACAAACTCATCATCTTGTACTTTCTTCTTTCCGTTTTCATCAGTCCTTTCAGATATATAAGTTACTCCAACAGGCTCCCCCTGAGATAAAACACCTTCCTTGTTTGCAGTTACTGGATCATTGCCAGTGGACGAACCCTCTTGTTCATCTCTATCTTCATCATCATCTTTCCTAGGTCAAGTGAATGGTGTAATCGGTTAAGCTTTACAACTAGTCTCCCCTAAGCTGAAGGATTCATCATTTGAGATTTATGACCCTAAATTTGAGTATAATGATCTTTGAAAACCTCGTAAGCATTTTCGAAGAGACTTGATCATCTTGTTTATATGCTAGAATTTAGCATTCATGGTGGCAAATGAAGCTAAATCCCTTTTATTAACTCCGTGCTGATAATCTTTGCTTGCTGCCACCTCAGCTTGTAAAGTATCCAAGTGATCTTGCATTGGAATAATCAACGCAGCTTGTTTAGAAAGATCAACAATAGTCAACTCCAAAGTAGTTACCCGAGGCTTCAAATGAATGTTCTCATATTGTAACTCCTGAACTTGAGCTTGCAAAGCTAGAATCAGAGATGATTGAGTAGCAAAACTATAAGTTAAGATAGCATTAATGTTGGGTGAATCAAAAGCTGGTGCTTGAGGAACAACAGGTGGAGTAACTGGTGCAGTAGATGACTGTATATTAAGAACAACTGGTGGAGTAGGTACTGGTACAGATGAAGATGAAGATGATGTATGAACAGGATAATCAAAATTAAACTCTGTGTCAAAAGGCATATAATCAGAATCATTGTCATCTAATCTTTGCTTCTTCTTTGTAGCAACGTCTTCTTGATTAGCTTCACCAACTATTTCAGCATAAGGTCTCTTGTTTGAACCTTTGATAAGAAGAATGTTACCACGAGAGGCATGATATTCATCCTCATCATCATCATCATCTGAATCTGAGCTAGAAGAATCAACAACATTTCCCTCAGCATCAGGAGTGACATCCTCAGATTCTTTATGTACCTCTTCAGTATGCTGAGATGTAGAAACAGTAGCAACATCCCTGAACTAAGGTACAAAAGAAGTAGAGCCACCTACAACATCACCACCAGCAGCCTGTGCGTGTTCATGTTCATCAGAATATTGTTGTTGATCAACTACATGTGATTGAACATGAAACCATGCATCATTCTCTGGTTCTTGAAAATTCGCATCAATAACATGACTAGAAAGAATAGTATCAGTTGTATTAGCTCCTCTCTTCTGGCGACAATAAGAAAAGATACGTTTATTCATCACATTTATCTTAATAATCTGCTCTGTATTCTTTAACTGTGGATATAAATGATCAAGAAACAAAGTGATGAAATGAGGATACTGCAGAAAACTCTCTTTGTTAGTTGCAGGGATCTGTTAAACCATTAAATAAAAAATTAACTGAGTAATGTTGAATTGTTTGTTTAACACTAGTGCAGCAATCAAACATTAGAAGGATCTGGACAAAGTATCAACTCTAGACTTCCGGGTTGATAAACACATAAGGACTATAGGGAAGAGATATCTCCATTGGCTTAAAAGATGTTTCTTTGCAAGATGAGAGGCAGTCACATAACCGTTATATCCCATCCTACTGAGCACTCCACATATCAAATCATTAAGCAGTGTCAACGGGTGTTCATATGAATCATGAAATTGAAGAGACTCTCGCAGATCAGCAACAGAAAATTGATCTGGAAAACCATCAATCTTTGATTTCAACACAGGTGGCTCAGCTGCACAATCAAAATCTGCATTGTCCCAGAATGAGGTAATATGATGCATTATAGTCACAGGATTAGCCAAGATGGCATATGAAATCCTGGATCTCTTCAAAAACAGTATAATATCTCTAAACATAGAGGCCTCCTTTAGCTCTTCATCCACAAGTGCAATGACATTGATCTTGTCATTGTAAAGTCGTTGACCAGAAAAAAATACAAAAAGAAAACAACAATTATTATTAAAAACAAAATTTGAAAATTAAAAATTTTCAAAAATTTTCTAAGTCTTGAAATTGCCGATACTCGTAGTATCGATAATAGTAATATCATCGATACACTGCAATCATTAACTCTTAGTAAAATTTTGAAGTTAGTTTATCGATACTAATAGTATCGATATTAGAAATATCGATAAAATAATATGGATACTAAGTCAAAATCCAACACATAGAAAAATTTGAAAACAATCCATCGATACTATTAGTATCGATGCTACAGTGTTCATCGATACTAATAATATCGGCATAAGAACACTTATCAAAATTAAAATTTTCCAGAATTTTTGAAATGAAAAATTACATGATAAAACCATTTATTCCTACAACAGACTACACCGATTAATGTTTTAAATCTAAAAGCCCTTCGATTTTACAACATACGAATTCAATTCTAAAGGTTTAAAATTTCAACATATTCAAATTCAAAGATTTCACGGTTATAAAAAAATGGATTACCAACCATTATAATCAAAATGTAATAACAAAACACTGGTAAAACACTGAGAACAAATCAACAACACAATAATAACTTCGATGAATGAACACTTCTGAAAAACATAGTAGTATCGAGACTGATAGTGTCGATACTGATAGTACCGATACTATTTACATAGAATGAATACTCATCGACACTATTAGTGTCAACAAACCTGTATTTATCGATACTATTAATATCGATACTTATATCGATTCTATCATTATCAATACTAGCAATATCGATAAAAAGAAAAATTTAAATAACTTAACGTTGAATTTGTGAAAAATTTCAAACCAAACATCAAAAACACCTTTTGTGAAAAATTAAGAAAAACACACTTGAAAGGTGAAATGTTAAATGTTTTTGAAAATTTGATTTTATAAAATAAAATCTTTTTGTCTTTTTGATAAAATCTTTGAAATATGAAATCATGTTCATCTTATTCATATCAAAATTTCTAATATTTTCAAAATGAAAATTTATCAACACAATATACAAATAAATAAAATTATATTAATCTATGCATCTAATCATATAAGTAATATAATCAAATTATGAACAAATATAGTTTTGATTATTCAGATAAAACTCAGAATACTATAACTTAAATAAATACCAAGCATTATAGTCTTTAGATAATTTGAATTAGACATGAAATTCAATGAGTCTCACATTAAATTAGATATTAACCTATTCAACCTCAGAAGCTATTGAGGATAAAATATATACTGCCATTGATCTTTTCACATATATCATAAATTAATGGAATGAAAATTTATCATTTTGATCAAGTTTTTTAGATCAATAAATTAATGGAATGCGCTAGTGAGAACATGTCTGTGTGAATCACACAACAAAGAGTCACTATGCATATTAATAAATGAATGCTATTATTTCCAGATCTATATTGACATATGAAAGTGGAAATTCAGTATATGTATTCAAAATATCATTGATGGCATAGTATGTATACACACACACACATATAAATCAACTCTTAATCCATTTTTGTTGAAATTAGTTGGTGCAAGTCAATTTTAAGATAGAGAACTCATTAAACCATGTAATTTATTTAATTTGTCGCTTAGTATCATTCAAATTAAAATATATAAGTTTATCCTATTTTCAAACTAAAATGTTCAACTAAAACAAATATCACTTATATGCTTTAACAAACAAATTAAATATTATCAAATTCGTATGTATAAAGTTTGACAAATTAAAATTTTAATCACTTAGAAAATTTTATTTCAAATAAGTCAAATTCCTATCATTTTTCATAATATGTGGATGCAATTTTGTCACATCTCCACCTCTCCACACCTGTTACTAATGTCACTTTTCACTCTAAAAAGGTTGCGGAAGCATAATGGTGATGTCTTAGAGATGGGATGCAACTTACTTGATCCGTTATCACAACACACATATTAAATAAAATATATTACATTGCAAGGGTAACGTTATTACAATCACATTTATAGTTTACAAACTAAGTTATTTAATTACAAGTGTCTGAAGTGTAATCTCACCCGCCATCACTATCTACCTGCAAAAATGTTTGATTTTGAGAAGTCAGCACACAGATGGTGAGTTCGTAATGGTTAATTTACACAGTATGATATGATATGGAAGTTCTTGATTCACAGTTCGAAAGATAAGCATGAGACCGATATCTAGTTCCTTTCGGACTACTCCGTTCTGTTCTATGAAGATAGTACCCGTTGGTAAATATCTTAGTTCCTCATTGTCTAAATGTCTATCCCAACATTAAGAAGATATTGAAAATATTTAACAAATATTTACACCAAGGGGAGTTGCAAGCTCCCGGCAAATAGGTTGTCAGCCGATAGTACAATCATTTTTTCCTGTACAGCCCCACATGGGTTCACTAGATACTGTTCAAGGAATGAGGACGTCTAGATACTGTGATAGAGAGCTACAGGGAAAATTCCATGAAATCTTGCAAGTTCACATGAAATCACACAGATAACAGTGATACACATCATATGTTCAAAAACAGTTTCATAGTAATACTCCGATGTTTGTAAATCAGTAAAAAGAACAGGCGTTGTATGAAACACACCTGAGATATCAAAGTTAGCATATGACGCATACACTGGTAGTTATGGTTTAATTCTGCATTAGTTAATGTTTCATAAGTTATTTATGTCTTAACTTACTGATTAGATCTTTCTGAACGTTCAATGTCAAGGACATTGTATTAAGTCTTTAATTAATCAATTTAGTTGAATATCGTACAATGTATGATAATGTCGGAACCTACAGTGATTCAGGTTCCTCATAAAATATTGATGACTTCTTAGATTAATCTGAATGTTCTCAGACTAATCAAATAGTATTGTTGCTGATTATAATAATAAAATAGTTTCTAGATGTATTTCTGGCTTAAGAATAGTCAATCCTTGTTATTTAATAACCATGTTCAATGTAGTAATATGACTATTATAATAAACATCAGATCGTGATTCCAATGATTATCTTAATGCTTGTCATTAGTTTGAAACACATAGATTTAAAGCATTATAATCTAAGATATAGTTTCATGATAAACGGGCATTATAATAGATCAAAACAAGGATATAACCGTTAACATATCTAGTTTTTCGTTTCTAACGAGTCATAGCCATCCTCTAGGCAACAATCAACAATAAAAACTATTGCATTACATTCAAAAACAGCATCTTATCCAATCATTAGGAGTTGTAATGTCACACCCCGAGCCGGTGGGCTGGATCGACTTTCCCGTCCGGCGGAATCGCTTGATAATCAAAATGATCAGATTGTTTGCATTGCACATGATATATAATTGAGAAATGCTAATCATGACAATGATATAGAATTACAAAGTTAAATTACAATGTATCGTTCATAATTTAACTAAGTAAATCTATGCATAAGAATCAATGAGTTTCTATCTTGTAACTGTACAAGATCTACAAAAGATGATTCATTGTTTTGTCATTCCAAAAGTATGCTTGACACAAAATGTAGCTAGGTATTCTAAAAGTCCACTAGCTATGTTCTTGAAATCTGGTGACTAAACCTGTTCGTCACCTGTGAAAACACGCATTTAAACGAAGTCAACACTAGGTTGGTGAGTTCATAAGTTTGATAATTGAAATCATTGATTTGTTCACATGCACAGTCACAATTGTCATACATGATACTTGTAAGTGGTTGATTCACCCGTTCGCACAATGGCCTCTCCATAGTTATATTTACAAATAGTATTTCATCCTATTAGCTATGCTTATATATAGGGCATATGTAGGGGAACAAGCCCCAGCCAACATCCCACCACATATCTAATAGAACTTAACACCACTTGTGATACAACTATAGATCACCATTTTCATTTCACCTGTTCATCCCATTTGATATTCACCCATTGCATCATATGTACAATAATATGTTGAGAGGGGTTTAGTTATCAAACCGAAGTATTGATACATCCTCAATGTATTAAGGAAATTAGATTAATTTAACCTGATCCTTGTTATTATTCTATTTCTTGGGGGGTTAACTGTTAATCACTTTTAATAGTAAGAGTGTTAGTTAACCAATTGATATTTGTTCTCAACTTGAAGTGCATGGAGCCTAAAAGGAATCCATTGCAATCCTCACGTAATCAGATTACAATGCATTCGATTTACCTCTACCACTTTGTATTCCCATAGGCCTCATCGAAACTATTACGAGTATTATGACATGAGAGAAAATCAATTCCTCAGTCTACTAGTGAGCATGAATAAATGGATTAATTACAATTATAAATATAGATTAATATCACCATGTGTCTCTTTCTTGACCCTGACTGTTCGTCGCCCTGTCACCGATCATACGTTACCGGCCAATGATCAATACGATCAACATACAAGCCCTACAAGCTGGAGGTTTGTCTAACCTATGGTACCACTATGCTATCGTCGGTTTAGTCACGTCAAACTCACTGGTCAGCGATTTGTGTGAGGGACTTACAATTACCAACTTGAATACATGGCACATGATTGAAATGATATAATATAGACAGTTCAATAGTAATCAATTGTATTGTGTTCACCAATGTTGTTTGTTCACAATGTTGTGTGTTCTCGTTGTTGTTAACAAAGTTATATAAGAACTTGTCTTATTATACAATGTTAGTTGTTGCGTGAATGATGTTGTTATCATGAAGTTTCATTATCATGATTATCATTCTTGTTGTTCCATATGGTCACCCTATTGTCACTACAGTATTGTAAGAGCTAGTCTTACTACACTTAGTCGACTCAGGTGGTGGATGATATTTGTTCGTGTTATCTTGTAGTCTGCACCGAGTTGTAAGCTGAGTGTTATAAGAACATGTCTTATTACACTTGGGGTGACTCCGGTGATGAATGATGTTATGAAGATATATTATCTTCATATCATTCTTGTTTTTTTTTTGTTGTCATCATGTTTACCTGTGATAATCTCATTATCTGTTCTTGTAAGAATAATTTAAGTGTTATAAGATAAAATCTTACAACTACATTATTCTATTGTGTTGATGATTCATGAAGTTACATTGTCATGTTTCATCTTAGTTGTCTCTGTCATGTTATGATCACACAAGCATGCATACAATGATAAGCGATAATAAGGCAAGCAATATTATCTAAATCATAGTATAAACAATATGTTGTACTAAAATTTTAAATAAATAAAATATTTAGCATGTTTCTCAGCCCCAAGAGTTTAAAATCAATTAAGATTAGAAAAGGGGCGTATGAACTCACCTTGTAACTGTTGTGGTTGACTTAGCCTAAACGAGAATGCACGCGCTCTTTGTTGTACTTGTTGTTGTTTTCACGATCCTTTGATGGTTTCACAATGTTTGTAACTCGTAAGTATAAGTTTTAGGTGTTTGTGTGCGTGTATGTATTAGCCCTAGAGTTGACCAACACTTACCGGTCTGGGTCATCATTCGGCCCCGGTTCTATCGTTATAGGTCATTATTATCACATGTCCTTATGTTGTGTGTTTAGCTTGAATTATCACCATAATAAGTTGTGAAGAATTGAAACCCATAATAGTTTCTAAGTATAAAACTTAGAATTTTAAACTAGTTAAAACTCAAATTGTTGTTTACTTAGAAGAGTTATCCTTCTTTGTATTAATGTGAGTAACCCATTGCAACTTAACTCTTTAAATCATTATAACAGAGAGCTAGTTATGTGGTTATAAATAACCATAAACTATTCTTGTAAAAAAACTTAGTTATTTTGAGTTTATGAAGTTCCTTAAATCGAAACCCACCACCTTTGGGCCGACTGAGTAGGCCGAAGTAACTGGGCCGAATGAGTTTATGTGGGCCGCCTAAATTGGGCATGGGCCGAGGTAATCACATGGGTTAAACCACCACGGGCCAAATAGATACTGCTGGGCCGAATGATGTTATCAATATCGAATAGTAAGGCCCAAGCGAATGAGGGTGGTTTCTGGTCCAATCGAATCAAGGTGGTGGCCGTATGAAGGCTGACCCCGAATGAGGATCTGCATGGCCGAATGGGTGAGTGGTTCAGCCGAATCGAATGTGGCCCGAATAGACTACCTAGGTCGAATGAATCATTGTGTAGCCGAATGGAGATGCAGCTCGAATGAAGGCAGGCGATTGATGACGGTCGAATGAACAGGGGCGAATGGGCTGCTTCGGTCGCTGGTTGAGTCGGCAGGTCCATGGCCAAGTGGCCAGGCCATTCGGCCGAACAGAACCATTCGGCTAACTGAAAGCCTTGGTCGACCATGCGAGTTCAAATCAAGATCCTAGCCAATCCCATGGTGGTTCCCATGGACAAGCATGTGAGGGTCAGTTTTCGTAGGTGGGGAATGAGGCTTTCATGGGTTTTAGCCGGTTAGGGTTGATGGCTGACTAAGGGTCTAGAAAAGCCTAATTCTCACTATATTTCATCACAAATTACCTCGTTTCAGTGGGTTCTTGTTTCAGATCGGTTGTACTTTCGTGTAGAGGAGGTCGAGAGCTTCGATTAGGCTCAAGAATCACTCGATTTCGTTAAGAAATGAGCAAGTTATGGGTGTTTGAAGTTCAAGATTTTAGAGAGAGAGAGGGAACCGGGAATGAGGTTCTAGAGAGAGAAAGTGGAGGAATTAAATGAAGAAGATGAGTCTTTCAAGGTATTTATACCCCGAGGGTGTTCGGGTTCGTTTCGTTTGCTCGGTGTCACACCCCGAGCCGGCGGGTTGGATCGACTTCCCTGTCGGGCGGAAGGTTCCCGGGGCGCGATATCGTGAGTGATAATCGGAATGATCAGATTTTTTACATTGCACATGATATATATAAATGAGAAAATGCTAAATGAAAATAAAATTACAAAGCTAAAATTACATCAGTTTAGTTCATAATTTAACAATGTAAATCTACTATCAACATCATAAGTCTTCAATCTTGTATCTGCACATGATATACAAAATAATCTGTGAAAATGATGTTTCAAAAATATGCAGGCCCAAAAAGCTAGGTCCTCTGTAACATTTGTGCATATAGTCATGTAGTTGTAAACAGTGTTAGAACAGTGTATGTTCAGTTTCAGTTCAATCAATGTGTTTCAGTATGTTCATAATGTGTGCTTGTGTGTTACAGGATCTTTGTAGTCAGAAAACAAGTATTTATTATTTATTTACAGTCGATTACACTAGGCAAGAGCAGTAACTGGTTATATCGAAACAGTGGTGGGCAGCGAGAGTGAGCCCTATATATATACTGCGTTCGGTGTAACAGGTTAGTGTTAGTGCGTAGTGTCGAGACGAATATTATGACAATTAATTAATTCAACCAAGATCGTAATCTGTAAGCGAGACTGAGTATAGTTATGGGTGACGATCCATAATAGTACGAATGTTGAACTTATAATTACGATTAAACATCTCTAAATATTTTAATACGATCGGAAAACGTACGCGATTGCGGGTATACACGTAAATTGTGAATGTTTAACGATCCGACAACACACGAAGAGTAAAAATAATTAAATTAATTATTTTATATTTTTACAATTTTGAAACTCATCATTTAAATGAGTTTAACATCTTTTTTTATTTAAAACCGCGTAAACTACGCGTTACGTTCCGGAAACGCGAACCGAGCGACCGAAACGGACCCGAATACCACACGGGCTATAAAAGCCTTGAAGAAGACCATTTTCTTCATTAAATTCAGCCAACAACCTCATTTCTCTCTCAAACTCGCGAACCCTCTCTCTATCTAGAAAACCAAGCTTTAAACGATCGTATCTCACTCGTTACTCAACGGATTTGGGTGTTCTCGGTGTCCACGCGAAGCTCTCGACATCCTCTACAAGAAAGTACAAGAATATCGCAGTTTCATCCAGCCAATCTCGAGGTAATGATGTTTGAAAAACCACGAAAATAGGGTTTTCATTGTTGTTTTTGTTCAAACTCGATAAACCGCCGGTTCTAGCACCCCTTCTCCATTTTCGCACCTGTAGTAACACCCTACGATGTTAGAATATCATAGATCGTGGTCTGGAATCGACTGAACAAGATGATGATGATGGAGTTCTTACAGGTTCGTCGAAGGTTCGAGGGTCGAACCCTAAAACAGCATATGGCCGAACCCTCGTGGACATAACGAACCTTCTGGTTCGTTGGATGGTCAGCCGAACCCTGGGGTCTTCACGAACCGGTGATGAGTTTTCATGCTGCCCACGAACCCTTCTAGTCGAACCCTAGACGAACCATGCACGTTGTCATGATCAACGAACCCATGCAGATTCTTTCACGAACCATTGGTCATCCTCAGCCGAAGCCTCATGCTACGAACCCTGTACAGATCCCACGAGCCTTCGCGAACCATTGATGATCAACAAGTTGCTGCGATCCTTGCATGGTTCGTTGGTAGTGACCGAACCTTCAGACATGTAGCCGGTCGAACCCTGATGATCTATGAACCTGCATGGCTCCACTTTAGCCGAACCATGTGGGATACCTTGGCCGAACCCTTGACCATCATATCAGACGAACCTTGGGCTAAAACCTCAAAGGGTTCGCTGCCCAAATGGCAGCCCACTTTCTTTTCGGCCCAACCTAAACCATACCCGGCCCAATTCCATTTACAACTTGGCCCGTAGACTTAAACCATGTACACTTGAGATAGCTCGGTCCATTAGGGGCTTTAAGTTGGCCCAATATGATCTTGGGTATTCTACATGGTCCATAAACAAGTTTGTTGGCCTAATAGCACATTCAATTGGGCCATGGCCTTGTTAAGCCCCATGGTTTATGGGTTTAAGGCCCAATTGTGTTGGCCTTGCTTATGATATTGTGAATTGATCACTAAGAGGTTAAGTGACAACTTAACATAATCAAGAGATCAATTCATAATCACAATGACTTGAAAACAATTGAACATCTTTTCACAACAAATGGTAATCAATGGCTATCAAATTCATAAACAATTATCATTTATGCATAAGAATTATGCATCAAAGAGCATTTCATAAGTTTCTTGGACCCATGATCAATCAAATGACTCAAATCATAACATTCAAGTTTTCACAACAATCATAATCAAGAGAACACAAGTCAATCAATGAATCAAGTTATACAATTATAAATCCTATATCTTATGTATGATTACAATGTTATAGGAACAAGTTAGAAGTCCTGTTTGCTACTTGCTAACTGTTTTAGTTCAGAGTCTACTGCAGACAGGTGAGAACTTTAGCCCCTCTTTTACTGTTTTATAACTGTTTTGGGGTGGAACACGTGATCAAAACCACTATTTCAATCTTGTTTCATTGCACAGATTATGTGCATTCATAAACATTACAGGTTTATCTTATGAATCCAAGTGATTCTTCAACTGTTTAAGGAATGTTGTCAACTGTTTTAAAAGAATTATTTACCATTAAACCCTTATTACTAAAAAGGATTTTATAATGTTTTCTTGAAATGTTTTATAACAGTCTCACTCAAATGTTCTTTTAAAGGATTTTACAAACCCTTTTGTTATAAACCTTGTTATTACACAAGGTCATCACATCATGGTATTCAAAACAAGTGGTTCACAACATGGTATCCAAATCAAGTGGTTCAAAACATGGTATTCAAATTCATTGGTTCAAAACATGGTATACAAGTTCATTGGTTCAAAACATGGTATTCAAATTCATTGGTTCAAAACATGGTATTTAAGTTCATTGGTTCAAAACATGGTATTCAAGTCAAGTTGTTCACAACATGGTATTCAAATCAAGAGATTCATTTCATGTTACATAAACAAAGGATTCAACTCGTGGAGTTAAATCCAGGTTTTCAATAAGACATTAACACATCCGGTTAAAGTAAGATTCAGAAAACATGGTGTCCATTGTTGTAAACAAACTTATAAACCCATCAAGTATCATATTCATTAGCGTTAGTACTGGGTGATCACAACAAGGGAAAGCGGACACATACATTGGGGCAGGCCGATTGCTGCAGTTAGTTTTTAAATCTGTTTTATAAACTAACTGCAGATTTCGGTTACATATGGTTTATTCAAAACTGTTGACATATTATCTAACTCCAAACGTGGTTTGGGACTTGATAGTAAATGTTGACTCATGTGCAAACAGTGATTGGACTGTTTACACTCATTTTCTTACTTGATGTTAGTTTGGGTTGCAGCTCATCCGTGTGAATCTTATGATGCTTTAACTTACCTATGTCTTATATCATATACTCATGTTTACAAATGCTTAAACCTATTGTTCTCACCAACTACGTCTGTAGTTGACAGTTACTTTTCACGTGTTACAGGTAATCAGGTTTAAGACGATCTCAGGGACAACTAAGGAGACCATTCTAAGATAGAACAAGATGAAGAAACATGCTAGGATGGAATAGAAACTCACTAAATCCTAAATGTTTAATTGTCTTGTTTGGAGTCTTATTTTGTAAACTATATTTTGGGTCTGTGGTTGTCCTACTTTTGGTAGATAGATTGTCTGTAACTAATCAACTGTCTAAACATTATGAAATGTAGTAATCCATTGTGGTTGTTCTTATTCAATACTTGTGCATGATTCAACTGATCATACGTCACCGCGCCGTGGATTCCGCACGCGGCGCAGGGGTGTGACAGGTTGGTATCAGAGCCCAGGTTGTAGAGAACTAGGAAAAACCCAATGTTTAATGACCTAGACTATAACCTAAGCTACCCAATAGGACTAAGTGCTATAGGCTTGAGGATACTTAGGATCTAAGTAACTTAAGTGAGCATTAAGTCTACAATAAGCTTGAAAGATCTTAGGGACATTTTTCTAAGATTAGTCATCGAGTCAAAGAATTTGAATCGGACTTCTATAATTTTAGAAACCGAATTAAATTCTCACACATATGCATTTAAGGATTTCAGAGGCAAGGATCTGTATTCTTAGTATCCTTGATCTGAAATTCTCACACAGAGATCATTATAGAAATTCAGAGGCAAAGATCTGTAGTTTCAGTATCTTTGACATGAATTTCTTGTCATATTCATTATGGGATTTAGAGGCAAAGATCTATTAATTTAGTATCTTTGATCTAAGATCCTTGTCATATTCATTATGGGATTTAGAGGCAAAGATCTATTAATTTAGTATATTTGATCTAAGATCCTTGTCATATTCATTATGGGATTTAGAGGCAAAGATGGTTATCTTTGATCTAAAGTCCTTGTCATATTCATTATAGGATTCAAAGGTCAAGATCTATTAACTTAGAACTTGGATTTGAGATCCTTGTCATATCACTATAGGAATTCAAAGGTTGAGGACTATTAATTTAGAACTTAGATTTGAAATCCTTGTCATTGTTATCATTATCATGGATTCATTATCATAGGAACTTTATAACTTAGAATCTGTGTAACAGCATTCTTTAGTTGAAGTTCTCACAGGAAATCATTATGCTCAGTACTGTAGGTATTGGGAACTAGGTTGATTAACCTAGGACACATATACATAAACCTAAGGTCTTAGTTTCTAGTAAATTAAGGACCATGGTTTACACAATCATAAACAGAATCAAGGAACAAGAGAAATCATGAGACAATCATAATCAATCAACAGTTGGAATCTTAGCCCCAAATATAGACGACGGATTAACGCTGACGTGTTGAAGTAAGTGGTGGGTCGGTGAGAGCTTACCCTATATATAAGCTTATTTCAGTATGTTAGGGGGAATCCGGCGTTTGTATTTGGAGTGAGGATTCGGGATCAACTGGACACATGGAACATTAGTCAAAACACATGGGATACAATCATTTGGGAAACAATCATTGGTGAATCAAATCATAATGAAATTCAAACTTGGATGAACCAGACATTATGGTGAATCAACCAAGTTGTGAACATATCATAAATGTAAACCTTAAGTGAAATTCTTAAGTGATTACATCATTAGTACTTACTAGCATAAGTTAACAGGAAAGTGTAGAACACACGTATGACTTAGTTCTACATGTTAACAACTGTTAGTAGGTGCACGCATAACATAATCATAGTTCAGTCATGGAAATCAATCATAGTTCAAGTTGATCAAAGATCATGGGATTCTTAATCAATGGAACACACTTGGAAATCAGTACAAACGTGTTGCCAAATGCTAGCAAGGGCATGATCGTGGTATACCGAAACGGTGGTGGGCAGCGAGAGTGAGCCCTATATATAAGCTATTTTCGGTATATCGGGAAAGTGTCAGTGTGTAGGTTTGGTGGAGAGATCATGAGACATCGTACATATTCACATGATAAGTATACAAATAAGTTGATAACTTATACGTGTACTGGATCATATTACAATTGAATGATAATACTAGTAGTATGGATATATTACTGACCTTATCATGAAAATTCAATTGTATCCATTCTCATTACTGACCCGCTTGTGGCTTCTATTCGTAGAATGCCTCCTCGACGTGACCCTAATGCTGGGGACTCGACAAGTGGTAATGATGATGAGATCAACAAGATTGCTCGAGCTATTGCTGTTCATATGAGGGAAGTAATCCCTGGTATGGTCACTGATATTACCCAGAATCTTCGGGGAAGTACCAGTGATTCTGCACACAACTCAAATGCCACAAACGCTGGAACTGCTAACTTTACTTTCAAGCAGTTCAACGATGCTAAGCCTCCTAAGTACTCTGGTACCGAAGGAGCTACCGGCCTACTGCAGTGGCTGGAAAGCATCGAAGACATTCTCGACTTCACAGGATGCCCTGAAAATCTGAAGGTCAAGATGGCCTCAAGCGCTTTTCATAAGGGCGCACTCACCTGGTGGAATTCTGAGAAGAACACCAGCGGGCGTGAAGTTGCATTAGCTTTACCATGGGACGGATTCAAGAACTTACTGGTGGAAAAGTTTTGTCCACGTCACGAGCTAAAGAAACTGGAAGTGGAGATGTGGAATCTGGTGCAGGATAGTGGCGAAAATGCCAAGTATACAACTCGTTTTCATGAGTTGTGCATTTTGGTACCACATCTGGTTACTCCTCTATCCCGCAGGATAGAGAAATACATCGAAGGCTTGCCTCTAGTGGTTAGAGGAACTGTTATGGGGAACAACCCCACTACTTTGGAAGCTGCGATACAACTGGGTGCTACTCTTACTGAAGAGTATGTGAAATCTGGGGTGCTCACCCGAAAGGGATTCAAAAGGGCACAGATTGAGGAAGGCAAGAAGCCTGAACAGCACCATCATAAGAAGAAGAAACAGAAAACAATCAAGAACTTTGCAGCGTTGACTGCGGCTGCACCTACTCATGCTACTCCCCTCACTGCTATGCCACAACCCGCTAATGTCAGAAAGCAGTACACTGGCTCGTTTCCACTCTGCACCAAATGCCAGTACCATCATCTGCCCAATACTCCATGCAAGAAGTGTCACAAGTGTGGGCGTATGGGACACTTTGCAGCGACTTGTCGATCTGCTCATCTTATTGCTGCAACAACTGCTGCCACAACTTCTACTGCTGCAGGTGGAAGAGCCTGCTATAATTGTGGGGCAGAAGGACACTTCAGAAACCAGTGTCCAAAACTCAACAACAATACTGCTGTTGCTCGTGCTTTCGTTATTGGAACTGCTGAAGCACGTGAAGAGCCGGCAGTCATCACGGGTACATTTCTTATCAATGATCACTATGTTTCTATCATATTCGATACTGGTGCTGATAAAAGCTTTATCTCTGCACATACTGCTTCTTTGCTTAATATGCAACTATCCACACTTACTGCTCCCTATACTGTAGAAGTAGCGAATGGTAAAACCATAGTTGTAGATTCCATCATTAATGCTTGTGAGCTAAGATTAAATGACCACCTTTTCCCTATCGATCTCATTCCTATGACTCTCGGAAGCTTCGAAGTTGTAGTAGGAATGGATTGGCTGTCTAAGAATAATGCTGAAATCGTATGCTCGGAGAAACTTATTCGAATCCCCTTACCGTCCGGCGAAACGATGATAGTCTACGGTGAGAAACCCTGCCGCGAGTTGAAGATTGTATCGTGCATCAAGGCGAGGAAGTACCTGAAGAAGAAATATTATGCATTCTTAGCTCACGTGGTGGAAAAGAAACCTGACAAGAAAGCAGTTGGAGACGTACCGGTCATCAAAGATTTTCCAGATGTATTTCCAGAAGACTTGCCTGGACTACCGCCAGTCCGACAAGTGGAGTTTAGAATTGATCTCGTCCCTGGAGCAAACCCAGTGGCGAAGTCACCTTATCGATTAGCACCGTCTGAGATGCAAGAACTGTCTAGTCAGCTTCAAGAACTTCTAGACAAAGGGTTCATTAGACCGAGTTTCTCTCCATGGGGAGCTCCGGTTCTATTTGTCAAGAAGAAAGACGGTTCATTTCGTATGTGCATAGATTATCGTGAGCTGAACAAGTTAACAATCAAGAACAGATATCCTCTACCTAGGATCGATGATCTATTTGATCAATTGCAGGGAGCAACTTGCTTCTCTAAGATTGATTTACGATCCGGGTATCATCAGTTAAGAGTAAATGATGAGGATATACCAAAGACTGCATTTAGGACTCGATATGGACACTATGAGTTTGTGGTTATGCCATTTGGGCTGACCAATGCACCCGCAGTGTTCATGGACTTGATGAATCGAGTCTGCAGACCATATTTAGATCAGTTTGTTATTGTCTTTATTGATGATATACTGATTTATTCCAAGTCGGAACAAGAACATGAAGATCATTTGAAGAAAGTTCTGGAGTTACTAAGAGCTGAACAACTCTATGCTAAATTCTCAAAGTGTGAATTTTGGCTAAAGGAAGTTCATTTCTTAGGACATGTCATAAACAAAGATGGAATTCATGTAGATCCAGCCAAGATTGAGGCGATTAAGAACTGGACTACTCCATCTACTCCAACAGAGATTCGTTCATTTCTGGGTCTGGCAGGTTATTATAGAAGATTCATTGCAAACTTCTCTAAGATAGCCTTGCCACTCACTACATTGACTCAGAAAAGTCAAGCTTTTATATGGGGACAGAAACAAGAAGATGCATTTCAACTTCTTAAACAGAAGTTATGCAATTCTCCTATCCTTAGTCTTCCAGAAGGCAGTGATGATTTCATTGTCTACTGTGATGCTTCAAACCTTGGTCTCGGTTGTGTACTTATGCAACGGGACAAGGTCATTGCTTATGCTTCAAGACAACTTAAGGTTCACGAGAAGAATTACACTACTCATGACCTTGAGTTAGGGGCTGTGGTCTTTGCATTGAAGATTTGGAGACACTACCTGTACGGTACTAAATGTGTCATCTATACAGACCACAAGAGCCTTCAACACATTCTCAATCAGAAAGAACTCAACATGAGACAACGACGTTGGGTTGAGCTTCTAACTGATTACGACTGTGAGATTCGTTACCATCCGGGTAAAGCCAATGTGGTGGCGGATGCTCTTAGTCGCAAGGAACCAGTCAAACAGATTCGTGTAAGAGCCATGGAGATCAACACACAGCCAAACTTGAAAGACTTGATTCATATTGCACAACAACAAGTAGTAACAGACAATCAACTCAAAACAGACTTGGATTGTGGCATTGAGAAGAAACTAGAAACTCGATCAGATGGGTTGTTATATCTCAATGGCCGCATTTGGATTCCAAAGTCTGAAGAATTGCGCACACTCATCTGTGATGAGGCTCATAAGTCGCGATACTCAGTTCATCCTGGAGCCGATAAGATGTATCAGGACTTGAGGACATCTTACTGGTGGCCGGGAATGAAGAAAGACATAGCACTGTACGTGGGAAAATGTCTTACTTGTTCAAAGGTCAAAGCAGAACATCAAAAGCCTTCGGGGCTTCTGCAGCAACCTGAAATTCCTCAATGGAAATGGGAGCAAATTTCCATGGATTTCATAACGAAGTTGCCGAGAACTCCGAGAGGTTTCGATTCGATTTGGGTGATCGTTGACCGACTCACCAAATCTGCTCATTTTCTCCCAATCCGAGAGGATTACAAGATGGAGAAGTTATCCACATTGTACATCAACGAAATCATTGCACGTCATGGTACTCCAACATCAATCATATCTGATCGTGATAGTCGCTTCACTTCTCGCTTTTGGCAATCATTGCAAAAGGCTTTGGGAACGCGTGTTAATCTTAGCACGGCGTATCATCCCCAAACCGACGGCCAAAGTGAGAGGACTATCCAAACACTTGAGGACATGCTCCGTTCTTGTGTCATTGACTTCGGTGGAAGTTGGGACACTCATCTCCCACTCATTGAGTTTTCATATAACAATAGCTATCATACGAGCATTCAATGTGCACCATTCGAAGCTCTATATGGCAGAAAGTGCCGATCACCGGTCTGTTGGACCGAGATTGGTGACTCACAGGTCGTAGGACCAGAACTCATTCAGGAAACATCAGACAAGATCACAATCATTCAGTCACGGCTTAAGGCCGCACGAGATCGGCAGAAGAGTTATGCTGATCGTCGTCGGAAATCGCTTGAGTTTCAAGTCGGTGACCGAGTCTTACTCAAAGTTTCTCCCTGGAAAGGCGTTGTCCGATTCGGGAAGAAAGGGAAACTTGCACCAAGGTACGTTGGACCTTTTGAGATCCTGGAACGGATTGGTCCCGTAGCCTACAAACTCAAACTTCCAGTGGAGCTAAGCAATGTTCATGATACTTTTCATGTATCAAATCTTAAGAAATGCTTGGCGGATCATGATGTTCAGATTCCACTGGAAGACATACAGATTCAGAACAACATGCAATTCATTGAACGTCCAGTTGAGATCATGGATCATGGGGTCAAGAAACTTAAACGCAGCCGTATCCCGATCGTGAAAGTGCGATGGGAGGGCAAACGCGGTGCTGAGTTCACCTGGGAACGTGAAGACCAGATGAAGCTTAAGTACCCTCATCTTTTTACAGTACCTTCGGCTAGTTAATTTCGGGACGAAATTCCCTTAACTAGGGGAGACTGTAACATTTGTGCATATAGTCATGTAGTTGTAAACAGTGTTAGAACAGTGTATGTTCAGTTTCAGTTCAATCAATGTGTTTCAGTATGTTCATAATGTGTGCTTGTGTGTTACAGGATCTTTGTAGTCAGAAAACAAGTATTTATTATTTATTTACAGTCGATTACACTAGGCAAGAGCAGTAACTGGTTATATCGAAACAGTGGTGGGCAGCGAGAGTGAGCCCTATATATATACTGCGTTCGGTGTAACAGGTTAGTGTTAGTGCGTAGTGTCGAGACGAATATTATGACAATTAATTAATTCAACCAAGATCGTAATCTGTAAGCGAGACTGAGTATAGTTATGGGTGACGATCCATAATAGTACGAATGTTGAACTTATAATTACGATTAAACATCTCTAAATATTTTAATACGATCGGAAAACGTACGCGATTGCGGGTATACACGTAAATTGTGAATGTTTAACGATCCGACAACACACGAAGAGTAAAAATAATTAAATTAATTATTTTATATTTTTACAATTTTGAAACTCATCATTTAAATGAGTTTAACATCTTTTTTTATTTAAAACCGCGTAAACTACGCGTTACGTTCCGGAAACGCGAACCGAGCGACCGAAACGGACCCGAATACCACACGGGCTATAAAAGCCTTGAAGAAGACCATTTTCTTCATTAAATTCAGCCAACAACCTCATTTCTCTCTCAAACTCGCGAACCCTCTCTCTATCTAGAAAACCAAGCTTTAAACGATCGTATGTCACTCGTTACTCAACGGATTTGGGTGTTCTCGGTGTCCACGCGAAGCTCTCGACATCCTCTACAAGAAAGTACAAGAATATCGCAGTTTCATCCAGCCAATCTCGAGGTAATGATGTTTGAAAAACCACGAAAATAGGGTTTTCATTGTTGTTTTTGTTCAAACTCGATAAACCGCCGGTTCTAGCACCCCTTCTCCATTTTCGCACCTGTAGTAACACCCTACGATGTTAGAATATCATAGATCGTGGTCTGGAATCGACTGAACAAGATGATGATGATGGAGTTCTTACAGGTTCGTCGAAGGTTCGAGGGTCGAACCCTAAAACAGCATATGGCCGAACCCTCGTGGACATAACGAACCTTCTGGTTCGTTGGATGGTCAGCCGAACCCTGGGGTCTTCACGAACCGGTGATGAGTTTTCATGCTGCCCACGAACCCTTCTAGTCGAACCCTAGACGAACCATGCACGTTGTCATGATCAACGAACCCATGCAGATTCTTTCACGAACCATTGGTCATCCTCAGCCGAAGCCTCATGCTACGAACCCTGTACAGATCCCACGAGCCTTCGCGAACCATTGATGATCAACAAGTTGCTGCGAACCTTGCATGGTTCGTTGGTAGTGACCGAACCTTCAGACATGTAGCCGGTCGAACCCTGATGATCTACGAACCTGCATGGCTCCACTTTAGCCGAACCATGTGGGATACCTTGGCCAAACCCTTGACCATCATATCAGACGAACCTTGGGCTAAAACCTCAAAGGGTTCGCTGCCCAAATGGCAGCCCACTTTCTTTTCGGCCCAACCTAAACCATACCCGGCCCAATTCCATTTACAACTTGGCCCGTAGACTTAAACCATGTACACTTGAGATAGCTCGGTCCATTAGGGGCTTTAAGTTGGCCCAATATGATCTTGGGTATTCTACATGGTCCATAAACAAGTTTGTTGGCCTAATAGCACATTCAATTGGGCCATGGCCTTGTTAAGCCCCATGGTTTATGGGTTTAAGGCCCAATTGTGTTGGCCTTGCTTATGATATTGTGAATTGATCACTAAGAGGTTAAGTGACAACTTAACATAATCAAGAGATCAATTCATAATCACAATGACTTGAAAACAATTGAACATCTTTTCACAACAAATGGTAATCAATGGCTATCAAATTCATAAACAATTATCATTTATGCATAAGAATTATGCATCAAAGAGCATTTCATAAGTTTCTTGGACCCATGATCAATCAAATGACTCAAATCATAACATTCAAGTTTTCACAACAATCATAATCAAGAGAACACAAGTCAATCAATGAATCAAGTTATACAATTATAAATCCTATATCTTATGTATGATTACAATGTTATAGGAACAAGTTAGAAGTCCTGTTTGCTACTTGCTAACTGTTTTAGTTCAGAGTCTACTGCAGACAGGTGAGAACTTTAGCCCCTCTTTTTACTGTTTTATAACTGTTTTGGGGTGGAACATGTGATCAAAACCACTATTTCAATCTTGTTTCATTGCACAGATTATGTGCATTCATAAACATTACAGGTTTATCTTATGAATCCAAGTGATTCTTCAACTGTTTAAGGAATGTTGTCAACTGTTTTAAAAGAATTATTTACCATTAAACCCTTATTACTAAAAAGGATTTTATAATGTTTTCTTGAAATGTTTTATAACAGTCTCACTCAAATGTTCTTTTAAAGGATTTTACAAACCCTTTTGTTATAAACCTTGTTATTACACAAGGTCATCACATCATGGTATTCAAAACAAGTGGTTCACAACATGGTATCCAAATCAAGTGGTTCAAAACATGGTATTCAAATTCATTGGTTCAAAACATGGTATACAAGTTCATTGGTTCAAAACATGGTATTCAAATTCATTGGTTCAAAACATGGTATTTAAGTTCATTGGTTCAAAACATGGTATTCAAGTCAAGTTGTTCACAACATGGTATTCAAATCAAGAGATTCATTTCATGTTACATAAACAAAGGATTCAACTCGTGGAGTTAAATCCAGGTTTTCAATAAGACATTAACACATCCGGTTAAAGTAAGATTCAGAAAACATGGTGTCCATTGTTGTAAACAAACTTATAAACCCATCAAGTAATCATATTCATTAGCGTTAGTACTGGGTGATCACAACAAGGGAAAGCGGACACATACATTGGGGCAGGCCGATTGCTGCAGTTAGTTTTTAAATCTGTTTTATAAACTAACTGCAGATTTCGGTTACATATGGTTTATTCAAAACTGTTGACATATTATCTAACTCCAAACGTGGTTTGGGACTTGATAGTAAATGTTGACTCATGTGCAAACAGTGATTGGACTGTTTACACTCATTTTCTTACTTGATGTTAGTTTGGGTTGCAGCTCATCCGTGTGAATCTTATGATGCTTTAACTTACCTATGTCTTATATCATATACTCATGTTTACAAATGCTTAAACCTATTGTTCTCACCAACTACGTCTGTAGTTGACAGTTACTTTTCATGTGTTACAGGTAATCAGGTTTAAGACGATCTCAGGGACAACTAAGGAGACCATTCTAAGATAGAACAAGATGAAGAAACATGCTAGGATGGAATAGAAACTCACTAAATCCTAAATGTTTAATTGTCTTGTTTGGAGTCTTATTTTGTAAACTATATTTTGGGTCTGTGGTTGTCCTACTTTTGGTAGATAGATTGTCTGTAACTAATCAACTGTCTAAACATTATGAAATGTAGTAATCCATTGTGGTTGTTCTTATTCAATACTTGTGCATGATTCAACTGATCATACGTCACCGCGCCGTGGATTCCGCACGCGGCGCAGGGGTGTGACATCCTCTAACTGGTGTCCTAGTCCAAAAGTAATAACTCCTTAGTTGACCTGTTCATCACCTCAGAAGTCATGCAAAAATAAAGTCAACACATGGTTGGTGAGTTCATGTAATTTTATAAAAATGAGTTTGAATAACCTTTGAATGACAACCTTAACCTCTCTATTAACCACCTATACCATCCAGTTCAGTATGCTTATATATAGGGCATATGTAGGGTCGAACTTACCGCCCGCCCAGCCACCGTCCCACCACTTACCAAACCACATGATATATTGTTCATGGTGATAATTAAGCGTTTCATCCCACTTCTTTGATTCCATAACCTTTGATTCTTAGCATTTGATTACCATGAAAATGTTTACCTTGATCCCCCGAAATGACACCCTTAACCTCATCAACAACCACCTATGCTATCCAATCAAGTACGCTTATATATAGGCAATATGTAGGGGACAAGCCCCAGCCACCGTCCACCACATACCGGACTGCTTAGCATATTGTTGTTAATGATAATTAAGCGTTTCACTCCATTCACCTTCAATTTAGATTTTGACTTCCACAAATAGATTTACCTTTGATCTCTTGAGTTCACCATGTATTCATGATTACCCCAAAGCATTTGTAGATATATAATATTAAATGACTAATTAAATTAATAACTAAACATTTAAATACAACTAAGACTTGATGACTGGGCCTTATTTAACTCAATCAGTTAGACTTAGTTGTTGGTGGTTGTCCAAGTTGTACCCTCTCACACGTGACCCATATCAGGCATGACCCACAAGGAGTCTACCTGTATGTGTCAGGACTTTAATGATGCCCATATCAGCTTGACCCATTGGTCTACTGTACATGCCGGGACTTTAAGGATATCCTTTGATTCTTGATCTTCTTTGATTCTCCTGATTTTGATTTGTTTAATAGTTTCCGTTATTGCCCATATAGCTTGACTACAAGAGTCTACTATTTATGCTGGGACTTTCCGTGTGTTACATGTGGTCTTTATTTACATACAACTGACATCCACCTTAACTTAAGCATTAATGATTTCATTATTTCCATGATTCACACACGGTTATGATTCCCATGATTCACCTGATTCTCTTGATTCTGATACTTTGATTTCCATGATTCCACAATGATTATAGATTCTTGTTTGTGGTTTATGTATCTTCAGTACCTGATTCGTTTTAAAAGAATTCGAATACGATAAGTATGTATAAAAGTCGTCATATCTAGGGTTTGGTCTCGGTGTGCAACTAAGTGTCCTTTGTTACTAATGTGCTTCTAAGATCTCATCTAACTAGTCTAACTCAAATACCCATTTGTAACCCTAACCCCATGATTTATCATTATAAGTTCTTAATCAACATGTTTTTAAGTTTTAATTTACTTTAAGTTAAACATTAAGTTAAAATAATTTATTTTAATTAATTAAAACTTATAAATCATCCTCTTTTATTAACACATGATTAATTTAAGAAGGATGAAGTTACTCGTGATGGGCTTGGGTTAAGCCCATTGGGTTAACCTTGGGCCCATTAGTGGCTTTTGATCATCCATGGCTTTAAACTATGGTCCTTGACCCTTATAGAGTCTCAAGTGTTTTCAACTCAAATTATATGAATACTTTATATATAATTATTTGTATGATCTAGAACCCATCTTTCTTTGAAACCCTAATCCTTTGTTTCTTTTAATGAACCCATACACATGCACAAAATTCCCATGCATGGATTACCCACCTATTCTTAATTTATACATCACATTGTTTAACCCATGTTGGCCCTTAAAAGTTAAGCATTGATTTTATATAAGGGAAACCCTAACTGGTCCCCTCATGCATGCCTACTCACGAGGTCATCCCATGCATGCAAGTTACGTGGTCCAATTCCCATTCGAAACTTAAGTTCGTAGTCCCATTGCTAGGCCAAGGGTAATAGGTTCGCTGCCCATGAAAAATTAATCATATGATTCGACTAACTCAAAGAGAAGGTCTTAGGTTCGCTGCCTTAAGAAGAGTTTTATGTGGTCTAGGGTTCGGCTGCCATAAGGTTCGGCCTCAGGTAGGGTTCGGCACTGTCTTGGTTCATTGATTAAAGGTTCGTCACCCTAGGGTTCGGCTAACTCATTAGGTTCGCCCTAATCAGGTTCGTGGGTCAAGGGTTCGGTTGAGTCAAGGGTTCGGCCAAGAATTGGGTTCGTTGATCAAAGGTTCGCCTGAGGGGAGGGTTCGTCTCTGATCCCTGGTTGATGTCAACAGGTTCGGCTACCTGTATAGAGGTTCGGCCGCTTAGTTTTAGTTCACGAACCAGCAGCATCATCTTCCCCATCGATCTAAATATGTTACAGATTAGTTCCTAAAGCTTCCTAGTCGTTCATAAGTGTTTATCTAAGTGTTTTCGAAGTTTTGTATCGGTTAGAACAACAACAAACTAAAGTGGTCGTTATACACACTAACACCGAGTATAAACTAGAATTTTACCTCGAAAATAACGGGGGAAAGCTTA
Organism: Mikania micrantha; assembly: GCA_009363875.1. Taxonomy (NCBI): domain Eukaryota; kingdom Viridiplantae; phylum Streptophyta; class Magnoliopsida; order Asterales; family Asteraceae; genus Mikania; species Mikania micrantha. The sequence continues at coordinate 84,885,163 of CM018693.1, forward strand.
GATCTCCTGTACTTTCTTGATCTACTGAGGATTGTGGTCGTTTTGACACCAAAAGCACTTGGAATGGTTTAGAATTGGATGAGATCTTCTAGAGTGAAGGTAGAGAGAGAGATTCTAGAGAGAGAGAGATACAAAAATTATGAGAGAGAGGAGGTAGTTGTGGTGTAAATGAGGAATTAAAAGCCTCATTAAAAGCTTCCACATACCCGGTTGTTCGGTCTCGTTCGGTTTCGCGTAAAATGCCGGTTATTCGTAGTTTTCGTAACGAAATGACTCGGTCTTAACATATGATTTATAAAATGATTTTAGGTGGTTATTGCTAGTAAATTAACTAAATATCTTTTGTTTATTTAAATTTTCAGAAATATTTAATTACTGTTTAAAATCGAATCGTACCGTCGTCGCGCGTAGTCGTTCGAATCGTCACCCGTACGAACACGACGATAACTATACTTTTCAATATTGATTTCTAATTATCGGATATCATTCAGAACGTTAATCTTTCATATATTCGTATAGATCGTCACCTATACGAATAACCCGTTGATTTAGCATTCACGTAACGACATCCGTGTGTTTTGTTCTGTAAAGCCTCACATACGTTTATACATAATAAAATCCTAACAAATAATCACATGATGCTTCTGTATTGTAAGATAATTATCTGACTGATGAACCATAGTTCTGAATTTTGTTTCTCTGAAATGATTCTGAATTTGCTTTTTGATAACACAAACTGATAATGATATATGATATAAACATGACATAAAATGAAACACGTATAGTTCGTACCTAATTTCTGTTCATGGCACTGTTGAGATCACTGTTCCGGTACGATTCTGGCACTGATGTTACAGTCTCCCCTTGTTAGAGAAATTTCGTCCCGAAATTTAAGAGTCGTTATCAGGTACGGCTTCCTCTGTAGACATTTAGGGATACTTGGACTTCATGTGATCTTCTCGTTCCCAAGTAAACTCAGGTCCGCGCTTTGAGTTCCATCGAACCTTTACAATCGGAAAACGGCTTCGCCTCAGTTGTTTAACTTTGCGATCCATAATCTCTAAAGGTTCTTCAATAAAATGCAATTGTTCATCCACTTGAATTTCTTCGATCGGAATGACGAGTGACTCGTCAGCAAAGCATTTCTTTAGGTTTGAGACATGAAACACGTCATGCACACCACTGAGTTCATCTGGTAATCTCAGTCTATACGCCACAGGACCAATACGCTCGATGATCTCGAACGGTCCCACGTATCGTGGCGCTAAATTTCCTTTCTTTCCAAAACGTACTACACCTTTCCATGGGGATACCTTCAACATGACCCGGTCTCCCACTTGGAACTCTAACAGCTTGCGCCGTTTGTTGTCGTAGCTCTTTTGTCTGCTTCTAGTAGCTTGTAACCTTCATTGAATCTGGGCAATCTTATCAGTGGTTTCCTGAATAAGCTCTGGCCCAGTTATTCTATTGTCTCCCACTTCAGTCCAACAGATCGGTGACCGACATTTTCGACCATAAAGAGCCTCGAATGGTGCGCATCCGATGCTACTATGGTAACTGTTGTTGTAGGAGAATTCAATCAGTGGCAAATGAGAATCCCAATTTCCACCGAAATCCAACACACAGGTTCTCAGCATGTCCTCTAGGGTCTGACTCGTACGTTCACTTTGACCGTCCGTTTGTGGATGGTAAGCTGTACTCAGGTTTAAGTGCGACCCTAGAGATTTCTGTAATGATTGCCAAAACATTGTTGTGAATCTGCTGTCTCTATCCGATATAATAGACAATGGCACACCATGACGTACCACTATCTCGTTAATGTACAGTATTGCCAGTTTATCCATCGTGAAGGTCTCACGCATTGGCAAGAAATGAGCAGATTTTGTCAAACGATCAATGATAACCCAAATCGTATCATGACCACTTGAAGTGCGGGGTAGCTTGGAAATGAAATCCATAGCTATTTGTCCCCACTTCCAGAGCGGAATCTCAGGCTGTTCCAGTAAACCGGACGGTTTCTAGTGTTCCGCCTTCACTTTCGCACATGTAAGACATCGACCGACGTACTCGACTATGTCTTTCTTCATTCCCGGCCACCAATAAAATCCACGCAAATGTTGGTACATTTTATCAGTGCCCGGATGCACAGAGTATTTAGTCTTGTGTTCTTCATCGAAGATAAGTCTTCTCAATACGTCTACCGCCGGAATCCATATGCGATCCTGGTAGTAGATCACTCCAGCAGGCTTAGTCTCAAATTGTTTCTCTGCTCCGCAGTCAAGTTCTTTCTTCAAGTTTCCTCGATCAACTGACTCTTGTTGTGCCTGAATGATCTTGTCATGTAAGCTGGTCTGCACAGTCATTCACATTGCTCTAACTCGCAAGGGTTTGACTCGCTCCTTCCGGCTCAAGGCAACAGCTTCAACGTTCGCCTTTCTTGGATGGTACTTGATCACACAATCGTAATCATTCAGTAGTTCAACCCAACGTTGCTGTCGCATGTTGAGCTCCTTCTGATCAAAGATATGTTGCAGACTCTTGTGATTAGTGAATATGGTACACTTGGTGCCATATAAATAATGTCTCCAAATATTCAATGCGAAGATTACAGCTCCCAGTTCCAGATCATGGGTAATGTAATTCTTCTCATGAATCATCAACTGTCTTGATGCATAAGTGATGACTTTGTCCCGTTGCATTAGTACACAACCAAGTCCCTAATGGGAGGCATCACAATAAACAACAAAGTCATCACAACCTTCTGGAAGCGATAGGAATGTAGCATCACATAACTTCTGTTTCAATGTCTGAAGAGCATCCTCTTGTTTCTGCTCCCAAACAAACAGTTCACTTTTCTGAGTTAGTTTCGTGAGAGGCAAGGCTATCTTAGAAAAGTTTGAGATAAACCTTTTGTACTAACCTGCCAATCCCAGAAAAAACCGTATCTCCGTTGGTGTCTTTGGAGTATCCTAGTTCTTTATCACCTCGATCTTGGCAGGATCTACGTGTATTCCTTCGCTGTTGACTACATGACCCAAAAATTGAACTTCTCTTAGCCAAAATTCACACTTAGGGAATTTGGCATAAAGTTTTTCTTCTTTCAACAGCTCCAAGATCTTTCTGAGATGTTGCTCGTGTTCCGTTTTGCTCTTTGAATAAATCAGTATGTCATTGATAAAGACAATGACAAACTGATCCAGATATGGCTTGCACACTCGGTTCATGAGATCCATGAAAACCGCTGGTGCATTTGTCAATCCGAAGGCATCACCATGAATTCGTAATGCCCGTATCTGGTTCAGAACGCCATCTTCGGTATGTCTTCATCTTGAACTCTAAGTTGGTGATATCCGGACTGCAGATCAATCTTCAAAAAATAATGAGCTCCTTGCAGCTGGTCAAACAAGTCATCAATCCTCGGTAATGGATACCGATTCTTAATAGTTAGTTTGTTCAACTGTCGGTAGTCGATGCACATCCGAAACGATTCGTCTTTCTTCTTCACGAACAAGACCGGAGCTCCCCAAGGTGAGTAGCTCGGTCTGATGAAACCTTTATCAAGTAGCTCCTGTAACTGGTTTGACAATTCCTGCATCTCCGAAGGTGCTAACCTGTAAGGAGATTTAGCAACAGGAGTTGCTCCAGAAACTAAGTCAATTCAGAACTCTACCGGTCGCGCTGGTGGCAAACCGGGTAGGTCTTCAGGAAATACTTCCGGATACTCTTTCACTACTGGTACGTCTTGAATCTTTTTCTTGTCCTTCTCCTTTTCCACCACATGAGCCAGGAACGCTACGCACTGCTTCTGTAGACACTTACGCGCCTTTATGCAAGAGATGATTTTGACACTTTGTTTTGCTTGATCCCCTCTAAATTCCAATATGCGATCATTCGGCAATGGAACTCGAAGCTGCTTTTCAGAACAGATGACTTCCACTCTATTAGATGAAAGCCAATCAATTCCAACAATGATGTCGAAACTACCCAACTCCATCGGTATCAAATCGTTGGTGAATGTATGACCATTAAGTGTCAATGGACAATTCCTGTATACTGTGCTAACTGTGATCTGTTTCCCGTTAGCTACTTCTATGATATAAGGGGAATCTAACTGTTCCTCTATAGAATCTAGTTGGCATGCAAAATCGGTAGAGATAAAACTCTGATCCGCACCAGTGTCAAATAAAATAGATGCATAAAAGTCATATAAGAGAAATGTACCAGTGACCACATTTGGGTCTTGGCGTGCAGCTGGAGCTCCTATAGCAAAAGCTCGTCCACGGGGTGCTGCAACTGTCTGAGGTGCCTTCTTCTGGCAGTTCTTTGCAAAGTGGCCTTGTTCGCCACAGTTATAGCATCCACCGTTGTTTTGGTTGTTGGGTGGAGGGAGAGCTAAAACATCATTGTTGACTGCTTGGTTTGGTGTCATCCGGCATTGCTGGACCCAGTGTCCATTTCTTCCACATCCCGTGCAATGACGGCATTGATGGTTAGCAGCATGATGATACTGGCACTTAGCACACAAAGGGCGTGGACCAGTATATGGCTTCTTATGCACGTTCTGCGGTCCCATGGCTACTTGGTTGAGGGAAGTAGCCATTGTGTAGTTCTTGATGAGTTTCTGCTTCTTCTTCGGGTGCTGGTGATGATGAGGTTTCTTGGAAGACTCTTCCTTTCTCTTGCCAGGATCAGCCTCTTTCTTCAAAGTACCTGAGGCTACCATCAGATCAGTGAGTTTCCCAGACAAACTCACAGCAGACTCCACAGTAACAGGGTTTGCTACAACAACTAAACCCTGAATGCAGGCAGGAAGTCCACCTACATATCGATCAATCCTCTTCTCCAAAGTTGGTACCATATCTGGCACCAAAGCAACCATCTCGTGGTAACGAGTAGTATATCCCATGTGGTCTGCCCCTTTCATCACATGGTTTGACAGCTCAGCTTCCAGTTTTTGCAACTCGTTCTTGGGGCAGAATTCAGTTCTTAGCAGGGTCTGGAAATCTTCCCACGCCATTGCCATAGCTTCTTCTCTTCCTCTTGCTTGGATCTGCGTGTTCCATCAAGTCCAGGCTCGCTTGTTGAACGTTCTAGCAGAATAACGAACCTTGTGGTGCTCCGGACAACTGCATAGGTCTAGAGTAGTCTCAATCTTCTCTATCCATTGGATCAGACCAACGGATCCCTCAGTGCCACTGAAACTGGGCAGCTTACAACCTACAAATGACTTGTAGGAGTAATGCAATGTATTGCCAGTGTTCCCACTAGCTTCTCCTGATGAGTTCAATGTGTTGTGGTTGTCATTCCGGATACGGTTGAGCATATCCGGTATCACTTCCTTCAGCTGGTTAGTCAGTTGACTGCTTAGTAAAGTTGCCAAAGCAATAGTAGCAGGATCCAGTATCTGAGTTGCGTTCGGGTTTGGAGGTGGAATGAGTGGAGGAGGAGGTGGAGGAGGTAGAGGTGAATCAGCTGGTGACGGCGTTGATGAATGTGGAGCCAAATCTTACGGTGGTGGAGGTAACAAGGGAGGTAGTCTTCGTGGCGGCATTCTGATCATAACCAAAAGAATATTGGTTAGTGCAGAGATCGAATGTAGAAGACACTATGTAAATAAAATCTTAAGTCCTATGTTCTCTACACGCAGGGTCCCTAGGTTATAGTCTAGGCCAAACTGTTTAAATAAGTGACCTATATTTCACTATAACCATGGCTCTGATACCAATCTGTCACACCCCGAGACGGCGGGTTGGATCGAATTCCCTGTCGGGCGGAAGGTTCCCGGGTCGCGATATCGTGAGTGATAATCGGAATGATCAGATTTTTTACATTGCACATGATATATATAAATAAGAAACTGCTAAATGAAAATAGAATTACAAAGCTAAATTACATCAGTTTAGTTCATAATTTCACAATGTAAATCTACTATCAACATCATAAGTCTTCAATCTTGAATCTGCACAAGATATACAAAATAATCTGTGAAACGATGTTTCAAAAATATACAGGTCCAAAAAGCTAGGTCCTCTAACTGGTATCCTAGTCCAAAAGTAATAACTCCTTAGTTGACTTGTTCGTCACCTGAGAAGTGATGCACAAATAAAGTCAACACATGGTTGGTGAATTCATGTAGTTTTATAAAAATGAGTTTGAATAACCTTTGAATGACAACCTTAACCTCACCATAACCACCTATACCATCCAGTTCAGTATGCTTATATATAGGGCATATGTAGGGTCGAACTTACTGGCCGCCCAGCCACCGTCCCACCACATACCAAACCACATGATATATTGTTCCTGGTGATAATTAAGCGTTTCATCCCACTTCTTTGATTCCATAACGTTTGATTCTTAGCATTTGATTACCCAGAAAATGTTTACCTTGATCCCCCGAAATGACAACCTTAACCTCATCAACAACCACCTATGCTATCCAATCAAGTATGCTTATATATAGGACATATGTAGGGGACAAGCCCCAGCCACCGTCCCACCACATACTGGACTGCTTAGCATATTTTTGTTAATGATAATTAAGCGTTTCACTCCATTCACCTTCAATTTAGATTTTGACTTCGACAAATAGATTCACCTTTGATCTCTTGAGTTCACCATGTATTCATGATTACCCCAAAGCATTTGTAGATATATAATATTAAATGAGTAATTAAATTAATAACTAAACATTTAAATACAACTAGGACATGATGACTGGGCCTTATTTGACTCAATCAATTACACTTAATTGTTGGTGGTTGTCCAAGTTGTACCCTCTCACACGTGGCCCATATCAGGCATAACCCACAAGGAGTCTACCAGTATGTGTCGGGACTTTAATGATGCCCATATCAGCTTGACCCATTGGTCTACTGTACATGCCGGGACTTTAAGGATATCATTTGATTCTTGATCTTCTTTGATTCTCCTGATTTTGATTTGTTTAATAGTTCCGTTATTGCCCATATAGCTTGACTACAAGAGTCTACTATTTATGCCGGGACTTTTCGTGTGTTACACGTGGTCTTGATTTAAATACGACTGACATCCACCTTAACTTAAGCATTAATGATTTCATTATTTCCATGATTCACACGCGGTTATGATTCCCATGATTCACTTGGTTCTCTTGATTCTGATCTTTTGATTTCCATGATTCCACAATGATTATAGATTCTTGTTTAGGATCCTTAGTTAACTGATCACATAATAGACTAGATACCAATACATTTGATCTTTAGCTTTAGTTCTTTGATTTCACTTTGAGTTTATATTCTGGAATTTGAACTCAATGGACTAAGGGTTTGTTTAGAGTTTAGAATTAAGGTATTACTCATAGGAGTAATTAATTAACTTGATAGTTCAATCTGCATAACAATTACCTAGACAGGAGTCTAGGAGTATAATAAACATATATAAAGCATGTAATAAGTAAAAGCATATACGTAAAATAGTTTAAATAAAAAGATTTACACATGCTTCTCAGCCCTGCGTTTGAAAACAAAAATGTTTAGAAAAAGGGGCAATGAACTCACCTGTTTTGCTGCGCAAATGATTTATCACAAAATGCGCGCTCGTTGTTTGTGGTTTATGTATCTTCAGTACCTGTTCCTTTTAAAAGAATTCGAATACGATAAGTATGTATAACAGTCGTCATATCTAGGGTTTGGTCTCGGTGTGCAACTAAGTGTCCTTTGTTACTAACGTGCTTCTAAGATTTCATCTAACTAGTCTAACTCAAATACCCATTTGTAACCCTAACCCCATGATTTATCATTATAAGTTCTTAATCAACATGTTTTTAAATTTTAATTTACTTTAAGTTAAACATTAATTTAAAATCATTTATTTTAATTAATTAAAACTTATAAATCATCTTCTTTTATTAACACATGATTAATTTAAGAAGGATGAAGTTACTCGTGATGGGCTTGGGTTAAGCCCATTGGGTTAACCTTGGGCCCATTAGTGGCTTTTAATCATCCATGGCCTTAAACTCTGGTCCTTGACGCTTATAGAGTCTCAAGTGTTTTGAACTCAAATTATATGAATACTTTATATATAATTATTTGTATGATCTAGAACCCATCTTTCTTTGAAACCCTAATCCTTTCTTTCTTTTAATGAACCCATGCACATGCACAAAATTCCCATGCATGGATTACCCACCAATTCTTAATTTATACATCACATTGTTTAACCCATGTTGGCCCTTAGAAGTTAAGCATTGATTTTATATAAAGGAAACCCTAATTGGTCCCCTCATGCATGCCTACTCACGAGGTCATCCCATGCATGCAAGTTACGTGGTCCAATTCCCATTCGAAACTTAGGTTCGTAGTCCCATTGCTTGGCCAAGGGTAATAGGTTCGCTGCCCATGAAAAATTAATCATAAGATTCGGCTAACTCAAAGAGAAGGTCTTAGGTTCGCTGCCTTAAGAAGAGTTTTATGTGGTCTAGGGTTCGGCTGCCATAAGGTTCGGCCTCAGGTAGGGTTCGGCACTGTCTTGGTTCACTGATCAAAGGTTCGTCACCCTAGGGTTCAGCTAACACATTAGGTTCGTCCTTATCAGGTTCGTGGCTATCAGGTTCGTGGGTCAAGGTTCGGTTGAGTCAAGGGTTCGGCCAAGAATTGGGTTCGTTGATCAACGGTTCGCCTGAGGGGAGGGTTCGGCTCTGGTCCCTTGTTGATGTCAACAGGTTCGGCTACCTGTATAGAGGTTCGGCCGATAGGTTTTAGTTCACGAACCAGCAGCATCATCTTCTCCATCGATCTAAATCTGTTACAGATTAGTTCCTAAAGCTTCCTAGTCGTTTATAAGTGTTTATCTAAGTGTTTTCGAAGTGTTGTATCGGTTAGAACAACAACAAACTAAAGGGGTCGTTATTCACACCAACACCGAATATAAACTAGAATTTTACCTCGAAAATAACGGGGGAAAGCTTAGATCTCCTGTACTTTCTTGATCTACTGAGGATTGTGGTCGTTTTGACACCAAAAGCACTTGGAATGGTTTAGAATTGGATGAGATCTTCTAGAGAGAAGGTAGAGAGAGAGATTCTAGAGAGAGAGATACGAAAATTATGAGAGAGAGGAGGTAGTTGTGGTGTAAATGAGGAATTAAAATCCTCATTAAAAGCTTCCACATACCCGGTTGTTCGGTCTCGTTCGGTTTCGCGTAAAATGCCAGTTATTCGTAGTTTTCGTAACGAAACGACTCGGTCTTAACATAAGATTTATAAAATGATTTTTGGTGGTTATTACTAGTAAATTAACTAAATATCTTTTGTTTATTTAAAATTTTTAGAAATATTTAATTACCGTTTAAATCGAATCGTACAGTCGTCGCGCTTATTCGTTCGAATCGTCACCCGTACGAGCACGACGATAACTATACTTTTCATTATTGATTTCTAATTATCGGATATCATTCAGAACGTTAAACTTTAAGATACATTCGTACAAATCGTCACCTATACGAATAACCCGTTGATTTAGCATTCATGTAACGACATCCGTGTGTTTTGTTCTGTAAAGCCTCACATACGTTTATACATAATAAAATCCTAACAAATAATCACATGATGGTTCTGTATTGTCAAATAATTATCTGACTGATGAACCATAGTTCTGAACTTTGTTTCTCTGAAATGATTCTGAATTTGCTATTTGATAACACAAACTGATAATGATATATGATATAAACACGACATAAAATGAAACACGTATAGTTCGTACCTGATTACTATTCATGGCACTGTTGAGATCACTGTTCCGGTACGATTCCGGCACTTATGTTACACTCGGTTCGCGTTTTTGTTGCGTTTTCGGAAAGGAACCCGTGTGATTTACGAAATTAACTAAAAAGAATTTATTTTCTGTGGTTGTTATTCCTAATAAATGTTTTGTATTTGTTTTCCTTATTTTATTATCGTTCGAATAGTTTATCGATTTCGTATCGTTAGATCGCGTCACCTTCGCGCGTATTTGTTCGAATCGTCACTCGAACGAACATGACGATGGTTTCACTTTCTGATTCTTGTTTTCTACTTTTCATTCATCATTTCAAAACATTAAACTCACAGATATGTTTGTTTGAATCGTCGTCCATGCAAACACACTGTCAGTTCGTTATTCTGAAGCAATACTGCCCTTGTGCTTTGATTTGTGTTTCCTCACTGACAGACTCAACTAAACCTCCTGTTTTCACATTGATAACTTGATTTCATCTTATTTCCATACTGAGTCATCAGCCATCTGATTCATGTCATCTGTGGATATCAGATCGCAACCGATATGTTCTTGTCGTTTGTTTGTACACTGTTGTTTCTCTTGATTCGTTGTATTAAATGTACTTAGGTTTTCACCTAAATACTTACAACTGTTGTTCATCATGAATTGTTGTACTTAAAGTATTTAAGTTTTCACTTAAACATGCACAACCGTTACTTGTAATCTGAGGTTTGTTATCATGCACACTGTTTACACATTGTATTTACACATAGTAAATAGTGAAAGTATACGTACCGTACGGACTTGCCGAACGTTCAGGTACTGGATGTCACAGTCTCCCCTTGTTAAAGAAATTTCATTCCGAAATTTAAGCAACATTGTCGGGCACTACTTCTTCAAACAGGTGGGGATACTTTGTCTTCATGTGATCCTCACACTCCCAGGTAAATTCTGGTCCGCGCTAGGAGTTCCAACGAACCTTTACAATAGGGATACGGCTTCGCTTCAATCTATTGACTTCACAATCGATAATCTCTACAGGTTCTTCAATGAAATGTAGTTGTTCATCAACTTGTATCTCTTCCAATGGTATAATCAATGATTCATCAGCGAGACATCTCTTGAAGTTTGATACATGAAATACATCGTGTACTCCACTGAGTTCATCAGGGAGTCTGAGTCTGTATGCCACAGGACCTATACGTTGAGATATCTCAAACGGTCCGACATACCTTGGTGCTAGTTTACCTTTAGCCCCAAAACGAACCACGCCTTTCCTCAGGGACACTTTCAACATGACTCGGTCACCCACTTGGAATTCCAAAGGCTTTCGCCGTTTGTCTGCGTAACTCTTTTGGCGACTACGTGTTGCTTGTAATCTCTTTTGTATCTGGGCTATCTTATCAGTAGTATCCTGAATAAGTTCAGGCCCAGTAATTCTGTTGTCCCCCACTTTGGTCCAACAAATTCGAGACCGACATTTTATACCATATAGTGCTTCAAACGGAGCACATCCAATACTGCTGTGGCAGCTGTTGTTGTAGGAGAACTCAATGAGTGGTAAGTGTTTATCCCAACTTCCACCGAAATCTAGGATGCATGTCCTCAACATATCCTCTAGGGTTTGAAGTGTTCGCTCACTTTGTCCATCCGTTTGTGGATTATAAGCGGTGTTGAAGTTTACACTTGTCCCTAAGGATTGTTGCAATGATTGCCAGAACCGCGATGTAAATCGACTGTCCCGGTCAGAAATAATAGATAACGGCACACCGTGCCGTACTATTATTTCATTGACATAAAGTCTTGCTAGCTTTTCCATCTTGTAGTTCTCTCTGATCGGCAAGAAGTGTGCGGACTTGGTCAATCGATCAACGATGACCCAAATCGAATCGTGTCCGCTGGAAGTACGGGGTAGCTTGGTAATAAAATCCATAGCTATTTGTTCCCACTTCCGTTGTGGTATCTCTGGTTGTTCCAACAAACCTGACGGTTTTTGGTGTTCAGCTTTGACCTTGGCACATGTGATGCACTTGCTAACATAAATTGCAACATCTTTCTTCATGCCCAGCCACCAGTAAAACGACCTAAGGTCTTGGTACATCTTATCGGCACCGGGATGAATAGAGTATCATGCCTTGTGTGCCTCGTCAAGTATGAGTGTTTGAAGTTCATCTACAGCCGGGATCCAAACACGATCCTGAAAATAGATAACTCCATCTTGTTTTGTCTCAAAATGTTTCTCGACTCCACAATCGAGATCATGTTTCAAATTGTCTCTTGCCATTGCTTCTTGTTGTGCTTGTATGACTTGCTCTCTCAGACTTGTTTGCACGGTCATTCCCATTGCTCGAACGCGCAAGGGCTTGACTCGTTCCTTCCAACTCAAAGCATCTGCAGCCTCATTTGCTTTCCCTGGATGGTATTTGATCACACAATCGTAATCAATCAGGAGCTCAACCCAACGTCTCGGTCTCATGTTAAGCTCTTTTTGATCAAATATGTGCTGCAAACTCTTGTGATCTGTGAAGATAGTGCGTTTGGTACCGTACAGGTAATGTCTCCAAATCTTTAAAGCAAAGACAACAGCTCCCAGTTCTAAGTCATGTGTTGTGTACTTCTTCTCGTGTATCTTCAATTGTCTCGATGCGTAGGCAATAACTTTGTCTCGTTGCATTAAAACGCATCCGAGTCCCTGATGGGAAGCGTCACAGTATACCACAAAGTCATCATTGCCTTCTTGGAGTGTTAAGATTGGAGCATTGCACAATCTTTGTTTTAGTGTTTGAAATGCCTCTTCTTGTTTCTATGTCCACACAAATGGTTCCATCTTCTGTGTGAGTTTGGTGAGAGGCAAGGCTATCTTAGAGAAATTCAAGATGAATCTCCTATTGTAACCTGCCAATCCCAAGAATGATCTGATCTCTGTTGGTGTTGTGGGCACATCCCAGTTCTTGATTGCTTCAATCTTGGCAGGATCCACGTGAATACCATTACTGTTAATCACGTGACCAAAAAACTGAACTTCTCTTAGCCAGAATTCACACTTGGAGAATTTGGCATAGAGTCGTTCATCTTTCAGGAGTTCCAAGACTGTCCTGAGATGTTGTTTATGTTCCTTCTCGCTTCTTGAATAAATCAATATATCATCAATAAAGACGATAACGAACTGATCTAGGTACGGCTTGCACACCCGGTTCATTAAATCCACGAACACTGCCGGTGCGTTCGTCAGTCCGAATGGCATCACCATGAATTCGTAGTGACCGTATCGGGTACGAAATGCCGTCTTGGGTATGTCTTCCTCTTGAATCCGGAGCTGGTGATAACCTAAACGCATGTCTATCTTTGAAAAGTACTAAGCTCCCTGTAACTGATCAAACAAATCATCAATCCTCGGTAACGGGTACCGATTATTGATGGTGAGTTTGTTGAGCTCTCTGTAATCGATGCACATTCTAAAGGATCCATCTTTCTTCTTGACAATGAGAACCGGAGCTCCCCACGGTGAGAAACTCGGTCGAATGAATCCTTTATCGAGTAGCTCTAGTAATTGAATGGACAGCTCCTGCATTTCTGATGGTGCAAGTCTATAAGGAGATTTAGCCACAGGAACCGCTCCCAGAATTAAATCAATTCGGAATTGCACAGATCTCTCTGGAGGCAATCCCGGTAAGTCTTTCACAACCGGTACGTCTTTAATCTTGATTGCTTACTTGTCTTTTTCTACCACGTGAGCTAGGAATGTGATACATTGTTTTTGTAGGTACTTGCGAGCCTTCATACACGATATTATGTTGACGCTGCGGTTTGATTGATCTCTGTGAACTTCCAAGATCTGATTGTTCTCCACTAGAATACGTTATAGCTTTTCGGAACAGATGAACTCAATTCTGTTAAGAGATAGCCAGTCCATTCTGACGATGATATCGAAACTGCCCAGTTCCATTGTTATCAAATCGATGGAAAATGTATGATCGCCAAGTGTTAGTGGGCAATTCGTAAGTACTGTGTCAACCGTTATCTGTTTGTCGTTTGCTATCTCAATAGTATAAGGGGAGTCTAAAGATTCCTCAACATGATTAAGATGGCTAGCAAAATTGGATGAGATAAAACTCTGATCCGCACCATTGCCAAATAATATGGATGTATAAAAGTCAGATAGGAGAAATGTACTTGTGACCACATTCGGGTCTTGTCGAGCAGCAACGGCTCCAATCTGGAAGGCTCTACCCCTTGCTACTTGAGCCCTTGGTTGATTCTTCTTGGGACAATCCCAGGAAAAGTGTCCAGGCTCGCCACAGTTGTAGCAAGACCTGTGATCAGCAGCATTAGTAGTGGGTGCATTGTTGTTCCTGTTCTGGGCTCATGTGCCCCGGCATTGACTTGCCCAATGATTAAACTTCCCGCAGTTAGTGCATTGCCTACACTGGGTGTTTGATGGATGATGTTACTGGCAGCTGTTGCACAAAGGTGCTGTGCCAGTTTAGTGCCTCTTGATCTATAGTGGTGGTGGTTGGTTGATCATCGGTGTCTGAGTGGTCGCAGCAAAGTTCTTGACCACTTTTTGTTTCTTCGCCGGGCGCTTGTCTGGCTTTGTTGAAGTTCCAACCTTTGCTTCCGTTTGCTTCTTCAATGCCCCGGAGGCAACCATTACATCTGTCAATGTCGCTGACAGTGTAACAACCATCTCCATGGTAGTAGGATGGGCAGAAATCGCGTGCCCTTGGATACAAGACGGTAGTCCACCAACATACCGCTATATCCTTTTCTCCAGTGTTGGCACCACGTCCGGTGCCAATATTGCTAACTCGTGGAATCAGGTAGTGTAGGCCAGATGCCTAGCACCAATCATGACGAGGTTGAGCAACTCAGTTTCAACCTTCATCAGCTCGTTTCTCGGGCAAAACTCTGCCCTCAGCATCTTCATGAAATCATCCCATGACATGGACAGAGCCTCATCCCTGCCCCTAGTCTGAACTTGAGCGTTCCACCACGTCAGAGCTCGTTTGTTGAACGAACCCGCATCATACCTCACTCTATGCTGATCAGGACAACCACTGATGTCGAGAGTCGTTTCCATCTTCTTGATCCACCGGATCAATCCGACGGCACCCTCACTGTCACTGAAACTTGGTGGCTTGCTTCTTACAAAATTCTTGTAGGAATAGTCATGATGGTGTCAGGTGTTACCGCTGCCTTCTCCAGAGGAGTTGGCGATGTTGTTACTATTGTTGATGTTGATTCTGTTCATCATGTCTGGTATCACAACCCGCAGTTGACTGGTCAGCAGTGTGGCTAGTGCAATGGTAGCAGGATCCAAATCATCGTTGGGTGGTGGAGGAGGTGGAGGTAAATGAGGAGGTGGAAGTATATGTGGAGGAGAGTCAGGTGGTGTCGGTGTTGAAGAGTGTGGAGCTGAATCTTGTGGTGGTGTTGGCAGTAAAGCTGGTGGTCTTCTTGGCGGCATTCTGATCATAACCGAAAGAAAATCGGTAAGTGCAGTGATCAGACGCAGAAGACACATGCAAATAGAATCCTATGTTGTATGTTCACTACATGAGGGTCCCTAGGTTATAGTCTAGGTCAAACCGTTTAAGTAATATGACCTATATTTCTCTGTAACCATGGCTTTGATACCAATCTGTCACACCCCGAGCCGGCGGGCTGGATCGACTTTCCCGTCGGGCAGAAGGTTCTCGGGGCGCGATATCGCTTGATAATCAAAATGATCAGATTGTTTGCATAGCACATGATATATAATTGAGAAATGCTAATCATGAAAATGATAAAGAATTACAAAGTTAAATTACAGTGTATCGTTCATGATTTAACTAAGTAAATCTATGCAAAAGAATCAATGAGTTTCTATCTTGTAACTATACAAGATCTACAAAAGATGATTCATTGTTTTGTCATTCCAAAAGTATGCTTGACACAAAATGTAGCTAGGTCTTCTAAAAGTCCACTAGCTATGTTCTTGAAATCTGGTGACTAAATCTATTCGTCACCTGAGAAAACATGCATTTAAACAAAGTCAACACTAGGTTGGTGAGTTCATAAGTTTGATAATTGAAATCATTGATTTGTTCACATACACAGTCACAATTTTCATACATGATACTTGTAAGTGTTTGATTCACCCGTTCGCACAATGGCCTCTCCATAGTTATATTTACAAATAGTATTTCATCCTATTAGCTATGCTTATATATAGGGCATATGTAGGGGAACAAGCCCCAGCCAACATCCCACCACATATCTAATAGAACTTAACACCACTTGCGATACAACTATAGATCACCATTTCCATTTCACCTGTTCATCCCATTTGATATTCACCCGTTGCATCATATGTACAATAATATGCTGAGAGGGGTTTAGTTATCAAACCGAAGTATTGATACATCCTCAACGTATTAAGGAAATTAGATTAATTTAATCTGATCCTTGTTATTATTCTATTTCTTGGGGGGTTAATTGTTAATCACTTTTAAGAGTAAGAGTGTTAGTTAACCAATTGATACTTATTCTCAACTTGAAGTGCATAGAGCCTAAAAGGAATCCATTGCAATCCTCACGTAATCAGATTACAATGCATCCGATTTACCTCTACCACTTTGTATTCCCATAGGCCTCAACGAAACTATTACCAGTTTTATGACATGAGAGAAAATAAATTCCTCAGTCTACTAGTCAACAGGAATCGATGGATTAATTACAATTATAACTGCAGATTAATATCACCATGTGTCGCTTTCCAGAACCTGACTGTTCGT
The DNA here is from genome assembly GCA_009363875.1 of Mikania micrantha. Lineage (NCBI taxonomy): Eukaryota > Viridiplantae > Streptophyta > Magnoliopsida > Asterales > Asteraceae > Mikania > Mikania micrantha. The sequence goes on from CM018693.1 coordinate 84,901,676, forward strand.
CGCCCTGTCACCGGTCATATGTTACCGGCCAATGATCAATACAATCAACATACCAGCCCTACAAGCTGGAGGTTTGTCAAACCTATGGTACCACTATGGTATCGTTGGTTTAGTCATGTCAAACTAACTGGTCAGCGATTTGTGTGAGGGACTTACAATGATCAACTTGAATACATGACACATGATTGAAATGATATAATACAGGCAGTTCAATAGTAATCAATTGTATTGTGTTCACCAATGTTGTTTGTTCTCAATGTTGTGTGTTCTCGTTGTTGTTAACAAAGTTATATAAGAAATTGTCTTATTATACAATGTTAGTTGTTGCGTGAATGATGTTGTTATCATGAAGGTGCATTATCATGATTATCATTCTTGTTGTTCCATATAGTCACCCTGTTGTCACTACAGTATTGTAAGAGCTAGTCTTACTACACTTAGTCGACTCAGGTGGTGGATGATATTTGTTCGTGTTAACTTGTAGTCTGTACCGAGTTGTAAGCTGAGTGTTATAAGAACTTGTCTTATTACCCTTGGCTAACTCCGGTGATGAATGATGTTATGAAGATATATTATCTTCATATCATTCTTGTTTGTTGTTGTTGTCATCATGTTTACCTGTGATAATCTCATTATCTGTTCTTTTAAGAATAATTTAAGTGTTATAAGATAAAATCTTAGAACTACATTATTCTATTGTGTTGATGATTCATGAAGTTACATTGTCATGTTTCATCTTAGGTGTCTCTGTCATGTTATGATCATACAAGCATGCATACAATGATAAGCGAAAATAAGGCAAGCAATATTATCTAAATCATAGTATAAACAATATGTTGTACTAAACTTTTCAATAAATAAAAGATTTAGCATGTTTCTCATCCCCGAGAGTTTAAAATCAATTAAGATTAGAAAAGGGGCGTGTGAACTCACCTTGTAACTGTTGTGGTTAACTTAGCCTAAACGAGAATGCATGCGCTCTTCGTTGTACTTGTTTTTGTTTTCATGATCCTGTGTTGGTTTCACAATGTTTGTAACTCGTAAGTATAAGTTTTAGGTGTTTGTGTGCGTGTATGTGTATGTGTTAGCCCTAAAGTTGACCAAAACTTACCAGTCTTGGTCATCATTCGGCCCCGGTTCTATCGTTATAGGTCATTATTATCACATGTCCTTATGTTGTGTGTTTAGCTTGAATTATCACCATAATAAGTTGTGAAGAATTGAAACCCATAATAGTTTCTAAGTATAAAACTTAGAATTTTAAACTAGTTAAAACTCTAATTGTTGTTTACTTAGAAGAGTTATCCTTCTTTGTATTAATGTGAGTAACCCATTGCAACTTAACTCTTTAAATCATTATAACAGAGAGCTAGTTAAATGATTATAAATAACCATAAACTATTCTTGTAAAAAAAACTTAATTATATTGAGTTTATGAAGTTCCTTAAATCGAAACCCACCACCTTTGTAATAAAGTCCCATAATTTTCATTGATATTATCCATAGTTATTGATTTAGATTGTTTGTTTACTTCTTGAATCAAGTGGGCAGAATGCTTGGTGGGCCGACTTAGATAAGCCAAATCAACCTCATTGGGCCGACTGAGTAGGCCGATGTAATTGGGCCGAGGTAATCACATGGGTTAAACCACCACGGGCAAAATGGATACTGCTGGGCCAGATGATGTTATCCAGATCGAATAGCTAAGGCCCAAGCGAATGAGGGTGGCTTTTTGGTCCAGTCAAATCAAGGTGGTGGCCGTATGAAGGCTGACCCCGAATGAGGATCTGCGTGGCCGAATAAGGGGGTCGGAGAGAATGAATGTGGCCGAATGGGTGCTTGGTGGTTCGACCGAATCTGATGGGGCCCGAATAGACTAGCCTAGGTCGAATGAATCATTGTGTAGCCGAATGGAGATGCAGCTCGAATGAAGGCAGGCTATTGATGATGGTCGAAGGAACAGGAGCGAATGGGCTGCTTCGGTCGCTGGTTGAGTCGGCAGGTCCATGGCCAAGTGGCCAGGCCATTCGGCCGAACAGAACAATTCGGCTAACTGAAAGCCTTAGTCGACCATGGGAGTTCAAATCAACATCCTAGCCAACCCCATGGTGGTTCCCATGGACAAGCATGTGAGGGTCAGTTATCGAAGGTGAGGAGTGAGGCTTTCATGGGTTTAGCCGGTTAGGGTTGACGGCCGACTAAGGGTCTAGAAAATCCTAATTCTCGCTACATTTCATCAAAGATTACCTAGTTTCAGTGGGTTCTGGTTTCAGATCGGTTGTACTTTCGTGTAGAGGAGGTTGAGAGGTTCGATTAGGCTCAAGAATCACTCGATTTCGTTAAGAAATGAGCAAGTAATGGGTGTTTGAAGTTCAAGATTTTAGAGAGAGAGGGTACCGAGAATGAGGTTCTAGAGAGAGAAAGTGTAGGAATTAAATGAAGAAGACGAGTCTTTCAAGGTATTTATACCCCGAGGGTGTTCGGGTTCATTTCGTTTGCTCGGTTCGCGTTTTCTTTGTGTTTCCGGAACGCAATGCGCGTATTTTACAAAATTAACTAAAAGGAATTTATTTTCTAAGGTTGTGATTCCTAAAAAATGTTTTGGATTTGTTTTCCTTATTTTATTATCATTCAAATCGTTTATCGATTTCGTTTCGTCAGATCGCGTAACCTTCGCACGTATTCGTTCGAATCGTCACTCGAACGAACATGATGATGGTTTCACTTTCTGATTCTTGTCTTCTACTTTTCAGTCATCATTTCAGAACATTAAACTCACAGATATGTTTGTGTGAATCGTCATCCACGCAAACACACTGTCAGTTCGTTATTCTGAAACAATACTGCACTTGCGCTTTGATTTGTGTTTCCTCACTGATAGACTCAACTAAACCTCCTGTTTTCACGTTGATAACTTGAATTCATCTTATTTCCATACTGAGTCATCGGCCATCTGATTCCTGTCATCTGTGGATATCAGATCGCAACCGATATGTTCTTGTCGTTTGTTAGTACACTGTTGTTTCTCATGATTCGTTGTATTAACTGTACTTAGGTTTTCACCTAAATTCTTACAACTGTTGTTCATCATGAATTGTTGTACTTAAAGTATTTAAGTTTTCACTTAAACACGCACAACCATTACTTGTAATATGTAGTTTGTTATCATGCACACTGTTTACACATTGTATTTACACACAGTAAATAGTGAAACTACACATACCGTACGGACTTGCCGGACGTTCAGGTACTAGATGTCACATGTAGAACAGATCCTTAACTCGATCCGGATGTTTTGCTGGCTTCAGAATTGAGTTTGACCAAAAAAATTTGATCTGGTTTGTCTATGGAGGTGCTGGAGTTGACAGAGGATAAGAAATATGAAATTTGTATGAAACTAATTCATGAATTTGATCTTTAAAACTCCATAGTCGCGTACAGCCAAGGAACTCGAAAGGGGCGTGGCATACCGCGAAGAATTCCAGAGTCCATCAGATATTTTGGACTAATCGTGTGTCACACCCCGAGCCGGCGGGCCGGATCGAATGTCCCGTCGGGCGGAATTGTCCTGGGGCGCGACATCGGGGATGATAATCATGATGTTCAGATTTTTTACATTGCACATGATATATAATGATAAAATACTAAATGGAATAGAATTACAAAGTTAAATTACAGCACTTTCGTCCATAATTTAACAATGTAAATCAACTACCAACATCATAATTCTTCTATCTTGTATCTGCACAAGATATATAAGATAATCTGTATAATGATGTTCAAAAGTATGCACGTCCAAAATACTAGGTCCTCTATCTAGGCATCCTAGTCAAAAACTCGAACTTCTTAGTTAGACCTGTTCGTCACCTAAGAAGTCATGCAAAAAGATCAAGTCAACACATATAGTTTTGTTTAAAAATTAATTTGTACAAACCTGACCAGATGACAACCTCAACCTCACCAATAACCACCTATACTATCTAATTCAGTATGCTTATATATAGCGCATACGTAGGATCAAACTTACCGTCTGCCCAGCCGCCAGCCCACCATATACCAAACCACATATTATATTGTTCTTAGTGATAATTAAGCATTTCATCCCATTTATTCAATTCACAACATTTAAACAACCTGAAATTTGTTAACACTGAACATCCGTAATGACAACCTTAACCTTATCAACAACCACCTATATTATCCTGCCAAGTATGCTTATGTATAGGGTATATGTAGGGTCAAGCTTACCCCTAACCCAGCCACCAGCCCACCACATACCAAACCGCATAACATATTGTTGTCAATGATAATTAAATGTTTCATTCCTCATCATCAACTCATTCGTTCTTAGTTCTTAGTTCTTGTAGTTTCACAAAATATGGAAATCCTCTTGACTCCTTAAGTTCATCACACAATCATGATCAACCATAGCATTGTAGAAACATTATATTAAATGCTTAAATAAATAAATAAGTAAACATTTAATAAAAATCTAAGACCTAATGATTGAGCCTTGGTCAACTCGAGTAGACTAATCTAGCAATCAAGGTTCTTAGTAGTGGAGGAAATCTGTAAATATCATCAAACATGCGACCTATAATCAATCAGTCTAGCTAGGCCATCTTTAATTTGATGTATAGGATTTTATAGTTCGTCTAGATCGTCCATAGTTCGTCCTTGTTCGTATAGTTCGTTAGTTCTTTGGCACATGTTATCTTTGAGTATTTCCCATATCTTCCTTGGAAAATGGTTAGGGGATGCTGTAAATATCATCAAACATGCGTCCCATATTCAATCAGTCTAGCTAGGACATCTTTTGAAACATAGGATCGGCACATGCTATCTTCGATATTTCCCAGACATTCCCTTGAAAATAGATCGTTGTACATAGTTCTTTGAAATAGATCTTTAGTTCTTTAAAAACACACCACCGAAAAATATTTCTTTGAATAGACTGTTAGTTCTTTGAAAATAGACCTCTGAAATTAATTCTTTGATTTAGATCTTTAGCTTTTTGAAAATAGACCTTTGAAAATAGTTCTTTGATTTAGATCTTTAGCTTTTTAAAATTAGATCTTTAAAAATAGTTCTTTAATTTAGATCTTTAGCTCTTTAAAATTAGACCTTTGAAAATAGTTCTTTGATTTGAAATAGCTATTTACTCATGATGACTAAAAAACTCGTTTTGAAAACCTGCAAATAGTGTAACATCAGTGCCGGAAACGTAACCGGAATAGTGACTTGTAAGTAACTCAGGTACAAACTATGTGCATTACATGTGTGATTATTATCATTTGATGTGAATACAGAACTATGACATATCTGTTTCAGAAACGTAATTCAAATCCATGGTTTAACAGTTAGAATTACATCTGCCAACACATAATTGTTATGTAAATGTTAGTTAGGAGTTTATTAAGTATAAACGTATGAAGTAAAAGCATTTAAGTAAATATATTCCAAGGAAAACAATTTACGCATGCTTCTCAGCCACGCGTTTATAAAACAAAATGTTTAGAAAAGGGGCAATGAACTCGCCTGTGTTGCTATGTAACGAATCACAAAAGATATGTGCGCTCGTTGTTTGTAGATTAAGTATCTTCAGTACCTGGGTTGATATATTATGGTTTGAATACGATAAGTGTTTGAAAGGTAACGTATATAGAGTATTGGTCTCGGTGTGCGTCTATGTGTCCTATATACTTGCTAATGTGTTTCTAAGTTTCTCTAACTATTCTATATTAATTACCCTCTATGAACCATTTCCCGTACATAGTCACAATTAAACCTTACTTATATAAGGTTTACATTACATTATTTAAAATTTCAACCTCATGTTACAAAATATTAAGTTAAGACATCATTTAAGTTATTTTAAAACATATAAATAAAGAAGTTTATAAACCAATTCATTTCTATTAAAACATAAGTTATTTCAAGAAAATATAAATTGACATGTTGGACTTAAGTTAATCTCGCTTGATTAACTCTAAGTCCTTGATTAGTTCTTTGTTCGTCGGTGAGTAAAATCTACATTAGATCATTCAATTGAATAATCTAAGTTAATTATACAATTTCATAAAAATCACTAAGTATGGAGTGTTGGCACATAAGGGCAACACATCCCACTTAGTTTGTTCCTTGTTCAATTATCGAATCCAACTTGTTCTCCTTAGTTCCTTGTAACTCATAAGTACCCATCAAGTTACCCTTGGTAGTAACCTAGTGAGTATAAGTTATGTTTATAATTCCCAAGGTTACTAGTTTAGCGCTTAAGAACATTGCTCTTTCGCTTAACACTTGGTTAAACTTTCAAGCCTAGTTTCCATATTAGCCATTTTAGTTTATGGGTTTAGTTGACAATACACAAGTGTTTTAAACCTCCTTGATCGTTAAAATTTATGTTTTTATGTTAGAATAACTTAGAAAACTTTGGGGTTGGAAACGTTTGCATAGGTAGTTGACAAAACCAGTTGACACCCTTGAACCCTAATGGCTTCTCATTCATTCGAACTAGCCAAGAAAAGTTGCATAGGACACAACTGAGGATGCTATGCGAATGTAGTCCCATTCGTTCATAATATTCATGCGAATGAAGGGTACTACGAAGGGAAGCTCACGAACGTGATGACATGCGAATGAACCTCCTTTGTGTAATACTCATCATCCGAATGGGCGTGAGATCCGAATGTGGATGGCATGCGAATGGGGTGCTCATTCGGCCAATGGATTCAGTCGTGCGGGTCCATTCACCCAATGATTCATTCGGTCGCTCGAATCATGTGGATGAGAAGTTCATTCGGTCATGATGTTCTTTTGGTCGTGATGTTTCCTTCGCCCTTGGCTATTCATCTGAATGAAAACAGCTTGTGCTCATTCGCCTGTACTGCGAATGAGCATATTCTTGACACCTTTTTCGAGTTCGTGACCAGATCAAGGTGTCTCACCCGTTCCTACACCATCCTAGATCAATATCGTGCAATTCCTAAGGGTTTTGAAGGTTTAAAACCAATTGAACAGTGGGGGCGTTCGAACAAAGAAGAAAACCTTAAAATCATGACTTTGGACTTGATTTTACCTCGCTTATGATGGTTCAAGGCTCTGATTTGTTGTACTTTCACGATCTACACGATGTTGTGGTTATTTTGACACTAAAATCACTGAATTTGGTGAAGTACTGAGAGTTTTAGGGTTTGGAATCTTAGAGAGAGAAAGTAGAGAAAGAGTGAGACAGAAATAGAGAGAGAGAATGGGTAGGTGAGTGACGTTAATGAAATTTAATACCATTCAAACACCTTTAACGTTTGGGTGTGTTCGGGTTTGTTCAGCTTGGTTCGAATTCGCGTCAACACGTCGGTTTTCGGTTTACCTCGTCACGATTCGTTACAATATTAAAAGTAGAATTTACTAAATTAAATTAGATGGTAATTCCTAGTAAATTAACTAGATATCTGTTGTTTATTTTTAAGTTTCTGAAAACGTTACATTTATCTGTTTATTCGAATCGTACAGTTTTCGCGCATATTCGTTCGGATCGTCATCCGTACGAACACGACGATAACTACCCTTTCCGATTTGATTTTCTAATTATTGAACGTCATACAGAACGTTAAACTTTCAGATATATTCGTACAGATCGTCACCTATACGAATAATCTGTCAATTTAGCATTCACGTAATGACATCCGTTATGGTTTTGTTCGGTACAACTAGCATACGTTTATACTTAATAAACTCCTAACTAACATTTACATAACAGTTATGTGTTGTCAGATGTAATTCTAACTGTTAAACCATGAATTTGAATTATGCTTCTGAAACAGATATGTCATAGTTGTGTATTCACATCAAATGATAATAATCACACATGTAATACACATAGTTCGTACCTGAGTTACTGTACAAGTCACTGTTCCGGTTATGTTTCCGGCACTGATGTTACATCGTGTACCTCCAAGGGACCTTAACATGGCATTGGCGTGCCATGAAGAGTTTCGGAGTGCTATAACTTCGAATTTTTTTTATTTCTATGATTCCGAAGAATCGGGAATTCCGTTTCTCGCACGGTTTTCACCCTTGTTCAAGATTTCTCGTGCACTATCAAATTGTGATCATCACAACCATCCTTTTTACATGTATTTCAAACATGAAAGAAATCGTGAATGTTACTAAGTTCATGAGGTAATTTCTTCAAGAGGTTCGATCAACGATGAATTTCTACAAGAGGTATGATCAACGATTCAACGGTAGGCACTTTTTTAGATTTGACACGTGAAACATCGTGAATGTTACTAAGTTCATGAGGTAATTCAAGTTTGTAGGCTACTGTTCCAATTCGTTTTAAAATATTGAATAGTCCTACAAATCCTGGTGAGAGTTTACCTCACTTTGCAAATCTGAAAATAGATTTCCAAGGAGACTTTAAACATAACTCGATCTCCTATTTGGAATTGTATAGGTTTCCGACGATTTTCAGCATAACTCTTTTGACGATCACATGCATCTTGGATTCGTTTTTGAATAAGTGCGATATTGTCTGTAGTTTCTTGTACGAATTCTGGGCTAATGATCTGACTTTCACCTACCTCCGACCAGCAGATAGGAGATCGACATTTGCGTCCATAGAGTGCTTTAAATGGGTGCATTGAATACTGGTATGGTAACTGTTATTGTATGAGAATTCAACAAGTGGAAGATGAATATCACATCTACCTCCGAAATCAATTACACATCCTCTGAGCATATCTTCAATAGTTAGATTGGTTCATTCGGTTTGTCCATCCGTATATAAAAGATAAGTTGTGCTCATATTGATTTGTGTGGCAATAGCATTCTGAAGAGTTTGCGAAAATCATGACATAAATTGACTATGCATGTTAGAAATGATAGAGATCGGTACTCCATGTCGATATACAATCTCATTGATATAGAGTTTAGGTAGTCGATCCATGGAGTAATCTTCTCGAATTGGTAAGAAATGCGTAGATATAGTAACGCGATCAACTATAACCCATATAGAGTCATTATTACGTGACGTTGTGGGTTGTTTAGTAATGAAATCCATAAAAAATGATCCCATTTCCACATGGGAATCTCTGGTTGTTGTAATAACCCAAAAGGCCGTTGATGTTCTGCCTTAACCTTGTGACATGTTAAACATCTATCCATGTATTATCCTATATGTTTCTTCATTCCAGACCACCATTAAGAGTCTTTAAGATCTTTATACATTTTATCGGCACCTGGATGAATAGAATACCTGGATTTGTACGCTTCATCCAAGATAACTGATCTAATGTTATCGAATAGAGGGATCCATATTCAGATTTTGAAATAAAATACTCTATCAGTTTTGGTTTCTAATTGCTTGTCTAATCCTCTTAGCTTTTTAACTGGGTAATATGGTGCTTGTAAAGGTTGCTGCTTAGCCTTTTGATTTGAGGAATTAGACAGATTTGAATAGTCATCCCTAACGCTTTCACACATAAGGGTTTGACTCGTTCCTTGCGACTTAAGGCATCGAATTCGACATTCGGATTACCTGGGTGATAGCGAATTTCACAGCATAGTCATTTAAAAGTTATACCCATCGCATTTGTTGCATGTTCAACATCTTTTGATCTAGAACGCGTTGAAGACTTTTGTGATAAGATAATGTCTCCAAATCTTAAGTGCAAACACCGCTGCACCAAGTTCTAGATCATGAGTGGTATAGTTCTTTTTATTTATTTTCACTTGTTGAGAAGCATAAGTAATTACCTTGTCTTTCTGCATTAGCATGCACCCGAGACCCTGATGAAGAGCATACAGTATAGAGTGAAGTTATCAGCGCCTTCCGGTAATGCACATATACGTGCGTTGCAGAGTTTGTGTTTCAACAATTGGAATGCCTCCTCCTGTTGGGAACCCCATATAAAGGGTTGATTTTTCTCTGTCAAAGTTGTTAGTGGCAAGGAAATTTTTGAAAAATTCTTAATGAATCGACTGTAATAACCTGGCAGTCCTAAGAATTGACGAATTTCAGTTGGGGTTCGTGGTGTCCCCCATTGTTTCACATCTCTAATCTAGCTAGGATCTACCTGTACACCGTTCTCATTTACTACATGTTTAAGAGATTGAACTTCCGGTAACTAAAATTCACACTTGGAGAATTTGGCATATAGCTTCTCATGTGCTTAAATTTCTAAGATTAGTTTCAAATATTGAGCATGTTCATGTTAGTTTTGGGATTAAATGAGAATGTTATCAATAAATACAATCACAAACTTTTTGAGATAAGGTCTACAGACTTGATTCATCAGATCCATGAAAACTTGTTAATTTATTATGTTCCATGTAGTTGATAAACATCCTGAATGAACCATCTTTGTTTTTCCCAAAAAAGAATCGGTGCTCCCTAAGGTGACAAACTAGGTCTAATAAAACATTTGTCTAATAGTACATGTAATTGACCTGAAAGCTCTTGCATTTCTAAGGAAGCACAACGATAAAGAGCTTTAGCAACAGATGCTGCACCTGGAATCAAGTCAATACGAAATTCAACTTGTCTCATTTGGGGTAATCCTGATATATCCTTAGGAAAAACTTTAGAAAAATCCTTGACTACCGGAATATCTTCAATACGTTTTTGTGTAGAACATTTCTCCCTCACATGTGCTAGAAAGGCCTGGTTGCCTTCAGCATTTATGAGTTTGCATACAAGATATGATACCAAATTTTCTACCAGCTCGTTCTCCTTAAACTATTAGTGTATTACTGTCTGGTAATGGAATACAGATTACCTTGATTATACACACAACTTCCGCTTGGTTATTAGAAAGCCTATCTATGTCGATCATGACATCAAAGCTTCCAAGTTCAATAAGAAGTAGACTGATATTGAAAAGGTGATTATTCGGATTCAAGGAACATCCTTGATTAACACTGTTAGTTTTGATTAACTTGCCATTAGCAAGTTCAATGACATAGGCATTTTCTAGATCTACAGTAGGCAATGAAAGTAATGATGCAAATTCAGGAGAGATAAAACTCTTATCTGCCCCTGTATCATACAGAACTGATGCGTAAAAATTATTGAGAAGAAACGTACCACTGACAATATTCGCATCATGCCTAGCCTCTGTTGCACCAATCTGGAATGCTCTACCTCTAGCCTCGTTCCTTTGATTGGTGTTGTTATTGTTCGGACAATTTCTCATGAAATGGTAAGGGCTTCCACACTTGAAGCATGACCGGTTTGTTTGAGTGGTTTGTCGTGGTGCTTGATTCGGTTGACGAGCAGGAAAGTTACAGTATATCTGGCATAGTGTCAGACTCTATTGCAGTTTTCACAAACAGGATATGCTCCTGTATGATGATATGGACATTTATTTCATTTTGGCGCCCGCCCAGTATAAGTTTTCCTTTCTGGAATAGCTGCACCTTAATTTTTCACTATTGGTTTGCTCTGGCTGGTCTCAGCCGGAGTTTGGTTTTGCTTTTGCCAAACCACTTTCTTTTGCTAACCCATATGGTACTAGAGGCACTAAGATCACTACGGTCCACAGTCATCTGAGTTTTTGTTGACAAAGTACCACTTCTTACTGCTTCATCAGTAAGCTTAGTGGTCAACAAGACAATACGTTTGAGGGTTGTTGGTTCAGTTGTAGTCACCATTCCCTGAATCTGGGAAACCAGGCCTTTGATGTATTTCTCAATCAGTGTTGTTTCCATAGGAAACATATAAGTAAGTAAGCAAGTGAGTTCATAAAAACGATCGGTATAAGCTAAACAATCAGCACTGATCAAAGGGTGATTCCATAATTCTTCCTTTAGTTTCTGAATTTCAGTGATTGGGCAGTACTCTGACATAATCAGAGTTTTAAAGTCGTTCCAGCCCATAGCATCAAACGTAGCTGAACCCATAGTTTTCGCCTTGCCACCAGGTTAGAGTTGAATCCTTCAAAGAACAAGCAACATAAAACACCTTATGCTCTACAAGGCATTGGCTGATTTTGAGTTTGATTTCCATTTACTCGATCCAATTCAAAAGCCCAGCCGCTCCTTCTTTGCCTATGAAGGTAGGAGGGCTGCAGGAAGCAAAGTACTTATAAGTACATCCCTGCTATGGTGGATCAGGAACAATTGTTGTTGTACTAGTGTAATGATGTGTTTCCACATGTCCACCAGTAACATTATGTTCTAAATGATCGTGGTCCCCATCAGAACCATAATTGATGTGTTGTTAATGTTGTGTTAAGATACCAGGAACTACAGCAGATAGTTGTTCTTTCACTATTCTTGCTATCATTGTTTTGTTCAATTCTGATCCACTAGCAGCCCCAGGTGGAACCCTATTCTCTTCTGGGTTCTCAGGTGGAACCGTATTCGTTTCCGGATTTACCAGTGGAACCATGTTCGTTTCCGGATTGACACGTGACTTCGGATTTGACTCTAGATTAACAGATGGAATTTGATTTAGTTTAGGGTTAACAACGTCCTTAGTAGTGTTGAGCCATTGTTCTTCTCACACGCAGAAAAACTCAGGTCACTTCAAGAACATTAAAAGATAGCCCTTTCAACAACATACATTCAACCATATTCAGCCATACTGAAAAATTATGTTGATATGTGATTATAAGAAATATAGTATAACTACATTGATATAATCCAGATATGTTCACACTACAAAGTAATCACAGTGATATTTGTAGTTATACTCAGTCATGTTGTTTCAAAAACATGTTCTAGTATCACACAAACCAGAGCATGGTGACACCGATACAGATATGCTATTTTTCACACTAGATGCAACATCTCCCATGTTTTGATATGTTATCATACATGTTTTTGATATATTGCCCTACAAAACTTCAATACACAGTCACACAGAAAATTGAGATGTTCTCATACAATATTTTGATATGTTGTCATACTGACAATTGCTATGTTTTCATACATTATTTCGATATGTTGTCACACAGATAATAGATATGCTCTCACACCGTATTTCGATACGTTGTCTCACACACAATAGATATTTTCTCACACAGTATTTCGATATGTTGTCACACAGACAATAGATATGTTCTCACACAGTATTTCGGTATGTTGTCACACAGACAATAGATTTGTTCTCACACAGTATTTCGATATGTTTTCACGCACACAATAGATATGTTCTCACACAGTATTTCAATATTTTATCATACAAGATTCAGATATGTTACCCAGTTACTGTTCATGAAATAAAAGTTCGATATTAACACACATGTTCACACACAACACACATACTGAAATAAAACATTTTATTATTACAATACAACTTTTATACATCGATAAAGTATGATACAAGAGAGCATCACGATATGAACTACTCTACCAACAATCTAACCAAATGGGATCTATTTTACACATCATAAACATCCCATAACATCAACCATCCAACCTATGCACTAGAACTTGATGATATCTATAGTGAAATATCCCAAAATGTCTGCACCGAGATCATAATTACAGTAGGAAGTACGTTAACAATCTATCACAATGGCTATAGTTGCCATGACTATAGCCACTCCCACCAATCTCTCTTCCATGCTCAACCTCCTCAACCTCTCAATACTCCCCCTCATCCCCTGAACACTCACTCTCAGACTCTCAACCTCTAAACCTACTGCCAAACTATAGCAGTCACCATCTGCATCACTGTCTGTCTCATCCTCTCATGTAAAATAATCCTACAGACTTTCATGCCTGCGTCTAATGCATTCACCTGCTCCTCACTGTCAGGTGAGATGTGACCGTCTCTAACAGAGTGGTGCGAGTCTATTGCAGAGTAGTGCGTGACTCCTGCAACTCCAAGCAAGGCCCCTAAAGATCCAAAGTCACCTGGCGAAACTGTGCCCTAAGCTCCGCCTGCTATGAGGACTCCCCTACCTCATGTATGGAGCCTAGCACATCTTTGGAGGAAGATTTGTCGTCTTGCGGGCCTCGCCCTGCATGCGTTTGAGTCCCGTAAATACTGGGAACCTCTGTGGAGAAGAACTCCTACTCCTACCAGCAGATGTATCCTCATCCGATACATGAGGATGTTTGGGTGGAGTGTTTGGTACTTGTGGTGGAGGTGTAGGAGGCACCTGTGGTACTACTCGAATCGTCCCTAAAGATGCCTCGAACGGATCTAAGTCCGAGCTCGAAGTAGGGCTAGGTGTGTTGTCAAGGATCACGTATGGAATCCTCTAATATATATAGCACTCACCAGGATTTGCCATTGCTGTACAAACACAATTCCCAGACCAGTACTATGAAATGAATATTCAATAATAGTATGCAACTCAATCCATGATATGATATATATTCCTATCTTAGAGCAGCTATACACCATTAATGTTTTTATTGTTATGCTTGTCTTGAAATTTACTAGAAAGCACACGTGTTGCAAATTCCTGTTGTACTGGCCAATCATAACTGTAATTTGCGCCACTTGATTATTCTGGCTCAAATCAAAACAAGTTTTGTTTTTTAGTTATGTTCGGTGCCCTCAGTGTCACTATACGAGCCTATGGTTATAATCTAGGTCTATAAGTCAATCTAAATTTCTATAACCTGTGGCTCTGATACCACCCTGTCACACCCCCACCTCTCGTCACCTGTTACTGATGTCACTGTTCACTCTGAAAATTTCGCGAAAGCATAGTGGTGGTGTCTCAAAGATGGGGTGCAACTTACTTGATCCGGCATCACGACACACATATTAACTTAAATATATTAAATGGCAAGGGTAATTTTATTACAATCACAGTTTTAGTTTATAAACTAAGTTATTTAATTACAAGTGCCTGAAGTGTATTCTCACTCGCCGTGACTGTCTACCTGCAAAAATATTTGATTTTGAAAAGTTAACACACAACTGGTGAGTTCGTAATGATTAATTTACACAATATGATATGATATGCATGTTCTTGATAAATAGTTCCAAAGATAACCATGGGACCAATATCTAGGTTCTTTCAGACTACTCCGTTCTGTTCTATGAAGGTACTACCCGTCGATGAATATCCTAGTGCCTCATTGTCTAAATGTCTATCACAACATTAAGAATATATTGAAAACAGGTAACAAATATTTACACCAAGGGGAGTTGCAAGCTCCCGGCAAATGGATTGTCAGCCGATAGTACTATCATTGTTTCCTGTTTAGCCCCACATGGGTTCACTAGATACTGTTCAAAGAATGAGGACTTTTAGATACTGTGATAGAAAGCTACAGGTAAAATCCCATGAAATCTTGCAAGTAGACATGAAATCACACAGATAACAGTGATACATATCATATGTTCAAAAACAGTTTCATAGTAATACCCCGATGTGTGTAAATCATAAAAAAGAACAGGCGTTATATGAAACTCACCTGAGATATCAAAGTCAGCAGATGACACACAGAATGGTAGTTATGGTTTAATTCTGCATTAGTTAATGTTTCATAAGTTATTTATGTCTTAACTTACTGATTAGATCTTTCTGAAGGCTCAATGTCAAGGACATTGTATTTAAAGTCATCAAACCGATATTAAGTCTTTAATTAGTTAATTTAGTTGAATATCATACAGAGTATGATAATGTGAGAACCTATAGTGATTTAGGTTCCACATATAATTGATGACTCTTTAGATTAATCAGAATGTTCTCAAACTAATCAAATAGTATTGTTGCGGATTATATTACTTAAACAGTTTCTAAATGGATTTCTGGCTTTGGAATAGTCAGTCCTTGTTATTGATCACCCAAATATCACAAAACATAAGAATGTGACATTAGCCTAGATTTAATAACCATGTTCAATGTACTAATCTGACTGTTATCATAAACATCATATCGTTATTCCAATGGTTATCTTAGTGCTTGTCATTAGTTTGAAACACATGGATTTAACCGAGTATTTTTTGAAATGATCAAGACAATCACAATCATTGTTACAATCAAATGGTTTAAACCATTATAATCTAAGATATAGTTTCATGATAACCGGGCATTATAACGGATCAAAAAAGGATTTAACCGTTAACATATCTACTTTTTCATTTCTAACCATTCCTAGCCATCATCTAGGCAACAATCAACAATAATAACCATTGCATTACGTTCAAAACCATGATCTAATCAAACCACTATCAAACTAGTATGTTAAAACGAATCGTTACTCTATCGGACGGGTTTTTCAGATGAAAACGACGATCAGGAGCTGTTGAACCAATCCCTAACTCGATCTGGATGTTTTGGTGGCTTCAGAATTGAGTTTGAGCAGCAAAATTTGATCTGGTTCATCTATGGAGGTGTTGGAGTCAAGAGAATAAGAAATATGAAATCTGCATGCAAACTGATTCTTTAATTTGATCTTTAAACCGCCATAGTCGCCGCGTACCGCCAGGGAACTCGGAAGGCGCTTGGCGTACCACGAAGAATTCCGGAGCCCATAAGATATTTTGGACTTATGACGTACCGCCAAGAGACCTCAAAATGGCCTTGGCGTACCACGAATAGTTCCAGAGTGCTATAACTGTGAATTCTTCCTATTTTTACGATTCCGGAGAATCCGGAACTCCGTTTCTTGCACAGTTTTCACTCACATTCACAATTTCTCATGCACTATCAAATCGTGATAATCACAATCGTCCTTTTAACATGTATTTTGTACATGATGATGTGGAATTTCGAACAACGATGGCATATTCTTCAAACGTAATTGTCACAAATTTTCAAAAATTTCATAAAATTATTAAAAGTCAATCTTGAAAAATAAAAACTATAAATTTGGAACAGTTTATACAGTTTGCAAATCTTGATCACTCGGCAAACTAAAGTTATGAAATCCCACCGATGTTTGATATCAATAGAAAACCATCGACAAGCATCTGGTTACCGGAGAAAGTTACAGAGGAGTTTTTTTTACTAAAAATTAAACTACAAATTTAAAATCAAACTTTCAAGTGTAATTATTCAAAATTTCTCAGTCAAAATTGATCATCCCGAGTCCTTATACAAGAGAACAAAAACGAGCTGAATCAAAAGCTTTTGTGGAAATGTCAGCAATGTTGTCAACTGTATTAATTTACAAAAGTTGAATTAACTTTTTCTCTGAAAAATCTGGAATAAAATGATGTCGGATATCGATGTGCTTTGTTCTCTTATGTGAAACTGGATTTTTAGTAATGACTATTGCGGTAGTAGTATCAACAAAAATAGGGGTTGTGAATTTTAAACCGTAATCTCGCATTTGTTGTTGAATCCAGAAATCTTGTGAACAACTTGAAGCAGCAACATACTCAGCCTCACATGTAGAGATGGCTACAGTAAGTTGCTTTTTACATTTCCAGGTTACCAGTTTATTGCCAAATAATGGACAACCCCCTGTTGTTGACTTCCTGTCTAGGTTACAGCCACCATAGTCAGAATCTAAATAAGGCAATAAAATTCATGATATCATCATAAGGGTACCAAAGTCCAAGACTTGGTTATCCCTTCAGATAGCGAGAAATTCGTTTCAATACTTTTATATGTGAATCCTTAGGCTTCGCTTGAAACCTGGAACACAAACAAACATCAAACATGATGTCGGGTTAGGAAGTAGTTAAATACATTAGGGAACCAATCATTGAACGATATAGATTTTGATCAACATCTATAACCTTCTCATCATTCCCTAAAATATGATGAGTATAAATAGGAGTAGAAACAGATGTACAATCATTCATCTTGAACTTATTCAAGATGTCATGTATATATTTACTTTGATGTATGAACAAGCCTTCCTTCTTCTGATCTACTTGTATTCCCAGAAAAAAGCTAGTTCTCCTATAGCACTCATTTCAAACATCTGCTTCACGATTGCTTCAAAATCCTTCCATAATTGTTCATTTGTAGCTCCAAAGATAATATCATCCACATATATCTACACGATCAGTATATCATAATCCTTTTTCAAGATAAACAGAGTACTATCAATCTTTTCCCTTGAAAAACCATTGTCCAACAGATGAGTTGACAATGTTTCATACCACCCCTAGGTGCTTGAGGTAATCCATACAAAACCTTATCAAGATGATAAAACTTTGTAGGATTATTAAAATCTTTGAACCCAGGTGGTTGAACAGCATATACTTCTTCCTTCGCTTTGCCATATAAAAAGGCACTCTTGACATACAGTTGAAATACTTTGAACTTTTTAAAGATGGAATAATCAAGGGACAATCTGATAGCTTCAATTCTTGCAACAGGAGCATCTACTTCATCATAGTCAATGCCTTCCTGTTGATTAAAACGTTGGACAAAAAGTCTAGCTTTGTTCCTTACAATTATGCCCTTATCATCCTTCTTACATTTAGACACACATCTGGTACCTTTGGGAATGACATCTTAAGGACAATCTGTCACACCCCCTGCGCCGCGTGCGGAATCAACGGCGCGGTGACGTATGAATAGTTGAATCATGCACAAGTATTGAATAAGAACAACCACAATGTATTACTAGATTTCATAATGTTTAGACCATTGTTTAGTTACAAACAATCTATCTACCAAAAGAATGACAACTATAGACCCAAAATATAGTTTATAAAATAAGACTTCAAACAAGACAATTAAACATTTAGGATTTTAGTGTGTTTCTAAATCCATCCTAGCATGTTTCTTCATCTTGTTCTATCTTAAGCGGTCTCCTTAGTTGTCCTTTAGTGTGTATTAAACCTGATTACCTGAAACACGTGAAAAGTAACTGTCAACTACAGAAGTAGTTGGTGAGAACAATAGGTTTAACAATTTTAAACATGAATTTCCATTGTAAGGCATATGTTTAAAGCAATAATTAAATTACATGGATGAGCTGCAACCCAAACTAACATCAAGTATGAAAAACGTGTCCAAACAGTCAACAGACTATTTGCTAATGAAGCCAACATATAATCAAGTCCCAAACTACGTTTGGAGTTAGATAATGTATCAGCAGTTTTGATAAAACCATAATGAAACCAAACCTGCAGTTAGCTTATAAAACAAATTTAAAAGCTAACTCCATTTTGGTATGTCCCAATGTGTCCGCTTTCCCTTGTTGTGATCACCCAGTACTAACGCTAATGAATGTGAAACTTGATGTGTTTATAAGTTTGCTCACAATAGTGGACACCATGCTTTTGAACTTTGCTTTAAAACCAATGATTTAATGCCTTATTTGACAACATGATTTGAAAACCTTGTTTGAATACCATGAATTGAATCCTTTGTTTGAACACCATTAAATGAATCCTTTGTTTGAACATCACCATGAAAACCATATACCTTGTTTTAAAACCCTTGATTGAGTACATAGTATAGTGTCCTTGTATAGTAACAAGGTTTATAAAAAATTATTTTTGAAAACACGAGTTTATAGTAAAAGAGTTTATGAGTCACATTATGTAAAAGTGTTTGTCATTTATAAAACCATTAGAGTAAAACTAATATAAAACAGTTCAAGGAAACTTTATAAAACTTCTTTAATAGAAAGTCTTTTACAGTTGATAAAATCCTTTGAAACAGTTGAATAATCTGATGAATTTTTACTATGAACCTGTAATGTTTGAAGAATAGCATACATCTTGTATAATGAAATACAATTGTACATAGAGTATTTGATCACGTGTTCCACCCCAAAACAGTTGAAAAACAGTAAAAGAGGGGCTAATGTTCTCACCTGTCTGCAGTAGACTCTGAACTATAACAAATAGCAAGTAGCAAACAGGACTTCTAACTAGTTCCTATATCATTGTAATCATACAAAAGATATAAGATTTATGATGGTATAGACTTTGATTCATTGATTGACTTGTGTTAACTTGAACTTGATTAACTTTTGAATACATGTTCTCATATTTGGAAATGTTGTATGAACTTGAAAGTCATGATTGAGTTACGAGATTGATATTTGATTCTTGATAAGAATTGAAATGTCCTTTCATGCACAACTCATATGCATAAGATAACAAGTGTTTGTGAATTTGATAACCATTGATTAACATGCATTTAGAAAAGATGTTTGAATTGTTTTTATGACTTTGGAACTATGAATTGATCTCATAATTATGTTAAGTTGTAAACTTAACCTATTTAGGATCAATTCACAATTACTTTAAGTTGTGGGCCTCACATTGGGCCTTAAGCCCATGAAACCATGGTGGGCTTATCAAAGGCCATGGGCCACTTAACTTAGACATGGGCTAATGCGGTTGTTATTGGGCCAATTAGATTATGTCTAAATGCTATGTTCTTGGGCTGAATAATTGAAGTTGGGTCAAGTATCAAAGGAATGTTGGGCCAAACAATATGTATATGAGCCATGTAAGGTACCAATTGAAGATCACAATGGGCCGAATGGAACTAGGTTGAGCCGATTAAATAAGGGTTTGGACCGGCTGTGGGTTTTGATTGGTAGATCGAAGAACAAAGTCCCAAGGCAGCGAACCTTTTTTGGTTCTGGCCTAAGGTTCGGCCACAGCTAATCAGGCGAACCTTAGGGTTTGTGCATCTCCAGGTTCGGCTACATGGCATGAGGGTTCGGTGATCCATGAAACAGTAGGGTTCGTCGAGGAGCATAAAGGTTCGGCAACTCATGATGGTTCGGCCGAGGTGAAAGGTTCGGCTTGCATGGGTTCGATGAAGGTTCGTGAAGCCATGCAAGGCTCGTGCAGGTTCGGGAAACCCATTAGGGTTCGTCTAGCTGTGATCAACGAACCATTGGTTCGTTACTGATGTAGGGTTCGCCAAAAGAAGGTTCGGCCAGAGACTTAATGGTTCGGCAAATCGGGAAGCTCCTGATAATGCATGGCAGTTTGATGCAGGTTCGTGAAGCCCCTTAGGGTTCGGCCTATGATCAGCGAACCATGCAGGTTCGCCCCCAACAAAATGGTTCGGCCGAAATCCAGATGGCTCGCCGCCTCAAGGGTTCGGCTCCTATGGCTTCCCCGAACCTGTCGAGCTGCATCATCACCATGGAGCATTTCTGATTTTTCGAAGCCTGTGTCGTGTCACCATTGTTCCAGAATCATTCTCGAAGGCATAAGATCGTTATTATTAGGGTTCTAAACATGTTTCTTGAGTTGGATGGCAAGAACACACAAAAACCCTTATTTTCGAACATTTCGAGCATCAATACCTTGTTTTTGGCCGGATAATTCCATAGATCCTTTGTACTTTCATGTAGGGAATGTCGAGAGCTTCGCGTGGACACCAAGAACGCCCAAATTCGTGGAGAGACGAAGGAGATACGCGCGTTTGATGCTCGTGTTGGAGAACGAATTTGGTAGAGAGAGAAAGGGTTTGGTTGCATTTAATGAAGGAAATAGCCTTCTTCAAGGCTTTTATAGTCCGAGGGGTATTCGGGTCCGCTCCGGTTGCTCGGTTTGCGTTTTCGTCGCGGTTCCGGAACTTTTACGCGATTTAAATAAAAGGATTATTATTCTCATCATTTCGATGAGTTTCAAAATTGTAAAAATATAAAATAATATATTTCAATTATTTTTACTCTTCGTGCGTTGCCAGATCGTTAAACAAATACAATTACGTGTATACCGCGTACGTTTTCCAATCGTATTAATTATTTAAAGCCGTTTAATCATAATTATAAGTTCAACATTTGTATTATTATGGATCGTCACCCATAACTATACTCAGTCTCGCTTATGTATTACGATTCTTGTTTAATTAATTGCTTGTCATAATATCCGTCTCAACACTACGCACTAACACTATCCCATTACACCGAACGCAATATATGTACAGGGCATACCCCAGATTCCAGCTACCTGCCGTACCTGACGCCGTCCCACCACTGTTTCGATATAATACGGTACTGTTCTTGCCTAGTGAACTCGACTATAAATAAACAATACATACTTGTTCCTATGTAATAAAGTTCCTAACACACAAGCACATTATGAACACATGAATCACATTGACTGATTTGATATGAAAACACATTTGTTCTAACACTATTTACAACTACCATGACTAAATGTACAAATGTTACAGTCTCCCCTAGTTAAGGGAATTTCGTCCCGAAATTAACTAGCCGAAGGTACTGTAAAAAGATGAGGGTACTTAAGCTTCATCTGGTCATCACGTTCCCAGGTGAACTCAGCACCACGTTTGCCTTCCCATCGTACCTTTACGATCGGGATACGGCTGCGTTTAAGTTTCTTGAGCCCATGATCCATGATTTCAACCGGACTTTCTATGAATTGCATGTTGTTTTGAATCTGAATGTCTTCCAGTGGAATCTGAACATCATGATCCGCCAAACATTTCTTGAGATTCGATACATGAAATGTATCGTGAACATTGCTTAGCTCCACTGGAAGTTTGAGTTTGTAGGCTACGGGACCAATCCTTTCCAGGATCTCAAAGGGTCCAACGTACCTTGGTGCAAGTTTCCCTTTTTTCCCATATCGGACAATGCCTTTCCAAGGAGAAACTTTGAGTAAGACTCGGTCACCAATTTAAAACTCAAGCGGATTCCGACGTCGATCGGCATAACTCTTTTGTCGATCTCTTGTGGCCTTAAGCCTTTATTGAATGATTGTGATTTTGTCTGTTGTTTCTTGAATAAGTTCGGGTCCTACGACCTGTGAGTCACCAATCTCGGTCCAACAGACCGGTGATCGGCACTTCCTACCATATAAAGCTTCGAATGGTGCACATTGAATGCTTGTATGGTAGCTGTTGTTGTACGAAAACTCGATGAGTGGAAGATGAGTATCCCAACTCCCACCAAAGTCAATCACACAAGAACGAAGCATGTCCTCGAGTGTTTGGATAGTCCTTTCGCATTGACCATCGGTTTGGGGATGATAAGCCGTGCTAAGATTAACAGGATCAGAAATGATTGATGTTGGAGTACCATGACGCGCAATGATTTCGTTGATGTACAATGTAGCTAACTTCTCCATTTTGTAATCCTCTCGGATCGGGAGAAAATGAGCAGATTTGGTGAGTCGATCAACTATCACCCAAATCGAATCGAAATCTCGCGGAGTTCTCGGCAACTTGGTTATGAAATCCATGGAAATTTGCTCTCATTTCCATTGAGGAATTTCAGGTTGCTGCAGAAGTCCCGAAGGCTTTTGATGTTCTGCTTTGACTTTGGAACATGTAAGACATTTTCCCACGTACAGTGCTATGTCTTTCTTAATTCCTGGCCTCCAATAAGACGCCCGCAAGTCTTGGTACATCTTATCTGCTCCAGGATGAACTGAGTATCGTGACTTATGAGCCTCATCACAGATGAGTGTGCGCAACTCTTCTGACTTTGGAATCCAGATGCGGCCGTTGAGATATAACACCCCGTCAGATCGAGGTTCCAGTTTCTTCTCAATTCCGCAATCTAAGTCTGCCTTAAGCTGATTTTCTGTTACTACTTGTTGTTGTGCGATACGAATCAAATCCTTCAAGTTTGGCTGTGTGTTGATCTCCATGGCTCTGACACGAACTAGTTTGACTGGTTCCTTACGACTAAGAGCATCCGCTACCACATCGGCTTTACCCGGATGGTAACGAATCTCACAGTCGTAATCAGTTTGAAGCTCAACCCAACGCCATTGTCTCATGTTGAGTTCTTTCTAATTAAGGATGTGTTGCAGGCTCTTGTGGTCTGTATAGATGACACATTTAGTACCATACAGGTAGTGTCTCCAAATCTTCAATGCAAAGACCACAGCCCCTAACTCAAGGTCATGAGTAGTGTAATTCTTCTCGTGAACCATAAGTTGTCTTGAAGCATAGGCAATCACCTTGTCCCGCTGCATAAGTACACAACCGAGACCAAGGTTTGAAGCATCGCAGTAGACAATGAAATCATCACTGCCCTCTGGAAGACTAAGGATAGGGGAGTTGCATAACTTCTGTTTAAGAAGTTGGAATGCATCCTCTTGCTTCTGTCCCCATATGAACGCTTGACTTTTCTGGGTTAGTGTGGTAAGTGGCAAGGCGATCTTTGAAAAGTTCGCAATGAACCTTCTATAATAGCCTGCCAATCCCAGAAATGAACGAATCTCTGTTGGAGTAGATGGGGTAGTCCAGTTCTTAATCGCCTCAATCTTTGCTGGATCTACACGTATCCCATCTTTGTTTGTGACATGTCCTAAGAAATGAACTTCTTTTAGCCAAAATTCACATTTTGAGAATTTAGCATAAAGTTGTTCCTC
The DNA here is from genome assembly GCA_009363875.1 of Mikania micrantha. NCBI lineage: Eukaryota > Viridiplantae > Streptophyta > Magnoliopsida > Asterales > Asteraceae > Mikania > Mikania micrantha. Next base: position 84,925,881 of record CM018693.1, read on the forward strand.
TCTCAGTAATTCTAAGACTTTCTTCAAATGATCCTCATGCTGTTGTTCCGTCTTCGAATAGATCAGTATATCGTCAATAAAGACGATAACAAACTGATCTAAGTAAGGTCTGCAGACTCGATTCATCAAGTCCATGAACACTGCAGGTGCATTGGTCAGCCCAAATGGCATAACCACAAACTCGTAGTGTCCATATCGAGTCCTAAATGCAGTCTTTGGTATATCCTTATCATTTACTCGCAACTGATGATACCCGGATCGTAAATCAATCTTATAGAAGCAAGTTGCTCCCTGCAATTGATCAAACAGATCATCGATCCTAGGTAAAGGATATATGTTCTTGACCGTCAACTTGTTTAGCTCACGATAATCGATACACATACGAAACGAACCGTCTTTCTTCTTGACAAAGAGAACCGGAGCTCCCCATGGAGAGAAACTCGGTCTAATGAATCCCTTGTCGAGAAGTTCTTGAAGTTGACTAGACAGTTCTTGCATCTCAGACGGTGCTAATCGATATGGTGACTTCGCCACTGGGTTTGCTCTAGGGACGAGATCGATTCTAAACTCCACTTGCCGGATCGGTGGTAGTCCAGGCAAGTCTTCTGGAAATACGTCAGGATAATCTCTGATAACTGGAACGTCTCCAACTGCTTTCTTTACAGGTTTCTTCTCTACCACGTGTGCCAGGAACGCATAGTATTTCTTCTTCAGGTACTTCCTAGCCTTGATGCACGATACAATCTTCAATCCGCGACAGGGTTTCTCGCCATAGATTCTCATCGTTTCACCGGACGGTAAAGGAATCCGTATAAGTTTCTCCGACATTACAATTTCGGCATTGTTTTTGGATAACCAATCCATTCCTATCACAACTTCGAAGCTTCCGAGTGTCATAGGAATAAGATCGATGAGGAAAAGATGGTCGTTTAATCTTAATTCACAACCATGTATTATAGAATCTACATGTAGGGTTTTACCATCAGCTACTTCTACGGTATAAAGAGCAGTAAGCATAGATGGTTGTATGTTAAACAAAGAAGCAATATGAGCAGAGATGAAGCTTTTATCAGCACCAGTATCAAATATGATAGAAACGTAATGACCATTAAGGAGAAATGTACCCGTGACAACTGCTGGCTCCTCGCGTGCTTCGGCAGCTCCGATAACAAAGGCACGAGCAGTAGCAGTGTTGTTGTTGAGTTTTGGACACTGGTTTCTGAAGTGTCTCTTTGCTCCACAATTATAACAGGCCCTTCCACCTGTAGCAGTAGGAGTTGTGGTTGCAGTTGTTGCAGCAGCAAGATGAGCAGATCGGCATGTAGCTGCCAAGTGTCCCATCCGCCCACACTAAAGACACTTTTTGCATGGAGTATTGGGTAGATGATGGTATTGGCATTTGTTACACAGTGGGTACGTGCTGGTATAGGGCTTTCTGACTGTTGCAGGTTGTGGCACAGCTGTAATGGGTGTGGCATGAGTGGGTGTGGCATTAGTCAGGGCTGCAAAGTTCTTGATTGTCTTTTGCTTTTTCTTCTTGTGATGATGCGGTTCAGACTTCTTGCTTTCATCAATCTGTGCTCTCTTGTACCCTTTTCGGGTGAGCACCCCAGACTTAACATATTCTTCAGTGAGGCTAGCTCCAAGATGAATTGCTGCCTCTAGAGTAGTGGGGTTATTCCCCATCACAGTTCCCCTGACAGCTAGAGGTAAGCCTTCGATGTACTTCTCTATCCTGCGGGATAGAGGAGTAACCAGGTGTGGCACCAGAATGCACAACTCATGGAAACGAGTTATATATTTCGTGTTCTCGCCACTGTCTTGGGCCAAGTTCCACATCTCAACCTCAAGTTTCTTCAGTTCATGACGTGGACAAAACTTTTCCACAAGTAATTTCTTGAAATCCTCCCAGGATAGAAGTATCAATACCGTCACATGAATCGTAAATGCATGAATGTGATGTACCAAAAAATCCGCGGTTCCTAATGGAATAGGTAACAAAGCTACCTTGCCACTCACTGCTACTAAATCACCGCCCCCCCCAAGTTAAACTGGTGCTTGATGTGCCAAAGCAACCTCTCGTCCTCTGGTGTTCTTCTCAGAATTCCACCAGGTGAGTGCGCCTTTATGAAAAGCGCTTGAGGCCATCTTGACCTTCAGATTTTCAGGACATCCTGTGAAGTCAAGGATATCCTCAATGTTGTCCAGCCATTGCAGTAGACTGGTAGCTCCCTCAGTACCAGCATACTTAGGAGGTTTAGCATCATTGAACTGCTTGAAAGTGAAGTTAGCAGTTCCTGTGTTAGTAGCATTTGAGTTATGTGCTGAATCACTGGTACTTCCCCGAAGATTCTGGGTGATATCAGTGACCAAGCCCGGAATGACATCAATCATGTGTATAGTGATGGCTAGGGCAATCTTGTTGATCTCATCATCGTTGCCACTTGTCGAACCCCCTCCGTTAGGATCACGTCGGGGAGGCATTCTACGAATAGAAGCCACAAGTGGGTCAGTAATGAGAAAAAAAATACAATTGAATTTTCATGATAAGGTCAGTAATATATCCATACTACTAGTATTATCATTCAATTGTAATATGAGCATGTACACGTATAAGCAATCAGCTCATTAGCATACTTCTCATGTGAAAATGTATGATGTCCCATAATCTCACTCCACCAAACCTACACACTGACACTTTCCCGATATACCGAAGATAGCTTATATATAGGGCATACGAAAGGGTCAAGCAAACTGCCAGCCCAGACGCCATCCCATCACCGCTTCGATATACCACGATCATGTCCATGCTAGCATTTGGCACATGTTTGTACTGATTTCCATGTATGTTCCATTGATTAAGAATCCCATGATCTTTGATCAATTTGAACTATGATTGAATCCATGACTGAACTATGTTTGAATTATGTGTGCACCTACTAACAGTTGTTAACATGTAGAACTAAATCATATGTGTGCTCTACATTTTCTTGTTAAACTATGTTAGTAAGTACTAATGATGTAATCACTTAAGAATTTCACTTAAGGTTTACATTGAAAGAATGTTCACAACTTGATTGATTCACACGCAATGTTTGACTCATCCAAGTTTGAATAGCACAATGATTTGATTCACCAATGATTGTATCTCAAATGTTTGTACCTCATGTGTTTGACTAATGTTCAATGATTCTAGTTGCACCCGAATTTTTACTTCAAATACGAATGCCGGATCCCCCCTTACATACCGAAATAAGCTTATATATAGGGCTAGCTCTCACTGCCCACCACTTACCTCAGCACGTCAGCGTTAATCCGCCGTTTGTATTTGGAGCTAAGATTCCAACTCTTGATTGATTATGATTGATTCATGTTTGTCTCTTGTTCCATGAATATGTTTATGATTTTGTAAACCATGGTCCTTAATTTACTTGAAATTAAGACCTTAGGTTTTAGTATGTGTGTCCTAGGTTAATTAACCTAGGTTCCCAATACTTACAGTATTGAGTATAATGATCTCTTGTGGGAACTTCAACTAAAGAATACTGTTACACAGATTCTAAGTTATAAAGTTCCTATGATAATGAATACCTGATAATGACAACATGACAAGGATTTCAAATCAAAGATTCTAAAATTATAGATCTTGACCTCTGAATTCCTATGATGAACATGATGAGGATTTTAGATCAAAGATACTAAGAATACAAATCTTTGCCTCTAAGTTCCTCTGATGAACACTGATTGAGAATTCCAGATCAAGGATACTAAGAATACAGATCCTTGCCTCTGGAATCCTTTAATGAACTCTGTGTGAGAATTTCAGATCAAGGATACTAAGAATACAGATCCTTGCCTCTGAAATCCTTTAATGAATATATGTGAGAAATTTAATTCGGTTTCTAAAATTATAGAATTCCGATTCATATTCCTTGACTCGATATCTAATCTTAGAAGAGTATCCCTAAGATCTTTCAAGCTTAATATGGACTTAATGATTACTTAAGTTTACTTAGATCCTAAGTATCCTCAAGTCTATAGTACTTATCCTATTGGGTAGCTTAGGTTATAGTCTAGGTCATTAAGCATTGGGTTTTTCCTAGTTCTCTAAAACCTTGGCTCTGATACCAACCTGTCACACCCCCTTGCGCCGCGTGCGGAATCCACGGCGCGGTGACGTATGAATAGTTGAATCATGCACAAGTATTGAATAAGAACAACCACAATGTATTACTAGATTTTATAATGTTTAGACCATTGTTTAGTTACAGACAATCTATCTACCAAAAGAATGACAACTACAGACCCAAAATATAGTTTACAAAATAAGACTTCAAACAAGACAATTAAACATTCAGGATTTTAGTGTGTTTCTAAATCCATCATAGCATGTTTCTTCATCTTGTTCTATCTTAAGCGGTCTCCTTAGTTGTCCTTTAGTGTGTATTAAACCTGATTACCTGAAACACGTGAAAAGTAACTGTCAACTACAGAAGTAGATGGTGAGAACAATAGGTTTAACAATTTTAAACATGAATTTCCATTGTAAGGCATATGTTTAAAGCAATAATTAAATTACATGGATGAGCTGCAACCCAAACTAACATCAAGTATGTAAAACGTGTCCAAACAGTCAACAGACTCTTTGCTAATGAAGCCAACATATAATCAAGTCCCAAGCTACGTTTGGAGTTAGATAATGTATCAGCAGTTTTGATAAAACCATAATGAAACCAAACCTGCAGTTAGCTTATAAAACAAATTTAAAAGCTAACTCCATTTTTGTATGTCCCAATGTGTCCGCTTTCCCTTGTTGTGATCACCCAGTACTAACGCTAATGAATGTGAAACTTGATGTGTTTATAAGTTTGTTCACAACAGTGGACACCATGCTTTTGAACTTTGCTTTAAAACCAATGATTTAATGTCGTATTTGATAACATGATTTGAAAACCTTGTTTGAATACCATTAATTGAATCCTTTGTTTGAACACCATGAAATGAATCCTTTGTTTGAACATCACCATGAAAACCATCGTTTGAATACCTTGTTTTAAAACCCTTGATTGAGTACATAGTATAGTGTCCTTGTATAGTAACAAGGTTTATAAAAAATTATTTTCGAAAAAACGAGTTTATAGTAAAAGAGTTTATGAGTCACATTATTTAAAAGTGTTTGTCATTTATAAAACCATTAGAGTAAAACTGATATAAAACAGTTCAAGGAAACTTTATAAAACTTCTTTAATAGAAAGTGTTTTACAGTTGATAAAATCCTTTGAAACAGTTGAATAATCTAATGAATTTGTACTATGAACCTGTAATGTTTGAAGAATAGCATACATCTTGTATAATGAAATACAATTGTACATAGTGTATTTGATCACGTGTTCCACCCCAAAACAGTTGAAAAACAGTAAAAGAGGGACTAATGCTCTCACCTGTCTGCAGTAGACTCTGAACTATAACAAATAGCAAGTAGCAAACAGGACTTATAACTAGTTCCTATAGCATTGTAATCATACATAAGATATAAGATTTATGATGGTATAGACTTTGATTCATTGATTGACTTGTGTTAACTTGAACTTGATTAACTTTTGAATACATGTTCTCATATTTGGAAATGTTGTATGAACTTGAAAGTCATGATTGAGTCACGAGATTGATATTTGATTCTTGAAAAGAATTGAAATGTCCTTTCATGCCCAACTCATATGCATAAGATAACAAGTGTTTGTGAATTTGATAACCATTGATTTACATGCATTTAGAAAAGATGTTTGAATTATTTTTATGACTTTGGAACTATGAATTGATCTCATAATTATGTTAAGTTGTAAACTTAACCTATTTAGGATCAATTCAAAATTACTTTAAGTTGTGGGCCTCACATTGGGCCTTAAGCCCATGAGACCATGGTGGGCTTATCAAAGGCCATGGGCCACTTAACTTTGACATGGGCTAATGCGGTTGTTATTGGGCCAATTAGATTATGTCAAAATGGTATGTTCTTGGGCTGAATAATTGAAGTTGGGCCAAGTATCAAAGGAATGTTGGGCCAAACAATATGTATATGAGCCATGTAAGGTACCAATTGAAGATCACACTGGGCTGAATGGAACTAGGTTGAGCCGATTAAATAAGGGTTTGGACCGGCTGTGGGTTTTGATTGGTAGATCGAAGAACAAAGTCCCAACGCAGCGAACCTTTTATGGTTCTGGCCTAAGGTTCGGCCACAGCTAATCAGGCGAACCTTAGGGTTCGTGCATGTCCAGGTTCGGCTACATGGCATGAGGGTTCGGTGATTCATGAAACAGTAGGGTTCGTCGAGGAGCATAAAGGTTCGGCAACTCATGATGGTTCGGCTGAGCTGAAAGGTTCGGCTTACATTGTCACACCCCTGCGCCGCGTGCGGAATCCACGGCGCGGTGACGTATGAACAGTTGAATCATGCACAAGTATTGAATAAGAACAACCACAACGGATTACTATGTTTCATAATGTTAAGACAGTTGTTTAGTTACAGTCAGCTATCTACCAAAAGAAAGACAACTACAGACCCAAAATATAGTTTACAAAATAAGACTCCAAACAAGACAATTAAACATTTAGGATTTAATGTGTTTCTAATCCATCCTAGCATGTTTCTTCATCTTGTTCTATCTTAGTAAGGTCTCCTTAGTTGTCTCTGAGAATGTCTTAAACCTGATTACCTGAAACACGTGAAAAGTAACTATCAACTACAGACGTAGTTGGTGAGAACAATAGGTTTAAGCATTTGTAAACATGAGTATATGATATAAGGCATAGGTAAGTTAAAGCAACATAAGATTCACACGGATGAGCTGCAACCCAAACTAACATCAAGTAAGAAAATGAGTGTAAACAGTCCAATCACTGTTCGCACGAAAGCCAACATATAATATCAAGTCCCAAAACACATTTGGAGTTAGATAATACATCAGCAGTTTTGATAACCATATGACACCAGACCTGCTGTTGGCTTTTAAAAACAAATTTAAAAGCCAAGTCCATCCTGGATAAGAAAACAATGACACCAGACCTACAGTTAGCTTTTAAAACAAATTTAAAAGCTAACTCCATCCTGGATAAGAAACAATGTGTCCGCTTTCCCTTGTTGTGATCACCCAGTACTAACGCTAATGAATATGATACTTGATGCTTTTACAAGTTTGTTTACAAAAATAGACACCATGTTTTCTGAATCTTACTTTAACCGGATGTGTTAATGCCTTATTTGATAACATGAATTGAAAACCTGGATTTAATTCCACGAATTAAATCCTTTGTTTTGAATACCATGAATTGAACCACTTGATTTGAATACCATGTTTTGAACCACTTGATTTGAATACCATGTTGTGAACCATCTGATTTGAATACCATGATGTGAACCACTTGATTTGAATACCATGTTTTGAACCACTTGATTTGAATACCATGTTGTGTACCACTTGATTTGAATACCATAAAATAGTGACCTTGTGTAACAACAAGGTTTATAACAAAAGAGTTTATAAAATCACTTATTTAAAAGTGTTTATCCTTCATAAATACATTTGAGTAAAATCTGTTACAAAACAGTTTAAAGATCCCTTATAAAACCTTTTTAGTGAAAAGAGTTTAGTAATTGATAAGTCCTTTAAAACAGTTGATGAATTCCCAGGATTCGTACAATGAATCCCATAGTGTTTATAAGCATACACACACCTTGTGTAATGAAATATGATTGTAAACGATTGTTTTGATCACGTGTTCCACCCCAAAACAGTTATAAAAACAGTAAAAGAGGGGCTAAAGTTCTCACCTGTCTGCAGTAGACTCTGAACTAAAACAGATAGCAAGTAGCAAACAGGACTTCTAATTTATTCCTATAACATTGTAATCATACATAAGATATAGGATTTATAATTGTATAGACTTTGATTCATTGATTGACTTGTGTTCTCATGATTTGATTGTTGTGAAAACTTGAAAGTTATGAATTGAATCACTTGATTGATCATGGGTCCAAGAAACGAATGTGAAATGTTCCATTGTGCATAACTCTTATGCATAAAATGATAATTGTTTGAGAATTTGATAACCATAGATTAACATGACTTATGAAAAGATGTTCCAATTGTTTAAAGTCTTGTGATTGTGAATTGATCCCATGATTAGGTTATGTTGCAACTTAAACCATAATGGATCAACTCACAATTATCGAATTTATGATCCAACATTGGCTCGTGGGCCTAAGTAACCATGATGGTCCTCACCAAGTCTACGGCCCACTTAGGTTAACGATGGGCCAATTAAGTGTGGTGTTGGGTCAAATGGGTATGATGTTGGCCCAACAACATGTAAATAATCCTTGTAACATGCCAAAGACAATATCAAACCGATTAAGCTATTAGTGGGTTGATGAACTTGGATTGGGCCTAGGAGATTTGGTTGGGCCAATTATTGTGTTTGTAAGCCATGTAGGGTTCCAAGGTGTTATTGGGCCAATTAAGGATCATAATGGGCCTATATGACTCAATTGGGCTTGGCTTAAGTCTAATGGCCGGTTACTATCGAAATTGGGCCACATAGAACTGCATTGAGCCAAGAAGGGTTACGGTTTGCCACTTGGGCAGTGAACCTTCTTGATTTTTGCCCAAGGTTCGCCGGTCATGAGACAGCATCAAGGTTCGGTCCTCTGGTGTGCATTCGAGGGTTCGTTCCTTGGACCTTGGTTTGTTTGATTGCATGGAGGGTTCGGCTCAAGTGGGTTCGTGGCATCCAGGGTTCGTGATCTATACATGGTTCGGCTACATCACCCATGGTTCGTCTGAGAAGGTCTAGGGTTCGTCATCATGCAACAACAGGGTTCGTGGACTAGAGGGTTCGCTACATGGGGACTTCGGCTGGGTTCGTCTGGGTCATCATAGGTTCGACAGAAACTAGGTTTCGTCTAACAATTGGCTCGTCTGCATGGGTTCGTCTAGGAGGTTCGTGATAGACTTGATGATTCGGCACAGGTTCGTGAGATCCCCCTAGGGATTCGGCTGAAAGTTGTCGAACCATGCAGGGTTCGTGAATCCTCATTAGGGTTCGGCCGGCTGAGAATGAAGGTTTGGCCGCCGAACCTGTTACCATCATCATCACCATCGTCAAACACTTGTATCCAGACCTTGATCTAGGCTAAACCAGCATCAGGAAATGTTTCTAGGGTCTCGAAAATGAGTGTGGATGACTAGATCCGGCTAAGGGTCGGGTTTAAACAAACCCACGTTTGAAAACCCTAAACTCGTGACCATTCAAGCTTCATTACCTCGAGATTTGCTGGATGAATCTGCGAAATTCTTGCACTTTCGTGTAGAGGATGTCGAGGGCTTCGCGTGGACACCAAGAACTCCGAAATCCGTTGTGAAATAAGCGAGTTATGCGCGTTTGAAGTCGGTTTTCTTAGAGAGAGAGAGGGTAGACGAAATTGTAGAGAGAGAAAGTGTTGTAGGTGGAATAAATGAGATAAATGATCTCATTCAAGGCTTTTATAGACCGTATGGTATTCGGGTCCGTTTCGGTCGCTCGGTTCGCGTTTCCGGAACGCAACGCGTATTTTACGCGGTTTTAATTAAAAAGAGTTGTTAAACTCAAATAAATGATGAGTTTCAAAATTGTAAAAATATAAAATAATTAATATAATTATTTTTACTCTTCGTGTGTTGCCAGATCGTTAAACATTCACAATTACGTGTATACCCGCAATCGCGTACGTTTTCCGATCGTATTAAAATATTTAAAGTCGTTTAATCATAATTATAAGTTCAACATTCGTATCATTATGGATCGTCACCCATAACTATACTCAGTCTCGCTTACGTATTACGATTCTTGTTGACTTAATTGTCATAATATTCGTCTTGACACTACGCACCAACACTATCCTGTTACACCGAACGCAGTATATATATAGGGCTCACTCTCGCTGCCCACCACTGTTTCGATATAACACAATACTGTTCTTGCCTAGTGAACTCGACTGTAAATAAATAATACATACTTGATAAATGATAACGATTCTAACACACAAGCACATAATGAACACATGATTCACATTGACTGACTGAACATGGATACACACTGTTCTAACACTGTTCACTACTACATGACTAAATGTACAAATGTTACAGTCTCCCCTAGTTAAGGGAATTTCGCCCCGAAATTAACTAGCCGAAGATGCTGTAAAAAGATGAGGGTACTTAAGCGTCATCTGGTCTTCACGTTCCCAGGTGAACTTAGCACCGCGTTTGCCCTCCCATCGTACCTTTACGATCGGGATGCGGCTGCGTTTAAGTTTCTTGACCCCATGATCCATGATCTCAACTGGACGTTCTATGAATTGCATGTTGTTCTGAATCTGTATGTCTTCCAATGGAATCTGAACATCATGATCCGCTAAGCATTTCTTAAGATTTGATACATGAAAAGTATTATGAACATTGCTTAGCTCCACTGGAAGTTTGAGTTTGTAGGCTACGGGACCAATCCGTTCCAGGATCTCAAAAGGTCCAACGTACCTTGGTGCAAGTTTCCCTTTCTTCCCGAATCGGACAACGCCTTTCCAGGGAGAAACTTTGAGTAAGACTCGGTCACCGACTTGAAACTCAAGCGGTTTCCGACGTCGATCAGCATAACTCTTCTGCCGATCTCGTGCGGCCTTAAGCCGTGACTGAATGATTGTGATCTTGTCTGATGTTTCCTGAATGAGTTCTGGTCCTACGACCTGTGAGTCACCAATCTCGGTCCAACAGACCGGTGATCGGCACTTTCTACCATATAGAGCTTCGAATGGTGCACATTGAATGCTCGTATGATAGCTATTGTTATATGAAAACTCAATGAGTGGGAGATGAGTGTCCCAACTTCCACCGAAGTCAATGACACAAGAACGAAGCATGTCCTCAAGTGTTTGGATAGTCCTTTCGCTTTGGCCATCGGTTTGGGGATGATACGCCGTGCTAAGATTAACACGCGTTCCCAAAGCCTTTTGCAATGATTGCCAAAAGCGAGAAGTGAAACGACTATCACGATCAGATATGATTGATGTTGGAGTACCATGACGTGCAATGATTTCGTTGATGTACAATGTGGATAACTTCTCCATCTTGTAATCCTCTCGGATCGGGAGAAAATGAGCAGATTTGGTGAGTCGATCAACGATCACCCAAATCGAATCGAAACCTCGTGGAGTTCTCGGCAACTTTGTTATGAAATCCATGGAAATTTGCTCCCATTTCCATTGAGGAATTTCAGGTTGCTGCAGAAGTCCCGAAGGCTTTTGATGTTCTGCTTTGACTTTGAACAAGTAAGACATTTTCCCACATACAGTGCTATGTCTTTCTTCATTCCCGGCCACCAGTAAGATGTCCTCAAGTCCTGATACATCTTATCGGCTCCAGGATGAACTGAGTATCGCGACTTATGAGCCTCATCACAGATGAGTGTGCGCAATTCTTCAGACTTTGGAATCCAAATGCGGCCGTTGAGATATAACACCCCATCAGATCGGGCTCTAGTTTCTTCTCGATGCCACAATCCAAGTCTGTCTTGAGTTGATTATCTGTTACTACTTGTTGTTGTGCAATACGAATCAAGTCTTTCAAGTTTGGCTGCGTGTTGATCTCCATGGCTCTTACTCGAATTAGTTTGACTGGTTCCTTGCGACTAAGAGCATCCGCCACCACATTGGCTTTACCCGTATGGTAACGAATCTCACAGTCGTAATCAGTTAGAAGCTCAACCCAACGTCGTTGTCTCATGTTGAGTTCTTTCTGATTGAGAATGTGTTGCAGGCTCTTGTGGTCTGTATAGATGACACATTTAGTACCGTACAGGTAGTGTCTCCAAATTTTCAATGCAAAGACCACAGCCCCTAACTCAAGGTCATGAGTAGTGTAATTCTTCTCGTGAACCTTAAGTTGTCTTGAAGCATAGGCAATGACCTTGTCCCGTTGCATAAGTACACAACCGAGACCAAGGTTTGAAGCATCGCAGTAGACAATGAAGTCATCACTGCCTTCTGGAAGACTAAGGATAGGGGAGTTGCATAACTTCTGTTTAAGAAGTTGAAATGCATCTTCCTGTTTCTGTCCCCATATAAACGCTTGACTTTTCTGAGTCAAAGTGGTAAGTGGCAAAGCTATCTTAGAGAAGTTTGCAATGAATCTTCTGTAATAGCCTGCCAAACCCAGAAATGAACGAATCTCTGTTGGAGTAGATGGAGTAGTCCAGTTCTTAATCGCCTCAATCTTTGCTGGATCTACATAAATTCCATCTTTGTTTATGACATGTCCTAAGAAGTGAACTTCCTTTAGCCAAAATTCACACTTTGAGAATTTAGCATAGAGTTGTTCAGCTCTTAGTAACTCTAAGACTTTCCTCAAATGATCTTCATGCTCTTGTTCCGACTTGGAATAAATCAGTATATCATCAATAAAGACAATAACAAACTGATCCAAGTAAGGTCTGCAGACCCGATTCATCAAGTCCATGAACACTGCGGGTGCATTGGTCAGCCCAAATGGCATAACCACAAACTCATAGTGTCCATATCGAGTCCTAAATGCAGTCTTTGGTATATCCTCATCATTTACTCTTAACTGATGATACCCAGATCGTAAGTCAATCTTAGAGAAGCAAGTTGCTCCCTGTAATTGATCAAACAGATCATCGATCCTGGGCAGAGGATATCTATTCTTGATTGTCAACTTGTTCAGCTCACGATAGTCGATACACATACGAAATGAACCGTCTTTCTTTTTGACAAAGAGAACCGGAGCTCCCCATGGAGAGAAACTCGGTCTTATGAAACCTTTGTCTAAAAGTTCTTGAAGCTGACTAGACAGTTCTTGCATCTCAGACGGTGCTAATCGATACGGTGACTTCGCCACTGGGTTTGCTCCAGGGACGAGATCAATTCTAAACTCCACTTGTCGGACTGGTGGTAGTCCAGGCAAGTCTTCTGGAAATACGTCTGGATATTCTTTGATAACTGGAACATCTCCAACTGCTTTCTTTTCAGGTTTCTTTTCCACTACATGAGCTAGGAAAGCATAATATTTCTTCTTCAAGTACTTCCTCGCCTTGATGCACGATACAATCTTCAATCCGCGGCATGGTTTCTCGCCGTAGACTATCATCGTTTCGCCGGACGGTAAGGGGATTCGGATAAGTTTCTCCGAGCATACGATTTCAGCATTGTTTTTGGATAACCAATCCATTCCTACTACAACTTCGAAGCTTCCGAGAGTCATAGGAATGAGATCGATGGAAAAGAGATGGTCATTTAATCTTAGCTCACAAGCATGAATTATGGAATCTACCACTATGGTCTTACCATTCGCTACTTCTACAGTATAAGGAGCAGTAAGTGTGGATAGTTGCATATTAAGCAAAGAAGCAGTATGAGTAGAGATAAAACTTTTATCAGCACCAGTATCGAATATGATAGAAACATAGTGATCATTGATAAGAAATGTACCCGTGATGACTGCCGGCTCTTCACGTGCTTCGGCGGTCCCAATAACAAAAGCACGAGCAGCAGCAGTAGTGTTGTTGAGTTTTGGACACTGGTTTCTGAAGTGTCCCTCTGCTCCACAATTATAACAGGATCTTCCACCTGTAGCAGTAGTGGTTGTGGTAGCAGTTGTTGCAGCAGCAAGATGAGCAGCTCGGCATGTAGCTACAAAGTGTCCCATACGCCCACATTTGAGACACTTCTTGCAAGGAGTGTTGGGCAGATGATGATACTGGCATTTGGTGCAAAGTGGAAATGTGCCAGTATAAGACTTTCTGGCGTTTGCAGGTTGTGGCATAGCATTGATAGGTGTGGCATGAGTAGGTGCAGCCGCAGTCAATGCTGCAAAGTTCTTGATTGTCTTTTGCTTCTTCTTCTTGTGATGGTGTTGTTCAGGCTTCTTTCCTTCTTCAATCTGTGCTCTCTTGAATCCCTTTCGGGTGAGCACTCCAGACTTCACATACTCCTCAATAAAAGTAGCACCAAGTTGGATGGCTGCCTCCAAAGTAGTAGGGTTATTACCCATGACAGTTCCACTGACTACTAAAGGTAGACCTTCAATGTATTTCTCTATCCTGCGGGATAGAGGAGTAACCAAATGGGGTACCAGAATGCACAACTCATGGAAACGAGTTGTATACTTTGCGTTTTCACCACTATCTTGCATCAGATTCCACATCTCTACCTCGAGTTTCTTCAGTTCATGACGTGGACAGAACTTTTCCACAAGCAAGTTCTTGAATCCATCCCATGGTAAAGCTAAAGCAACTTCACGTCCTCTGGTGTTCTTCTCAGAATTCCACCAGGTGAGTGCGCCCTTATGAAAAGCGCTTGAGGCCATCTTGACCTTCAGATTTTCAGGGCATCCAGTGAAGTCGAGAATGTCTTCGATGCTCTCCAACCATTGCAGTAGGCCGGTAGCTCCTTCAGTACCAGCGTACTTAGGAGGCTTAGCATCATTGAACTGCTTGAAAGTGAAGTTAGCAGTTCCAGTAGTTGTAGCCTTTGAGTTATGTGCTGAATCACTAGTACTTCCCCGAAGATTCTGGGTAATATCAGTGACCATACCAGGGATTACTTCCCACATATGAACAGCGATAGCTCGAGCAATCTTGTTGATCTCATCGTCGTTGCCACTTGTTGAACCCCCTCCGTTAGGATCACGTCGGGGAGGCATTCTACGAATAGATGCCACAAGCGGGTCAGTAATGAGGAAGGATACAATTGAATTTTCATGATAAGGTCAGTAATATATCCATACTACTAGTATTATCATTCAATTGTAATATGATTCAGTACACGTATAAGTTATCAACTTATTTGCATACTTATCATGTGAATATGTACGATGTCCCATGATGTCTCCACCAAACCTACACACTGACACTTTCCCGATATACCGAAAATAGTTTATATATAGGGCTCACTCTCGCTGCCCACCACCGTTTCGATATACCACGATCATGCCCTTGCTAGCATTTGGCAACACGTTTGTACTGATTTCCAAGTGTGTTCCATTGATTAAGAATCCCATGATCTTTGATCAACTTGAACTATGATTGATTCCATGATTGAACTATGATTATGTTATGCGTGCACCTACTAACAGTTGTTAACATGTAGAACTAAATCATACGTGTGTTCTACACTTTCCTGTTAACTTATGTCAGTAAGTACTAATGATGTAATCACTTAAGAATTTCACTTAAGGTTTACATTGAAAATGTTCACAACTTGATTGATTCACCATAATGTTTGGTTCATCCAAGTTTGAATTGCACTATGATTTGATTCACCAATGATTGTTTCCCAAATGTTTGTATCCCATGTGTTTGACTAATGTTCCATGTTTCCAGTTGATCCCGAATCCTCACTCCAAATACAAACGCCGGATTCCCCCTAACATACGGAAATAAGCTTATATATAGGGTAAGCTCTCACCGACCCACCACTTACCTCAACACATCAGCGTTAATCCGTCTTCTATATTTGGGGCTAAGATTCCAACTGTTGATTGATTATGATTGTTTCATGATTGCCTCTTGTTCTGTGACTATGATAATGATTATGTAAACCATGGTTCTTAATTTACTCGAAATTAAAACCTTAGGTTTTAGCATGTGTGTCCTAGGTTAATTAACCTAGGTTCTCAATAACTACAGTATCGAGTATAATGATCTCTTGTGAGAACTTCAACTAAAGAATACTGTTACACAGATTCTAAGTTATAAAGTTCCTATGATAATGAACACCTGATAATGATAACAATGATAACAATGACAAGGATTCCAACTCAAGATTCTAAATTAATAGTTCTTGACCTTTGAATTCCTATAATGAGCATGACAAGGATTTCAAATCAGGACTCTAAATTAATAGATCTTGACATTTGAATTCCTATAATGAATATGACAAGGATTTCAAATCAGGACTCTAAATTAATAGATCTTGACATTTGAATTCCTATAATGAATATGACAAGGATTTCAAATCAAGACTCTAAATTAATAGACCTTGACATTTGAATTCCTATAATGAATATGACAAGGACTTTAGATCAAAGATACCAATCTTTGCCTCTAAATCCCATAATGAATATGACAAGGATCTTAGATCAAAGATGCTAAATTAATAGATCTTTGCCTCTAAATCCCATAATGAATATGAGAAGGACTTTAGATCAAAGATATCAATCTTTGCCTCTAAATCCTATAATGATCTCTGTGTGAGAATTTCAAATCAAGGATACTAAGAATACAGATCCTTGCCTCTGAAATCCTTAAATGCATATGTGTGAGAATTTAATCCGGTTTCTAAAATTATAGAAGTCCGATTCAAATTCTTTGACTCAATATCTAATCTTAGAAAAATGTCCCTAAGATTTTTCAAGCTTATTGTAGACTTAATTCTCACTTAAGTTACTTAGATCCTAAGTTCCTCAAGCCTATAGCACTTAGTCCTATTGGGTAGCTTAGGTTATAGTCTAGGTCATTTAACATTGGGTTTTTCCTAGTTCTCTACAACCTTGGCTCTGATACCAACCTGTCACACCCCTGCGCCGCGTGCGGAATCCACGGCGCGGTGACGTATGAACAGTTGAATCATGCACAAGTATTGAATAAGAACAACCACAACGGATTACTATGTTTCATAATGTTAAGACAGTTGTTTAGTTACAGACAGCTATCTACCAAAAGAAAGACAACTACAGACCCAAAATATAGTTTACAAAATAAGACTCCAAACAAGACAATTAAACATTTAGGATTTAGTGTGTTTCTAATCCATCCTAGCATGTTTCTTCATCTTGTTCTATCTTAGTAAGGTCTCCTTAGTTGTCTCTGAGAATGTCTTAAACCTGATTACCTGAAACACGTAAAAAGTAAATGTCAACTACAGACGTAGTTGGTGAGAACAATAGGTTTAAGCATTTGTAAACATGAGTATATGATATAAGGCATAGGTAAGTTAAAGCAACATAAGATTCACACGGATGAGCTGCAACCCAAACTAACATCAAGTAAGAAAATGAGTGTAAACAGTCCAATCACTGTTCGCACGAAAGCCAACATATAATATCAAGTCCCAAAACACGTTTGAAGTTAGATAATACATCAGCAGTTTTGATAACCATATGACACCAGACCTGCTGTTGGCTTTTAAAAACAAATTTAAAAGCCAACTCCATCCTGGATAAGAAAACAATGACACCAGACCTACAGTTAGCTTTTAAAACAAATTTAAAAGCTAACTCCATCCTGGATAAGAAACAATGTGTCCGCTTTCCCTTGTTGTGATCACCCAGTACTAACGCTAATGAATATGATACTTGATGCTTTTACAAGTTTGTTTACAACAATAGACACCATGTTTTCTGAATCTTACTTTAACCGGATGTGTTAATGCCTTATTTGATAACATGAATTGAAAACCTGGATTTAATTCCACGAATTAAATCCTTTGTTTTGAATACCATGAATTGAACCACTTGATTTGAATACCATGTTTTGAACCACTTGATTTGAATACCATGTTGTGAACCATCTGATTTGAATACCATGATGTGAACCACTTGATTTGAATACCATGTTTTGAACCACTTGATTTGAATACCATGTTGTGTACCACTTGATTTGAATACCATAAAATAGTGACCTTGTGTAACAACAAGGTTTATAACAAAAGAGTTTATAAAATCATTTATTTAAAAGTGTTTATCCTTCATAAATACATTTGAGTAAAATCTGTTACAAAACAGTTTAAAGATCCCTTATAAAACCTTTTTAGTGAAAAGAGTTTAGTAATTGATAAGTCCTTTAAAACAGTTGATGAATTCCCAGGATTCGTACAATGAATCCCATAGTGTTTATAAGCATACACACACCTTGTGTAATGAAATATGATTGTAAACGATTGTTTTGATCACGTGTTCCACCCCAAAACAGTTATAAAAACAGTAAAAGAGGGGCTAAAGTTCTCACCTGTCTGCAGTAGACTCTGAACTAAAACAGATAGCAAGTAGCAAACATGACTTCTAATTGATTCCTATAACATTGTAATCATACATAAGATATAGGATTTATAATTGTATAGACTTTGATTCATTGATTGACTTGTGTTCTCATGATTTGATTGTTGTGAAAACTTGAAAGTTATGAATTGAATCACTTGATTGATCATGGGTCCAAGAAACGAATGTGAAATGTTCCATTGTGCATAACTCTTATGCATAAAATGATAACTGTTTGAGAATTTGATAACCATAGATTAACATGACTAATGAAAAGATGTTCCAATTGTTTAAAGTCTTGTGATTGTGAATTGATCCCATGATTAGGTTATGTTGCAACTTAAACCATAATGGATCAACTCACAATTATCGAATTTATGATCCAACATTGGCTCGTGGGCCTAAGTAACCATGATGGTCCTCACCAAGTCTACGGCCCACTTAGGTTAACGATGGGCCAATTAAGTGTGGTGTTGGGTCAAATGGGTATGATGTTGGCCCAACAACATGTAAATAATCCTTGTAACATGCCAAAGACAATATCAAACCGATTAAGCTATTAGTGGGTTGGATGAACTTGGATTGGGCCTAGGAGATTTGGTTGGGCCAATTATTGTGTTTGTAAGCCATGTAGGGTTCCAAGGTGTTATTGGGCCAATTAAGGATCATAATGGGCCTATATGACTCAATTGGGCTTGGCTTAAGTCTAATGGCCGGTTACTATCGAAATTGGGCCACATAGAACTGCATTGAGCCAAGAAGGGTTACGGTTTGCCACTTGGGCAGCGAACCTTCTTGATTTTTGCCCAAGGTTCGCCGGTCATGAGACAGCATCAAGGTTCGGTCCTCTGGTGTGCATTCGAGGGTTCGTTCCTTGGACCTTGGTTTGTTTGATTGCATGGAGGGTTCGGCTCAAGTGGGTTCGTGGCATCCAGGGTTCGTGGTCTATACATGGTTCGGCTACATCACCCATGGTTCGTCTGAGAAGGTCTAGGGTTCGTCATCATGCAACAACAGGGTTCGTGGACTAGAGGGTTCGCTACATGGGGACTTCGGCTGGGTTCGTCTGGGTCATCATAGGTTCGACAGAAAATAGGTTTCGTCTAACAATTGGCTCGTCTGCATGGGTTCGTCTAGGAGGTTCGTGATAGACTTGATGATTCGGCACAGGTTCGTGAGATCCCCCTAGGGATTCGGCTGAAAGTTGTCGAACCATGCAGGGTTCGTGAATCCTCATTAGGGTTCGGCCGGCTGAGAATGAAGGTTTGGCCGCCGAACCTGTTACCATCATCATCACCATCGTCAAACACTTGTATCCAGACCTTGATCTAGGCTAAACCAGCATCAGGAAATGTTTCTAGGGTCTCGAAAATGAGTGTGGATGACTAGATCCGGCTAAGGGTCGGGTTTAAACAAACCCACGTTTGAAAACCCTAAACTCGTGACCATTCAAGCTTCATTACCTCGAGATTTGCTGGATGAATCTGCGAAATTCTTGTACTTTCGTGTAGAGGATGTCGAGGGCTTCACGTGGACACCAAGAACTCCGAAATCCGTTGAGAAATAAGCGAGTTATGCGCGTTTGAAGTCGGTTTTCTTAGAGAGAGAGAGGGTAGACGAAATTGTAGAGAGAGAAAGTGTTGTAGGTGGAATAAATGAGATAAATGATCTCATTCAAGGCTTTTATAGACCGTATGGTATTCGGGTCCGTTTCGGTCGCTCGGTTCGCGTTTCCGGAACGCAACGCGTATTTTACGCGGTTTTAATTAAAAAGAGTTGTTAAACTCAAATAAATGATGAGTTTCAAAATTGTAAAAATATAAAATAATTAATATAATTATTTTTACTCTTCGTGTGTTGCCAGATCGTTAAACATTCACAATTACGTGTATACCCGCAATCGCGTACGTTTTCCGATCGTATTAAAATATTTAAAGTCGTTTAATCATAATTATAAGTTCAACATTCGTATCATTATGGATCGTCACCCATAACTATACTCAGTCTCGCTTACGTATTACGATTCTTGTTGAATTAATTGTCATAATATTCGTCTTGACACTACGCACCAACACTATCCTATTACACCGAACGCAGTATATATATAGGGCTCACTCTCGCTGCCCACCACTGTTTCGATATAACACAATACTGTTCTTGCCTAGTGAACTCGACTGTAAATAAATAATACATACTTGATAAATGATAACGATTCTAACACACAAGCACATAATGAACACATGATTCACATTGACTGACTGAACATGGATACACACTGTTCTAACACTGTTCACTACTACATGACTAAATGTACAAATGTTACATACATGGGTTCGATGAAAGTTCGTGAAGCCATGCAAGGCTCGTGCAGGTTCGGGAAACCCATTAGGGTTCGTCTGGCTCTTATCAACGAACCATTGGTTCGTTACTGATGTAGGGTTCGCCAAAAGAAGGTTCGGCCAGAGACTTAATGGTTCGGAAAATCGGGAAGCTCGTGATAATGCATGGAAGTTTGATGCAGGTTCGTGAAGCCCCTTAGGGTTCGGCCTATGATCAGCGAACCATGAAGGTTCGCCCCCAACAAAATGGTTCGGCCGAAATCCAAAAGGCTCGCCGCCTCAAGGGTTCGGCTCCTATGACTTCCCCGAACCTGTCGAGCTGCATCATCACCATGGAGCATTTCTGATTTTTCGAAGTCTGTGTCGTGTCACCATTGTTCCAGAATCATTCTCGAAGGCATAAGATCGTTATTACTAGGGTTCTAAACCGTTTTCTTGAGTTGGATGGCAAGAACACACAAAAACCCTTATTTTCGAACATTTCAAGCATCAATACCTTGTTTTTGGCCGGATAATTCCACAGATCCTTTGTACTTTCGTGTAGGGAATGTCGAGAGCTTCGCGTGGACACCAAGAACGCCCAAATCCGTGGAGAGACGAAGGAGATATGCGCGTTCGATGCTCGGTTTTCTAGAGAGAGGTTGGAGAACGAATTTGGTAGAGAGAGAAAGGGTTTGGTTGCATTTAATGAAGGAAATAGCCTTCTTCAAGGCTTTTATAGTCCGAGGGGTATTCGGGTCCGCTCCGGTTGCTCGGTTTGCGTTTTCGTCGCGGTTCCGGAACTTTTACGCGATTTAAATAAAAGGATTATTATTCTCATCATTTCGATGAGTTTCAAAATTGTAAAAATATAAAATAATATATTTCAATTATTTTTACTCTTCGTGCGTTGCCAGATCGTTAAACAAATACAATTACGTGTATACCGCGTACGTTTTCCAATCGTATTAATTATTTAAAGCCGTTTAATCATAATTATAAGTTCAACATTCGTATCATTATGGATCGTCACCCATAACTATACTCAGTCTCGCTTACGCATTACGATTCTTGTTTAATTAATTGCTTGTCATAATATTCGTCTCAACACTACACACTAACACTATCCCATTGCATCGAACGTAGTATATGTATAGGGCATACCCCAAATTCCAGCTACATGCCGTACCTGACGCCGTCCCACCACTGTTTCGATATAATACGATACAATTCTTGCCTAGTGAACACGACTGTAAATAAACAATACATACTTGTTCCTAAATAATAAAGATCCTAACACACAAGCACATTATGAACACATGAATCACATTGACTGATTTTATATGAAAACACATTTGTTCTAACACTGTTTACAACTACCATGACAAAATGTACAAATGTTACACAATCTACTAACTTCCAAACTCCTAACATCTCAAATTGGCTCAACTCTTCTTCCATGGTTGTTATCCAGGAAGACTCTTTCAATGCTTCTTTAGCATTTTTTGGCTTTATCTGACTTACAAAGCATAAGTATAAGCATGAATTTTATTGTGTCCTAAATACTTGACAATAAAACCTCATTTCCTTCATCTTGAACATACTGACTCCATGTTTTGACTCCATAATTCAAATCACCAATGATATTTTCAATTGGATGATTTATATTAACTCTATGACTCGCAATCTCTCCCGCAAGTATCTCATCTTCAAGATTTGTAATATGATTATCTTCTTCTGGTAAAATCTCCCCCTGAATTTCAGATTCAATAATAAAAGATGGATCATTAATTGAATCATGAAATTCATCTTCTGAATGTAACTCTTCAGAATCTTCAACTTGTTTAGGATCAAATGAAGAAGAAGAATTGTGATGGAGTATAGAAGAACTTCCTTCAGAAGATTCTAGAATAAATATTGGAAATAAGGAGCCATGAATATTAATAGTATCACTTAAAGATTCAACTAAATCATTCAAAGATGAAGAAAACAAGTTATGAAAATTGTCAAAGACTGATTCATAATCAAACAGCCAGTTTGGACATTTTCCAGGTGACATTTCGGTGAAACGACATATAGTGATTTCCTATGCTTCTTCAATCACCCTTGTATCCAAATTAAGAACTCTTTTGTTCAAAGAGTTAGCTAAATATACCAAAAATATTCCTTCCACCGGCCTTAGGCACAAATTTTGGAGAAGTCATCTTCAAATAAGTACATGTAGCTCCAAAAGGTTCCAAATGGGCAAGCCTGGGCTTTCTGCCTTTAAGAAATTGATACGATATCTTACCATGCTTCTTGACAGTTAGTACGCGGTTTAATGTATAATATGTCGTACTAACCGCTTCATCCCAAAAAAAGATCGAAGATGAGAATTTGTAAGCTTAGTTCTTGCAGTTTCAATCAAAGTACGATTCTTCCGCTCTGCAACACCATTTTGTTTATGGGTATAAGGAGCACTAAACTGATGAGAAATACCCTTTTGAATGCAGAACAACTCTAGATTATGATTTTTGAATTCAGTGCCATTATCACTCCTCAAAAACATAATTTGTGTAGAAAATTCATTCTCTATCTTGATAAACAAATTCTTCTAGATTTCCGAAGTCTTTGACACTGGACCAAAAAGATCCATATGTAACATAGTTAGAGAAGTGTGGATGGAATTTTGAACTTTAGGCTTATGTGAATATCTGCTCTGTTTTCCTTTTTTATCGGAAATACAGTGATTAGACATCACAAAAGACTAAGATGGAACACCTTCAACAAGTCCATTTCTAATCAAAAAGTTCATTTTACGTAAATGAACATTCCTATCCGTCTATGCCATGAAATTGAATCTTTTTCCATAGCCTTAGAAAAGAAACATGTAAGTTGAGAAGATGAAGTAGCAAAAGACATATCCAGATGATATGTATTGTTTTGTCTGGGAGCTGTCACCACAATTTAATCTTCAGGTATCATCACTCCAGGATTTAGTATGTAGCATGATTTGTTATCGAATATGACAGAATATTCTTTATCACACACTTGTGAAACACTCAACAAATTATATTTGAGTTGTTCTGCAAAGAAAACATGTTCAAAGCTTATTCTGTCATTCGATGACACTCCCTTTTTTGTGATAACCACTAGTGTTTCTAGAGAAATTATCAAATCCACCATTAGTGCGCTTGATATTTGTCAGAAGGTTCAAATTTCCCGTCAGGTGTCGAGAACAACCATTATCAATGTACCATGTATTCTCTAAAGCACTTGATAATGAGTCCTGCACATATAAGAATAAATCAATGAGAGACTAGAATCCAAGTCTTAGTCATATGACTTTTGACATGGATAGAAGAAACAGATGGAATTTCATCAATAAAAATGTTTGCCTTATTAGTCCATATTCGATTAGGAATAGGCTTGTAAGGAATAGTCTCATTTTGATGCTTGACAATTGGTTTAACAGATTTAATCATTTTGTTTTGAAAAAATTTTAATTTAACAAAATTCATTAGTTTTTAATTTCCAAAAGTGGATTTGACACATGGTTTAACAAATTTCTTTTCCACATGTGGAAAAGAATAAACACACTTCACTGGTTATGAATGATGTTTAGGTGCTGAGCTATCTGTAGTGAATGCTGTGGTAATGATGTCAATCAAATTTAATTGGCTTAGTAGGCATTTTCTTCCTACTCCTCTTGGAATGAGCAACCTGGGACTGACTATCATCCTTTCGTAGACTTAGTTTCTGAACCTTAGACTTTGAACTTGACCCATGTGAAAATGAAGCTACAGGTCCATTGCTACCAGACTGCTTATACTCAATAGATTTATCACTAGGTACATCCTGATTCACACATGGTAGTGCTTGTGAAGATGAAGTTTGTGATGAAGACAATGAATTCTTATTTTTAAAGAAATCAGCACTGGATTTACATAATAATTTGTCAAGGTCCTTTAGACAGTTTGTCTTTTAACAAAATTATGTTTGCCTTTGCTTACCCAATCCTTTTCACATACCCGATCTGGTTTTTAAAAAAATATTTCATTAGGTTTCTTAAAAACTTTGCCACTCAATGTTGGTTTAATAAAACTTAAAGGATGAACATCATCACAAAATATTTCATCTTTTCCTTTGAGAGTATAATAGATTATGTTGTCTGGTTCAACAAAAAGACATCTGTCTCTAGGAATATTAGATTCCTTTTTGACAGTTTCATCACTAATGTCTCCATCTTTAATGAAGAAAAACTCATAAAATTTGTTATTATTAATCAAATTTTTTACAACAGCTTTCTGTTTAATAGCAGATTTTAAACCAGACACATCTCTATTATCTTCTTCATCACCATCACAAACTTCTTTCTTGATTCATGGATCCTCTATCTTTGTTCCTACATGTTTAATACTGACAGAACTAGACAAGTTAGTTAAATAATTTGAAAACAAGTCTAAATTCTTATAGGATTTAGCAACATATGGAATAACATTTGGCTCTTCATGAAGAGACCCATAAAGATGGTTAATAGAAGGAGGAATTGCCTTAAAACCAAACCCTTGGGGGTACCTGGATTACTTACACGATTAGCCACAATGTTATTGAAAATCGTTTGAGCATTAGACAAACACTCAATCGATTTACATTTCTTTGTCCGATCAATCAACTCATCAATCATATGATCAATAATGTCTTTCTTATCAACCAATTCCAATGTTAAAGTTTTAATATTAGCACTATATTCTTTAGGTTTATTTTTACACATTAATTCATTGGCTAAATATTGTTTAACATTGTCTTCTAAACATTAGATAACATCAATCAATGATTGATTGTGCTTAGCAAACATATCAAGTTTGGCTGAATAAGCACAACATTTTAAAAATTTGGTTTAACATTAAAATTTCTTCCTGGTGATAATTCAACCTTTTTCTGAGTTTTCTGTGCCATAAACGCCACAGGTGTTGTCTTTGAACTTGTAGGAGTTACAGATGAAGAAGTAGCAGGAGCTGCTCTTCGAGGATCAAACTTGTCAGGTTTAGAACCAGCTTCAAACCTTGAATTGTTTCTCACAAGCATCTCACATTCTTTGGAAAAATATCCAATATTCCCACAAATGTAGTACTTGACTTTGTGTTTAGAGAAACCAAGTTTCTTTTTTGAATTCCCTGAAATATCTACCCATTTAGTTCTTTCAAAGGAATCTTCTTGCCCTCCTGGTTAACATAGCCATCTTCCACTGGATATCCATTTTCTTCTAGTCATCTCGATCCAGTTGATCCATATCCTCATGTGACGACCGGCATCCGAACAATCATGAATCGGAAATCCAAGGGTGTACACAATCACGGTGTAAGGCATGGTGTTACGAGAGTGAAGACAACAATAATGAATGACAATAAGAATACACGGGTTTTCCTAAAACAGTTAGGAAAATCCACTTAATCACATGAACATGAATCAGGAGAAAAGAAAAACAACCTGTGAGGGAAAAAAATGAACAAAACCAGAATAGATAACATTTGGAGTGTCGATCCAACGAGATATCGACATGGGTGACGATCCATGTGGATATGTTGTTAGATTCGAATACCCCAAATGAAATCTTTAGTGTATCAAACAATGTAAGTAGTTAAATACAACGAGGCGTTTGTATGGGTGACGATTCATATAGATGTCAGCGTGAGTCATTAAAGTTGACGTAAAATAAGAACAATTTTAATAAAAATCTCACCAAAACAATTTAAAGAACAATCAAAAATTTTAAAACACTCAACCATTCGTACGAATGGACCTTCATTCGTAAGACTCGGCTTAACTCGGTGAAGCTTTATAGTCACAGTTCGTTCGCACGAACGGGAGCCATTCGTACGAACTGCTGATTCGTGCGACAGCACAGCTATAAAAGCCTCTCTTTCGTTTTTCTAGCCCATTTTTCACCCAACTCTCCCAAACAAAACCCTATTTTGCGCCTCTTAATTTTCGGTCATTTCCACAAGAAATCGGACCATTTCACGGTCCAAATCGTGTGTATTTCAAACCTAACACTTCCATTTCAAGATTTCAACCCTTTTCATCTCATTTCGGTCAAATACGAGCTCCACAGTAAGTAATAGCACCGTTCCTTTGCACCTAAACACTCCAAAACGTTTTACCATCAATTTCGACCATAAAAACACTAAAAACAACCACCTATTCCAAAAATGGCGTTCTTGGTGAACTTGCAGACGAATGAGTCGTATGAAGGGCTGATTCGTGCTAATAAGAAGCCTCATTCGTGAAGAAGAGTCACACGAACGAGCTGCCAAACGAATGAGAAATCACTCGAACGAAATGGATTCATTCGCATGGAATGACCACACGAATGAAGACCCATTTGCACGAATGGATGAAAAGAAAGAGGGTATATATATTCGCATCATTCCAGTCGTGTGAATGAGGGCCATTCGCTCGAACCGCCCGTTCGCACCAAGAACAGACCAAAACGGCTAAGTGTTGAAAGTCCTATCTTACATCGTTGGTAATGATAGAACCGAACCTTAACCAAATTTCAAATCTAATCAAGATAAAACAAAATAAAAATACATTTTCCAAAATTACATAAAAACACCGAACACAAAACCGTTCAACTAATATTTAACACAAGATCCAAACGGTGAGAACATACCGAGTGAGTGCATCGACGACACATAACCTCAGGTGAGTTCAAAGGCCCCTTGGTTTTCTATTTTCTAGCTTCCAAATAATTTGAGGTTGAGAACATGAAACCTCTTATTAGAATGATTAACGAATAAGATTTATTTTCTAATGATTTATATAAAAAGGATCAACTCTCAACCTCTTATTTGAATGTTATACGAATAAGTGTCTTTTCAAATATTTTACTTAGCGTTCATCGCTCCATTCAACTTTTTATCAAACAACAACAACAAAACCAATTTCAAGTGTTCAAAACGCAAATCATCGAGGAGATGTCTGTTGACCACAACAGTTCGAGGCTTTGTGCCCAACCAAGAGGTGAATGGACACGAACCGCTGAATTTTGTAGTGCACAATCGAGAACTATCATTTTCATGGGAATCCCCTATCAAACAAACAACATTTTTGTATGGTACTCGTCTAGGGTAATTCACTAGGACAAGTGTCCACGCAACATCATATCGAGGATTCGCTAAGGAATTCTCAAACATCTCACATCAGAGTCATTTACCATTAGTTGAGGCGGGTCAACCGACGGTAACGTAGATGGTACCATAGGTTGAACAAGCCTCCAGCACCGAGGCCGGTACGTTACACACATACACACGTGAAACAACAATTCAGATTAGTTACATGGAAACTAATCACACAATCTTATCAGTTAGGGTTGGTAAATGATCACATGGGTGATATTACGGACATACCACACAAAAGAAACAAGAGTTTTCAAACAAAAAAAATTGTTCAAGACCTGGTCTTGAACGAGTTTCAAACGAGTACGCAATAAACAATGTTTATTACAAAAAAGAAGCGTCACCTGTGTGATTTTCAAACTAACAAAACCTGTCTCCTATATCAGGAGACAGAGCATATCTTCTTTCTCATAATTTCATTTTTACAATCATCTATCGTGTCGGGTAGAGTGGAGATACATAAGTGACAAGGATTGATTCCCGTTAAGGACATCCTAGTGGATCACCGAAGGGGTGGTGGGCTGGCGGCCGAGCCTTGGCTCTACATATGCCCTATACATAAACTACCTTCGATGATTTGGGATGGTGTCAGTAATGATGTTCAGGCTAATGCACTTGTGTAGTTCATTCGTGTTTTCAAAGCCATTCACACACCATTTTTAAAACCGTTGTGAATGGAAAGATTTTCACCAAACCTTTTAGAAAACCTAACATTTTCAAAAAAATGTGACTCGCCAACCTAGTGTTGATAGATTTTACATGTTCTCATGTGAAGTATAGGTGAAAGAAGGATGACTTTAGAGAGAGAAAGATAGGATCCCTTAGAGGAACCTACAACTCTTGCATGGAATCACTCTTGTTTGGCCGGATACAAGATTCAAGACATGCACCCGTACAAGCAACTTTTGTGGGACATCTGGTCCTCGTTCCAGATGTGCAAGTCAAGCTGTAATAGAATTAAATTATAAAACAATTGTAATTTAATTTTATTCATTTAATGCATTATCATCATGTGCAATGTTACAATCTGATCACTCCGATTACAATCACGCCTCAGGACTATTCCGTCCAACAGGTCCCCGATCTGGCCTGCCGGCCCGGGGTGTGACACCTCATAAGTCAATCTCTGAGCATCATCTAGCACCGTTGAATTATATGCATTCACAAACTGTATGAAATAGGCTAGATGTTCTTGTGGGACTTTCACATTCATTATCTTTGATCTACTGCTTGATGTTTACTCTTTGACGGTTGCAGAAGTAAACCATATTTGTTTTGTGTCATAAATAACAACATATATTTCACCATCTTCAGTGCTTGATAAAAGACAACAGAACCTGAAGAGGTGGCAAGAGTCACAATGGGTTTCATATAAAGTCCTGGGTTTTGAGTTGAAACCTTGTTTGTAGCCTTTTTTTCAGCATGTCTAGATCAAAAGATTGAATTTAGGAGATTAATACATCAAGCTCAGTAATCTCCAAGTCAGTGTTTTCTCTAATGATCATGACATATGTCTCCCATGAGGATGGAAGTGCATTTAAAAGTTTATCATTTTGCTCTTCCAAAGAAACCTCATAGTCCAATTTAGTCACCAATTGCTCAAGAGTTTCATTATCTAGACAGTTGAATACTTCAAGTTGTTTTTTGAGAAGTGTTCTTTTACTTCTTTTGAGCTGGTCACTCCCTTCACATCTTTTTGCCAAAGCATCCCACAATGCTTTAGATCTTTTGTGTGACTTAAAAGATTAAAAAATTTCTTTGGGAAGTGGCATACTGAGCGCTTATGCTTTCTTCTCCAAATCATACAGTTTCTTTTCATCCTTAGTTAAACATCATACATTCCTATAAACCCCATTGAGCTAAGGTTGCTCATACCCTTCAATCAATGGTATCATTAGACTAGGATTGGCTATGTACAAAAAGGATTAAAACCGAGCACTCCATGATGAGTACTCACTCAATGAAAAAAGCTTTGGAGGCTTGGTCATAGTACGAGCCTCATTGTCAGATAGCAGGGCATATAATGAAGATAAGTTGGCCATTCGAAGATAATTTGTTTAAATAATCAACACTTAGAAAAATTCAAAACCTGATTTGTCGATAGTAATAGTATCGACGATATTAAGTCGTCCATACTAATAGTATCGATGAGAATGTGATTGATACTAAGAAGTTCGATGGAAAGCTGTCGATACTAATAATATCGATAGACTGACTATCGATATTAACAATATTGATGGTAAACAGCTTAGAAACCGTTTTCTTCGATACTAACAATCTTGAACTTTAAAATTTTGAATCTTGAGTATTTTTCAAGTGCAACAACTATTCTTCGATGACAAATTATCATTAAATCATCAAAATCGATCAAATCATCATCAAAAAGTCTTTGTTCTACCAAGAACATAACCGAGTAAATGCTCTGATACCGCTTTGTAGGTACGTGGTTAGGATCAAGATGATCAGGTATAACATGATATCACATGTGTAATCCATAACATCACTTTTGAACAAAAGTAGAGTAAATCGTGATGAATAGAATCGAACAAACAAATATGAACACAATTCACTCTTCTTGTATTAATCAATAGAATTCAGCAAATACAATCAAAGCGAATAAACTTCTAAAGAAAATATGAATTATATACCAATGAATACTAATTGTATTGATGATAGCATATTGATAGGCATTCTGTTGATATTGACAGTATCGAAGATAACATCTCTATCATTACTAATAGTATCGATGCTGATTCTATCGATACTATTAGTATCGATGGACCAACGCTTAGCCATTTCACAAACATACAAAATCAAAAAAAAAATAATGTTAAACTAAAACAATACAAATACAATAAACATAAAGATCTTCTTACACTTCAGCTGCAATCTTTAGTCTTCAATTCAACAACTGAAGCTGATGCTATCAGGGTACTAACAAAAACAAGTTTCATGTTCAAAGGGGCTGAATAGTAGAAAACCCCAATATTCCGAACCTACTCACTAGATTTGAAGTCGTGTGAGTTCGCTGGAGGACGGATCCTGTACTTCTAGCTTTCTTTCGTCGAGAGGATCGTTTAGACACCAAATTCTTCCAATTTGGTGAAGATTTGCTATGGTAGAGTGTTGGTTTTGATGGTGGAATTTTAGAGAGAGAGAGCAATAATGAAAATGAAGAGAGAGAGAGAGAGTGGGATTTTCAGCATTGAATGAGGGGTAGGAGGAGAAATAAGGGTTTTTTTATACCACGAGTGGTATCCTGTGCGTTCGTGTTTGATTGGTATTGCGTTGTTGCACAATTTTACAAATATAAGGTAAATGTTACGTATTCGTAAAAAATGATTTTATATTATCTTTTCAGGTGGTAATTCCTACTAAATATTTTACGTGAAATATTATTATCAATTTATTTTTGAAATTGTTTATTTAAACTGTTTCGTCTGATTGTATAACTTTCGTGCGTATTCATACGAATCCTCACCGCACGAAGACGACGATTGCTTTACTTTATATTTTGGTTTTATAATTACAATATATCATTTAAAATATTAAACCCACATATATATTTATGTGAATCGTCATTCCCATGAATACACTGTTAATTTAATATTTCTATAATGTTATCCCAGATTGTTTTTCAGTACTTGTTTCCTCACAACGTTTGTGTTCCATCATTTGGTTATCTTGGATTACATGACTTACAAGTTATGTTGTTAGACACAAGATTTCCTCCTTATCGAGATAAATCTCATGTATTAACTGTTTTGTGTGTGCGAACTGTTTTACCTGTTTATGAAGAATATTTACAATGTTATTTACAACCGATCTTATAATTAAATACATGTAATTACAAGCATCGTTCGTACTTACCGTTACTATACAATTGTTACCATCATCGATTTTTGTATATATATGTTTTTTTGGCATTTGATCGATACTAATCAGTCTTGTTTGATTAAAAGCTCATATTTTCTCTCTACATTTTCTTATAAATGTTTCACTCCTTTATGAATACAAGAAAGATTATTTGAGCTAGTTAAAACTTGTTATGAATTATACAACTTGTTGCTACATCACATTGACAGATTAGACTGGATTCCGCACAATCTTAGTTTGTTATAATCAATATCATTGGAACCTAATTAGTAACTTTAGACCTACAAGTGGTATCAGAGAATTCTTGCTCGGTTGGATATTGATTCGGTGTGATTAACTTGAAGATTTGACTTAGTTTTGTTATTGTCTCAAACTTTGATTCATAAGTTTACAGAAATATCATTCTTTTTTAATTCTATGACTTAAGAATACTTCTAGAAGAAACAAGAATATCAAAATGTTGAGAAAAATCGAAATCAGAGGCATCGATACTACTAGTATCGAAGAAAACGGTTTTTGAGCTTTTAAGCATCGGTATTGTTAGTATCGATATTGAGATTATCGATAATAATAGTATCGATACTAACTGTATTGAGATTACTAGTATCGATAGTACCTTTATTGATATTGTTAGGGAGTGAAAGATGCCCAAGACTGTGAAGGAGGCTGAGAAAAAGACTGATGAGTCTAATGGAACTGGAACATCAAAGGCCTTGGTCACTCAGGAGTCAGATTCATATGATTGGAGCGAGCAGGTGCAGGAACTGGTAATGACATTGAGTCATGCATTCATGGCAGAGGTGGAGGAGAAACGTACTGAGGTAACTAAAAACCTATACTCATCCTGTTACATTGAAAAAGTTTTTATGTACAGATCACACAATGAAGTATTGATCAAAGAAGTCACCAAAATTAAATACTTTAACTCTAAATTTCTTAAAAATAATGAAATTTTAAAAAGAAACTTGAGGCTGAGAGACGTGATATTTCAAATTTAAAGGAACTTTTGAGTGATAAGGAACCTAACTATCGAGATGCCAAGCACAGGATAGATGAGATTACCTTAGAGTTGAATCAAGTTAAAAATGAGTTGTCTAACCAAAATCAGAGCTAAAAAATATGATTACTCAAGTAACTTGGTTGGTAACATGATCAATGTTGAGGTTAAGGGAGAAAGGGTAACATGACTTGGTTATAGTGAGGTTGAACCTCCATTCAACCACAATTACTCAAGCATGCTCAGAATCAACACCACTGTTGATTATTTGATTTCAAAATCAGACCATGGGCATGAATTATCTACTGGTTCTAATAGACCAGTTTCTCCGACAATTGATTATGACTTAACAAATATGAACTGTTATGATGATTTTTAGGTTTGTGCAGAAAGATTAAATATTTTAGGTCTGGATGAGGAAAAAGAGGAAGGAAGTGCTAGTAAGAGCACATATTTTTCTATTGTGTTTAGCATGTCTAATTAAATCATTCCAAATTTTAAGACTAAATTTGTTAAAACTAATGTTAATGTTAAAAACAAATGTGTGTTGTAAACAAATGCTTATTCTTTGGAAGAAAATGAATAACAGCTTCATTCCACAATCACCAAAGAGACGAGTTCAAAGTTAAATCCTAATTGTGAACCTTATCTTCCAGATGGGTCATTGGAACTCTACAAGTTCATCTCATGATTTCAGTGATTGTGATGTAAAGCCTTTTGACCCAAATGAATTCTATCAAAAGGTATGTTGTTATGAACATAGGAGAGCAGGCCACATTTCCAGACATTGTTTGCACAGACCCACTTAGTTCTTCTATCGGAAGAATCAGAAGGTAACATCTAAGGCTAAACAAATTATTAAACCAATGAGGACTGACCAACCCTCCAAGCATAAGGAGATCAACATCAAAAGAAAACTCAGAATCATCACTATGCCAAAAATAACAAAAAGGCAAAGTAGAATCAAAGTGGTTTTCAAAAACAAAGGAAAACAAGAATCCTTAAATCTGTTGTCAAAACACAATTGAAAAGTAAACTTCTAGTAAAACCAACTAATTCTGGCAGTGTGAACAAACCTAAGAGCCATGACAAATATAACCCCAAAGTGCCTAAATCTGTAAAGATTTGGGTACCTGTTTCTCATTAAAAGTTTGTGTATCATGCTTGGACAACCAAATAAGTTGAAAAATGTTTGGTATGTTAATAGTGGTTGTTACATGACTGGGGATTTTTCTCTGTTACAGAAGTTAAACCATTCAATAGAGGTTATGTCTCATTTGCTGGAGACAAAGGTGAGAAGATAACATGAAGGGAATGGTGACAAATGGAAATTTAAGCTTTGAAGATGTGTATTATGTGGTGGAACTCAACCACAATTTGCTGAGTGTTTCCCAGATATGTGATAAGAGCTTCTCCACACACTTCACAAACAAGGAGTGTTTGTGTAACCCCTTGTTACTATTTAACATTTTTCACGTAATATCAGAGTTGGTCGCAGAAAATTTCATATTTTCACACCTTGTTTAACCTTATTTATTTAATAATATTAGACAAAGTTTAGAGCAAACATAAATGTGTCACGCATTTTACAATACTTATTAACATAAGTGAGTTTAAACCAAAATTAGAACGTTTGCAACAAGGTTTTGTTTGTTCGATTCTTGATCCGCCTCGATCCTTACATCCGTATCCGTCATGTTTGATTTACAAACATCACATAATAATTCCCTTTAGTTCATAAGAACTAAGTAATTTAACCCCAATAGTTTCTCACGACAAAACGTAAAAATACATTTTTCACAATCAATATTCCAGCTGATTTATTTCTATTCGAATTGACTCTCACAAGGTAATAATATCATATTATTAGTTTTCAACTATTATTTACAATAGTTTAATCAAAATTACACTATGGTGTTCACATTCCTGTCCATCCACCATAGCTATTTGTCAGCACCTCTGACTATCCACACAACTGTGGATACATATTTCAAGTCTTAAGATGTATACCCACGGGTACTTCTATCTAAGACAATTGCTAGCACCTCTAGCTATCCACACATTTGTGGTATCATAAATATTTCAAATCTTAAGATGTTCACCCACCGGTACTTCCATCTAAGAAAATCGCTAGCACCTCTAACTATCCACACATTTGTGGTATCATAATATTTTTAAGTCATAAGACGTTGACCCACCGATACTTCCATCGAAGACAATTGCTAGCACCTCTAGCTATCCACACATTTGTGGTTTCATTATTTGAATCAAATTACTATGATGTTCACCCACTGGTACTTCCATCATAAAATTCCCACACTATAATTCACCATGGTATTGGATTTATCATAGGTTGTTGAACTTTTATTATTCAACTTTCCCCTATCACCAATACCATATTCATCATATAATTTATTCAACAACAATTCAATTTTCATTATGTGATGTCATAGTTGTGGGATTACTTACCTTGCTCAGATAAAGGATTATCACTGTTAGTGCACTTTCTGTGTGAAGCTGCATTTAATGTGAACCTAGCTTGTTGTATATGAACTTGTCGTTTGTTGTATATGATTAGAAGATCAAAAGACAAAAGGTTCGGCTAAGGTTTGGTTAAGGTTCGACGAACCTATGTTTATGTTGTTGTATAGGTTTGTCTAACGAACCAATTGGTTCGGCTGGCAAACCTTGTCTGGCGAACCTTGTCTGGCGAACCTAATGGTTCATAGGTTCGGCTATGGAGGTTCGTGAGAGGTTCGATGCTTACATGTTTTATAGGTTTGGGAGGCAAACCTTTTGGCAAACCTTTTGAAACATATATATAGAGGAAAGGTGGTGGACTTGGAATAAAAAAAAGAGAGAGCTCATAATTCACACACACAAAGTCAAATTCTCTCTCAAGTTCAAGACTTCTCTCTCAAGATCAAGTTCAAGATTTCTCTTCATCTTAGCTTTCTTTGTAGATTCAAGTGTTTTGTATTTCAAGTTTGTATTGTAAACACTTGAATGTTAATGAGTAATTCAGATTTGTGACATATATTACATTGTCGTTGATTGATCCAAATCTAGTTATAAACGGATTCCGCACGTTTATGATTGAATCGTAGAATTTCGTGTTCGATTCTTCAAATCTACAGTGGTATCAGAGCGTTAGGCTCGATTCTACGACTATTTGGACATCAATATCAAGTAATTTGATCAGATCCTTCATCATCTTGAAGTTTTTCTTGAAGTTCTTCACGTTTTTGTCAACAAAAAGCCAGATCTACGAAAAATTATCAAGTTTTTGCAAGTTTCGATCCGATAGAAAGATGCGCCTCGAAAAAACGAAAATTTTGACTACTCATAGGCCTTCTAACTCCAAAAAATGAAGATTTTAGAGCCATTTTTGTGAAGTTCAGATCTGTTCGTTCGATCTGACGAACCCTTGACGAATCTGATAGCCGAACCTGTCCAGGTTCATCCAAGGTTCGTGAAACGTCCAGGTTCGTCAGACGAACCTTTGACGAATCTGATAGCAGAATCTGTCCAGATTCATCCAAGGTTCGTGAAACGTCCAGATTCGTCCATAAGGTTCGTGAAACGTCCAGATTCGTACATAAGGTTCGTGGGAGTGTCCAGATTCATCCAAAGGTTCGTGGGAGTGTCCAGATTCATTCATAGGTTCGTCAGAATGTCCAGGTTCGCGAGAAATTGACTATTTCACGAGAAATTGCGAGAAATTGACCTAGATTCACGAGATTTTGGTTGGGGTTCGCGAGATTTTGATCCTTATACATTATAAAGGGTTCGTGAGCTTCCAAGACTGATAAGGTTCGTGAAAAGGGTTCGTGGCCTATTTTAAAGGTTAAAAAGCTTCATTTGAGCCAAAAAGACACATTATTAAAAGTTCAAGTAAACCTTGTTTACCTAATTTGGGCCTTCCGGATCATTTGGGATAGGTTTCAAGACCTGATTCGGAAGTTAAGACGAGGTTTTAGCTGTTTTGTTTTGAGAGGTTAAACTTTGACGTTCTGAACATAAAAGTTAAATATGACATACAAGAACTGGAACGTGGAATGGTTGGCTAACAATGGACTTGTGTTGGACAATTTGGAAAATTATCCGAACTGGAGATCCACATTCGAAACGTTTATTACCAAAGCGGATGATAATTATCAGAAGTTATTGTACCAACAATACAAGAAACCATGTTTGAAACTGAATGAAGATCAAATGTCTGAATTTAATCAAGAAAGAGAATTGTGTGAATTGTTTTCAGTGATCATTTCTGAAGATATTAAAAAGACTGATTTTGAACAAATGCCACATTCATGTGCAAAGTGGAGTTTGTTAGAATTTGCATATAATAGTCATGTTGCAAAGAAGATCAAGGATGCTTATGATCGTCTTTTACCACTTATGCAAGAATTGAAATATTTTCAGTTTGATATCACTGATGGGCAAATAGTTGAGAAGTTTACGCAATTCTTACCTTATCGATGGAGTGATTTTGTTGAAAGAATGAAGGAAACAGAAGTTATTCATCATGTCACATTAATAAACTTCAAAGATGTGGTTGATAAAATGGAATCGGAGATAAGGAGAACCGGAAAATGGGTTGTGAAAATTGTTGATTTCTCGTGGATTGATGAACAAAGAAACACGTTAAATGAAAGTATGAGTGTTGAGTCTTCAATGTCAGAATCTGATAAAACAAATGAACCTGAAATGGATGAAGATAGTAAACAGGTGAATGAAGTTGTAGATGAGAGATGTAATGTAACTGAAGATACACACATTCTTGATGATTCTGATATCAAAAGTGAGATGAAGAAGTCTGAAGATGATGTTTTGAAGTCAAAGGATGAAACTTCAAGTGATGATGTGATGTCAACAGATGATGAGAGTGTTTATGAGGATGCCTTTGATGATTTATCTGAAACAACTACTATCATTAGTGAAGATCATTGTCATACTATTTCAGATAAAGAGGTAAGTTTAGGTACGTTTTCTAAACTTTCATGTTCTAAATGTTTAAATCTTAAGGAAAAGTCTCCAATTTGTGCTGATAACAACATTCCTCCAATCATTGAAGATTGTACTTTTGAGGAATATGATGAGGAGACATTGTACAAATGTGGGTTGATGGATGTTCATAAGGATTATGATGATTCTCACAATAATATCTTTGATGATATGAAACCATGTGTTTCAAATTCTGCATCATCATCCAAAAAGAAAGTTTCTTTCAAAACCCCATTGGTTGAAATTAAAAAGTTTTCAAAGAATGAAAATAAGAATTTTTCAAAGCAAAATGGTTTTTCAAGTTCAAAACCTAAACGTCAATTTCAATCAAAATGGGTTGTGAAATCATCATGTGCATCAAACAGAGTGGAATCAAAATGTGATACTTCAAAGTCTTGGAACAAAGACAAGATTTCACTCAGTCCCACAAGATGTGAAAAGTTGAACTTTGAGTCTCCGATGTCAAGTGATAAGAAGTCACATTTGACTCATATGGGTTCAACAAGTAATCAAAGATTGGTTTATGGTTCACCAGTGGTAAATCACCAAAACCATAGGTTTGTACAAAACTATTCTCCTAGGTTTGTGGAGAGGAGAATATGTTTTGAGTGTGGAACAAGAGGGCATATCATTGCTAATTGTCCTTATCTGTGTGAGTTACAAGGACAAGTTAGTAATGCCAAGTCTTGTGTCACACAGGTTTCAAAGTTCATTCCTAAAAGACATAAAATGCCAAATCAAAACATGGAAGAACTTGTGAAAGCCTTGGATAAAGAAAAGTTGAAACTTTTAAAACCTTTAATGACTAATTTGGTGTTTAACAACAATGTGGTGATTCAAGATAAGTATTATCTTAAGAATGCACTTGAACAGGAACAGTTGTGGATACCAAAAACAAACAAAATTTCAAAGGAAACTTCATTAGTTTCAACTGGAAAATGGATTAAATTTCGGTATATGGATTTTCATGGAAAACTCAAGACCTCGAAGGCTTGGGTGACTAAAGATATCTAATGGTTTGTGAGTGTGTGCAGGAGGATTTCAAGAGGACCTATCAATTGGAGGAGAGCTCATTGATAGTGAAACTTCCTGGCGTATGTTTGGTAAAATCGTTCTAATTCTTTAACTGTCATATTATTCTGGAGAACTAGACAGGTTTGGAATTACATTGACATATTTTCTTGATATTTTCAAGTCACATTGATCATAATGTTTTACAAAGATGGTAAATCATATCGGTTGTTAATTTTCCGGGAATTTTGATTTTTCTGTATACTGATAAAATTCTAAAAAATCAAAAAGATTTTCATTTTTTAGTATTTTAGGGGGAGAAAATTTAAAAAAATCAAAAACAATATAAAATTAGAAAATTGAGAAATTGATCCGACTTTTGAGATATGATTGTACATTGTAACATTCTGAAGCTTACTTGTATCATACAAGATCAAATACAAAGCGATCACAATGCATTAAGTATGATATGTTGGTAGGTCTTTCACTTAGTTGTGATTTCTGTAGACTAATGTCATAATCATTCTTTGCGGGACACATTACTTAGAACACAGTGTTAGATCTTTGTCCTGAGTGCGTGGTCATTTTCCATCAGTGATTGCTAATTGTATTGGTACATATATTGGTTTGATCATGTGTTTCTTTTTCAAAAGAAATTCTGAGTTCATTTTTTCTTTTATTTTCGTTCAAAACATGGACATTTTCTGCGTATACTTATGTATCGACCTGATTGTTATGTTTTGGACATTCTGCTTTTATTTTCTTGGTTTGTTTAAAACTTGGGCATTCTATGTGTATACGGAAGTATCAATCTGATTGCTAGGTTTTAAACTTAAATTATTTTTTGGTTCAATATCTTGGTTTCATCTGCGCATACGGAAGTATCAATCTTGTTACTGGATTTTGAACATTCTGTTTTATTTTACACTTTGTTATTTCACAAAAGAGATTCTGCTTTATTTTTGCATGATCAAACTAATCAAGAATTTGAACTTATAATTTACAATGGCATCGTTGTTGGTTGATGTTTCACAAAGCGGGGATGTGTTCAAGTGAGTGGGGAACGCAAAGTCTTGTGATTGGTTTTTATTAATCCAAATTCACAACAAGTAGTAAGATTTAAAGTGGACCCATATACTGGCAATCGTCCTAGGCTTGTGCATCGACTAAATAAATCTCATTAACAATCAACAAGTAATGCTGAGGTATGATTACAATATGATCTCATGTTTGGATCTTTCTCATCAAAAACATATTTATTTTTTTGTTAGAATACAAATTTTGTAGGATTCTAGGATATACAATTTTGCAATTCATAGCTTTAGGGGGAGTTTATTCAAATCATTGAAAAAATTCATAAAAATTTTCTTCTATTTTCTTTTAGACTATCCGATGTGACTTACTAATTCTTTGTAAGTACTATAATTGATTTACTGTTAATAAGTGACAAAGAGAAATTGGAATTGTGATGAGGCATCTAGTATGATCACATGTGAAGCTAAAGATTTAGTTTTGATTATGTATCAACTGATGCAGGTGATAAGGGTGATGAAGATCTGTGTGTTGAAGATATCACTGCAGTCCTCAGCAGGTGAATCTTGAAAAAGAAAGACATAAGATGGAGAGAGAGAGAGAATGAGATTAAGATTGAGAGGGTGAAGTAGAAACAAAGAGACTGATGTATTTTCTGTGTGAAAATATAACAGCTACAACTGAAGGGAAGTATGTTGATAGCAAGGTTGTAGGGGAGTATGTTGATGCATATATGTTCCCCGATACACAAAATGTTTGAGCATATACAACAGCAAGGTTCAAGGGGGAGTATGTTAGTGCACTTTCTGTGTGAAGCTGCATTTAATGTGAACCTAGCTTGTTGTATATGAACTTGTCGTTTGTTGTATATGATTAGAAGATCAAAAGACAAAAGGTTCGGCTAAGGTTTGGTTAAGGTTCGACGAACCTATGTTTATGTTGTTGTATAGGTTTGTCTAACGAACCAATTGGTTCGGCTGGCAAACCTTGTCTGGCGAACCTTGTCTGGCGAACCTAATGGTTCATAGGTTCGGCTATGGAGGTTCGTGAGAGGTTCGATGCTTACATGTTTTATAGGTTTGGGAGGCAAACCTTTTGGCAAACCT
Organism: Mikania micrantha; assembly: GCA_009363875.1. Lineage (NCBI taxonomy): Eukaryota > Viridiplantae > Streptophyta > Magnoliopsida > Asterales > Asteraceae > Mikania > Mikania micrantha. Next base: position 84,966,468 of record CM018693.1, read on the forward strand.
TTTGAAACATATATATAGAGGAAAGGTGGTGGACTTGGAATAAAAAAAAGAGAGAGCTCATAATTCACACACACAAAGTCAAATTCTCTCTCAAGTTCAAGACTTCTCTCTCAAAATCAAGTTCAAGATTTCTCTTCATCTTAGTTTTCTTTGTAGATTCAAGTGTTTTGTATTTCACGTTTGTATTGTAAACACTTGAATGTTAATGAAGAATTCAGATTTGTGACATATATTACATTGTCGTTGATTGATCCAAATCTAGTTGTAAACGGATTCCGCACGTTTATAATCGAATCGTAGAATTTCGTGATCGATTCTTCAAACCTACAATCACCTACATGTTCCTTTCCCGGTCTATGACTATTTGCTTGACTTCCACTACCACCACCTAGATGCAAAATACATATACAACCAGTTTCAATACATATAACAAAATAACACATACAATCAAGTTCAACACACTTGATTGGTTTGACTTTCTCAAAGTCAATTTATCACATAATTGACTCTCTCTTACTATATTTAGCAAGTTTTAGCCAATTATCACAATTAATCATATTTCATGCCTTCTTAGGCATTTCATCAAATAACTGATGTTCATTATATTAGTTATGATCTTTAATCACTTCTTTTATTCAAAATTCACTTATGATCATAACTGTTAATAATTTTAACATCAATTCATCACATTATTAATATGTAACCCATGGATTATAATCCATATTTATATATGTATTAAAAACCAAATGATACTTATCTCACAAACTTGCTGTTTCTTTTGGTATTAGTAAACATGCATATAGTACAATACTATCTTGCTTCTTCCTTTTTCTATTACTCCTTTGTTGCATATATCTTCTTACCTTTCTTCCATCTGCTACGTTTCAAGCCGATCCACAAAGCTTCATTAGGAGCGCCTCTTTCAACCGATACTTCAATCAGAACAGGTATGTTGTCTTTTGGTATGGTTATTACCTTCACTCCATATATGTATGCTTACTCAAGCCACTTTGATTTGGCCATGATGAAATTAGGGTTTTTTTATGCTTAGTTGATATATCAAGATTTACAAGCCTATGTTTTCTTTAACTGATTTGATCAAGATGTAACATCACAACGCAAAAAATTAAAAACGACAAAATGATCAAAATCAAACAATCAGTAATAAATAATAACAACTAAAGATTTGGGTGATGAAATAAGAACATCAACCACACAGAATAACAAACTGAGAAAGATTGCTTACAGGAAAGACGCTGCTAGAGGGACGGTGGCACCAACGCACAACCTGGAGGATGCAAGTACGGGTTTTGCCGGAAAACCCAGATAGACAGCGTCGGTGGGCGGTGTTGGTAGCGACGGCGAAGACTTTAGAGGGGTTATCGGAAAAGAAAGATTAGAGATGGAAGCCATTGATGAAAGTTGGTGGGATTTTTTTTATCTGAATGAGATCTAGAGAGGTGAGAGATATATGGGAGTTCCTATTTCACCAACCCAAAAATTTAGCATACTAAACAAGATTAATAAAAAAATCCTTTTTATGATGTTTTCCTTTGTAGGCCCTTCTACATTCTTCCATTGTTGGATGTTGTAATCACTAATACTAAATAGGTTCGTTTATTTCATTTTAATACTCATGATATTACATCTGCTAGGTCGAGAACATTCCTAATCTGTCTTGAAGCACCTAATATTTAGGCATGCTATATTATGTTTTGTTAATCCTATCATCCTAATGTGCTTAACCAATGACCATTATTTATCTGTAAACATACGGGCCCTATGTCATCAAGTCCACAACACTACACGCCATGGTAGAGATCCACAAAAGACAAACTTGGAATATATATATCGCTTGATAAAGACACAAAGTGACATCGATCATACAAAAGTACAGAATTCCCAAAAGATTCCTTGCTTCAAATGGGAAAAAGAAAGAAACAAAACCATAGCCAATTAGGATATAATTGTTTAAAAGCCATCTTTTTTAGTCCGTTCATTCACTGATTTAATTTAAAATAATAATTGGTTTAAAGCCTTAGGCAGAAACCGACAACCACAATCTCTATGCTTAACTATATACATTCTCAATAAATGATGTCAGAACAAAGATAATCTAAGTTAAAGCCCACTCACAGATATATTAAAAGTTAGCAGAAAAGAAATACTAAAAAACTAAACTCTACAAACCAGTTTTTTTTAAAAAAGGGTCAAGTACAACTATCTTGACAATCGTACCTTTTAGTTTTTATTATTTAATTTTAATTAAAAATAAAGTAAAGTGTTAGTAAAGCACTTCAAAATCAAATATTTGGTAATATTGATTTATATATGGTGTTTGATGATTTCTGTAAGTTGGTTTATTGCAGGTGGCTTGATCTTATTTAGGATACCAACATTTGACCTTTAGTTAACATCATAATAAATCAAGTTTCTTAACAGCTTTGAGTGTCATTTACTTTATTGTTGTTCTTTTGATATAGTCATCCAAATATTCATGTTAAGTTCTTTTACTGAACATTTAGAGATTTTTTTGCAGGTTAACGTTGCAACTGATTTGGCCTCCGTAACACCCATTTCGGTAATTGAAAATTGTTCAACAACACATTTTTATAATGATTTTAATATTTATTATATGAAACCAATGTCTTTATGCACGTTTACACAGTGCTTGGCTTATATTTTGATCAGAATCCTGTCAGGTATGTTGCTTCCTGTTACGTGTTTCATTAGGTTGATTTGTTATGTTGATTTTGTCTTTTTTCGTTCATGCTGTTCATGATAAATAGTTTACTTAGGTCATACAGTCTGCAGTAACTGTATTAGTAATTGTCATAAATATCTTCATATACATCCACTTTCATAATGTCAAAAAGAAAGAGATATCGTGGTGAGTGCAGCACTCCTTTAGAACATGCATTGACATCCAACGATAACACCCCATATCAATCACCGACACAACTTTCTCATCGTTCTACTCTATTACGCAACTCCAGACAAAACATGACATTTTATCTTGATGTTGGTGATTGTGATAGGGTGTGTGAGTTTTGTGATGCTTTCTTTTGGTATGATGAACGTTTGCTTGCTTCCTCAATTAACCGTAATCCTAGATACAATCATTGTTTTAAGGGCGGGGCTGTTACCCTTCCTTATCAACGTCAGTATGATGTTGATGTCATTCGGTTGTTTGAGCGAACAGAGTTTCTTGACAATATCAGAGCTTATAATTCTGTGTTTTCAATGACCTCTTTTGGTGCCAAGATAGACAAACATGTAAATGATGGTTCTGGTCCCTACGTATTCAAGATCGAGGGTCAAATCCACCATTGGCTAGGTACGTTATGTCCACCACCTGACCAAAACCCCCGTTTCTTGCAGATGTATATATATGACACTGAAAACGAGCTGACGAATAGACTTTGTGCCTTTACCTCTGACACTAAATCAAGTCTTGACCCTGAAATTGTCAACTTCCTTATCAATACCCTAGAAAAGCATAATGAGCTGGTGAAGCTATTCCGAACAGCTAGAGATTTATGCTCTACAACTAACGTTCCAACGTTTAGCATACGTCTATTTGCGTCCCACCATGCTCAGCGCTATGATAGCCCGTCTCCCGGCTGCATAGGTGCGATTGTAACTGATAATGATCCAATGTGTACTAACTTTGACATCATCATTCAACGTAGAGACAGTACACCCCAGCGTATAAACAAGCTACACCCGATGTACATGTGTTTGCAATATCCGTTGCTCTTTATTTACGGTGAAAGCGGTTGGTCACCTAAATTAAAGCTACTTACCAAACCTAACACTCGCGATAGAAAAATGACAATGAACATGTACTATAGTTACTTGCTACATGATCGATTGAACTTATACACTCCACTTTTGAGAGCTGGTCGTCTTCTACAACAATTTATTGTTGATGCTTACGTTTGTATTGAAGAAAGTCGTCTAGAATACATAAGAACGAATCAAAGCGTCTTACGAAGCGAGTTTTTGCAAGGTGTACATGATGCCGTCCAACGAGGTGATACTGAAGGCAATAGTATCGGAAAACGTGTAATATTACCTTCCTCTTTCGTTGGCGGACCAAGATGCATGTACAAGCACTATCAAGATGCATTAGCTATATGTCGAGTCCATAACAACCCGCAATACTTTATTACTTTTACATGTAATGTTAAATGGCCAGAATTTCAAAGGTACTTCCAACGTTTTCCGTCGCTTAATGCACATGATAGACCAGACATTATTGCACGTGTGTTTCAAATAAAGTTAAAAGCATTCATGGCCTTTCTCAAAATTAACAAGCCGTTCGGTGAGGTCATTGCTGGTACTTCTCCAAAATCTATCCTCTTGGCTATTGAGGTACCTATAAAGTTCATACAGATAAGGTTGCTAACAAGAGTTACTTTATCATCTTCATGCAGATTTGTACACTATCGAATTCCAAAAAAGAGGTCTTCCACATTGTCATATCCTTTTGTGGGTTGCTATGCCTTACAGAATAAAGGATCCCTCTGAGATGGACAATTACATATGTGCTGAAATACCAGACCCGAATCAAGAGCCTCAACTATATAAGATTGTCTCGGAACTTATGACCCATGGTCCATGCGGTTTACTAAATCCAAATTCAGTGTGCATGTCCTCTGGTTCATGTTCCAAAGGTTTTCGAAAACCTTACGAAGATGCAACTAACTTTGACAAACAAGGACACATCCATTATAGAAGACGATCATCGAGATTTTACATCATTAAGAATGGAATGAAGATAGACAATGGATACGTGGTCCCATATAACCGAACATTGTTGTTGCATTTCATGGCCCATATCGATGTTGAATATTGTGGCTGGAGCATGCTCATAAAGTATCTCTTCAAGTATATTTCAAAAGGAGCAGACCGTATTCGCTACACAATTGGCAAAAATCCCAATGTCAATGACAACCTGCAACCTAACAATTCATCAGACATAGATGAAATTCATAACTATCTTGACGCGAGATTCATATGTCTGCATGAAGCCTCTTGGAGAATTATGAACTTTGTTATTCATGAAAGAAATCCTGCTGTACAAGTTTTGTCTGTCCATTTAGAGAACATGCAGCACATCACCTTCAGAGATAATGACAACCTACACAACATAGTGTCTAATAATTATGCTAGAAAGACAACCTTGACAGAATGGTTGCGTAACAACTGTGTTGACGAAAGCGGAAGACATTTACGTTACATTGATTATTTATCAGAATATCGGTGGGACCTCCAAGGAAAATGTTGGATTAGCCGAAAGTCAAACAAAACCCCTGCAATTGGTAGGCTCATATACTTACACCCTAGTGCTGGTGAAGCATTTTATCTTAGGATGCTGCTTGGCTATCAGAAAGGTTGTCAATCATTTGCATGTATACGAAAAATTGATGGTCAAGTGTATGATACATACAGAGCTGCGTGTGAAAAACTAGGACTGCTTCAAAATGATATTGAATGGCCAAACACAATTGATGAGGCATCAAACTGGGCTACTGCAAAAAAGTTGCGTACTCTTTTTACTCAAATGTTATTGTATTGTGAAATATCAAACCCGTTCGACTTATGGAACAACCATTGGTGAAAAATGTCGGATGATGGCGTGAGAAATCATGGGATAGTGAATGACGATGACCTGAGACTGTTTGTGCTTTACGAGCTAGAACTATTGCTTCGCTCAGGAACATCACCTTCTTCTTTGAAAGACTATGGAATACCAATGCCAAGGAACGATATGTTGGAAAGGTTAAAGAACATATTACTTATGGAAGAAAGAAACTACGACATAAGATCGCTTTCGATCGAGCATGAAACCTCACGTGCTAGGCTTAATTCTTCATAACGAGCAATATATGAAGACGTGACACAAGCCACATCATCTGACAAACAAATTCTAATTTCTGTTTATGGTCATGGAGGGACCGATAAAACTTTCTTATGGGCCACTATCATTTCAGCGTTACATTCTAAAGGAAAAATTGTCTTAGCCGTGGCATCTTCTGGTTTAGCATCATTACTTCTTCCGTCTGGTCGTACAGCTCACTCAAGATTTAAGATACCATTAGACTTGACAGAGGAATCACTTTGTTACATAAAGAAAAACACTCATCTAGGTCAACTTCTATCAGAAACTTCACTCATTATTTGGGACGAGGCACCGATGAATGATCGTAAATGTTTCGAATCTCTTGACAGATCCTTAAAAGACCTACTTGGGAACAACGATAGTCCTTTTGGAGGGAAGTCAATCCTACTAGGTGGCGACTTCAGACAAACACTTCCAATAATTTCAAAATCCTCAAAGGAAACAATCTTGGCAGCATCCTTACCACGGTCTTATTTGTGGCAATACTTCACAATGTACAAATTGACTGAGAATATGCGTTTGCAAAAACCAAACCTCACTATTCAAGAGAAAATCAACATTAGTCATTTTTCATCATGGTTGGTAGCGGTGGATGATGGCACAATAGGAACACCAGACAACAATGATCCAGACACAAGATACATAGACATACCATAAACATATGTAATAACCTCCAAGGAAGACCCACTTATGACACTTATTCGTTTCATATATGACAATGACACATTGCAACATCCAACACCTACCACACTGCGGAAAAGCAATCGCATGTCTTACAAATGAAGATGTAGACCATATAAATTCTATGATAATTAAGATTGCTCCCGGAGAAGTTGTCACATATGTTAGCAATGACAGTGTCATTCCTGTTGCTAGTAACCAGGATGATGCTGAAGTTCTCTATCCACTTGAATATCTAAATCTTTTCAACTTCAACGGCTTACCACCGCACACTTTAGAACTCAAGGTCAATGCACCTGTAATTTTACTTAGAAATCTCAGCCCGAAAGATGGATTATGCAATGGTACAAGGTTGTTAGTAACACAACTATTACCAAGGATTGTTGAAGCATGCATAATGACAGGAAAGTTCATTGGCCAACGTGTCTATATACCAAAGATCAACTTGATTCACAAAGATAAAGAACTTCCCTTTGCATTCAAAAGGAGACAATTTCCAATAAGACTATGTTATGCCATGACCATCAACAAGAGCCAAGGACAGTCACTTGACAAGATAGGAGTCTATCTCCCGAAACCTGTATTTAGTCACGGACAACTTTACGTGGCACTATCAAGAGCAACCACACCAAATGCACTAAAAATTCTTATCAACTCAACTGAAAATGAAACTCCAAATAAAACCAAAAACATTGTCTACTCTGACTTCATTGCGAGTACAAATGAAAGACAATGATAACTACATGTTTTCTTTTTCTTATATATAGTTATCATATTTGTACATGCAAACTTTTATCATTATACAATACTTACACTTTCAGTGACCCCCGTCATACACATGCTCAAAGAATACCCACTATAATAACCAGAAACTTTCATTCAACATTAAAGCAGTCATCAGGCGTGCTATAATGATGCAGCCAACCCGTCTTTGCGATATAAAAAAACATCAAAGGCCCGTGCCTTTGAAAATAAGGGTCTTAAAGAGGTGGATATTGTTAGGGAACAAAGAAGAAGTATGCTATCTGTTCGTAGATAACCATGTAAGTACAATTATACTATGTTACCTTTATTCTCAAAACAATTCTTAAAAATGATAAAACCATTTTATGCATTGCAGGGTGATGGTATTGAGGCTAGAGCAGATATAGATATGAAGAAGTACTTTGAGGCTATCATTCAAGTCAAATCATGCTACACAGTCACAAAGTACGTTGTTGTCGAAAACACTAGCTACATGCCCGTGCTTAAACATGAAGCATCTCTAAAGATAGGAAAAAAGGCTCAATTTGAACCACTTTCAGATGACAGCATACCACATTACTTCTTTCAATTTGCTTCATATGATGAGCTTGATGATAGAATGAAGCCACCAAAACAGTTAACAGGTATTTTTGTGCCATACCCCAATTTTTTTTACTTTACAACATATTAAAAAAATAATATACTAAAGTCAAAATTAACAGATTATATAGGCATTGTTGAAAAGAACTATGAAAAGATCACCACCACAGGAAAAACACTAAGGAAAGTCAACCTAAAAGATGTCAGGTAATAATGATTACCCTCTACAACCAAAACCAATACTTATCATGGCACCTAATTATTTGTTTATATCATTTACAGCAACAAATCGGTTCAGATAACATTATGGCCCGACAAAGCACACTTGATAGGAAATGATGTCATTCAAGGAGATGTTGTTGCAATCACTTCAACCAAAGTTACTCAATTTGACAGTATGTATACAAGATGATTAATTAATTTTACCTGCCCTAATTTTTTCTATCTATAATTCTTAAAGTCTATAAAATATTATTTTGGTTTTACTACTCATTAACAGCCTTGAAGCAACTGGAATATACATACTCAACAGAAGTGTTCGTCAATCCAGACTTTGATAACATTCAACAACATATTTGCAGGTACCTCTCTAATTATATATCTAACACTACTTAACCACCTAGACATACTATCTAACATCCATTAATGTACAAACCAGGCTAAGACAAATCACCGCCACTGATGTCACACAACCAACAACAGAGAAGGCAATAACAATCCACGATCTCTTAGACCACCTCTCCACAGCTGGAAAGGTAGTATTTCTGTTGAAACTTACTATTTAAAAGAATCATACACAACATTCATTATATATGCTTAAAGAAATTACAAAACAAAACCTAAAACGTGTGTATAAAACAATTGAAATTTTATTTACTTCGTATCCATCTTTATCCTTAAACATACCTGATTCGTTATAGCTATTTCAGTCAACTCATCAATGAAATATACAAACTTTCTCTTCTCTTGAGTGATGCAGTTAAAATTCACATGTGCTGCACGTATCAAGGACATACAGGCTTATCGTAAATGGTTCTACGTTCAATGCTCAAAATGTAGCAACACTTTGTACCTTGAACTAGGACACTCACCATGCTATGTCTGCAAGAATCATGATGATATCGAGCCAAAATTCATGTAAGACACTACACTAACTCATCGTTTAGTTTAAAATCATGTTATGTAAAAACTAAACTTTTGTTATGTATACATAAGGTACTGTGTAAAAGCAACAATAGCTGATGAAACGACAACAACAAACGTGGTGTTTTTCAACCAAGTTATGACAGAGATGTTGGGAATAAGCTGTCAAGACATGGTCATTCTGAAAGGACACGATAACCCAAAAATACCACCACCTAAAATGCTCTCAAAGATAGGAGTGCCCATGACATTTACTCTGACTGTAAAAGCCAACAAATCAATCACAATAATCAAAGCCTCTGAAGCACATCACAACTCATCATCAGATCCTCTTACCTCCGTGGAAACCTCAACAGTAAAAGTTGACCTCACACCACCAACACCAGATCCCAAATTGCTGACAACCAAAAGACCAGCAACTAGATCGACCGGTCAGTACAAAAACTAATAATATACAATCAATAGTAAGTTTTATGATGCTCTTCTTCATGACAATTATTTTAGAAGATTATGAATTTTACCCAAAACATAGGCACCAAACTCATTTAAACACAAGAACTCTTACTTTAAAATATCTTTGTACTTCTTAACAGATGAGCCGATCAAGAAAACAAAGAAGTAAAAGAGTAGCACATCATGAACTCACCTTTTGGTAAACCAAATAATATATGCCCCACGTCTTTTCAAGCTATCAAATAACAAAAAAATGACATCGAACTATGGAATTTCTATTACAGGTACAGACTTAAGGCTACTTTTTGTCACCTTTTGGTTAATGCCAACAAAAGATGCTACTAAAAACAACATGACATGCCACTTTTGGTCACCTTTTGGTTAATGGCAACCAAACACCCTACTTTTAGTCAACGGATAGCAAGGTAAATAATACCTACATCTACACATATTATACTCAAAACAAACTAATGATACAACAAAACTTAATGCAGGTGCATCTACCAAGAAATAATATATTTTGTAACAACAATTAGGTAGATGCCACATTTTGTAATGGTTGACACAACAATGTAAATAACCACTTATGTAGCCTCTAACATATATTAACGTCTGTACAACTATATGTTACACGTGTGTGTAAACTTGGTTATATCAGTTATATATGGGTTGTAATGTGTTCTTTTAATTCTTTTGGTAGTTCTTTATTAAAAGTTTAAACAGGTTGATTTTCGTAAGGAATTTTATATTTTAGAATAGGTCATGCCCAAATTTTGAAAAAATTCTATGACCATTCTTTCGCATTTATTTTAAATAAAGTTCGTGTTACAACATACGAGAATAAACCTCTACAGCGAAACATCAAATTAGTCTTACCACACAAACATACTAATTTTATGCTTTGTTTTACGCTACACGTCTTTATATGAGACCCGGCCGCAACGCGCGAGTCCTCATAACTAGTTTCATTCAAAAATCAAAATTTACCCATTCTACTTGTTATCACACCATGATATGGGCTTCAAAATAACCGGGCATTATACTGGCTTCAAAACGAAGATTTCACCATCAAAATTTCAACTTATTCGTTTCTAACAATCCCTAGTCATCAACTAGGCAATAATCAATACCCATAATCATTGTATTACATTCAAAAATAAATTTAATCCACACAATATTAAACCAGTAGGATAAAACGAATCGTTACCCAATCGAACGGATGTTCAGTCGCAAAACAATGATCCGATGTTGCAGATATGTTCCCTGGTACGATCTGTGGGTTTAATTGGCTTCATAACCGTTATTTACAGCTCCAATTTCGCTTGTGAGTGTTTAGAACTCGAAAGAAAGAGTTTTGAAACTCTTCTGCAATTGATTCTGATCTTAAAACCAATCTGCCGACTTAAAACATGCCAGGCGCACCGCCCCGTGTGGCCGCTTGGCCCGGGGCGTAGTGCGCGGATTTCCCAACTCCCAGATATTTTATAGGCACTAGGCGTACCGCTTAGCAAGAAGCGTTGGCGCTAGGCATACCGCATGGACCCTTTGACTTTGACATTTTTGTGATTTTCTTCGTTTTGCGATTCTGGACAATCCGGAACTCCGTTTCGCGCACGGTTTTCGCTCACGTTCATGATTTCTCGCGTATTTCCAAATTGTAACAATCACAATCATTCTATTAATGATTATTTCAAGCATATTTAATTATTAAAACAGGTTTTTACAAAATCTCCCCTCCTTACAAAGGTTTTGTCCCCAAAACCGGTTAAACCTCAAAAAGGAAAGGATAAGACTTTCTCATTTCATCTTCTGACTCCCACGTGGCTTCAGAACTGGTTCTATTTTTCCACTGAACCTTCACCTGGCTCAATGATTTATTTCTAAGTAGCTTGACTTTTCGGTCAAGTATTGCCACAGGCCTTTCCACATACTTTAACTTGTCGTCAATTTCTATGTCTTATAGTGTTACGTATGCCGATTCATCCGCTAGATATTTTCGTAAATAAGAAACGTGGAACGTGTTATGTATTCCACTTAACTCCTCAGGTAGCTCACGGCGATAAGCAACTTCACCAACACGAGCTATGATTTTAAATGGCCCAATAAAGCGCGGACTTAGCTTTCCTCGCTTACGAAAACATATAACACCTTTCCATGGTGAGACTTTTAGTAACACAAAATCTCCCACCTGGAATTCAATGGGCCTTCTACGCTTATCAGCGTAGGATTTCTGACGGTCTTGAGCCGCCTTCAGATGGGCACGGATCTGATCTATCCGTTCATTGGTAGCTTTCACTACCTTTTTGTGTGCGAGTTCACACTGCCCAACTTCTCCCCAACAAACAGGAGTTCGACATTTCCTCCCATAAAGCATTTCATAAGGAGGCATTCCAATGCTGGAATGATAATTATTATTATATGAAAACTCTACCAAGGGTAGGTAATCATCCCAACTACCCCCAAAGTCAATAATGCACGCTCGTAACATATCCTCTAGGGTTTGAATGGTTCTTTCACTTTGTCCATCATTCTGAGGATGATACGCAGTGCTTAACAAAATTTTTGTTCCTAATTCTTCCTGAAAATTTCTCTAGAATCGAGAAGTAAATCTAGTATCCCGATCAGAGATAATGGTTACAGGTACACCATGACGAGACACCACTTCTCATACATATATTTCTGCCATTTTATCAGAAGAAAAGGTTTCACGAATGGGCAAGAAATGAGCACTCTTAGTCAACATATCCACAATGACCCAAATTGTATCAAATCCCTTCCTTGTCTTAGGAAGCTTAGTAATCAGGTCCATTGTGATATGTTCCCATTTCCACATCGGGATTTCCAATTGTTGCAACTTACCATAAGGTTTCTGGTGCTCTGCTTTTACCTGCATACAAGTCAAACACTTCGCCACGTGTTTAACAACATCTCGTTTCATACCTGGCCACCAATATTTTACCCGAAGGTCACGATACATTTTGGTAGCCCCAGGATGAATTGAGTATTTTGACTTGTGCGCTTCTTCCTACAATGCAGACTTAAGTGGACAAGTGGGAGATATCCACACTCGACCCCACCTAGTCTTTAACCCGAGATTATCTTCATCAAGATTATGAGCCTGCCCTTTAATTCTATCTCGTTTCCAGTTTTCTTCTTTTAAAGCTTCAATATGGGCTTCCTTGATCTGCTCAATTAGCCCTGAAGTAATTACATGCTGCATAGCTTTCACTTTGATTGGTTCATACTCTTCTTTTCTGCTCAAGGCATCCGCCACCACATTCGCTTTACCAGGATGATAAAAGATTTCACAATCACAATTCTTGAGCCATTCCAGCCATCGTCTTTGCCTCATATTCAATTCCTTCTGAGTGAAGAAATATTTCAAACTCTTATGATTTGTGTAAATAGTACACTTTACACCATATAAATAATGCCTCCAAATTTTTAAGACAAATACGACAGCTGCAAGTTCAAAATCATGAATAGGATAATTGATTTCATGGGTTTTTAGTTGTCTTGAGGCATAGGCAATTACCTTGTCTTGTTGCATAAGAACACAACTTAGACCAAGATAAGAAGCATCAGAATATACCAAAAAATCATTAGGGCCATCTGGTAATGTTAATACAGGTACCTGAGTTAATTTTGACTTTAACTCTGGGAATACTTTCTCTTGGCCATCACCCCACACAAACATAACTTTATTTCTTGTAAGTTTGGTTAAAGAGGAAGCAATCTTGGCAAAGTCTTGAATAAATCTACGATAATAACCAGCTAAGCCAAGAAAACTTCTGACATTAGTTGGATTTTTGGGTGAACTCCAATTGGTCACCTCTTGAATTTTAGAAGGATCAACAAGAATGCCATCGGCATTTATCACATGCCCAAGAAATTGGACTTCATGTAGCCAGAAGGCGCATTTAGAAAATTTAGCATATAACTTCTCCCTACGGAGAGTTTCAAGTACCTCACGTAAGTGACCTGCGTGATCGCATTCATTTTTGGAATAAACAGGAATATCATCAATAAAGACGATAATAGATCGATCTAACATGGGACGACACACCCGATTCATCATGTCCATGAATGCAGCCGGTGCATTAGTCAGCCCAAAAGACATGACTAGAAATTTATAATGACCATATCGGGTTCGAAACGCTGTTTTAGGAACATCTTCTTCCCTAACTTTAATTTGATGATAACCCGACCTAAGATCAATTTTAGAGAACCAAGAAGCCCCTTGTAACTGATCAAAAAGATCATCAATACGAGGCAAAGGATATTTGTTTTTCACCGTGACTTTATTAAGTTCTCGATAATCAGTACACATACGAAAACTTCCATCCTTCTTTTTAACAAAAAGAACGGGATCACCCCAAGGCGAGATGCTTAGGCGAATAAAACCTTTATCAAGAAGGTCTTGCAATTGAGTCATCAACTCATGCAATTCAGACGGTGCTAAACGATAAGGAGCTTTTGCTATTGGCTTGGCCCCTGGAATGAGATCAATTCTAAACTCAACATCTCTATCAGAGGGGATTCCCGGTAAATAATTCGGAAATACATCAGGAAAATCCCTAACAATCGGGACATCCTCTAAGTTCTTTACTGTTTTCTCAGCATTAATGACATAAGCTAAGAAAGATTGGGCCCCATGATTCATGTACTTCATGGCTTTGACCAAAGAACACAAAACAACCCCTCCACGTTTTTCTCCTTGATTGGGTAATTCATAACCACTCGGGGTTATCAATTGTATAACTTTGCGACTGCAAATATTATTGGCTTATAAGAAGATAGCCAATCCATTCCAATAACAACATCAAAGTCCCCCAAAATCATGGGTATTAAATCCACGACATAATCCTCGTTATTGATTGTAAATTTACAGTTTCGGTAAATATCAAACACAAGAAAACTCTTAGAATCAGCAACCTCTACTTATAATGGTACATGCAACTTTTCTAAGACAAATATGGATGATGCACAAATTTTATAGACACAAAAGATCTATTGGCTCCGGAATCAAATAACACATAAGCAGGTATTGAATTAACAAAGAAGGTACATGTTACTACATCAGATGTGACTTTAGCCTCCTCTGCAGAAATCTGAAAAGCTCTCCCCTTTGGTTTGGGCGATTCCGGTTTCTTTCCAAAGCCTTGAGACTTAAACAATCGGCCATCATCATTATTTGGTGTTGCCCTATTAAGTTCAGGGCACTCACTCCTCCTATGTCCTGGCTTATAACAATCGTAGCACAGACTAGGAGGACTCAAACAGTGGGTTGCCAAATGTCCCGGTTTCCCACATTTGTAGCAGACAACAGGTCTTGCACGACATTCACCTGTGTGCATCTTCCCCCAATTGGGACAAGGTTTAATAAAGACAGACTTTTTAGACGATTGAACAAACATCGCCTTTTTGGATGAACCTGTGTCGGTTTCCGCCTTTCGTTTATCTCCCCGATCTTCTTGTCGTTTCAACTCCAACTCTCGTTCCCGTGCACAATTAATTAACTCATTAAGTGTCTCACACTTAGAAGGCGTGAGAAATTCCCGGTACTTCGTATTCAACATGTTATGATACCGGTTTATCCACATTCTTTCAGTTTGAATAAGGTCCGGACAAAATTTAGCTTTATCGAAGAAAACGGCAGTGATGGTATCAATACTTTCATCTTTTTGTTGTAGATGAACAAACTCTTCAGCAATACGACCAGTAGCGGCTTGAGGACAAAACCGCTTCAAGAAGAGTTCTTTAAACTGGGCCCACGTCCGCCCTTTCATTCCATCCCTGCCCCTTTCCTTCCTCAGTAACTCCCACCAATCTTTAGCACGATCTTTCAACTAATTGCCAGTAAACATGACCTCACCATTCGGGTCACAATGACTAGTTTCAAATGTACTCTCAATATCAGATATCCAATGCTGGCTAATCAAGGGATCTACCTCCCCTTTAAACTCTGCTGGCTTACAAGCCATAAACTCTGTAAAAGTAATTTTCTTGGAAGATTGTTTCATCTCCGCTCAGGCTTCAAAATCAGTCAATTCTTGATGAAGGAACTCTTTTAATATAGACTTAATTTCTTCAATATATGTGGGCAAAGCAGCTTCAAAAGCCTTTGCCACTTCTTCCTTCACCATTATTTGAGTTTCAGTGAGTTCCACCTTCTCACTGCTACTGCTCCCACCATATGTATTTTCATCAGCCATTCGTGGCTGTAATCATATAATTAGACAGTCAGTCTTATATATTTACCACACTTAAATAGTCTGTAATTATGCATCATATAACCATCTTACCTAATATTCAAAATTATGATACGATCGGATTTGATTAAGGAAACGTTCACATCATAAATATCTTATTATACTGGCCAGGCATAATAACATGTTTGTCACACGCTCGTGCCCTTAACTTCATCATTTCATTTCATTATTGAGAAGTTCGGTTCACACAATTTATACAAAACAATGTGTACATATGCAACTCACAGATTAATACTAACCTCATACTTCCGGCTTAATGATCGATGCTTGAATCGAACGTTTAATCACATATCAAGAGCATAAGATTTGAGTTCAAGTGTGTTTCTAACACTTGAATCCCTCAAACCATAGCTCTAATACCAAATTTGTAACCCCCTGTTACTATTTAACATTTTTCACATAATATCAGAGTTCGTCCCAGAAAACTTCTTATTTTCAAACCTTGTTTATTTTTCTTTATTTAATAATATTAAACAAAGTTTAGAGCAAACGTAAACGTGTAACACATTTTACAATACTTATTAACATAAGTAAGTTTAAACCAAAATTAGAACGTTTGTAACAAGGTTTGTTTGTTTGATTCCTGATCCGCCTCGATCCTTACAGCCGTATCCGTCATGTTTGGCCTACAAATATCACATAATAATTCCCATTAGTTCATAAGAACTAAGTAAGTTAACCCCAATAGTTTCTCACGACAAAATGTAAAAATACATTTTTCACAATCAATATTCTAACTGAGTCATTTCTATTCGAATTGACTCTCACAAGGTAAAAATATCATATTATTAGTTTTCAACTATTGTTTACAATAGTTTAATCAAAATTACACTATGGTGTTCACATTCCTATCCTTCCACCATAGCTATTTGTCAGCACCTCTGACTCTCCACACAACTGTGGTTACATATTTCAAGTCTTAAGATGTTCACCCACGGGTACTTCTATCTAAGACAATTGCTAGCACCTATAGCTATCCACACATTTGTGGTATCATAAATATTTCAAATCTTAAGAAGTTCACCCACCGGTACTTCCATCTAAGAAAATTGCAAGCACCTCTAGCTATCCACACATTTGTGGTATCATAATATTTTTAAGTCTTAAGATGTTCACCCACCTGTACTTCCATCCAAGACAATTGCTAGCACCTCTAGCTATCCACACATTTGTGGTTTCATTATTTCAATCAAATTACTATGATGTTCACCACCGGTACTTCCATTATTAAATTCCCACACTATAATTCACCAAGGTATTGGATTTATCATAGGTTGTTGAACTTTTATTATGCAACTTTCCCCTATCACCAATACCATATTCATCATATAATTTATTCAACAACAATTCAATTTTCATTATGTGATGTCATAGTTGTGGGATTACTTACCTTGCTCAGATAAAGGATTATCACCTACAGGTTCCTTTCCCGGTCTATGACTATTTGCTTGACTTCCACTACCACCACCTAGTTGCAAAATACATATACAACTAGTTTCAATACATATAACACATACAATCAAGTTCAACGCACTTGATTGGTTTGACTTTCTCATAATCAATTTATCACGTAATTGACTCTCTCTTACTATATTTATCATGTTTTAGTCAATTATCACAATTAATCATATTTCATGTCTTCTTAGGCATTTCATCAAATAATTGATGTTCATTATATTAGTTAAGATCTTTAATCACTTCTTTTATTCAAAATTCACTTATGATCATAACTGTTAATAATTTTAACATCAATTCATCACATATTAATATGTAACCCAAGGATTATAATCCATATTTCATTCAAAAATCATAATTTACCCATCCTACTAGTTATCACACCATGATATGGGTTTCAAAATAACCAGGCATTATACCAGCTTCAAAACAAAGATTTTACCCTCAAAATATCAAGTTATTCGTTTCTAACAATCCCTAGTCATCAACTAGGCAATAATCAATACCCATAATCATTGTATTACATTCAAAAATAAATTTAATCCACACAATATTAAAGCAGTAGGATAAAACAAATCGTTACCCAATCGAACGGATGTTCAGTCGCAAAATAACGATCCGATGTTGCAGATATGTTCCCTGGTACGATCCGTGGGTTTAATTGGATTCAAAACCAAGATTTACAGCTCCAATTTCGCATGTGGGTGTTTAGAACTCAAAAGAAAGTGTTTTGAAACTCTTCTTTAATTGATTATGATCTTAAAACCAATCTGCCGACTTAAAACATGCTAGGCGCACCGCCCCGCGTGGCCGCTTGGCCCGGGCGTATGCGCGGATTCCCCAAATCCTAGATATTTTGTGGGCACCAGGCGTACCGCCTAGCTAGAAGCGTTGGAGATAGGCGTACCGCCTGGACCCTTTGACTTTGACATTTTTGTGATTTTCTTCATTTTGTGATTCTGGACAATCTTGAACTCCGTTTCGCTAACGGTTTTCGCCCACGTTCATGATTTCTCGCGTATTTTCAAATTGTAAGAATCAAAATCTTTCTATTAACGATTATTTCAAACATATTGAATTATTAAAACTGGTTGTTACAGTTTGATTTTGAAGTCTGGATTTGTCATACCTGAGAAGTGGATTCTGATAAGGACTCCAAGGATCAACAATGCTTACATCATCAACATGAATTTGGATTCATTCACTAAAAATACATGTCTAATTTCAAAAGGTTCGAAGAGTGATTGTTTGTTGTGGCATCGCCGGTTGGGACATGTCATCCTGAAGAATCTCAACAGATTGGCCTAAGGAGAACATGTGATTGGACTTCCTTCAAAAGACTTCTCCACCATAGAGAAATCCATTGCATGTGCCAAAGGGAAGTAACATAAGAGACCTCACAAGCCAAAATAGCTCGACTCAATTTCTTCCATTCTACAACTTCTTCATATGGATCTATTTGGACCTGTAAACGTTATGAGCATAAGGAAGAAGTCATACTGCCTCATGATCCCAGATGACTACTCCAGATTCTCTTGGGTCTACTTCCTTGCTAAGAAAGATGAAACAGCTAAGATCCTAAAGAAGTTTGTCACCTTGATCAAGAACCAGATAAACCTAAAGGTGAAGGTGATCAGAACTGATAATGGCTCAGGGTTCATATATGAAACTCTTATAGACTTTTGTGATGAGAAGGGGATAGCTCGGCAATACAGTGTAGCTCGAATCCCTCAGCTAAATGGAGTACTTGAGAGGCGTAACAAAACACTTATCGAGGCTACCCGTACCATGATGTCTGAGTCAAAATTACCAATATTCTTTTGGGCAGAAGCTGTTAACACAACTTGTTATGTTTAGAACCGAAACCATTTGAACAAACGCCAACAGAAGACTCCCCATGACATATTCTTCAATCAAAAGCCAAAGGTCGCTCACTTCTAATCTTTTTGATGACCTTGCATCTACTCCACACAGAGCCCAGTCACAAGTTTTATAATAAAGCTGATGAGTGTTACTTTGTGGGCTACTCTGCTGAGAAAGCTGTGTATCGTGTTTACAACAAGAAGACTTGACTGATCATGGAGTCATACTACATAGAATGGCAAGAGATGTATCACACTGATGCCGGTTCAGGTCCAAACTGGCTATTTCAATATGATTCTACCTTTGAGCCTTTAAATACTTCTTATGAGAGTGCAGGCCCTACCAAACCCAAAGACATCTTAAAAAAAATGATGACATGGAATTCTAAGTTGACAATGTTCCATGTGACCCCAAGCTTCTGAGTTTTGATCCACCTGGCATATACCAAAGAGCCCAACCAATCAATGAAGTTCTTCCACAAGATCCGGAGACTTCTTGTGACACCCCAATTCTCAAAACATAACATTTAACATAATTGCAGAATTTACAAAAGTGGTCCCAGATTTTTCAAGTTTAAAACCCATTACAAGTCACCTCAAAAAGTTTTAACGCATTAACATGACTAACTATACGTTAAAAGTGTAGTTTTAAACTTTACAAACCGTTTACTAAACTTTATCAAAGCTTGGTTCGATTCCTTTAACCTTCTGATCACTCCAAAGCGTAGCCGAACCTACTTTTGACCTGAAACAACCACAAACAATCAAGTGTTAGTCCAAAAGGACTAAGTGAGTTAACCCCAACGATTTCCGGAATCAATTCTATAAAAGAAATCGAAATCCGGAAAAAATTACACTGCCCGACGTATGGTACTACAGCCCCGGCGTATGGTACTACAGAGCACCAGCGTACAACAGAATGGTTTGGGCGTACCATACTGTGGCCGGCGTACAGTACGCCCCCTGCAGCGTACTGTACGCCCCTTACAGCAAATTTTCATCCTTTTCGCGTTTTAAGCACCCAAAACCATTTCTCAACATTCCGGGGTATTAAATATATTTCAAACCCCATATATCACATTTATAATCATTTCTAATATCATAATTTCATGATTATCAACAAACTTAATCATAATTGATTCACAATTATTTCTTATTGGGTCAAAATTACCCATTTAATTTCCACCAAACCATTTTCTTCCACACGCATGTGGATCCTTCCCAATACCACTCAATCGTGGTTCTACATCAACTTCCACACGCATGTGGATCACCCCATTTGCCATATGAGTATGGACTTACAAATACTTCCACACAAATGTGGAATCATCCCATGAATGCCACCAATTTGTGGTCTTACATCCAATTCCACACGAATGTGGATCATCACTCAATTTATGTGTCAACTATATATTCTCTAACATACATTGACACAAATATTTATTATGCATAAACCACATAACAATCAACCAATTATTCTCATAATTATTTCACAACATATAACCACTTACTTTGACTTTCATTACTCAAACATTCATCTATTCCATAACCATTGTTAATTCTCCATATTGGTAGTTCTACCTTCATTTTCATAATTACCTTTTGACTTTCTGCAAGCCATGTAACAACCATAACTACCATTTAGATAAACATATACTCTCCATACTCAACATGGATCATTATTCACATAATAACATTTCTTTCAAGCAATACTAACAATATAGGAATTTTTTCTCCATTCCCTTAAACTACATACAACAAGTATGCAATAATCATAACTACATGATTTATTACTACATCATACATAGACAAACTTCAATACTACAAGAAAACTATCAAGTAGTCAAATACCACCCCATGTGGTTTTATATTCACCTTCTTCCACAAAATGTGGATTGTCATCATTTTCTATGCCATCTATCAATTAACATTTAATAATACCTTTCAACTTATGCATTTAGCACATAACATTCATCCAATACTACAAGACATCTATCAAGTAGTTACATACAACCCCATGTGGTTTCATATTCATATCTTCAACATTTTATGACCCATATGGTCAATTTATCATTCAATTTATCACAATTACTACAAGTCAATTACATGTAGTTACAACAAAGATAATCATATAACACATAAACACTAATATGTGTTATGGTTGCATATTAGTGAGTAGGTAACTCACCTTGGCCCGTAGGAATGCGAAGCCTCGTAACTCCTTCTCAAGTCTATGTATTTCACTTTTCAATTTCATTTCATTTCCTATACAAATAATATAGCACAAATGCCACCTAGCGTTTCTACTTTCAATCATACCACATAATAAAACAAGGTTCCTCTTTCTACTTGTTTGTACCAAATTCTCAATTTGACCTGTTAATGTAAATATGGGTCCTAATCATTTTCAAGTATCTTAAACACTTTTAAAACACTCAACCATGTGTATATGATCTAATAGGACCATCAATTCATTTTAAATAAGCATATCTACTCAATTACTCATTTTTTACAACATTTTGGAAAGCCTCCAATTAGTGCAGCAACTTTTTGAGTTGCTGCTGAAATCATCAAATTTGATCAATATATGGTCTTATTCAACCTTTGATGTTCAAATATGGATCGTAGTAGACTCTACGAGCTTTCCAACGACATATTATATGCCCCAAAACGATTACCGGTTGGTTTTATATGATTTTTCGAAAATCAGCACAACAACCACAAATAAGTTCTATCAGCATGCTGAACTTACTTTTATGCTATAAAAATCGATAATTTTGACTCCCTTACAACCCGAATCAGGTTTTGAGTTTCCAAGACAAATTGTAGTACTCTCAAATACCTTTCCAACCTTATAAAATACGCCTCAATTGGAGATACGGTTGATTTTATATGAATTTTTAAAAACAGTGCAGCAAGCATAATGTTTCCAACTCTGCACTTACTTTTCTTTTCATTTTGGCATTTCTACAAACATCTTGTGTGCATATCATTTTCAAACTTGTTAAAATGCTTACTAAAACCTCCTATTTATCCCATGCATCATCATCCTACTTCAAAGTAGGTGATTTCAAGTAACTATACAAGATTACATGAAACCCACAAGCATTTATCAACCATAAACAACCCAGTTTTGGGTTTTTACACCAACCCATCTAAACCCCATGAAGAGCCACGAATTTCTACTCCAAAATTCCAAAATTTACTTACCAAGGTGCTAGATGAAGCAAGAAGAGATGATTGGTGTGTTTGCATTCAAGATCAACCCAAGAATTGGTGGAGATTTTGCTTAAAATCAGAAAACTTTGGTTTTTCTCCCTTGTGTTCGTCGATCTCCAAGAGAAAGAAAAGAGTTTGGGGATTTTGACCATTTTGACCACCAATTACCCCTTTAAGCCCCTCTTGCTCAAGTTTCAAACATTGACAATTCAACCCCTCAACTTCTAGTTAGATCTATGTAGCTTTTAATCTAACCAAACTAAATTGTTTAATAGAATAAATAATTACTTAGTTGTTTAACCAAGTTAACCCATTCACTAATAACAAAATTAAACAACGTTTAACTTCGAATAACGTCCCGATCGATTAAAATATAATTAATCGCGAAACGGGTCGTTACAAATTCTCTCCTCCTTATAATAGGTTTCGTCCTCGAAACCGCTTTATAATTCAAAAACCTATCGTACGCATTTCCAAATTCTTAATCCCGTTTTCCACAAGGATTATTATTTGTTTTACTACTACGTGTCTTATATAGACACGGCAAACAATATTTCAACTCCTCAAGGTCATATTTCTCAAATCTTTATACCAAAGTATCTAACACATAATCACGTTAAAATTTATACGTGCTTCTATTATTCTCCTACCATCCTTGTTAGATTTTTCTTCATTTGCATGATTTATCTATTCCTCGGAGTTTAATGTCATATGGATGATGTTAACAGGCACTATTTATTTGATAGTATCATAAATAGTTGTTAACATCAATATAACAATCAACCGACCATCGACAACTCTATGTGTATTCCTCTCGTGATTATTAAGGTATTAAACCTACGTCACACGATGTATATATACTTTTCTAACTCGTGATTATAGTATCACATATGGAATACACAAATCATTTAGATCATCATCCTTTTACTCAAGGATGTGTCAGTTCAACTTATATATTGACACATGAAGTTAGAACATAAAAGTTCTTTAAGACTTTCAAAATCAAGAATTTGGCAAAAATTCTTATCATACACAAGAATAATCACACCATCTATAAACACGTATTGCATTCAATTACCTTCAAGTAATGCACAAGCAACTTACACAATCACATGCTTATTATAACCGGTTCTTTGACACTCATGTCAAAACATTTACCGTTGTCTAATATCATCATGTGTCAAAACATTCAATTATACTTAAGGCATCTCTTGCCTAAAACATTTAACTTTCAATCAATGATGACTTACCGTCATAATATTCAATTTGACTTTAAGCACTCATGCCAAAATGTTTAAGTCATTTCCCACTCTACCCCATCTTTCACCTCAGATTATACACCGACACTTTCTTGATGCATCGAAGAAAGTTTATATATAGGATATACATAAAGCATACACCCAGCCGCCAACCCACCACCTCTTCAATACACCATGATCATGTCTTTGCTAGTATCTTAGGTTCAAAACCATAACCATTTTCTAATGTCAATTCTTAAATTATTTGTTATGTATATTCACATATACATACTTCTCAATTTTCATCAAGGATAATCAAAGTATCCTAAAACATCTATCATAAACCAAATTTTGTCAATTTCTTTACTTCAGGACTCAAAGTCTATCACATATAGTTTTCACATATTCAACAATCATTTAAGCAGTTATGACATAGTATCCCATACAATCATGTAGGGTGAACATTTCTCCTAATATCAATCAACCACTTATCTCAACTCACTTATTTTTCACATTTTTATTATGCACTCCACACGTATGTGGATTGTACCATAAATGTTACACACATGTAGACTTCTATGCCAATATCAATGCCACACAAAAGTGAGCTTACATATCATCCCCAATTATTTAATTTATCAACTACGCATATAATGCATATTTTTCATAAAATTTTATATGAATCCTTTAATACATCATATAATTTTTATTAATGGGTCACCACCCATTTGTTTCAACCAACCTCCACACATATGTGAATTCTCCCAATACCACACAACATGTGGCCTTACATGAATTTCCACAAGGAGGCGGATTCACCCAATGCCACTTACATGTGGTCTTACAGGATTTTCCACACGGATGTGAATTCACCACAATGTCTCACACAAGTAGTCTTACATGCATTTCCACACGTATGTGGATTCTCCCCAATGCCACACACATGTGGTCTTACATGCGTTTCCACACGAATGTGGATTCTCCCCAATGCCACACACATGTGGTCTGACATGCCTTTCCACACGAATGTGGATTCTCCCCAATGCCACACACATGTGGTCTTACATGCGTTTCCACACGAATGTGGATTCTCCCCAATGCCACACACATGTGGTCTTACATGCGTTTCCACACGAATGTGGATTCTCCCCAATGCCACACACATGTGGTCTTACATGCATTTCCACACGAATGTGGATTCTCCCCAATGCCACACACATGTGGTCTTACATGCATTTCCACACGAATGTGGATTCTCCCCAATGCCACACACATGTGGTCTTACATGTGTTTCCACACGAATGTGGATTCTCTCCAAATCAATATTTCAAATGTATGTGTCTACATTACTTGTAGATCATCTCAATCAAGGATTGTGTTGTCTTCACACGATTGTGAATTTCACAACACACACCATACATCTCAACTTAGATAATTTCATACCATGGTTTTAATTGATTCCATCAAGATTATGCTCATGTCAAATGGGTATTATTATACTGGCCAGGTATAATGATACCCCTATCACATGCTCATTTCTTTGACTTCATCGTTTCAACCTTGGTTAATGAATTCAGTTCTAACACAACATATTATTATTCAACAGTTGCTCATTATAATTTCACACTTATTACATTTACATATCAAACGTAATTTCACATACTTTTCAACAACATTTACTCGAAGGTGATTACATCACATCACTTCAATTACATTTACATATCAAATGTAATTACACCTAATTAATTCAATTACATTTACTTATCAAATGTAAGTACATTAAATCACTTAAATTACATTTATTTATCAAATGTAAATACATTCAATCACTTCAATTACATTTACTTATTAAATGTAATTACGCCTAATCAATTCGATTACATTTACGTATCAAATGTAAATATATTCAATCACTTCAATTACATTTACTTATCAAATGTAATTACACCTAATCAATTTCAACTACATTTACTTATCAAATGTAATTACACTTAATCACTTTAATTACATTTACTTATTAAATGTAATTTACACACAATCACTTCAATTACATTTACTTATCAAATGTAATTACACATAATCAATTCAATTACATTTACTTATCAAATGTAATTACACATAATCAATTCAATTACATTTACTTATCAAATGTAATTACACTCAATCAATTCAATTACATTTACTTATAAAATGTAATTAACACATAATCAATTCAATTACATTTACTAATCAAATGTAGTTACACTCAATCAATTCAATTACATTTACTTATCAAATGTAATTTACACCCAATCACTTCAATTACATTTACCTATCAAATGTAATTATAAATACTAACATCAGGTCTTCGGCTACGTGATCGGATAATCGGATATTGGATCGAACCTTTCTCCCCATATCAAGAGCACAAAAGTTTGAGATCAAATGAGTCATTTCACATTTGATTCACTCAAACCATTGGCTCTGATACCAACTTGTGACACCCCAATTCTCAAAACAAAACATTTAACATAATTGCGGAATTTACAAAAGTGGTCCCAAATTTTTCAAGTTTAAAACCCATTACAAGTCACCTCAAAAAGTTTTAACGCATTAACATGACTAACTATACGTTAAAAGTGTAGTTTTAAACTTTACAAACCGTTTACTAAACTTTATCAAAGCTTGGTTCGATTCCTTTAACCGTCTGATCACTCCAAAGCGTAGCCGAACCTACTTTTGACCTGAAACAACCACAAACAATCAAGTGTTAGTCCAAAAGGACTAAGTGAGTTAACCCCAACGATTTCCGGAATCAATTCTATAAAAGAAATCGAAATCCGGAAAAAATTACACTGCCCGGCGTATGGTACTACAGCCCCGGCGTATGGTACTACAGAGCACCAGCGTACAACATAATGGTTTGGGCGTACCATACTGTGGCCGGCGTACAGTACGCCCCCTGCAGCGTACTGTACGCCCCTTACAACAAATTTTCATCCTTTTTGCGTTTTAAGCACCCAAAACCATTTCTCAACATTCCGGGGTATTAAATATATTTCAAACCCCATATATCACATTTATAATCATTTCTAATATCATAATTTCATGATTATTAACATACTTAATCATAATTGATTCACAATTATTTCTTATCGGGTCAAAATTACCCATTTAATTTCCACCAAACCATTTTCTTCCACACGCATGTGGATCCTTCCCAATACCACTTAATCGTGGTTCTACATCAACTTCCACACGCATGTGGATCACCCCATTTGCCATATGAGTATGGACTTACAAATACTTCCACACAAATGTGGAATCATCCCATGAATGCCACCAATTTGTGGTCTTACATCCAATTCCACACGAATGTGGATCATCACTCAATTTATGTGTCAACTATATATTCTCTAACATACATTGACACAAATATTTATTATGCATAAACCACATAACAATCAACCAATTATTCTCATAATTATTTCACTACATATAACCACTTACTTTGACTCTCATTAGTCAAACATTCATCTATTCCATAACCATTGTTAATTCTCCATATTGGTAGTTCTACCTTCATTTTCATAATTACCTTTTGACTTTCTACAAGCCATGTAACAACCATAACTACCATTTAGATAAACATATACTCTCCATATTCAACATAGATCATTATTCACAAAATAAGATTTCTTTCAAGCAATACTAACAATATAGGAATTTTTTCTCCATTCCCTTAAACTACATACAAAAAGTATGCAATAATCATAACTACATGATTTACTACTACATCATACATAGACAAACTTCAATACTACAAGAAAACTATCAAGTAGTCAAATACCACCCCATGTGGTTTTATATTCACCTTGTTCCACAAAATGTGGATTGTCATCATTTTCTATGCCATCTATCAATTAACATTTAATAATATCTTTCAACTTATGCATTTAGCACATAACATTCATCCAATACTACAAGACATCTATCAAGTAGTTACATACCACCCCATGTGGTTTCATATTCATATCTTCAACATTTTATGACCCATATGGTCAATTTATCATTCAATTTATCACAATTACTACAAGTCAATTACAAGTAGTTACAACAAACATAATCATATAACACATAAACACTAATATGTCTTATGGTTGCATATTAGTGAGTAGGTAACTCACCTTGGCCCGTAGGAATGCGAAGCCTCGTAACTCCTTCTCAAGTCTATGTATTTCACTTTTCAATTTCATTTCATTTCCTATACAAATAATATAGCACAAATGCCACCTAGCGTTTCTACTTTCAATCATACCACATAATAAAACAAGGTTCCTCTTTTCTACTTGTTTGTACCAAATTCTCAATTTGACCCGTTAATGTAAATATGGGTCCTAATCATTTTCAAGTATCTTAAACACTTTTAAAACACTCAACCATGTGTATATGATCTAATAGGACCATCCATTCATTTTAAATAAGCATATCTACTCAATTACTCATTTTTTACAACATTTTGAAAAGCCTCCAATTAGTGCAGCAACTTTTTGAGTTGCTGCTGAAATCATCAAATTTGATCAACATATGGTCTTATTCAACCTTTGATGTTCAAATATGGATCGTAGTAGACTCTACGAGCTTTCCAACGACATATTATATGCTCCAAAACGATTATCGGTTGGTTTTATATGATTTTTCGAAAATCAGCACAGCAACCACAAATAAGTTCTATCAGCATGCTGAACTTACTTTTATGCTATAAAAATCGATAATTTTGACTCCCTTACAACCCGAATCAGGTTTTGAGTTTCCAAGACAAATTGTAGTACTCTCAAATACCTTTCCAACCTTATAAAGTACGCCTCAATTGGAGATACGGTTGATTTTATATGAATTTTTAAAAACAGTGCAGCAAGCATAATGTTTCCAACTCTGCACTTACTTTTCTTTTCATTTTGGCATTTCTACAAACATCTTGTGTGCATATCATTTTCAAACTTGTTAAAATGCTTACTAAAACCTCCTATTTATCCCATGCATCATCATCCTACTTCAAAGTAGGTGATTTCAAGTAACTATACAAGATTACATGAAACCCACAAGCATTTATCAACCATAAACAACCCAGTTTTGGGTTTTTACACCAACCCATCTAAACCCCATGAAGAGCCACGAATTTCTACTCCAAAATTCCAAAATTTACTTACCAAGGTGTTAGATGAAGCAAGAAGAGATGATTGGTGTGTTTGCATTCAAGATCAACCTAAGAATTTGTGGAGATTTTGCATAAAATCATAAAACTTTGGTTTTTCTCCCTTGTGTTCGTCGATCTCCAAGAGAAAGAAAAGAGTTTGGGGATTTTGACCATTTTGACCACCAATTACCCCTTTAAGCCCCTCTTGCTCAAGTTTCAAACATTGACAATTCAACCCCTCAACTTCTAGTTAGATCTATGTAGCTTTTAATCTAACCAAACTAAATTGTTTAATAGAATAAGTAATTACTTAGTTGTTTAACCAAGTTAACCCATTCACTAATAACAAAGTTAAACAACGTTTAACTTCGAATAACGTCCCGATCGATTAAAATATAATTAATTGCGAAACGAGTCGTTACACTTCTCAGTCATATCAACCAACTCCATAGTCAGATGAGACATCTTCGGCTTCTTACCTAACCTTCGACAATCCACTATTCTCAAACCACAGTCCTGAAGAACACTGTGTGGATAATGATGATGAAGCAAGAAGAAATGCTCCTCATGATAACACCGTCTATTCCAATGAAGAACAACTGACCCACATTAGCAATGTACTTGATAACTTAGCTATGGAGGACATACCTACTTCTAGCATCAACAAAAATCATCTATTGGAAAACGTAATTGGACCACTTTCAGAAGGATTTCTTACAAGAATTAGATCCATTCGTGCCTAGACTGCTTCAGTAGAGGGAACTCTCACGCGCAACCAATCAGGTCCAATTAAATCTTGTATATCTTCTTGTTTCATTACGCATGTAGAACCAAAGAATATCAAGATGGCTCTTCAGGAATCAACCTGGATAGAGGCAATGCAAGAAAAGTTGATGCAGTTTCAGAAGCTCAAGGTGTGGAATCTGGTTGCTATGCCCAAAGGAAAACTACCTATTGGAACTAGGTGGATCTTCATAAACAAGCGGGATGATTCAGGTGTTATCCTAAGTAACAAAGCAAGATTGGTAGTTCAGGGCTGCTACCAACAGGAAGGGATTGACTACGAGTAGGTCTTTGCACCAGTGGCAAGACTTGAGGCGATTGATAACTTCATGGCCTATGCATCTTACGTGAACTTCACTGTCTATCAGATGGATGTGAAAATAGCTTTCTTATATGGCAAGGTCAAAGAAGAAATCTATATATAGGCAAATCCATTTACGACATTCATCAAGCCCCTCGGGCGTGGTACACTACACTTACCTATCACCTTCTGTAAAATGGATATACCTGTGGAGCCATTGATCAAACATTGTTCGTTTGCAAAGAATAGGATGATTTGATTCTCGTCCAAATCTATGTGGATACTATTATTTTTTGTTCCATGAGCTCGGCTTTGTGTAAAGAATTAAGCTTGAGATGAGCGCGATGGGAGAAATGACCTTCTTCTTAGGCTTTCAGGTAAAGCAAGATCATAAGGGGGTGCTAATTCATCAAGGAGAAATGACCGTCTTCTAAGCTCGCCTCAACTCCTGTGGCTGCTAGACCTGTCTTAACTTCGGATCTGGATGGCGAAGATGTTGATCAACATATTTCCAGATCAATGATTGGCTCACTGATGTAACTCATAGCTAGCCGACCCGACATCATGTTCTCAATATGTAAGTCTGCCAGAAATCAAGCAAACCCAAAGGCATCTCATTTGTGTAAATATATAGACAGGAAGTCGACCATAGGTGGATGTCAATATCTAGGAGATTGCCTTGTGTAATGCCAATCCAAGAAGCAAACCACAGTATCTGTCTCTACTGCTGAAGCTAAGTATGTTGCTGCATCAAGTTGTTGTTCTCACGTCATTTGGATGCAACAACAGCTTCTGGACTATGGTTTGAATTTTCTCGACTCTCCTATTTATTGTGATAATGAAGCAACCCTTTAGATCATCAAGAATCCGGTACAACACTCCTAAAATAAACACACTGACATCCGGATTCACTTTATCCATGATTGTTTCGAATGTAAGCTTATTCATCTTGAAGAGGTCCACACAGATCACAATCTTGCGGATCTTTTCACTAAACCATTCGACATAGCTCCCTTCCACCACTTGGTCACCTCACACATTCTAATATGTTTTCATTAAAACAGTTTTGTAAATACATTATTATTATTTTTTTATTTTATTTTATCACAGAATTAGGCGGGAAAAATTTACATAAATATTTTCAATTTTTGAGTTTGTTTATAAGTTTAGTGGGGGGAGAAAAGCACAGAAAAATAAAAAAATATTTTTTGGTTGGTATTGAGTCAATTAAAAGAAATTTAAAAAAAGATTTTATTTTTCAAGAGTTAAGAAAACAACAAAAAGATCTTATTGGATAGTCAAGTAAAGCGGATCATTGGAAAGTGAAATGATTTCTGATACTCAGAAATTTATTATGTTAGTATAACTTCTTAAGAATAACAACTTTAGACAAACATAAATCCCTAAAGAATAAATGCATGTTTTCCACTAAGATTAGATGTGATCACTCAAAAATATTAAAATGAATAAGTGAGAAGTTTTGGTAAAATCAGATAAATTAGACAAATGCAATAACTATTTGACTTTTTGTAGAAATCTTTAAATCAAAATAAGATTATGTTCTAATACACTTGAAATTGTTTTGAGCAAAATCGGGTATTTTCTATGTTTTGTGAAAACAAATAGCGGAAAATATTTACTAAAGCATCTTCTGTTTTGCGTAAGCAAACGTCAAGATTTGTGACTTAAGACCAATGTGTGTGCAGATCAGTAAAATAAACGATGTATTGTCTCTTTTCTCATATGTAACTCTGTCAGAACATTTTAAGTTCGTTATAACAAAAATCGAATTATGGTATAAAATATTTCACAAAATTGATAGGTTGCATACAGAACTAGATAACATGTCTGATTACTTATAAACTTCTCTAAAGTTTTAGAAAAATCCTTATAAACTTTTGATTATATATCCTATCTTTAAAATATGGATAAACAAGTGGTAATCACTGGTGGGGTATAATTATTTCAAAGATAGGTTTCTATAGGAAAATATAATAAGATGGTCAAATTTCTAAAAAAGATTTGATCCCACAAAATTGATCCGCCTTAATCTTGAACTTGTCCAAAGTTCATGTTATTTTATTTAACTTAGAAACTTTCAAAAATAAATAGTTCACAAAATTGAAAAGTATTCGAAAAGGAAGTACACAAAGAAGAAGTACACGCACCACTTCGTGTACTTCCCCTTCGCCTATAAATACTCCGAGAACCCCTCATTTCGAATACTCTGCTTCATGATCGAACATCGAGACCCTTGACTCATGAGATTTCATTTTCTTTGTACTTTTGAACAAATTCACTCCCACCATTTTGTATATCTACTTAAAACGAACCTAGGTATAGATTTTGACAAAGTTTTCACCATTGGAACGGAAGTTATTCGAACTTTTCTAACTACGTATACTTTCTTTCGTAAAATTTCACTGTTTTGGTCAAATCTTTAAGAAATAATCGTAATTGGAAGCCCATTTTTGAGTATGTTGTTCGTTCTGGTTTCCGAGCATTTTGAGACCAAAATGAGCACCTATGGAGCAAGATTCCGCAAGTTATTAAGGAAAAACAGTACACGAAGTTTTCGTTTCATGAACTTATGACTTCGTTAACTTGGACTTCATGAACTCATGTTCAAGAACTTTGATTTCATGAACTCACAGAACTTCGTGAACAGTCTCTTCTTCGTGAATTTACTCCACTTCGTGAACTTCATTAATTTCGTGAACTTGTCTTAGTTCGTGAACTTGATGGTTTTCGTGAACTCGAAGTTAATTTTGGATTTTGTTTTTCTTAAATTTTTAACTAACTTAGTCTGTTTATTTTTCAGATGTATGAACTACGTTTCGTCGCCGGTCACAACATGACTGCATTTTTTGGTGATCCAGCTGAAAAGAATGAGATGTTCAAGTCTACGGTTCATGGACTGATATTGTCTCTAGTCAACTTTGCGATTATGGATTGTCCAGTCATTATATCTAGCTTCACTGAGGATTTTTGGACCCTGACAAAGATGTCAATGGCAATGTTTGCTTGATTGGATAAGTACAAGGACAACTGGTGGTGATTACCGAGCATATCATACGTGAAAGTCTACAGTTTGGAAACAAAGATTCATATCCAACCGACTTGACAATCACCTCATTGAAGCTACCTATCTAAGGATGGGATACGAGGGTCTTTACCTACTTACCGAGAAGAAGCTTCTACACCTGTACTGGAAGTACTTGGCACATGTTGTCAATAAGTGCCTTTCAGGGAGGAAAGGAGGATACGATGTGCTGAATCAGACTTTGAGCTCATGCACTATAGCCATCGCTCTTGGTGTTGACTTCAACTACTCCAGGGTGGTATTTCAAGGCATGTACAACAACATTAAAGGCAAGAGGATGGAGAGGTTCGTGACATTCCCCCACTTCATTCAGATCATCATGAACAAACGCCACTAGAACCTCATCACAATTGTCGGCATGTTAGTGCATAAGAGAATGAACAATGACTTATTTTCTTACATGGTGATGAATAAAAATGGAAAGACGATCTTTACAGGAGTAAGGCCACAGGAGAAGTTTGGGAGATTTTTTTCTGGATTGGAAAATGAAATTTCCGAAGACGCCACTTCCACAGCCTTTGTTGCCAAGGAAGACGATCATGCATAAGATGCTACATCATCATAAGCTACTGCATCGAAGAAAGAAACATCCTCAGACTCTTCTGAACCTAAGACAGAGTTCGTCTTTGAAAAGAAGGAGAGATACTTGGCTACTGAGCAGGAAAGATAGATTCTGTGGGGCAGCAAAATAGTAGCTGAAGCTTCAAAGCCTTCTTCTAAAGATATAGATGAGGATTATGTACCATCATCAGAGCCAGATCCTAAGAAAAGATTGAAGACGGTGTCCAAGAGGACCAGGGATCCTCGCTTGAAGAGGAGAAAGACCTATGAAGCCACACCTACCCAATCTTCACAACCACAAGCGTAAACAACCCAACCAGTTCAAACCACCAAACCACCATCACCACCACTTAAAACCACCGAACCACCAACTAATAACCAACCTTCAACTCCACATTCACCTACTCCTTTTGCACTTCTCTCCCCCTCCATCTCCGCCAAAGGTCAAAGTTGACAAGGGAAAAACTCCTATGGAAACCACATCACCATCATCTTTCATTATAGAGTATGAGCCAATAGATTTGGATCTTCTTCAAGCAAGAGTGTTTTCCTTGGAACAATATTCCACCACTAAGGATGTGCTGATTGACAACCTCAGAGAAGGAATGTTTGTCACACCTAGAGCCGGCGGGCTAGATCGACTTTCTTGTCGGGCGAAAAGGTCTCGGGGCGTGATATCGTGTGATAATCAAAATGATCAGATTCTTTACATGGCACGTGATATATAATGAGAAATGCTAATATGACATTCATATAGAATTACAAAGTTAAATTACATAAGTCATGTTCATAATTTAACAATGTAAATCTACCCAAAAGAATCATAAAGTTGCTATCTTGTATCTGCACAAGAGTTGCAAAAGTGATTCACATAAATGTCATCAAAATATGCACAACCAAAAAAACCAAGGTCCACTATCAAGGCACCACTAGCTTAAGTCCTTAATCCTGGTGACTAAACCTATTCATCACATGCAATTAAAACAAGTCAACACTAGGTTGGTGAGTTCAAAAGTTTAATGTTTAAAAAACATTGAAAAATGTTTTTTTCAAGACTTCTTGTCATTCACAAGTCTTATTGTATTCTCATGTCTTGATCCCTGCAATGTTCTCTCCTTAGTTCCACATACAGATACTATTTCACTCAGTCCACCACACACTTAACTGGCTTTAATACCATTTGTAATGCAACTAAGGATACCCATTTCATTCCCACAATTGTTATTCTCAATTGATCTTCTCACATGTCTTATCTCACAAATGGATATCTATAGAAATAATGTTTTTGTAGGGTATGTATTACCATAGCAAAAGTGATGGTAATCTCCTAATGTTTTAATCATATAGATTTGAATAAATCTTAACCTTTTAATTGATCTCTCGTACATAGAGTTTCCTATTATTCACTTCTAAACTAGAAGTGACAATCAACCCATTTGTTATGTTCATCCAATTGAATGTATAGAGTATAACACATTGTGGTCCTCACGTATTCAGACCACAATGCCTCCTATTTATCCCTACCAATTTGTAATCACATGTCTTCACAATGATCTCTCATCAAATTTTGACATGAGTGAGGTCAGTCATTCAGTCTGCTAGTCTACAGAATTGAGGTGGTACAATTACTAACAGATTATGCTGATTAATATCACCCATGTGTCTGTTTACCAAACCTGAGTGTTGCCGTGTAACATTTGTACATTTAGTCATGTAGTAGTGAACAGTGTTAGAACAGTGTGTATACATGTTCAGTCAATGAGAATCATGTGTCATTATGTGCTTGTGTGTTAGAATCTTTATCATTTATCAAGTATGTATTATTTATTTACAGTCGAGTTCACTAGGCAAGAACAGTATTGTGTTATATCGAAACAGTGGTGGGCAGCGAGAGTGAGCCCTATACATATACTGCGTTCGGTGTAACAGGATAGTGTTGGTGCGTAGTGTTAAGACGAATATTATGACAATTAATTCAACAAAAATCGTAATACGTAAGCGAGACTGAGTATAGTTATGGGTGACGATCCATAATGATACGAATGTTGAACTTATAATTATGATTAAACGACTTTAAATTTTTAATACGATCGAAAAACGTACGCGATTGCGGGTATACACGTAATTGTGAATGTTTAACGATCCGGCAACACACGAGGAGTAAAAATAATTATTTTAATTATTTTATATTTTTACAATTTTGAAACTCATCATTTAAATGAGTTTAACAACTCTTTTATTTTAAAACCGCGTAAAATACGCGTTACGTTCCGGAAACGCGAACCGAGCGACCGAAACGGACCCGAATACCATACGGGTTATAAAAGCCTTGAACAAGGCTTAAACCTTCATTTATTACCTCACCAACACTTTCTCTCACTACAAATTCGTTTACCCTCTCTCTCTCTAAGAAAACCCAACTTTAATCGTTCGTATCTTGCTCGATTCTCAACGGAATTCGTCATTCTTGGTGTCCACGCGAAGCCCTCGACGTTCTCTACACGAAAGTACAAGAATTTCGCAGATTCATCCAGCCAATCTCGAGGTAATGAAGCTTGAATGGTCACGAGTTTAGGGTTTTCGAACGTGGGTTTGTTTAAACCCGACCTTTAGCCGGTTCTAGCAAACCACATCCATTTTCGAGGCCATAGAAACCTTCTCTGATGCTTGTTTAGCTTAGATCGAGGTCTGGATACAAGTGATCGACGATGGTGATGATGATGGTAACAGGTTCGGCGGCCAAACCTGCATTCACAGCCGGCCGAACCCTAATGAATCTCCACGAACCTGCATGGTTCGTCTACCTTCTGCCGAACCCTTAGGGGAGGATCTCACGAACCTGTGCCGAATCATCAAGCCATCACGAACCCTCTCGAGCCATCACCGAACCTTGGGTGCGCCGAACCATCAACAACTCGGCGAACCATCATCAGCCGAATCTTCATGCATGCCCGAACTTTTTGTGATGTTGCCGAACCATGTGAGATATCTGGGCCGAACCTTTGAACACCCTCGTATCATGTTAGCCGAACCATTTTTGGTTCTCTCGGCCGAACCTGGGCCCTAAACTCCAAAGGTTCGCTGCCCAAGTGGTGATCCATAAACAACTTCGGCCCAAACAAGTTTCAACCGGCCCAATTCCTTAACAATTCGGCCCATAGACATAAACCAAGCCCAAGGGAGTTAAGTTGGTTCATTAGACCTTCAATTGGCCCAATAACACCTTGGAACTTTACATGGTTTGCATAAACATTGGTTGGTCCAACTCAAATTCTTTAGGCTCAATCCAAACTCATTAGGCCCACTAAGTCTGAAATCGGGTTAATATTGTCTTTGGCATGTTACAAAGCCTATATACAAGTTATTGGGCCAACATTACATTCACTTGGCCCAATACCATACTCAATTGGCCCATTAGTAACCTAAGTGGCCCATGGACCTCCATTTAAGCCTATTATCGTAATTATGGGCTTAAGGCCCATTGTAGGCCACCACTCAAAGCGATTGTAATTTGATCTTAGTTTGGGTTAAGTTGCAACTTAAACTAATAATGGGATCAAGTCACAATCACATGACTTAAAACAATTGGAACATCTTTTTACAAATCATAGTAACCAATGGTTATCAAATTCTCAACACATTTATCATTTTATGCATAAGGTTTATGCAAAGGATCACTTCATATTCGTTTCTTGGACCCATGATCAATCAAATGATTCAAAGCATGATTTTCAAGTTTACACAACAATATAATCATGATCAAATCATGAGAACACAAGTCAATCAATGAATCAAAGTTATACAATTATAAATCCTATATCTTATGTATGATTACAATGTTATAGGAAACAATTAGAAGTCCTGTTTGCTACTTGCTAACTGTTTAGTTCAGAGTCTACTGCAGACAGGTGAGAACTCTAGCCCCTCTTTTACTGTTTTATAACTGTTTTGGGGTGGAACACGTGATCAAAACCGCTATTTCAATCTTGTTTCATTACACAAGTTATGTGTATTTCATAAACATTACAGGTTCATCTTACGAATCCAAGGGATTCATCAATTGTTTAAGGAAATTGTCAACTGTTTTAATTTACTTGTCAATTACTAAACTCTTTTCATTAAAAAGGTTTTATACGGGATCTTTGAATTGTTTTGTAACTGATTTACTCAAATGTATTTATGAAGGATAAACACTTTTAAATAAAGGATTTTACAAACTCTTTTGTTATAAACCTTGTTATTACACAAGGTCATCACATCATGGTATTCAAAACAAGTGGTTCACAACATGGTATTCAAATCCAGTGGTTCAAAACATGGTATTCAAATCAAGTTGTTCACATCATGGTATTCAAATCAAGTGGTTCATTTCATGGTATTCAAAACAAAGGATTTAATTTGTGGAATTCAATCCAGGCTTTTCAATTCATGTTATCAAATAAGGCATTAACACATCCGGTTAAAGTAAGATTCAGAACATGTTGTCTATTGTTGTAAACAAACTTGTAAAAGCATCAAGCATCACATTCATTAGCGTTAGTACTGGGTGATCACAACAAGGGAAAGCGGACACATTGTTTCTTATCCAAGATGGAGTTAGCTTTTAAATTTGTTTTAAAAGCTAACTGTAGGTCTGGTGTCATTGTTTTCTTATCCAGGATGGAGTTGGCTTTTAAATTTGTTTTTAAAAGCCAACTGCAGGTCTGGTGTCATATGGTTATCAAAAGTGCTGATGTATTATCTAACTCCAAACGTGTTTTGGGACTTGATATTATATGTTGGCTTTCGTGCGAACAGTGATTGGACTGTTTACACTCATTTTTCTTACTTGATGTTAGTTTGGGTTGCAGCTCATCCGTGTGAATCTTATGATGCTTTAACTTACCTATGCCTTATATCATATACTCATGTTTACAAATGTTTAAACCTATTGTTCTCACCAACTACGTCTGTAGTTGACAGTTACTTTTCACGTGTTTCAGGTAATCAGGTTTAAGACATTCTCAGAGACAACTAAGGAGACCATACTAAGATAGAACAAGATGAAGAAACATGCTAGGATGGATTAGAAACACACTAAACCCTAATTGTTTACTTGTCTTGTTTGAAGTCTTATTTTGTAAACTATATTTTGGGTCTGTAGTTGTCTTACTTTTGGTAGATAGATTGTCTGTAACTAATCAACTGTCTAAACATTATGAAATGTAGTAATCCATTGTGGTTGTTCTTATTCAATACTTGTGCATGATTCAACTGTTCATACGTCACCGCGCCGTGGATTCCGCACGCGGCGCAGGGGTGTGATAGGTTGGTATCAGAGCCAAGGTTGTAGAGAACTAGGAAAAACCCAATGTTTAATGACCTAGACTATAACCTAAGCTACCCAATAGGACTAAGTGCTATAGGCTTGAGGATACTTAGGATCTAAGTAACTTAAGTGAGCATTAAGTCTACAGTAAGCTTGAAAGATCTTAGGGACATTTTTCTAAGATTAGACATCGAGTCAAAGAATTTGAACCGGAATTCTATAATTTTAGAAACCGGATTAAATTCTCACACATATGCATTTAAGGATTTCAGAGGCAAGGATCTGTATTCTTAGTATCCTTGATCTGAAATTCTCACACAGAGATCATTATAGAAATTCAGAGGCAAAGATCTGTATTTTCGGTATCTTTGATATGAATTTCTTGTCATATTCATTATAGGATTTAGAGGCAAAGATTGGTATCTTTGATCTAAAGTCCTTGTCATAATCATTGTAGGAATTCAAATGTCAAAATCTATTAATTTAGAGGCTTGATTTGAAATCCTTGTCATGCTCATTATAGGAATTCAATTGTCAAGAACTATTAATTTAGAATCTTGAGTTGAAATCCTTGTCATTGTTATCATTGTTATCATTATCAGGTGTTCATTATCATAGGAACTTTATAACTTGGAATCTGTGTAACAGTATTCTTTAGTTGAAGTTCTCACAAGAGATCATTATACTCGATACTGTAGGTATTGAGAACCTAGGTTAATTAACCTAGGACACACATGCTAGAACCTAAGGTTTTAATTTCGAGTAAATTAAGAACCATGGTTTACATAATCATTATCATAGTCACAGAACAAGAGGCAATCATGAAACAATCATAATCAATCAACAGTTGGAATCTTAGCCCCAAATATAGACGACGGATTAACGCTGACGTGTTGAGGTAAGTGGTGGGTCGGTGAGAGCTTACCTTATATATAAGCTTATCTCAGTATGTTAGGGGGAATTCGGCGTTGGTATTTGGAGTGAGGATTCGGGATCAACTGGACACATGGATCATTAGTCAAACACATGGGATACAAACAATTGGGAAACAATCATTGGTGAATCAAATCATAGTGCAATTCAAACTTGGATGAACCAAACATTATGGTGAATCAATCAAGTTGTGAACATTTTCAATGTAAACCTTAAGTGAAATTTTTAAGTGATTACATCATTAGTACTTACTGACATAAGTTAACAGGAAAGTGTAGAACACACGTATGATTTAGTTCTACATGTTAACTACTGTTAGTAGGTGCACGCATAACATAATCATAGTTCAATCATGGAATCAATCATAGTTCAAGTTGATCAAAGATCATGGGATTCTTAATCAATGGAACACACTTGGTAATCAGTACAAACGTGTTGCCAAATGCTAGCAAGGGCATGATCGTGGTATATCGAAACGGTGGTGGGCAGCGAGAGTGAGCCCTATATATAAACTATTTTCGGTATATCGGGAAAGTGTCAGTGTGTAGGTTTGGTGGAGAGATCATGGAACATCGTACATATTCACATGATAAGTATGCAAATAAGTTGATAACTTATACGTGTACTAGATCATATTACAATTGAATGATAATACTAGTAGTATGGGTATATTACTGACCTTATCATGAAAAATTCAATTGTATCCTTCCTCATTACTGACCCACTTGTGGCTTCTATTCGTAGAATGCCTCCCCGACGTGATCCTAACGGAGGGGGTTCAACAAGTGGCAACGACGATGAAATCAACAAGATTGCTCGAGCTATTGCTGTACATATGAGGGAAGTAATCCCTGGTATGGTCACTGATATTACCCAGAATCTTCGGGGAAGTACTAGTGATTCAGCACATAAATCAAATGCTACAACTACTGGAACTGCTAACTTCACATTCAAGCAGTTCAACGATGCTAAGCCTCCTAAGT
Source organism: Mikania micrantha (assembly GCA_009363875.1). Classification (NCBI taxonomy): domain Eukaryota; kingdom Viridiplantae; phylum Streptophyta; class Magnoliopsida; order Asterales; family Asteraceae; genus Mikania; species Mikania micrantha. The sequence goes on from CM018693.1 coordinate 85,007,191, forward strand.
ACTCCGGTACTGAAGGAGCTACCGGCCTACTGCAATGGCTGGAAAGCATTGAAGACATTCCCGACTTCACTGGATGTCCTGAGAATCTGAAGGTCAAGATGGCCTCAAGCGCTTTTCACAAAGGCGCACTCACCTGGTGGAATTCTGAGAAGAACACCAGAGGACGTGAAGTTGCTCTAGCTTTACCATGGGACGGATTCAAGAACTTACTCGTGGAAAAGTTTTGTCCACGTCATGAACTGAAGAAACTCGAAGTGGAGATGTGGAATCTGGTGCAAGATAGTGGAGAGAACGCAAAGTATACAACTCGATTCCATGAGTTGTGCATACTGGTACCCCATTTGGTTACTCCTCTATCCCGCAGGATAGAGAAATATATTGAAGGCTTACCTCTGGTTGTTAGAGGGACTGTCATGGGTAATAACCCTACTACTCTAGAGGCGGCGATTCAACTTGGTGCTACTCTTATTGAAGAGTATGTGAAGTCTGGAGTGCTCACCCGAAAGGGATTCAAGAGAGCACAGATTGAAGAAGGCAAGAAGCCTGAACAGCATCATCCCAAGAAGAAGAAGCAAAAGACAATCAAGAACTTTGCAGCGTTGACTGCGGCTGCACCTACTCATGCTACACCCCTTACTGCTATGCCACAACCTGCTAATGTCAGAAAGCCTTACACTGGCCCGCTTCCACTTTGCACCAAATGCCAGTATCATCATCTACCCAACACTCCATGCAGAAAGTGTCTCAAATGTGGGCGTATGGGACACTTGGCGGCTACATGCCGATCTACTCATCTTGCTGCTACAACAACTGCTACCACTACTGCTACAGGTGGAAGGGCCTGTTATAATTGTGGAGCAGAGGGACACTTCAGAAACCAGTGTCCAAAACTCAACAACAATACTTCTGCTGCTCGTGCTTTTGTTATTGGAACGGCCGAAGCACGTGAAGAGCCGGCAGTCATCACGGGTACATTTCTTATCAATGATCACTATGTTTCTATCATATTCGATACTGGTGCTGATAAAAGTTTTATCTCTACTCATACTGCTTCTTTGCTTAATATGCAACTATCCACACTTACTGCTTCTTATACTGTAGAAGTAGCGAATGGTAAGACCATAGTTGTAGATTCCATAATTCATGCTTGTGAGCTAAGATTAAATGACCATCTCTTTTCCATCGATCTCATTCCTATGACTCTCGGAAGCTTCGAAGTTGTGATAGGAATGGATTGGTTATCCAAAAACAATGCTGAAATCGTATGCTCTGAGAAACTTATCCGAATCCCCTTACCGTCCGGCGAAACGATGATAGTCTACGGCGAGAAACCATGCCGCGGATTGAAGATTGTATCGTGCATCAAGGCGAGGAAGTATTTGAAGAAGAGATATTATGCTTTCCTAGCTCACGTGGTGGAAAAGAAACCTGAAAAGAAAGCAGTTGGAGATGTTCCAGTTATCAAAGAATATCCAGACGTATTTCCAGAAGACTTGCCTGGACTACCACCAGTCCGACAAGTGGAGTTTAGAATTGATCTCGTCCCTGGAGAAAACCCAGTGGCGAAGTCACCGTATCGATTAGCACCGTCTGAGATGCAAGAACTGTCTAGTCAGCTTCAAGAACTTTTAGACAAAGGTTTCATAAGGCCGAGTTTCTCTCCATGGGGAGCTCCGGTTCTCTTTGTCAAAAAGAAGGACGGTTCATTTCGTATGTGCATCGACTATCGTGAGTTGAACAAGTTGACAATCAAGAATAGATATCCTCTGCCCAGGATCGATGATCTGTTTGATCAATTACAGGGAGCAACTTGTTTCTCTAAGATTGACTTACGATCTGGGTATCATCAGTTAAGAGTAAATGATGAGGATATACCAAAGACGGCATTTAGGACTCGATATGGACACTATGAGTTCGTGGTTATGCCATTTGGACTGACCAATGCACCTGCAGTGTTCATGGACTTGATGAATCAAGTCTGCAGGCCATACTTGGATCAGTTTGTTATTGTCTTTATTGATGATATACTGATTTATTCCAAGTCGGAACAAGAGCATGAAGATCATTTGAGGAAAGTCTTAGAGTTACTAAGAACTGAACAACTATATGCTAAATTCTCAAAATGTGAGTTTTGGCTAAAGGAAGTTCACTTCTTAGGACATGTTATAAACAAGGACGGAATACATGTAGATCCAGCGAAGATTGAGGCGATTAAGAACTGGACTACCCCATCTACTCCAACAGAGATTCGCTCATTTCTGGGTTTGGCAGGTTATTACAGAAGATTCATTGCAAACTTCTCTAAGATAGCCTTGCCACTTACCACTTTGACTCAGAAAAGTCAAGCGTTTATATGGGGATAGAAACAGGAAGATGCATTTCAACTTCTTAAACAGAAGTTATGCAACTCCCCTATCCTTAGTCTTCCAGAAGGCAGTGATGATTTCATTGTCTACTGTGATGCTTCAAACCTTGGTCTCGGTTGTGTACTTATGCAACGGGACAAGGTCATCGCTTATGCTTCAAGACAACTTAAGGTTCACGAGAAGAATTACACTACTCATGACCTTGAGTTAGGGGCTGTGGTCTTTGCATTGAAGATTTGGAGACACTACCTGTACGGTACTAAATGTGTCATCTATACAGACCACAAGAGCCTGCAACACATTCTCAATCAGAAAGAACTCAACATGAGACAACGGCGTTGGGTTGAGCTTCTAACTGATTACGACTGTGAGATTCGTTACCATCCGGGTAAAGCCAATGTGGTGGCGGATGCTCTTAGTCGCAAGGAACCAGTCAAGCCAATTCGTGTAAGAGCCATGGAGATCAACACACAGCCAAACTTGAAAGACTTGATTCGTATTGCAAAACAACAAGTAGTAACAGACAATCAACTCAAGACAGACTTGGATTGTGGCATTGATAAGAAACTAGAACCTCGATCTGATGGGGTGTTATATCTCAACGGCCGCATTTGGATTCCAAAGTCTGAAGAATTGCGCACACTCATCTGTGATGAGGCTCATAAGTCGCGATACTCAGTTCATCCTGGAGCCGATAAGATGTATCAAGACTTGAGGACATCTTACTGGTGGCCGGGAATGAAGAAAGACATAGCACTGTATGTGGGAAAATGTCTTACTTGTTCAAAAGTCAAAGCAGAACTTCAAAAGCCTTCGGGACTTCTACAGCAACCTGAAATTCCTCAATGGAAATGGGAGCAAATTTCCATGGATTTCATAACAAAGTTGCCGAGAACTCCGCGAGGTTACGATTCGATTTGGGTGATCGTTGATCGACTCACCAAATCTGCTCATTTTCTCCCGATCCGAGAGGATTACAAGATGGAGAAGTTATCCACATTGTACATCAATGAAATCATTGCACGTCATGGTACACCAACATCAATCATTTCTTATCGTGATAGTCGTTTCACTTCTCGCTTTTGGCAATCATTGCAAAAGGCTTTGGGAACGCGTGTTAATCTTAGCACGGCGTATCATCCCCAAACCGATGGCCAAAGCGAAAGGACTATCCAAACACTTGAGGACATGCTTCGTTCTTGTGTCATTGACTTCGGTGGAAGTTGGGACACTCATCTCCCACTCATTGAGTTTTCATATAACAACAGCTATCATACGAGCATTCAATGTGCACCATTCGAAGCTCTATATGGTAGAAAGTGCCGATCACCGGTCTGTTGGACCGAGATTGGTGACTCACAGGTCGTAGGACCAGAACTCATTCAGGAAACATCAGACAAGATCACAATCATTCAGTCACGGCTTAAGGCCGCACGAGATCGGCAAAAGAGCTATGCTGATCGACGTCGGAAACCACTTGAGTTTCAAGTCGGTGACCGAGTCTTACTCAAAGTTTCTCCCTGGAAAGGCGTTGTCCGATTCGGGAAGAAAGGGAAACTTGCACCAAGGTACGTTGGACCTTTTGAGATCCTGGAACGGATTGGTCCCGTAGCCTACAAACTCAAACTTCCAGTGGAGCTAAGCAATGTTCATGATACTTTTCATGTATCAAATCTCAAGAAATGCTTAGCGGATCATGATGTTCAGATTCCACTGGAAGACATACAGATTCAGAACAACATGCAATTCATCGAACGTCCAGTTGAGATCATGGATCATGGGGTCAAGAAACTTAAACGCAGCCGTATCCCGATCGTGAAAGTGCGATGGGAGGGCAAACGCGGTGCTGAGTTCACCTGGGAACGTGAAGACCAGATGAAGCTTAAGTACCCTCATCTTTTTACAGTATCTTCGGCTAGTTAATTTCGGGACGAAATTCCCTTAACTAGGGGAGACTGTAACATTTGTACATTTAGTCATGTAGTAGTGAACAGTGTTAGAACAGTGTGTATACATGTTCAGTCAGTCAATGAGAATCATGTGTCATTATGTGCTTGTGTGTTAGAATCTTTATCATTTATCAAGTATGTATTATTTATTTACAGTCGAGTTCACTAGGCAAGAACAGTATTGTGTTATATCGAAACAGTGGTGGGCAGCGAGAGTGAGCCCTATACATATACTGCGTTCGGTGTAACAGGATAGTGTTGGTGCGTAGTGTTAAGACGAATATTATGACAATTAATTCAACAAAAATCGTAATACGTAAGCGAGACTGAGTATAGTTATGGGTGACGATCCATAATGATACGAATGTTGAACTTATAATTATGATTAAATGACTTTAAATTTTTAATACGATCGAAAAACGTACGCGATTGCGGGTATACACGTAATTGTGAATGTTTAACGATCCGGCAACACACGAGGAGTAAAAATAATTATTTTAATTATTTTATATTTTTACAATTTTGAAACTCATCATTTAAATGAGTTTAACAACTCTTTTATTTTAAAACCGCGTAAAATACGCGTTACGTTCCGGAAACGCGAACCGAGCGACCGAAACGGACCCGAATACCATACGGGTTATAAAAGCCTTGAACAAGGCTTAAACCTTCATTTATTACCTCACCAACACTTTCTCTCACTACAAATTCGTTTACCCTCTCTCTCTCTAAGAAAACCCAACTTTAATCGTTCGTATCTTGCTCGATTCTCAACGGAATTCGTCATTCTTGGTGTCCACGCGAAGCCCTCGACGTTCTCTACACGAAAGTACAAGAATTTCGCAGATTCATCCAGCCAATCTCGAGGTAATGAAGCTTGAATGGTCACGAGTTTAGGGTTTTCGAACGTGGGTTTGTTTAAACCCGACCTTTAGCCGGTTCTAGCAAACCACATCCATTTTCGAGGCCATAGAAACCTTCTCTGATGCTTGTTTAGCTTAGATCGAGGTCTGGATACAAGTGATCGACGATGGTGATGATGATGGTAACAGGTTCGGCGGCCAAACCTGCATTCACAGCCGGCCGAACCCTAATGAATCTCCACGAACCTGCATGGTTCGTCAACCTTCTGCCGAACCCTTAGGGGAGGATCTTACGAACCTGTGCCGAATCATCAAGCCATCACGAACCCTCTCGAGCCATCACCGAACCTTGGGTGCGCCGAACCATCAACAACTCGGCGAACCATCATCAGCCGAATCTTCATGCATGCCCGAACTTTTTGTGATGTTGCCGAACCATGTGAGATATCTGGGCCGAACCTTTGAACACCCTCGTATCATGTTAGCCGAACCATTTTTGGTTCTCTCGGCCAAACCTGGGCCCTAAACTCCAAAGGTTCGCTGCCCAAGTGGTGATCCATAAACAACTTCGGCCCAAACAAGTTTCAACCGGCCCAATTCCTTAACAATTCGGCCCATAGACATAAACCAAGCCCAAGGGAGTTAAGTTGGTTCATTAGACCTTCAATTGGCCCAATAACACCTTGGAACTTTACATGGTTTGCATAAACATTGGTTGGTCCAACTCAAATTCTTTAGGCTCAATCCAAACTCATTAGGCCCACTAAGTCTGAAATCGGGTTGATATTGTCTTTGGCATGTTACAAAGCCTATATACAAGTTATTGGGCCAACATTACATTCACTTGGCCCAATACCATACTCAATTGGCCCATTAGTAACCTAAGTGGCCCATGGACCTCCATTTAAGCCTATTATCGTAATTATGGGCTTAAGGCCCATTGTAGGCCACCACTCAAAGCGATTGTAATTTGATCTTAGTTTGGGTTAAGTTGCAACTTAAACTAATAATGGGATCAAGTCACAATCACATGACTTAAAACAATTGGAACATCTTTTTACAAATCATAGTAACCAATGGTTATCAAATTCTCAACACATTTATCATTTTATGCATAAGGTTTATGCAAAGGATCACTTCATATTCGTTTCTTGGACCCATGATCAATCAAATGATTCAAAGCATGATTTTCAAGTTTACACAACAATCATAATCATGATCAAATCATGAGAACACAAGTCAATCAATGAATCAAAGTTATACAATTATAAATCCTATATCTTATGTATGATTACAATGTTATAGGAAACAATTAGAAGTCCTGTTTGCTACTTGCTAACTGTTTAGTTCAGAGTCTACTGCAGACAGGTGAGAACTCTAGCCCCTCTTTTACTGTTTTATAACTGTTTTGGGGTGGAACACGTGATCAAAACCGCTATTTCAATCTTGTTTCATTACACAAGTTATGTGTATTTCATAAACATTACAGGTTCATCTTACGAATCCAAGGGATTCATCAATTGTTTAAGGAAATTGTCAACTGTTTTAATTTACTTGTCAATTACTAAACTCTTTTCATTAAAAAGGTTTTATACGGGATCTTTGAATTGTTTTGTAACTGATTTACTCAAATGTATTTATGAAGGATAAACACTTTTAGATAAAGGATTTTACAAACTCTTTTGTTATAAACCTTGTTATTACACAAGGTCATCACATCATGGTATTCAAAACAAGTGGTTCACAACATGGTATTCAAATCCAGTGGTTCAAAACATGGTATTCAAATCAAGTTGTTCACATCATGGTATTCAAATCAAGTGGTTCATTTCATGGTATTCAAAACAAAGGATTTAATTTGTGGAATTCAATCCAGGCTTTTCAATTCATGTTATCAAATAAGGCATTAACACATCCGGATAAAGTAAGATTCAGAACATGGTGTCTATTGTTGTAAACAAACTTGTAAAAGCATCAAGTATCACATTCATTAGCGTTAGTACTGGGTGATGACAACAAGGGAAAGCGGACACATTGTTTCTTATCCAGGATGGAGTTAGCTTTTAAATTTGTTTTAAAAGCTAACTGTAGGTCTGGTGTCATTGTTTTCTTATCCAGGATGGAGTTGGCTTTTAAATTTGTTTTTAAAAGCCAACTGCAGGTCTGGTGTCATATGGTTATCAAAACTGCTGATGTATTGTCTAACTCCAAACGTGTTTTGGGACTTGATATTATATGTTGGCTTTCGTGCGAACAGTGATTGGACTGTTTACACTCATTTTTCTTACTTGATGTTAGTTTGGGTTGCAGCTCATCCGTGTGAATCTTATGATGCTTTAACTTACCTATGCCTTATATCATATACTCATGTTTACAAATGTTTAAACCTATTGTTCTCACCAACTACGTCTGTAGTTGACAGTTACTTTTCACGTGTTTCAGGTAATCAGGTTTAAGACATTCTCAGAGACAACTAAGGAGACCATACTAAGATAGAACAAGATGAAGAAACATGCTAGGATGGATTAGAAACACACTAAACCCTAATTGTTTACTTGTCTTGTTTGAAGTCTTATTTTGTAAACTATATTTTGGGTCTGTAGTTGTCTTACTTTTGGTAGATAGATTGTCTGTAACTAATCAACTGTCTAAACATTATGAAATGTAGTAATCCATTGTGGTTGTTCTTATTCAATACTTGTGCATGATTCAACTGTTCATACGTCACCGCGCCGTGGATTCCGCACGCGGCGCAGGGGTGAGACATGCCGCCCTATTACCGGTCATACGATACCGGCTAAATGTTATAAAAAATACGCATAACATAACGACCTCACTCTCCGGAGGTTTGTCAAACCTATGGTACCACTACGTTACCGTCTTCTTAGCCTCTGCTACTTAATGGTAAACGATATAGAAAGGACCTTACGACATGAAATGAATACCGGACACTTGAATACAATTATATAATGCAAGCAGTCTTACTTGTAATCAATTAGAATGTTGTAATCTCAATGTTATTGTATCACTGTTATCTCAACCCAATGTTTCTCTCAATCTATCATCACAATGTTATAAGTACTTGTGCTTTCACACAATGTTGTCACAATTGTTTAATGAAATCATGAAGTTATATTATCATGAAATCATCTTTGACATCTCAAGTCATCGTGATCCACACTTGACTAATCCCATATGTTACAAATCCAGATTCGCACACAAACATGGATATAGAATAATAACAAAGGTAAAACCTTTGTTACGTTATCACATAGTTAATGAAATATTGCACTAAAATCTTTTAAGAAAAGAGTTTAGAATGTTTCTCAACCCCGCATTTGAAATCAAAAGATTAGAAAAAGGGAATATGAACTCACCTTGATTTTGATGTGGTTGACTATTATTCAAGTAATGCACGAACTCTTTTTTATTGTTATGTGTTCTATTCAAATCCCTATGATTGATTTAGTTGATGTTCACAACTTGTAAGTATGGGTTGTTGTGTTATTTTTTAACCGAAATTGTTTAAATAGATTTGAACTTCTTATTTTTCACTTACTTGTTGTTTTGAGTAACGTTAGTCATACATTGTAATAAAGTATACTAACATTTAACCATTTCGGTTAAAATAGTATACAAGGATATCTCTTTGTTATTTAACATTTTTTCATTATGTGTTAATCTATTTTGAAAAGTTGATTCAAAACATTCACACCCCCAAATTACCAACTGACGGCGTCAAGCCATTGGGTGTGATGTGGCAGGATCAAGCTCTTGGTCATATCGAATGACTTTTATGCTTTAGTAAATCTCAGAGTTTAAATAATGAGAATCAAATTTGCTTAAAAATTTTGCAGTGAAAAATGTAAGAGTTAAGCAGCGGAATATAAATTGTCAAGACACTACATAGTTTCACAAATTGTAATAATATTAATGTTCCAAAATAATTATTCTAATTTTTGCAAGACCCTCATTCCGAGACTCCAAGTGCTTCCTAGCATCATGCATTCAGTTACCTAAGAATACATGCTAAAACTTGTCAACATAAAGTTGGTGAGTTCACAGGTTTAAGTGAAGTAAAACAGTTACGAGATATATACTAGTATGTTAACTTGTATACCAATGGTCCCGAGTGTATGAGTTCACCACTACTGGCACTAGACTGTTAGATGCCTTCGCCAATTCTATCATGAAACTATGGCATAGGGCGATATTACGCGATTCTTCGCCGCCAGTTAGGGTTGTCGTCGAGCGCGGTTTGTCAGACCCAATAGTACTATTTAACAACGCCTCGTCCGTTGTTCAACTAACGGTAAGGTTTTGTGAGAACTTGTTACGATATAAGCGCACTCAAAAGTTTTTTTACAACATACCAGTCATACATCTAAAATAGTTGTTGCATAGCAGTCTCACCCCATTGTTTAAGTAAAACAGTTAAGATGTAAAAGTGGGGTTATAAACTCACATGAGTTTGTAGTTTGTTGTTTATGAACTGGTTATCCTTTACCTGTCACCTATATAACATAGGTTTTGTGACTTCGTGTTCACTCTCATGTTCGTGATCGTGTTCGTGTTGGTCTCACTAGACCATGTTTGTGTACAAACAACTTGAAGTTGTCGTGTTTGCTCGTGTTTAACAGTGTTGACCGTTTTTGACTCAACAACCCATTGGTGATTTGTTTGGTTCTAAGTGTTTGTTTAACGTGTCTTAAGTGCTATGTATTACATGTAGATGCACATGTTGCATTCAAGGGATAACTTACTATTTATAGTAAGTTTCCCTTTTAGACAAGTTTACATAAAATCATCTATTAACAATTCTAGCATGCTTGTTTATCCTAAGTGATCATGTTATCACATTGCACATTGTTACATGTCATCTAGAAAACAAACTCTTCCTTGTAAAGTTACTAAATATAGCAAGTTCCTATATTTATCATGTTTGAATCATCAATAATCACACCAAGACTTTCACATCATTACAACAAAACATATTTCATTATATAGCAACACTAACTATTCCAAATGATCTTATTTCACAAAAACCCCTAATTGTAGTTACTATGAATGAAAAGTTTGTATTTTATCATGTTTTAATGCAAAAGCTCATACCACAAGCAATATATCTCATAAACTAGGTACTTTAAATCATCTATCATGATAAATCACACTTAATAGCTTCACTTTATAGAAATCCTCAAATTAAAGTTTCTAATAATAGAAAGTTTGATAATAAGCTCCTTTTATTAAAATCAAACTATACAAACTTGTTCATATGATCATTAACATAACCAAAATAACTTAGACCTAGCTAAAACCAACATGCATGGCCTATTTCTTGGTTAAAAGTTTCCTTATATAGAAATTTATGAACATATTCATCTATTCAGTCAACCTAATCAACCAATATCTCAAAAATCATCACATTGGTCATGAATCAGCATTTTAAACATACTCATTATATTCATTACATCATCTAGCATCGATTTGCAATAACAAAGTTACTATTTATATTAACCATCTCATATAGCCATCATCTGAACAATCTTATTGTTTACAACAACAATATTAACCCCTAATCATCATTTTAAATCACGTGCATGGTCTTAGTTCATCATATATCATTGTCTTGTAATATTAAAGTTACTATTAATAGAAACATGAACAAATAGTCACCAAGTTGTATCTAAAATCGCCATAGATCATACCAAATCATCAAATCAGTAAATCAAAGCTCGCATTACTCATCTACATGTGAGAAATTTCGTGCAGGTGCTTTGGATGATGTTGCATGTGGCCATAAATGCTTGCATGTGTGTGTTTTGGTGTCTTAAGTGCAAATGGTCATGTAAAGTGTGACACCCGGCAATTTCAGGTAAATTGTAACTCTTAGACTCTATGTATTTCACATTCATACATGTTGCATTTCATTTAGTTATGTTTAATTAGATGAGCTAAAAAGAAACAACTGCGAAACGATAGTTCGAGGAACTATCAAATCGAACATTGCACATTGGTTTTGGAAACAAAGTGTGGCAAACTCAAACACTAACGCAAAACAATAATTCGGGGAATTATTGAATTGTGCATTTCACGTTGATTAGGATTAATCAAGCGTGCAAACATTTCGTACATCACGAACACAAACGATCATCGATAATTCGAGGAATTATCGAAACACACACAAGTCTTACGAACGTTGGTGAACAAATCATTGAACAATAATAAAAGTTCAAACAATGATAAACGATGAGTTATAAGTGTGAAATAATCGAAAAACAAGTCGAAACGACTAAATTGGGTCAAATGGGCTCATTCTGCAAGCCAGGCGGTACGCCTAGGACCAAGGTTTGGGTAAAGGCGTTATGCCAAGCACCAGGCACCACGCCCGAGATGCTACTCCCACTTGGGGCGATGCATGCGGATGAACTAGAAGCCTATCTGATTATTTTATTCTAGACACTACGCCTGGCCTCGCGCACGCACGCTAGGCGATACGCCTGAAAGCCGCAGATGCCAAAACCACTTTAACACTCAACAAATCTCACTTTTAACCATTTATATCCTATTTTCTGGACTAAACCACCTCAATATCGAGCGAAACAACCTGTTTCTTCATCATTTCACCAGAAGACTCCATTGTTGAAGCTTTGAAACTCATAGGAAGCCATTGGAGCAAGAAGGAAGCTAGGAAAGCTTGTTCTCTTCATCACCATCACCTACCCTTGCTAGAGATCACTATTCCAGGGGTTCTCAGGGATTAAAGAGCTTCGTCTCAGTGTTTTATATCCTCTAAGGTAGTTTTATATGCTTATCTAGTGTTAGATCGAACATGCATGAACATCCACCCACATGCATGAACATCCACCCACATGCAACTCCATGTGGCTCTTGTACATGAATTTGCTGGTGTTCATGTGTTGTTTTAGTGTAGATCTACTGATTTTAGAATGTAGGAATGACTGGATTGAGTTTTGATAAGTTATTTTGATGATTTTGTCGAACGTGCGATAAAAGGAAACTTTTATGTTGCATGTTGTAGATTTTTTATGATCTAGACATGATAGGCATGTCTAGATGTTGTCAAATGCATATTGGAGTGTTTAGAAACACATTTGGGTATTTGATTTTGTGAAAATACGATTTTACGATAAATTTGCTATATATGGAAACTTTTTAAATCGAAAAAGTGGTTTTGGTGTTTTAACGTATTTTGGTGATTTGTGATCTTAAGAATGATTTCTAAGCATACTGGAAACTTTGATTTTTGAAAACAGACATTTAAACGAATACTTACTATTTTAGGAAACTTTATTTGGGGCAAACGCCATAAACGGTGATTTATGCGCAAACAATATGTTTCAAGTATTTAAACGTCTTTTTACGAACATACTAGAGTTATTAGTTTTATGAAATGGGATTTCATAACTATACCTTCCAAAAATAGAAACTTTTCAGAAACGAAAACATTATGATTTTTGACACATAACCTATGTGAAAACATCATGATTAGAGTCATAGGATGCTTGTTAGTGTCTTACTTGCAGTAAGACACATTAAACAAACTTAACACAATAAATGTGTCACCAACGATTCGTCGAGTCAACAAACACACTCGGTTGAGTACACCGACACTTGGAGTTGTATGGGATACAACACACCACCAAACACATACTCACATCTATATGGTTATAGGTGCATATTAGCAGGTGCAAGCATTCGCAAGACACGAACACATGCACACTGGAACTGCTTTATCAGGTGAGTTCACGGCCCCTTTTTATATTTTTCTATCTTTTGGGGAGAAAACATTGCATGATAAACTTTTTTGATACAACAACTGATTTTGATTACCTATGAACATGCTTTATCACTATATGTATATGTGTGGCACACATCACAAACTCAAAGTCCTCGCAAACTCACACCTCGGACCGTTGGTAGCGCGGAGCGCCTAGCGTGGTAATCTTGAATAGTACTATTTGGGTCTGACAAGCCCCACCCATCGCGCCTGGGGGGCCAACCCGGCTGGAGGTCGGAATGGGTGCAATATTGACCAATACACTTTGCCATTGTCTTGTGATGGACATTGCGGGAGGCACAACTGTCAGCTTCGGTACGAACCCACATATAAGATAACTGTATTGAATAGCTATCAATCGATACTGCATTGTAATGATATGTAATCTAGCAACATATACTTTAAACATTTTGATGTTTACTGCTTCTGAAAAACCTGTGCTCTTACCAACCACTGTCTTGACCCTTTTTACTCGCATGTTTTCTTAGGTAACTAAGGCACGCACACGAGGACTAGGATTCTAGGATGGAGTCCATGCATCAGTTTTAGTGTCTTAGGCCATATGAGAACATTTATCATTTATCTTGTTATGTAATGTTAATTACTTAAACCGCTTCCGCACCATCACACTTTATTGTTTTGAAAACTGTTTAACACTACTTCCGCAACTTATATTTACAATGTTGTTTTGACAACTTAAACTTTTACTCCTGCAACTTTGATTTTATAAAACTGTTTTGTCCAAGTATTTGGATGTACGTACGCAACCAGACATGTAGGTCTCGCAACTGTATGACTGGAGACTGCAATCCTAACGGTACCCGTCGCGTGGGAAAGCCGGGAAGGCCGGGTGCGACATAAACTACCTCAATAGGATCTTGGATGATGAAATAGAGTTGAGGACAGAGATTTATTAGTCTATAGAGCTACTGGTGATGGTCTTTCAACAGGTACAAAGTGGTGTTGATGATGGTGAGCTCCCTCAAAGTTCACTTCCTTGCTTCTAGTTCCTATGATATTCAAAATGGCCTTGAGACACCTTCTGGAGCCTTGGATTAGTGTTGACTGGAAGTTTGTAATCATGTGTGTGTATTTCAGTTGACATAGATGAGGAAAAATGAAGCAGAACGGATTGAGTTGGTTTTTATATTTTTTGCATTTTGGGGAGCTTCGCGTACCACCAAGATTATTTTAGTCGGGTTCTCTCCCGCAACACGTCGTTTACTACCGAGGTGGAAAACGATCATTCGTGGCGTAACGCGAAGAATTCCACAGGATTCACATTGTTCCGTCCATCTTAGCATACCGCCAAGGCTCTCGTCGGGACCCTTGGCGTATCACGAAGGGTCCTGGGCTGGCCCAAATGTCCATTTTTGCTTGTTTGAATCGTTTTTCGTTATGGGTTATCGTTTCTTGACTTTTGCCAATATTTTGTTCATTCATTGCTCACATAATGCTTAATTAATGTTAAATTTTATAATTGTTCGACCGTTTCACCAACGTTAGTTAATTCTAAACATGTGTGTGCATTTTCCGATAATTCCTCGATTTATCATTCGGTTGTTTGTGTTTGGACTACTGTGCCACGTGTCACACTAAATTAGAGCAATTCTAGTGCCATGTAGGACATAATAATTTAAATTATTATTTAGTTAAGGTAAATACTGAACAGGAAAGTACAGGGTGTCACATCATCCCCTTGTTAGAAAGAATTTCGTCTCGAAATTCAGCTTGCTTTGTCAGTGTTTATCGGGTTACCGAACAAGTGTGGGTATTTCCTCTTCATTTGATCTTCATGCTCCCACGTGAATTCATGTCCATGCCTTGAGTTACATCTCACATTGACTATAGGAATGCGAGTGACTTTGAGCTTATTGATTTCACAGTCCATGATTACGACCAGTTCCTCAACGAAGTGTTGTTGCTCATCAATTTGAATTTCCTCAGGAGCAATTGTTAGCGTCTCATCGGATAAGCACTTCATGAGGTTCGATACATGGAAAACGTTATGTACATTGCTCAGTTCGGTAGGCAAGTTCAGTTCTTATGCTATGTGGCCTATCCTCTTGTCGGCATACCTCTTCAGTCTGTCCCGAGCTGATGCCATTCGATTTCGTATTTGCACAATCTTCTCTATCATCTCGTGCACAAGTTCAGGGCCAGTTAATTGACTTTCTCCGACTTCTGTCCAGCAAATAGGTGATCGGCACTTGCGGCCATAGAGCGCTTCAAATGGTGCAGCTTTGATGCTGGTGTGGTATTTGCTGTTGTAAGAAAACTCTACTAACGGTAGATGAGCTTCCCAACTGCTGCCGAAATCAATTACACATGCCCAAAGAACGTCTTCCAACTTTTTTATAGTTCGTTCGCTCTGCCCATCAGTCTGTAGATGATAGGTGGTGCTCATGTCAAATCTCATTCCCAATGCCTTGTGCAAGGACTTCCAAAAAAATGCCGTGAATCGACTGCCACAGTCGGAGACCTTTAAGACCAGCAATCCATGACGAGTGACCACTTCCTTTAGAAAAATTCTGGTCAATTCATCTAATTTATCGGTTTCCTTGATAGGAAGGAAGTGTGCAGGCTTAGTAAGTCGGTCTATGTTTACCCAGATGGTATCGCAAGCACTTGCTGATTTGGGCAACTCAGTGATGAAGTCCATGGAAATCAGTTCCCATTTCCATACCGGTATCTTGGGTTATTGTAGAAGTCCTGATGGCTTCTTGAATTTGACCTTCATCTTTGAGCAAGTCACACACTTACTCACATAAGTGGCAATGTCAAAGTTCATGTTCGGCCACCAGTATGTTGTCGTCAGGTCGTGGTAGATCGTGTCAGATCCAGGATGTACAGGGTATCTACTCTTGTGAGCTTCATCCAGCACTACGTTTCTCATTCCTCCGTAGTATGGTACCCAAATTCTGTCCATGAAATAACATGCTCCGTTGGTCTTCACATCTAGTTGTTTATCCATGCGGCGCAAGGACTCATGAGTGAGGTTCTCATCCTTCAGAGCTTCCTATTTAGCATTTCAGATCTGGTTAGGTAGCTCAGAGTGTATGGTAAGATGAAGTGACCGTACACGCTTAGTTGTTTCCTTCCGACTAAATGCATCGGCCAGTACATTAGCTTTTCTAGGGTGATAATTGATAGCATAGTTATAATCACCTATTAGTTCAACCCATCTTCGTTGCCTCATGTTTAGGTATTTCTGATAGAAGATGTGTTTTAAGCTTTTATGATTGTGAGTGAATATCATGCATTTGGTGCCAAACAGATAGTGACGCCAAATTTTCAATGCGAACGCTATAGCCCGCAACTTTAGATCGTGAGTGGTGTAATTCTTTTTGTGCACCTTCAGTTTTCATGAAACATAGGCAAGGACCTTCTCGCGTTGCACCAGCATGCAACCGACTACTTGTTTCGAAGCATCAAAGAAGACTACGAAGTCGTCACATTCCTCAGGTTGGGATAGAATTGGTGAATTGCACAATTTCTGCTTTAATAGGTTGAATGCATATTCCTGTTTCTCTCCCCATTCGAACATCTTGTCTTTGTGGGTTAAGGAGGTAAGTGCCTGTGCGATCTTATAGAATCCTTCAATAAATCGTCGATAGTACCCTACTAATCCTAGGATTTGTCGCACATCCTCAAGAGTCTTTGGTGCTTCCAAATTTTTGATAGCTTCAATAGTAGCTGTATTCCCTTCTCTCTAAACACGTGTCCAATGAATTTGACTTCAGGATCCCAAAAATCTCATTTGGAAAATTTCGTGTAAAGTTGCTCGGTCTTCAGTAATTCTAAGACAAATCATAGATGTTCAACATGTTCTTCCTGATTCTTGGAGTAGATCAGGATATCTTGTATGAACACTATTACGAATTTATCGAGGTAAGGCTTGCACAGGCGATTCATGAGATCCATGAATACTGCCGGTGCGTTGGTCAGTCCAAAGGGCATGACCAAAAATTCGTAGTTTCCATATCGCGTTCTGAAAACTGTCTTCGGTATTTCTTCTTCTTGAATTCTCAACTGATGTTAACAAGATCTCAAATTGATCTTCGAGTAGTAGCTTGACCCCTACAGTTGGTCGAACAAATCATCTATTCGAGGAAGTGGGTATTGATTCTTGATCGTCACCTTGTTTAGCTCTATGTATTCGATAGACATTCGAAAAGTTACGTCTTTCTTCTTAACGAGTAATACCCGTGCTCCCCATGGAGAGAAGCATGGTCTGATTAATACCTTGTCAAGTTGCTCGTGCAGCTGGTTAGACAACTCCTGCATTTCAGTCCTTGCTTGTCGCTAAGGTTCTTTGGCAATTGATGCAACTCCCATCGTGAGGTCTATCTAGAACTCAATCTGTCTCTTGGGTGGTAATCTAGGTATATTATTGGGAAATACTTAGGGATAGTCACGAACAACCTCGATTTCCTCGATATTCATTTACTTCTTCGGTTGTTCGGTGATAAAGGCTAGTATTGTCGGATATCCCTTTCGCAAACACTTGTTTGCCTTCATGCAGGACATGATGTTCAAGCGCATTCCTCGTCGTTCTCCCTGAATAGATATCTGATCCCTGTTCAGCAACATGACTCGTACAATCTCCTTGTTGCATGTGATCTCTGCTTGGTTCGCAGATAGCCAATCCATCCCAGCCACCACATCTAAACTACCAAGAGTTACAAGGCATCAAATCATTTTAGAGTTCGTGATTTTCCAAAACCATGACGCATCCTCGAAATATGTGTTGCGTTTCAATTAGTTTACTATTTGCTAACTCTACTATATACTTATAATCTAGTGGTGTTGGTGTGATGCTATGTAATTGGCTAAACTCATTAGATATAAGGCTCCTATCGACACCGGTGTCAACAATATGCTAGCCTAGACATTATTTAAAAGAAACGTACCGGTTACGATATTGTGGTCATATTTTGCTTCACCAGATCCTATGACGAATGCCCTGTCTTTAGCCGTGTTGCCCTCTGCTTTCTTGAATTGCGGGAAGTCTCAACGCATGTGTCCCGGTTTCTTGCAGGTAAAACATCCCCTTTGTGTGTCAATAGCATTGGGTTTTGGGTTGGCACAGAAATCCTTCGTCATGTGTCCATTCTTCCCGCATATTGTACACTTGACCCTGTTACATGGCCCGAAGTGGTGCTACGAGAAATGGTTGCATTTGGGATAGTTGCATGTATACCCACTCTTCCATTGGGCGTCTGACTGTGTGGCAGTGAACACTTTGGCTGATGTTGATTGGTGGTGTGATTGCTGTTGTGGAATGAAAGGTTTGTTGAGCCTTGGTTCCCACTTGCGCTTGTTGTCACCCTGTTTCAAGAGCGCGCCCCTCTTGGGTAGCTTTCCTTGAGCTACCACTTGGTCAGTTAGACGGTGAGCAGTAACCTTGCTATAGATCTGCTTGGGTAGTCCATTGATGTATTGCTCTATCGTTTTGTACTCCTCCCGTGCATAAATTGCACAGCCCATCAAAGCATGAGGTATATTTCTCGATCTCTGAGCCCTCCATTTTGTGAACCCAAAACTCGTCCTCTAGTTCTAGATTTCGTTCCGAGGACAGTACTTTTCTTTCAGCATCTTGATGAGCTCTTCCCAAGGGACGGATTTAGAAGTTTCCAGACGCAGAGTCTAGACATGAGAAGTCCACCAGGTAAGGGCTTGTCCCTCCAGTGTTCTGGTAGCGAATTTCACCTTGTTCTCCTTGGAACACTCGCACATGCAGAAGGCTGACTTGGCCTTCTCAATCAATCAGAGCCGTCGCATAACTCATTCTAATCCTTTAAAAGTATAAGGATGGCAACTAAGCAAAGTTTTAAATGAGCATCCTTTTGAGTTGTTGTAGTGAGATCCTGTGTTTCAGCAGTCAAGTCCATGTGTTAGATATTGCGTTTCTTTTTCCTAAGTTAGTCGAGTTAGAATTAGTTTTACCATTGTTCTTTCCACTGTTTAGGCATGCGGCCTCGTAATACGTGATGGCTTTGTTAACTTGTCATTCCATCATGTCTTTGATAGCCGTGGACCAGTGGTTCAGTTGTTAGAATGCGCATACGTTCGTCAACTAGCCATTTGTTAGCATCTATATACAATAGATAATGTCCTAGTTACTGTTAGTGTTAGGCATGTGTTAGCATGCATACAGAAATAACATCATAAGTTCAAAATATCATTTCATTAACAACTTTAAAAAGTACAATCATGCTTTTAAGTTCGAGTACTACTACAACAAAATGATTGTAAGAGCACAACCTGCTCGTTATAGGTTTTAGCACTACTACGTAAAGAAAACTAAACCTATCACTACGTAGCTAATGAAATGGTGGAAACCGAGTTTCTACTGCATGCAGGACCATCGTCCTCATTCTAGACGGGTTCCTCCTCGTCGTCCTCAAATGGCTCTTCTTCATCGTCAAACAGTTGTTCCTCTTTCAAGGGTGCTGACTCAGCTGCTAATTGAGTAGCTAATGCTCCCACCATGGCCTCGGCCGCATAGGCTCGAGCCTCAGCTGCTATGACTCGGGCCTCAGCTAACCCAACTCTAGCCTCTACTAGACCCAACCGAGCAACGAGTTCGTCCTTTCGCTTGTCCGATTGACGTGTCAGGTCGACCAGGTTATCATGCATCCGGTCGGTGTAGGCTAGCTCCTCCTCTAGCTGGGCCACACACTGGGAAAACTGGTTTACATCTATGAGCAGTCCGGTATTGTCCCCTGATGCCTACAGCACATTATGGATCTCTCGATCTATAGTGGAAACATGGGCCGTGAAGGCCTGCTCTAAAGGGTATCCCAGGGCTGGCAGTCTAGGTAATCTAGATGGGCTGCCTAGTGACATAGGTGGTAGTACTTGCTCATCACGTACCCACCTGTGGATCAGATCAGGATACATGTCCCAATCTTGCGTATTGCTCCGTCAGCATAAACGCATCATATCTCTAGGAAAGATGTCAACTAATGGTACCATCTGTAGTCTCCTCAGCTGGCCTATTACCAAGATAGCGCTCACGGTTGTTGTCCATTCCTGCTAAGTTCGTTTAATAAGTACATGTACATCGTAATGTTAGTGTGATATGCCTAAGTGTAGTGTCTAGTGTAGAGCAAGGACTATAGTCTAAGTTTACTACATGCAAACCTAGTTCTCTATAAGCAAGGCTCTCATACCATTCTGTCACACCCCCAAACTAGCAACGAACGGCGTCAAGCCATTGGGTGTGACGTGGCAGGATCAAGCTCTTGGTCATATCGAACATCTCTATATTCTTTAGTAAATCACACAATTTTAATAATGAGAATCAAAGTTGTTTAAAAGTTTTGCAGTGGAAAATGTAAGAGTTAAGCAGCGGAATGTAAATTGTCAAGACACTACATTGTTTCACAAATTGTAATAATATTAATGTTCCAAAATAATTATTCTCATTTATGCAAGACCCTCATCCCGAGACTCCAAGTGCATCCTAGCATCATACATTCAGTTACCTAAGAATACATGCTAAAACTTGTCAACATAAAGTTGGTGAGTTTGCTGGTTTAAGTGAAGTAAAACAGTTACGAGATATATACTCGTATGTTAAGTTGTAGACCAATGATCCGGAGTGTATGAGTTCACCACTACTGGAACTAGATTGTTAGATGCCTTAGCCAAGTCTATCATGAAACTATGGCATAGGTCGATATTACGCTCGTCATGGCCGCCAGTTAGGGTCGTCGTCAAGCGCGGTTTGTCAGACCCAATATTACTATTTAATGAAAATTCGTTCGTTGTTCAAATGACGGTAAGGTTTTGTGAGGAATTTGTTACGATATAAGCACACTCAAAAGTTATTTTACAACATACTAGTCATGCATCTAAAATAGTTGTTTCATAGCATTCTTAGCCCATTCTTTAAGTAAAACAATTATGATGTAAAAGTAGGGCTGTAAACTCACCTGAGTTTGTAGTTTGCTTTTTATTAACTATGAACTGGTTATCCTTTAGCTGTCACCTATATCACATAGGTTTTGTGAGTTCCTATTCATTGTCAAGTTTGTGTTCGTGTTCGTGTTGGACTCACTAGACCATGTTTGCTCGTGTTTAACTGTTTTGACCGTGTTTGACTCAACGACCTGTTGGTGATTCGTTTGGTTCTAAGTGTTTGTTTAACTTGTTTTAAGTGTTATGCATTACATGTAGATGCACATGTTACGTTCAACGAGTAACTTACTATATATAGTAAGTTTCTATTATAGGCAAGTTTACATAAAATCATCCATTAAGAGTTCTAGCATGCTTCTTTATCCTAAGTGATCATGTTATCACATATCACATTGTTACATGTCATCAGGCAAACATACTCTTCCTTGTAAAGTTACTAAATATAGCAAGTTCCTATATTTATCATCTTTGAATCATCAAAAATCAAACCAAGACTTTCACATCATTACAACAAAACATATTTCATTATCTAGTAACACTAACTATTTCAAAAGATCTTATTTCACAAAAACCCCTAATTGAATGTCACACCCCTGCGCCGCGTGCGGAATCCACGGCGCGTTGACGTATGAACAGTTGAATCATGCACAAGTATTGAATAAGAACAACCACAATGGATTACTATGTTTCAAAATATTTAGACAGTTGTTTAGTTACAGACCATCTATCTACCAAAAGCAAGACAACTATAGACCGAAAATATAGTTACAAAATAAGACTTCAAACAGGACAATTAAACATTTAGGATTTAGTGTGTTTCTATTCCATCCTAGCATGTTTCTTCATCTTGTTCTATCTTCGAATGGTCTCCTTAGTTGTCTCTGAGAATGTCTTAAACCTGATTACCTGAAACACGTGAAAAGTAACTGTCAACTACAGACGTAGTTGGTGAGAACAATAGGATTAACATATGAAATCATGAATATGTGATTTAAGGCATAGGTATGTTAAAGTAATAAATGATTCACATGGATGAGTTGCAACCCAAACTAACATAAAGTAAGAAAATGAATGTAAACACTCCAATCACTGTTCGCACGAAAGCCAACATATAATATCAAGTCCCAAACCACGTTTGGAGTTAGATAATGTATCAGCAATTTTGAAAACCATAATGACACCAGACCTGCAGTTAGCTTTTAAAACAAATTTAAAAGCTAACTCCATCCTGGATAAGAACCAATGTGTCCGCTTTCCCTTGTTGTGATCACCCAGTACTAACGCTAATGAATGTGATACTTGATGCGTTTACAAGTTTGTTTACAACAATAGACACCATGTTTATGAACCTTACTTTAACCGAACGTGTTAATGCCTTATTTGGTAACATGAATTGAAAACCTTGATTTAATCCCATGAATTAAATCCTTTGTTGTGAATACCATGAAATGAATCTCTTGATTTGAATACCATGAAATGAATCTCTTGATTTGAATACCATGAAATGAATCTCTTGATTTGAATACCATGAAATGAATCTCTGGATTTGAATACCATGAAATGAATCGCTGGATTTGAATACCATGAAATAGTGACCTTGTATAATAACAAGGTTTATAACAAAAGAGTTTATAAAAATCCATTATTTAAAAGTGTTTATCATTTATAAAAACATTTGAGTCAAACTGTTATGAAACAGTTCAAAGAACCTTCATAAAACCTTTTTAATAAAAAGAGTTTGATATTTGATAAAAATCCTTTCTAACATTTGATGAATCCCTTGAATTAGTGCAATGAACCTGTAATATTCGTAAAGTAGAGCACATATTGAACCATGAAATACGATTGTAAAGATAGGGTTTGATCACGTGTTCCACCCCAAAACAGTTGTAAAACAGTAAAAGAGGGGCTAAAGTTCTCACCTGTCTGCAGTAGACTCTGAACTAAACAGATAGCAAGTAGCAAACAAGACTTCTAATTGGTTCCTATATCATTGTAATCATACATAAGATATAAGATTTATAGTTATATAGACTTTGATTCATTGATTGACTCGTGTCCTCTTGAAATTGATTAAAACTTGATTACTTGTTCTCATGATTAAGATTGTTGTGGAAACTTGAAAGTTATGATTTGAGTCAGTTGATTGATCATGGGTCCATGAAAAGAATATGTAATGACTTTTTGTGCATAAATCTTATGCATAAAATGATATTTTTTTGTGAACTTGATAGCCATCGATTACCATACATTGCGAATAAATGTTCAATTGTTTAATCCTTGTAATTGTGACTTGATCCCATGATTAGGTTAAGTTGCAACTTAAACCAAACTTGATCAATTCACAATTATCGAATTTATGATCCAACATTGGCCCTTGGCCTATGTAACCATGATGGTCCTTCAACCAAGTCCATGGGCCACTTAAGTTAACGATGGGCCAATTGAGTGTGGTGTTGGGCCAATTAGGATAATAGTGGGCCTAATGGGCTTGGATTAGGTCTAAAGAATTTAATTGGGCCCACTAATGTGTATGTAAGCCACACAAGTTTCCAAGGCAATAATGGGGCAATTTAAAACCATAATGGGCCAATCTAACTCTATTGTGCTTGGTTTAAACCAATGGCCATGTTGTTAATGGAATTGGGCCTTGTAGCGTTGAGTTGGGCCGAATGGGTTCTGGATTGGTCCGAGGAGCTATGGGCTGCCATCTTAGGCAGCGAACCTTGTTCCTCTTCCTCCTAAGGTTCGGCTGAAGTAGTTCAAGGTCCAATGGTTCGTTGCATGGCTAAGGGTTCGCATGAAATGGAAGTTGGTTCGTGACTAACAAGGTTCTGCTCCCAATGATAAGACATAGATTCGGCCATAGGTTCGACAACTAGGGTTCGCAAGTCAAGCAAGAGGGTTCGGGAATCAATCATACACATGAGGGTTCGTTGCCAACTGGTTCGTGGATGCTAGGGTTCGTGCATGCAACAATAGGGTTCGTCCATCCCCTAACATGGTTCGTGGACAAGAGGTTCGGACAAGATGCATGAGAAGGGTTCGCCACCCTTAGGCTGAAGGTTCGTGAGGCTGGTCTTGGTTCGGCAAGTTGAGCAACGAACCATGTAGGGTTCGTCCGGGTTAGCTATTGCATGAAGGCTCGTCGGTGGGTCATAGGTTCGTGAGATCATGATTCAGCAAAGGCTCTCCATTGCTCAAAAGGTTCAGCCGTTGCTTCTAGGGTTCGGCTGCGAATACTCCTAGACGAACCTGTTACCTGTATCATCATCATCATCGAGAGCAACTGTTCCAATTCGGTTTACACTTCACAGATAATACAGAACCACAATCGTGTACATGAGGTTCGAAATGGAAAGAAGGAAACCGACTAGTTCTTGGATTTACACACATACACATAGAAAACCCTAATTTCCAGATGTTTCAAGCTCACATACCTCAAGATTCCGTGGTTAAAACTCCCGATCCCTTGTACTTCTGTGTAGAGGATGTCAAGAGCTACGCGTGGGCACCGAAAACACCGAAATCCGTTGAGACACGAAGGAGATACGCGCGTTTGAAGTTCGTTTTCTAGAGAGAGAGAGGGTAGACGGAAATTGTAGAGAGAGAAGTGGTTGTTGGTGACATAAATAAGGAAATGGCCTCTTTCAAGCTTTTATAGCCCGCGCGGTATTCGGGTCCGTTTCGGTCGCTCCGGTTCGCGTTTCCGGAACGTAACGCGTATTTTACGCGATTTAAAATAAAAGATTTGTTAACCACAATAAAATGATGAGTTTCAAAATTGTAAAAATATAAATAATAATTTTAACTATTTTTACTCTTCGTGCGTTGTCAGATCGTTAAACATTCACAATTACGTGTATACCCGAAATCGCGTACATTTTTCGATCGTATTAATTATTTAAAGGCGTTTAATCATAATTATAAGTTCAACATTCGTATCATTATGGATCGCCACCCATAACTATACTCAGTCTCGCTTACGTATTACGATTCTTGTTGAATTAATTAATTGTCATAATATTCGTCTTAACACTACGCACCAACACTATCCTGTTACACCGAACGCAGTATATATATAGGGCTCACTCTCGCTACCCACCACTGTTTCGATATAACACAATACTGTTCTTGCCTAGTGCACTCGACTGTAAATAAATAATACATACTTGTTCCTAAATAAATAAGATCCTGTAACACACAAGCACACATTATGAACATATGAATCACATTGATTAACTGAACATTGACACCCACTGTTCTAATACTGTTTACGACTACCATGACTAAATGTACAAATGTTACAGTCTCCCCTAGTTAAGGGAATTTCTTCCCGAAATCAACTAGCCGAAGATACTGTAAAAAGATGAGGGTACTTAAGCTTCATCTGGTCTTCACGTTCCCAGGTGAACTCAGCACCGCGTTTGCCCTCCCATCGTACTTTTACGATCGGGATACGGCTGCGTTTTGAATCTGAATGTCTTCTAGTGGAATCTGAACATCATGATCAGCTAAGCATTTCTTAAGATTTGATACATGAAAAGTATCATGAACATTGCTTAGCTCCACTGGAAGTTTGAGTTTATAGGCTACGGGACCAATCCGTTCCAGGATTTCAAAAGGCCCAACGTACCTTGGTGCAAGTTTCCCTTTCTTCCCGAATCGGACAACGCCTTTCCAGGGAGAAACTTTGAGTAAGACTCGGTCACCGACTTGAAACTCAAGCGGTTTCCGATGTCGATCAGCATAACTCTTCTGCCGATCTTGTGCGGCCAAATTGAATCACCTCATCACCAATTGGACCAAATCGAAGGTATCGACATCCTCTACACGAAAGTACAACCGATCTAGATTCAAGTCCACTGAAAATACCATGGAGGTATCTAAGTTTTAAAGCCACGAAAACTAGGGTTTTCTAAGCCCTAAACTAATACGCGATTTTCTGTTGACAAGTACACATCTTAAAACGATTCCCATCCTATTCTTTGAACCTTAACCGTCGAAAATGGTTTCCACGAACACGACCATAGCAAATAATAAAGTTAAGGAAATAAAGTATTTCCGCCATGGAATTTCTGGAAACTCGGTTACGGGATATATATGGGTGTGCCGATCAACAGCCCAGCGACGAAAGTACAACCGGCACATTCTAGACCATCGAATGGGACACTGTCGAATGGGGGGGGGGAGGCCGAATGGCCTAGTTTTGGCCGAAGGGAAATGGGCGAATGAACCACAGCCGTATGACTTCTCATCTGGTTAGCTACATTCGGACAACCACTTTTCATTCGGCGAATCACTCCTCATTCGACCACCACCAACCGCCACACCCTTATTCGGCCGGGTAACAACCCATTCGCCGGTTTCAAACCCCATTCGACCAGGCTAACTAGCTCAACACAACCATCGGACTAGAGTGCTGGTTAGGTTCACGTGATAAATTCTGCCCAGTTGACTTAATTGACCCATGGTGGTTTAACCAATTGATTTGGCCCAACAACAACAATCTAGACTTCCATGTAGCCTCGGCCCAATAGCACCCCTCAGGCCCAGGGATTTATTGTGGAAGGCCCACTGATCGGCTCAACTTCCTTGGGCCCAGTAGCAATTCCATTTACTTAACCCAATTGATTGGCCCATTCGATTGGTTCGGCCCACAAGAGTTTAATTGAAACAAACACTTTCAACCGACTCAAGTGATAACGTGCATGGAATTGTATTAAAATACTACAAAGTTAGTGTTGTAAAACCATAAATATGCGATTTATTTCAAGAACCATATGAAAGTTTTAAATATACACTAAAGTGTTATGATTACGATTTAAAATGGTTTACAAGGAACGCATCGAATAAACAACGAACATGTTGAGATATGGTGTTGGGTTTTCAAGAATGAATTAAGGCAAACTAAAGTAACAAATATTAAGTCTCTAGTATCAATTTAAAAACAATTTACTAAACTTAATCTAACTATATTAAGTATTAGAATAAGATAGAACAAGAGAATCGCAGCCGGATGACGACCGAGACTTATGAGTGTTAGCCAAAGTTTATGGCTAACACATATCCACACACACACATGAATCCCTATAAATTCATACTTACAAGCTACAAACCACGTGAAATCAATACAGGAACTTGAACACAACAACAAATACTACAACGAGCGCGTGCATTCTAGCTTAAGATAAGTCAACCACTTCAGACACAAGGTGAGTTCATTGTCCCTTTTCAAACATATTTGTTTTACCTTGGGACTGAGAAGCATGTTATACATTTTGAACAAACATTGAAATGTTTTAAAGAAATGCTTTTACACTTATTCTTGGTGATTATACTATATGCTTGACACTTATGACTTATTGTCTATACTTAAACTTCATGTTGGATACTTACGCTATGAAACTCCAGGCTTAAACTTTACACTTGATGAGGATACTATAAACTTTATTCCTAATTATAGGCTAAAGTCTAAATGACTACGCCAGAGACTACGTGCTTAAACTATACGCTTGATGATTGTGCTGTACACTAAATGCTTAGACGACATTACTCGATGCTAAGGCTTTGAAACACTGACACTAAATGCTAACACTTGATACACTTGTTTCGGAAACAAATATTATGAACGCATATTTTAAACACTAATACTTTATATCATTATTCTAAAGGTTAATCTCTTACACTCTTAATCTAAGTGTCAAATCAGCTTGTCACTTACACTTACTTGCTTAAACTTAAACTTGGAAAACTTAACTCACGAAGACTTATATGCTTAGAATTCTCAAAGCACTTAAATGCTTGAAACACTTGAATACTCGAATAGTTGAAGGCTCGATACTCATAAATACTTACTATACTTGGAATGCTTGGAACAATTGTTTTAAACTTAGCAAAATGCTTTATACTATTGATTATGCCAAGTGCTAAAGGCATAAGACGCTATACAAACTCAATGCTATTTGATTATGCCAAGTGCTAAAGGCATAAGACACAACTAAAACTAAATACTATTGATTATGCCAAGTGCTAAAGGCATAAGCTACTTGTTAATACTAAGCTATGTGTTAAATACCAAGTGCTAAGGGTATATGCTATTTGATGATGCTAATGTGAATGCTTGATATCCTTGGGAAGGCTCAGACAACAGACTGATTGACCGCCGCGTCTTGACATTGGTCAAGCCCTACTAGTCATCAGTAAAACTATGTGGATGCTTTAAACTTGTAGGCTTAAACTATGGGACATTGTAGGACAGACTGTTGACCGCCGCGTGTTGACCTAGGTGTCAACCCCTACTAGTCATCAGTGTTCCTCCTTGTCGGACATTGTAAGACAGACTGTTGACCGCCGCGTGTTGACCTAGGTGTCAACCCCTACTAGTCATCAGTGCTCTTCGGTGTTAGAATCATGTAAGACAGACTGATTGACCGCCGCGCCTTGACAGTGGTCAAGCCCTACTAGTCATTCAGTGTTCTTCTTGATTTAATCATTAGGACCGTTATGGATGGAGGCTAAACTCCTTAGGGTATTAAGCTGTCCATAATGGTGCCTCTCAAACTTGATACTCATATGCTACTTTGTGCAGGTGGAATGTTAGGTAAGACGCTTAATTATCATTAACAGCAATGTCCTATGCGACTTAGTATGTGGTGGGACGTCGTCTGGGCGGGTCGTAGGCTTGACCCAGGGGTATGCCCTATATATAAGCATACCGAGTTGGATGATACAGGTGGTGTTAATGAGATTAGGGTTGTTACCTAGGGGATACTAAAATGCTTTTGGGGGATTATCATAAACTTCTAAACACAATGCTTGTTAAACTCATTGTTGAAACTAATACATACAGATAACATGGATTTGGGAACTGTGAATCAATAAACAAAAGCTACTTTTCACATACTAAAAACTACATGAACTCACCAACCATTGTGTTGACCTCGTTTTCTTACTTGCTTTCTCAGGTGACGCACAGGTATAAGCTAAGGTTCAGAATTTTGCATGCTAGGTAGCCCAACTAGAGGACCCAGCAGACTTTTGAAGAGCACATCTTTCGTAGTTAATACGAATCTCTTTTGATATCTTGTACAGATACAAGATAGAAACATTTGATTCTTTTGAATAGGTTTACTTGGTTAAATTATCAAACATCGACATTGTAATTTAACTTTGTAATCCTATCTTAATGCTTTATTGTGCTTTAGATATTCTTAACATTGATGCTATGTAAACAATCTGATCAACCCGATTATCACTCACGATATCGCGCTCCGGGAACCTTCCGCCCGACGGGACTCCGATCCAACCCCGCCGGCCCGGGGTGTGACAGATTGGTATCAGAGCTCAAGGTTATAGAGAATAATAGGTCATTTACTTAAACGGTTTGGCCTAGACTATAACTTAGGGACCCTCATGTAGAGAACTTAAGACTTAAGCTTGCATTATGTTTTCTGCATTCGATCACTGCACTAACCAAATTCTTTTGGTTATGATCAGAATGCCGCCAAGAAAACAGCCTACTATTCAGACTTCTGCACCACACTCTTCTACACCCTCACCTGCAGATTCACCACCGCCACCGCCACCTCCTCCTCCTCCTCCACACTCCCCACCGCCAGGCTCAAACACTGTTCAGATGATAGATCCTGCTACCATCGCTCTGGCGACACTGCTGAGTACCCAATTGACAAGCCAACTGAAAGATGTCATCCCAGAGATGATAAATCGGATTCAAGGCCATGGCAACACCTCTGGCCATACTACAGGAGAGGCTAGTGGAAACACTAGTCATACTTCTGACTGCTCCTACAAATCCTTTGTAGGATGAAAACCACCAAGCTTTACTGGTGCTGAAGGAGCTGTTGGACTGATCCAATGGCTAGAGAAAATGGAGAATACACTGGACATAAGCGGTTGTCCAGAACACCACAAAGTTTGCTATGCAGCGGGATCATTTAGCAAGCGAGCATTGACATGGTGGAATGCTCAGATTAGAGCAAAGGGGAGAGATGAAACAATGGCGATGCCCTGGGCAGAGTTCAAACTCCTACTGAGGAATGAGTTCTGTCCGAAACATGAACTGCAGCAATTAGAGGTTGAGCTCTCGAACCATGTGATGAAGGGAGCCGATCATATGACTTTTACCAACCGCTATCATGAACTGGTAGCCCTGGAGCCAGAGATGGTGCCAACATTGGAAAAGTTGATTGATCGATATGTAGCAGGATTACCTTCCTGTATTCAAAGCATTGTATTGGCTTCATATCCTGCTACACTGGAGTCAGCTATCTCCCTCTCAGCCAAGCTTACCAAAGTAATGGTGAAATCAGGAGAGTTGAAAGACGACTCGGGCAAGACTAAAGAGGAACAACCGAAGAAGAAACAAAAGGTCACTCGAGACTACGCGACACCCGTGACTCTTCATCAAGTTGCTACAGTGCCTGCTAAAGCTACACGCAAACCCTACTCAGGCGTACATCCTCAATGTGCACAATGTCAGTTTCATCATGCTGCCACAATGCAGTGTAGGCAGTGTACCAACTGTGGCCGAAAAGGTCATCTGGCTCAACACTGCCGAACCACACCGGCACCGGCGGTAAACAACGCCGCCATGGCAATGCCACCCCCACAAAACCCTGTAAACTACAACAACAACAATCGGGGATGCTATAACTGTGGGGAATTAGGTCATTTCGTCAAAGACTGTCCGCAAAGGGTAATACCGAGAGGGTAAGCACCGAGGGGGCGTGCATTTCAAATTGGAGCTGCTGCAGCACGCCAAGACACTGACACCAACACCAACACTGGTACATTTTTTTTATTTAAAATCCTTGCAGATGTATATCTTATACTAGCATGGATTTTCATTGACCTCATTAGAGTCAGTTCATAACTTACTCACAAATGGGGCAACATTCGCACATTTAATACACTGAATGACATGAACTTAGTGTTCACTTGCCTTAGTGAACAAACACATACCATGAGACTCAAAGTAATGGACACGAGTGGTGTCAGTACCATCATTGGAATTGATGCTTTGTTCTTGATAGGGACAGAGCCATCTAATCCAATAAAACCTTATCATGTCATTACAATGAACGACTGAGGTACATTCATAAGTTTCAGTAGTGGGTCCGTCAATGTTGTCTTATTTGATGATATACGGATCCATTCTAACAAGGGGAGAAACGGGAGGTTTCTCCTGACAGAAATAACACACGAGCGTAAGAATCTTAGTGAACATTGTAGATCATGAAACTATGTAACACCAAGGGAATACCACTATGGGAGTGTATACAAACAGCTATGGAATATAATGCCAAGCTACCTTACACTTCCAGTAGACTTGATGTTCTTGGAATGATAGGAACAATGAAATCAAGTCTGCTCATTTCATAATTACACACAAAATCATAGTCTTAAGGAGGACTAGGTCACACACAAACAATATTCTTTCAAGAGCATAAACATTTCGGATCGTACAGTTGAGAGACTGAAAACGCATCCGTAACTTATCGAACAGACTCGGGAAAACACTAAATGTAACTCCGCATAAACATGAGAACATGAGACACACGTAACATCAAAGCATCTCCACCTATGCAAAGAAAAAGTAGTACCCGACAATGATACTTAAATTTCGGGACGAAATTTCTTTAACAAGGGGAGACTGTAACATCTGTGCCGGAACCGTCACCGGAACAGTAATTTGCACAGTGAAGTGCACAGTAACTCAGGTACACGCTACGCGAGGCTATGTTAATACTATGTACACTGGAGGATTAACACTAAACTAATACGCGATTTTCTGAAACACATCAGACAACAATGAACAAGTACACATATGTGTGATTTGATGCCAGGTTATATAAACGTATGCGAGGATAATCAGAACAAAAACCAGAACAGTTGTTGTTACAGAATGTTAAGCAGATGAACTATTCGTATAGGTGACGATCTGTACGAATAGATCTGAAGGTTTAATGATCTGAAATGATGACTGGAAAGTAGAAAACAAGATCAGAAAGTGAAACGTACGATCGTGTTCGTGCAGTTAGCGCTCTGTACGAAGACGCGCGTAAGTGACGTTTTCTGATGAAACGAAAACGATAAACGATTCGAACGATAATAAAGTTAAGGAAATAAAGTATTTCCTGTTTTACAATTTTGAAACTCATCATAAATAAACTAAAACAAAACTATTTTAATTTCAGGCGCGTAAAACAAAACACGCGAAAAATCAAAGAAACGTGTTAAAAATAATAAATTACGTTAAATCATTTAAGAATAATAATATTTAACATATTTCTATTAATAATTACCCACCAAATGCTTAAAATAAATTCTTTTATTTAATTACGTAATTATACGCGAGTTACGTTCCGGAAACGTAACGAAACCGCGAACCGAGCAACCGAAACGAACCCGAACACCACACGGGATATAAAAACCCACAAATGAGAGTTCTCTCTCATTTCCATCATCTTCAACCTCTCTCCACACCCAAAACCCGGCTACCTCCAAATTAGGGTTTTTCTCACCTTTGAACACCCATAACTTCCTCATTTCTTGGCCAAATCACCTCATCCTTGGACCAAATCGAAGGTATCGACATCCTCTACACGAAAGTACAACCGATCTAGATTCAAGTCCACTGAAAATCGAGGTATCTAAGTTTTAAAGCCACGAAAACTAGGGTTTTCTAAGCCCTAGTTGACTCATCATCTTAAAACGATTCCCATCCTATTCTTTTAACCTTAACCGTCGAAAATGGTTTCCACGAACACGACCATAGCAAACCGCCATGGAATTTCTGGAAACTCGGTTGGGATAACCTGGGTGTGCCGATCAACAGCCCAGCGAATGGCACCATCTAGACCATCGAATGGGACACTGTCGAATGGGGGGGGGGGGAGGCCGAATGGCCTAGTTTTGGCCGAAGGGAAATGGGCGAATGAACCACAGCCGTATGACTTCTCATCTGGTTAGCTACATTCGGACAACCACTTTTCATTCGGCGAATCACTCCTCATTCGACCACCACCAACCGGCACACCCTTATTCGGCCGGGTAACAACCCATTCGCCGGTTTCAAACCCCATTCGACCAGGCTAACTAGCTCAACACAACCATCGGACTAGAGTGCTGGTTAGGTTCACGTGATAAATTCTGCCCAGTTGACTTAATTGACCCATGGTGGTTTAACCAATTGATTTGGCCCAACAACAACAATCTAGACTTCCATGTAGCCTCGGCCCAATAGCATCCCTCAGGCCCAGGGATTTATTGTGGAAGGCCCACTGATCGGCTCAACTTCCTTGGGCCCAGTAGCAATTCCATTTACTTAACCCAATTGATTGGCCCATTCGATTGGTTCGGCCCACAAGAGTTTAATTGAAACAAACACTTTCAACCGACTCAAGTGATAACGTGCATGGAATTGTATTAAAATACTACAAAGTTAGTGTTGTAAAACCATAAATATGCGATTTATTTCAAGAACCATATGAAAGTTTTAAATATACACTAAAGTGTTATGATTACGATTTAAAATGGTTTACAAGGAACGCATCGAATAAACAAAGAACATGTTGAGATATGGTGTTGGGTTTTCAAGAACGAATTAAGGCAAACTAAAGTAACAAATATTAAGTCTCTAGTATCAATTTAAAAACAATTTACTAAACTTAATCTAACTATATTAAGTATTAGAATAAGTTAGAACAAGAGAATCGCAGCCGGATGACGACCGAGACTTATGAGTGTTAGCCAAAGTTTATGGCTAACACATATCCACACACACACATGAATCCCTATAAATTCATACTTACAAGCTACAAACCACGTGAAATCAATACAGGAACTTGAACACAACAACAAATACTACAACGAGCGCGTGCATTCTAGCTTAAGATAAGTCAACCACTTCAGACACAAGGTGAGTTCATTGTCCCTTTTCAAACATATTTGTTATACCTCGGGACTGAGAAGCATGTTATACATTTTGAACAAACATTGAAATGTTTTAAAGAAATGCTTTTACACTTATTCTTGGTGATTATACTATATGCTTGACACTTATGACTTATTGTCTATACTTAAACTTCATGTTGGATACTTACGCTATGAAACTCCAGGCTTAAACTTTACACTTGATGAGGATACTATAAACTTTATTCCTAATTATAGGCTAAAGTCTAAATGACTACGCCAGAGACTACGTGCTTAAACTATACGCTTGATGATTGTGCTGTACACTAAATGCTTAGACGACATTACTCGATGCTAAGGCTTTGAAACACTGACACTAAATGCTAACACTTGATACACTTGTTTCGGAAACAAATATTATGAACGCATATTTTAAACACTAATACTTTATATCATTATTCTAAAGGTTAATCTCTTACACTCTTAATCTAAGTGTCAAATCAGCTTGTCACTTACACTTACTTGCTTAAACTTAAACTTGGAAAACTTAACTCACGAAGACTTATATGCTTAGAATTCTCAAAGCACTTAAATGCTTGAAACACTTGAATACTCGAATAGTTGAAGGCTCGATACTCATAAATACTTACTATACTTGGAATGCTTGGAACAATTGTTTTAAACTTAGCAAAATGCTTTATACTATTGATTATGCCAAGTGCTAAAGGCATAAGACGCTATACAAACTCAATGCTATTTGATTATGCCAAGTGCTAAAGGCATAAGACACAACTAAAACTAAATACTATTGATTATGCCAAGTGCTAAAGGCATAAGCTACTTGTTAATACTAAGCTATGTGTTAAATACCAAGTG
Source organism: Mikania micrantha (assembly GCA_009363875.1). Taxonomy (NCBI): domain Eukaryota; kingdom Viridiplantae; phylum Streptophyta; class Magnoliopsida; order Asterales; family Asteraceae; genus Mikania; species Mikania micrantha. The sequence continues at coordinate 85,041,911 of CM018693.1, forward strand.
CTAAGGGTATATGCTATTTGATGATGCTAATGTGAATGCTTGATATCCTTGGGAAGGCTCAGACAACAGACTGATTGACCGCCGCGTCTTGACATTGGTCAAGCCCTACTAGTCATCAGTAAAACTATGTGGATGCTTTAAACTTGTAGGCTTAAACTATGGGACATTGTAGGACAGACTGTTGACCGCCGCGTGTTGACCTAGGTGTCAACCCCTACTAGTCATCAGTGTTCCTCCTTGTCGGACATTGTAAGACAGACTGTTGACCGCCGCGTGTTGACCTAGGTGTCAACCCCTACTAGTCATCAGTGCTCTTCGGTGTTAGAATCATGTAAGACAGACTGATTGACCGCCGCGCCTTGACAGTGGTCAAGCCCTACTAGTCATTCAGTGTTCTTCTTGATTTAATCATTAGGACCGTTATGGATGGAGGCTAAACTCCCTAGGGTATTAAGCTGTCCATAATGGTGCCTCTCAAACTTGATACTCATATGCTACTTTGTGCAGGTGGAATGTTAGGTAAGACGCTTAATTATCATTAACAGCAATGTCCTATGCGACTTAGTATGTGGTGGGACGTCGTCTGGGCGGGTCGTAGGCTTGACCCAGGGGTATGCCCTATATATAAGCATACCGAGTTGGATGATACAGGTGGTGTTAATGAGATTAGGGTTGTTACCTAGGGGATACTAAAATTCTTTTGGGGGATTATCATAAACTTCTAAACACAATGCTTGTTAAACTCATTGTTGAAACTAATACATACAGATAACATGGATTTGGGAACTGTGAATCAATAAACAAAAGCTACTTTTCACATACTAAAAACTACATGAACTCACCAACCATTGTGTTGACCTCGTTTTCTTACATGCTTTCTCAGGTGACGCACAGGTATAAGCTAAGGTTCAGAATTTTGCATGCTAGGTAGCCCAACTAGAGGACCCAGCAGACTTTTGAAGAGCACATCTTTCGTAGTTAATACGAATCTCTTTTGATATCTTGTACAGATACAAGATAGAAACATTTGATTCTTTTGAATAGGTTTACTTGGTTAAATTATCAAACATCGACATTGTAATTTAACTTTGTAATCCTATCTTAATGCTTTATTGTGCTTTAGATATTCTTAACATTGATGCTATGTAAACAATCTGATCAACCCGATTATCACTCACGATATCGCGCTCCGGGAACCTTCCGCCCGACGGGGACTCCGATCCAACCCCGCCGGCCCGGGGTGTGACATTTGGTGAGTCGATCAACGATCACCCAAATCGAATCGAAACCTCGCGGAGTTCTCGGCAACTTAGTTATGAAATCCATGGAAATTTGTTCCCATTTCCATTGAGGAATTTCAGGTTGCTGTAGAAGTCCCGAAGGCTTTTGATGTTCCGCTTTGACTTTTGAACATGTAAGATATTTTCCCACATACAGTGCTATGTCTTTCTTCATTCCAGGCCACCAGTAAGACGTCCTCAAATCTTGATACATCTTATCGGCTCCAGGATGAACTGAATATCGCGACTTATGAGCCTCATCACAGATGAGTGTGCGCAATTCTTCAGACTTTGGAATCCAAATGCGGCCATTGAGATATAACACCCCATCAGATCGAGATTCTAGTTTCTTCTCAATCCCGCAATCCAAGTCTGTCTTGAGTTGATTGTCTGTTACTACTTGTTGTTGTGCAATACGAATCAAGTCTTTCAAGTTTGGCTGTGTGTTGATCTCCATGGCTCTGACACGAATTGGCTTGACTGGTTCCTTGCGACTAAGAGCATCCGCCACCACATTGGCTTTACCCGGATGGTAACGAATCTCACAGTCATAATCAGTTAGAAGCTCAACCCAACGCCGTTGTCTCATGTTGAGTTCTTTCTGATTAAGGATGTGTTGCAGGCTCTTGTGGTCTGTATAGATGACACATTTAGTACCATAAAGGTAGTGCCTCCAAATCTTCAATGCAAAGACCACAGCCCCTAACTCAAGGTCATGAGTAGTGTAATTCTTCTCGTGAACCTTAAGTTGTCTTGAAGCATACGCAATGACCTTGTCCCGTTGCATAAGTACACAACCGAGACCAAGGTTTGAAGCATCACAGTAGACAATGAAATCATCACTGCCTTCTGGAAGGCTAAGGATAGGGGAGTTGCATAACTTCTGTTTAAGAAGTTGAAATGCATCTTCTTGTTTCTGTCCCCATATAAAGGCTTGACTTTTCTGAGTCAAAGTAGTAAGTGGCAAAGCAATCTTAGAGAAATTCGCAATGAATCTCCTGTAATAGCCTGCCAGACCCAAAAATGAACGAATCTCTGTTGGAGTAGATGGAGTAGTCCAGTTCTTAATCGCCTCAATCTTTGCTGGATCTACATGTGTTCCATCCCTGTTTATGACATGTCCTAAGAAGTGAACCTCCTTTAGCCAAAATTCACATTTTGAGAATTTAGCATAAAGTTGTTCTCCTCTTAGTAGTTCTAGGACTTTCCTCAAATGATCTTCATGCTCCTGTTCTGACTTTGAATAGATCTGTATATCATCAATAAAGACGATAACAAACTGATCTAAATACGGTCTGCAGACTCGATTCATCAAGTCCATGAACATTGCGGGTGCATTGGTCAGCCCAAATGGCATAACCACAAACTCATAGTGTCCATATCGAGTCCTAAATGCAGTATTTGGTATATCCTCATCATTTACTCTTAACTGATGATACCCGGATCGTAAATCAATCTTAGAGAAACAAGTTGCTCCCTGTAATTGATCAAACAAATCATCGATCCTGGGCAGAGGATATCTATTCTTGATTGTCAACTAGTTTGGCTCACGATAATCGATACACATACGAAATGAACCGTCTTTCTTTTTGACAAAGAGAACCGGAGCTCCCCATGGAGAGAAACTCGGTCTTATGAAACCTTTGTCTAAAAATTCTTGAAGCTGACTAGACAGTTCTTGCATCTCAGACGGTGCTAATCGATACGGTGACTTCGCCACTGGGTTTGCTCCAGGGACGAGATCAATTCTAAACTCCACTTGTCGGACTGGTGGTAGCCCAGGCAAGTCTTCTGGAAATACGTCTGAATAATCTCTGATAACTGGAACGTCTCCAACTGCTTTCTTTTCAGGTTTCTTTTCTACCACATGAGCCAGTGTTGCATAATATTTCTTCTTCAGGTATTTCCTCGCTTTAATGCACGATACAATCTTCAATCCGCGGCAGGGTTTCTCGCCGTAAACTATCATCGTTTCGCCGAACGGTAGGGGAATTCGAATGAGTTTCTCCGAGCATACGATTTCAGCATTGTTCTTGGATAACCAATCCATTCCTACTACAACTTCGAAGCTTCCGAGAGTCATAGGAATGAGGTCGATGGAGAAAAGATGGTCATTTAATCTTAATTCATATCCATGTATTATGGAATCTACAACTATAGTCTTACCATTCGCTACTTCTACAGTATAGGGAGCAGTAAGTGTGGATAGTTGCATATCAAGAAAAGAAGCAGTATGGGCAGAGATAAAGCTTTTATCAGCACCAGTATCAAATATGATAGAAACATAGTGATCATTGATAAGAAATGTACCCGTGATGACTGCCGGATCCTCACGTGCTTCGGCAGTTCCAATAACAAAAGCACGAGCAGCAGCAGCATTGTTGTTGAGTTTTGGACACTGGTTTCTGAAGTGTCCCTCTGCTCCACAATTATAACAGGCCCTTCCACCGGTAGCAGTAGGAGTTGTGGTAGCAGTTGTTGCAGCAGCAAGATGAGCAGCTCGGCATGTAGCTGCAAAGTGTCCCATACGCCCACACTTGAGACACTTTTTGCAAGGAGTGTTGGGTAGATGATGATACTAGCATTTGGTGCAAAGTGGAAATGGGCCAGTATAAGGCTTTCTGGCATTAGCAGGTTGTGGCATAGCAGTAATAGGTGTAGCGTGAGTAGGTGCAGCTGCAGTCAACGCTGCAAAATTTTTGATCGTCTTTTGCTTCTTCTTCTTGTGATGGTGTTGTTCAGGCTTCTTGCCTTCTTCAATCTGTGCTCTCTTGAATCCCTTTCGGGTGAGCACACCAGATTTTACATACTCTTCAGTAAGAGTAGCACCAAGTTGAATAGCTGCTTCCAGAGTAGTGGGGTTATTCCCCATAACAGTTCCTCTAACGACCAGAGGTAAACCTTCAATATATTTCTCTATCCGGCGGGATAGAGGAGTAACCAAGTGTGGTACCAGAATGCACAACTCATGAAAACGAGTTGTATACTTGGCGTTTTCACCACTGTCTTGCACCAGATTCCACATCTCCACCTCCAGTTTCTTCAGCTCGTGACGTGGACAAAACTTCTCCACAAGTAAGTTCTTGAAACCATCCCACGGTAAAGCTAAAGCAACTTCCCGTCCTCTGGTGTTCTTCTTAGAGTTCCACCAGGTGAGTGCGCCTTTGTGAAAAGCGCTCGAGTCCATTTTGACCTTCAGGTTCTCAGGACATCCTGTGAAATCAAGAATATCCTCGATGCTCTCTAACCACTGTAGTAGACCAGTAGCTCCTTCGGTACCAGCGTACTTAGGAGGCTTAGCATCATTGAACTGCTTGAAAGTGAAGTTAGCAGTTCCAGTAGTTGTAGCATTTGAGTTATGTGCTGAATCACTAGTACTTCCCCGAAGATTCTGGGTAATATCAGTGACCATGCCCGGAATGACATCTCTCATGTGTATAGCGATGGCTCGGGCAATCTTGTTGATCTCATCGTCATTACCACTTGTCGAACCCCCAGCATTAGGGTCACGTCGAGGCATTCTACGAATAGAAGCCACAAGCGGGTCAGTAATGAGGAAGGATACAATTGAATTTTCATGATAAAGTTAGTAATATATCCATACTACTAATATTATCATTTAATTGTAATATGATCCAGTACACGTATAAGTTATCAACTTATTTGCATACTTATCATGTGAATATGTACGATGTTCCATGATCTCACTCCACCAAACCTACACACTGACACTTTCCCGATATACCGAAGATGGCTTATATATAGGGCATACGAAAGGGTCAAGCAAACTGCCAGCCCAAACGCCATCCCACCACCGCTTCGATATACCACGATCATGTCCTTGCTAGCATTTGGCAACATGTTTGTACTGATTTGCAAGTGTTTTCCATTGATTATGAATCCCATGATCTTTGATCAACTTGAACTATGATTGATTCCATGATTGAACTATGATTGTGTTATGTGTGCACCTACTAACCATTGTTAACATGTAGAACTAATCATACGTGTGCTCTACACTTTTCTGTTAACCTATGTTAGTAAGTACTAATCATGTAAAAACACTTAAGAGTTTCACTTAAGGTTTACATTGAAAGAATGTTCACAACTTGATTGATTCACCATAATGTTTGGTTCATCCAAGTTTGAATTGCACTATGATTTAATTCACCACTGATTGTATCTCCAATGTTTATATCCCATGTGTTTGACTAATGTTCAATGTTCCCAGTTGCTCCCGAATCCTCACTCCAAATACAAACGCCGGATTCCCCCTAACATACTGAAATAAGCTTATATATAGGGTAAGCTCTCACCGACCCCCCACTTACCTCAGCACGTCAGTGTTAATCCGTCGTCTATATTTGGGGCTAAGATTCCAACTGTTGATTGATTATGATTGTTTCATGATTGCCTCTTGTACTACGGATATGATTATGACTGTGTAAACCACGGTTCTTAATTTACTTGAAATTAAAACCTTAGGTTTCTGTGTATGTGTGTCCTAGGTTAATTAACCTAGGTTCTCAATACCTACAGTATCGAGTATAATGATCTCCTGTGAGAACTTCAACTAAAGAATACTGTTACACAGATTCTAAGTTATAAAGTTCCTATGATAATGAACACCTGATAATGATAACATGACAAGGACTTCAAATCAAGATTCTAAATTAATAGCTCTTGACCTTTGAATTCCTATAATGAATATGACAAGGATTTCAAATCAAGATTCTAAATTAATAGATCTTGACCTTTGAATTCCTATAATGAATATGACAAGGATTTCAAATCAAGATTCTAAATTAATAGATCTTGACCTTTGAATTCCTATAATGAATATGACAAGGATTTCAAATCAAGATTCTAAATTAATAGATCTTGACCTTTGAATTCCTATAATGAATATGACAAGGATTTCAAATCAAGATTCTAAATTAATAGATCTTGACCTTTGAATTCCTATAATGAATATGACAAGGATTTTAGATCAAAGATACTAAATTAATAGATCTTTGCCTCTAAATTCCAATAATGAACTCTGTGTGAGAATTTCAAATCAAGGATACTAAGAATACAGATCCTTGCCTCTGAAATCCTTAAATGAATACGTGTGAGAAATTTAATTCGGTTTCTAAAATTATAGAATTCCGATTCAAATTCCTTGACTCGATGTCTTATCTTAGAAAAATGTCCCTAAGATCTTTCAAGCTTAATGTGGACTTAATGCTCACTTAAGTTACTTAGTTCCTAAGTATCCTCAAGTCTATAGCACTTAGTCCTATTGGGTAGCTTAGGTTATAGTCTAGGTCATTAAACATTGGGTTTTTCCTAGTTCTCTACAACCTTGGGTCTGATACCAACATGTCACAACCCTGCGCCGCGTGCGGAATCCACGGCGCGGTGACGTATGAACAGTTGAATCATGCACAAGTATTGAATAAGAACAACCACAATGGATTACTATGTTTCAAAATATTTAGACAGTTGTTTAGTTGCAGACCATCTATCTACCAAAAGAAAGACGACTACAGACCCAAAATATAGTTACAAAATAAGACTTCAAACAAGACAATTAAAAATTTAGGATTTAGTGTGTTTCTATTCCATCCTAGCATGTTTCTTCATCTTGTTCTATCTTAGAATGGTCTCCTTAGTGGTCTCCTTAGTTGTCTCTGAGAATGTCTTAAACCTGATTACCTGAAACACGTGAAAAGTAACTGTCAACTACAGACGTAGTTGGTGAGAACAATAGGTTTAACATATGAAATCATGAATATGTGATATAAGGCATAGGTGTGTTAAAGTAATAAATGATTCACATGGATGAGTTGCAACCCAAACTAACATCAAGTAAGAAAATGAGTGTAAACAGTCCAATCACTGTTCGCACGAAAGCCAACATATAATATCAAGTCCCAAACCACGTTTGGAGTTAGATAATGTATCAGCAATTTTGAAAACCATAATGACACCAGACCTGCAGTTAGCTTTTAAAACAAATTTAAAAGCTAACTCCATCCTGGATAAGAACCAATGTGTCCGCTTTCCCTTGTTGTGATCACCCAGTACTAACGCTAATGAATGTGATACTTGATGCGTTTACAAGTTTGTTTACAACAATAGACACCATGTTTATGAACCTTACTTTAACCGAACGTGTTAATGCCTTATTTGATAACATGAATTGAAAACCTTGATTTAATCCCATGAATTAAATCCTTTGTTGTGAATACCATGAAATGAATCTCTTGATTTGAATACCATGAAATGAATCTCTTGATTTGAATACCATGAAATGAATCTCTTGATTTGAATACCATGAAATGAATCTCTGGATTTGAATACCATGAAATGAATCTCTGGATTTGAATACCATGAAATAGTGACCTTGTATAATAACAAGGTTTATAACAAAAGAGTTTATAAAAATCCATTATTTAAAAGTGTTTATCATTTATAAAAACATTTCAGTCAAACTGTTATGAAACAGTTCAAAGAACCTTCATAAAACCTTTTTAATAAAAAGAGTTTGATATTTGATAAAAATCCTTTCTAACATTTGATGAATCCCTTGAATTAGTGCAATGAACCTGTAATATTCGTAAAGTAGAGCACATATTGAACCATGAAATACGATTGTAAAGATAGGGTTTGATCACGTGTTCCACCCCAAAACAGTTGTAAAACTGTAAAAGAGGGGCTAAAGTTCTCACCTGTCTGCAGTAGACTCTGAACTAAACAGATAGCAAGTAGCAAACAGGACTTCTAATTGGTTCCTATATCATTGTAATCATACATAAGATATAAGATTTATAGTTATATAGACTTTGATTCATTGATTGACTCGTGTCCTCTTGAAATTGATTAAAACTTGATTACTTGTTCTCATGATTAAGATTGTTGTGGAAACTTGAAAGTTATGATTTGAGTCAGTTGATTGATCATGGGTCCATGAAAAGAATATGTAATGACTTTTTGTGCATAAATCTTATGCATAAAATGATATTTTTTTGTGAACTTGATAGCCATCGATTACCATACATTGCGAATAAATGTTCAATTGTTTAATCCTTGTAATTGTGACTTGATCCCATGATTAGGTTAAGTTGCAACTTAAACCAAACTTGATCAATTCACAATTATCGAATTTATGATCCAACATTGGCCCTTGGCCTATGTAACCATGATGGTCCTTCAACCAAGTCCATGGGCCACTTAAGTTAACGATTGGCCAATTGAGTGTGGTGTTGGGCCAATTAGGATAATAGTGGGCCTAATGGGCTTGGATTAGGTCTAAAGAATTTAATTGGGCCCACTAATGTGTATGTAAGCCACACAAGTTTCCAAGGCAATAATGGGGCAATTTAAAACCATAATGGGCCAATCTAACTCTATTGTGCTTGGTTTAAACCAATGGCCATGTTGTTAATGGAATTGGGCCTTGTAGCGTTGAGTTGGGCCGAATGGGTTCTGGATTGGTCCGAGGAGCTATGGGCTGCCATCTTAGGCAGCGAACCTTGTTCCTCTTCCTCCTAAGGTTCGGCTGAAGTAGTTCAAGGTCCAATGGTTCGTTGCATGGCTAAGGGTTCGCATGATATGGAAGTTGGTTTGTGACTAACAAGGTTCTGCTCCCAATGATAAGACATAGATTCGGCCATAGGTTCGACAACTAGGGTTCGCAAGTCAAGCAAGAGGGTTCGGGAATCAATCATACACATGAGGGTTCGTTGCCAACTGGTTCGTGGATGCTAGGGTTCGTGCATGCAACAATAGGGTTCGTCCATCCCCTAACATGGTTCGTGGACAAGAGGTTCGGACAAGATGCATGAGAAGGGTTCGCCACCCTTAGGCTGAAGGTTCGTGAGGCTGGTCATGGTTCGGCAAGTTGAGCAACGAACCATGTAGGGTTCGTCCGGGTTAGCTATTGCATGAAGGCTCGTCGGTGCGTCATAGTTTCGTGAGATCGTGATTCAGCAAAGGCTCGCCATAGCTCAAAAGGTTCGGCCGTTGCTTCTAGGGTTCGGCCGCGAATACTCCTAGACGAACCTGTTACCTGTATCATCATCATCATCAAAAGCAACTGTTCCAATTTGGTTTACACTTCACAGATTATACAGAACCACAATCGTGTACATGAGGTTCGAAATGGAAAGAAGGAAACCGACTAGTTCTTGGATTTACACACATACACATAGAAAACCCTAATTTCCAGATTTTTCAAGCTCACATACCTCAAGATTCCATGGTTAAAACTCCCGATCCCTTGTACTTCTGTGTAGAGGATGTCAAGAGCTACGCGTGGGCACCGAAAACACCGAAATCCGTTGAGACACGAAGGAGATACGCGCGTTTGAAGTTCGTTTTCTAGAGAGAGAGAGGGTAGACGGAAATTGTAGAGAGAGAAGTGGTTGTTGGTGACATAAATAAGGAAATGGCCTCTTTCAAGGCTTTTATAGCCCGCGCGGTATTCGGGTCCGTTTCGGTCGCTCGGTTCGCGTTTCCGGAACGTAACGCCTATTTTACGCGATTTAAAATAAAAGATTGGTTAACCACAATAAAATGATGAGTTTCAAAATTGTAAAAATATAAATAATAATTTTAACTATTTTTACTCTTCGTGCGTTGTTAGATCTTTAAACATTCACAATTACGTGTATACCCGAAATCGCGTACGTTTTTCGATCGTATTAATTATTTAAAGGCGTTTAATCATAATTATAAGTTCAACATTCGTATCATTATGGATCGTCACCCATAACTATACTCAGTCTCGCTTACGTATTACGATTCTTGTTGAATTAATTAATTGTCATAATATTCGTCTTAACAATACGCACCAACACTATCCTGTTACACCGAACGCAGTATATATAGGGCTCACTCTCGCTGCCCACCACTGTTTCGATATAACACAATACTGTTCTTGCCTAGTGCACTCGACTGTAAATAAATAATACATACTTGTTCCTAAATAAATAAGATCCTGTAACACACAAGCACACATTATGAACATATGAATCACATTGATTAACTGAACATTGACACCCACTGTTCTAACACTGTTTACGACTACCATGACTAACTGTACAAATGTTACATTGAAGTTACAATAAATGGAAAGTTTCTATTTTATCAGGTTTTAATGCGAAAACTCATACCACAACCATTATATCTCATAAACAAGGTACTTTAAATCAATATCATGATAAATCACACTTAATAGCTTCACTTTAAAGAAATCACCAAATTAAAGTTTCTAATAAGACAAAGTTTGATAATAAACTCCTTTTATTAAAATCAATCTATACAAACTTGTTCGTTCGTATGATCATTAACATCACCAAAATAACTTTGACTTAGCTAAAACCAACATGCATGCCTATTTATTGGATAAAAGTTTCCTTTTATTGAAATTTATGAACATATTAATCTATTCTATCAACCTAAGCATCCAATACCTCAAAAATTATAACATTGGTCATGAATCAGCATTTTAAACATATTCATTATGTTCATAACATCATCTAGCATCGATTTGCCATAAAAAAGTTACAACTTATAGCAACTATCTTATATAACCATCATCTAAACAATCTTCTTGTTAACAACATCAATATTAACCCCAAATCATCATTTTAAATCACATGCAAGGTCTTAGCTCGTCATATATCATTGTCTTCTAACATAAAGTTACTATTAATATAAAGATGAACAAATAGTCACCAAGTTGTATCTAAAATTATCATAGATCATACCAAACCATCAATTTAGTAAATCAAATCTCTCATTACTCATCGACAAGTGAAAAATTTCGTGCATGTACCTTGGATGATGTTGCATGTAGCCATAAGTGCTTGCATGTGTGTGTTTTGGTGTTTTTAGTAAAAGTGGTCATGTAAACTACCTCAATAGGATCTTGGATGATGAAATAGAGTTAAGGACAGAGGTTTCGCAGTCTCTGGAGCTACTAGTGATGGTCTTTCAATAGGTACAAAGTGGTGGTGAAGATGATGAGCTCCCCCAAAGTTCACTTCCTTGTTTCTAGTTCCAATGATCTTGAAATTGGCCTTGAGACACCTTTCGGAGCCTTGGATTAGTGTTGACAAGAAGTTTGTAGTCGTGTGTGTGTATTTCAGTCGAGAGAGATAAGGAAAAATGAAGCAGAATGGATAGAGTTGGTTATTATAAAATTTTTGGGTTTTGGGGAGCTTCGAGTACCACCAAGATTAACTTAATCGTGTTCTTTCCCGAAACACGCTGCGTACCGCCGTGGTGGAAAACGATTAATCGTGGCGTATCGCGAATAATTCCAGAAAATTCAAATTCTGCCGCCCACCTTCGCGTATTGCCAAGGCTCTTGCGAGGGCCCTTGGCGTACCGCGAAGTGTCCTAGGCTGACCCAAAATGTCCATTTTTGTTTGTTTTAATCATTTTTTGTTCGTTTTTTGTTATTGCTTATCGTTTCATGAGTTTTGCAAAGATTTTGCTCATTTATTACCCACATATTGCTTAACGATTGTTTCACCAACGTTCATAAATTAAAGATATGTGTGTGCATTTTCCTGTAATTCCTCGAATTAGAGTTCACTTGTTTGTGTTTGGCCTACTGTGCCATGTGTCACACTAAGATAGACCAATTCTTGTGCTAGGTAGCACGTCTAAACATGCTTTATTGTGAAGACTCGGCGATGTCATCTTGGTTTGCGAGGCAAAGCAAGTTTGAGTATCGAAAGAGATGGGTGAACTTCCAGCCTCAACAACCAGAAGGGTATTACCTGCCATAGATTGACGTTCTGTCAAGGAAGTATAAAGTTATCCTGAGGTGGCTACCTCCCAAAGTTATGAAGACTAACCATCTCAGGAGGATGCCTCAAGGCTTTTCAAGAAGCTTCTAATGGTGGTATTTTGACGACAGAACTTCTGAGGCTGTGATATTTCTTTACAAGGAGAGCAAATGGGAGTTGATTAGGGTATTTCACTGCAACATCTGTGCATTTAGTCATATCAGTCATAACAGTGTTAGTACAATGTGTCACACCCCTGCGCCGCGTGCGGAATCCACGGCGCGGTGACGTATGATCAGTTGAATCATGCACAAGTATTGAATAAGAACAACCACAATGGATTACTACATTTCCTAATGTTTAGACAGTTGTTTAGTTACAGACAATCTATCTACCAAAAGGAAGACAACTACAGACCCAAAATATAGTTTACAAAATAAGACCCCAAACAAGACAATTAAACATTTAGGATTTAGTGTGTTTCTAATCCATCCTAGCATGTTTCTTCATCTTGTTCTATCTTAGTATGGTCTCCTTAGTTGTCTCTGAGATTGTCTTAAACCTGATTACCTGAAACACGTGAAAAGTAACTGTCAACTACAGACGTAGTTGGTGAGAACAATAGGTTTAAACATTTGTAAACATGAGTATATGATATAAGACATAGGTAAGTTAAAGCATCATAAGATTCACACGGATGAGTTGTAACCCAAACTAACATCAAGTAAGAAAATGAGTGTAAACAGTCCAATCACTGTTCGCACGACAGCCAATAATATCAAGTCCCAAACCACGTTTGGAGTTAGATAATACGTCAGCAGTTTTGATAACCATATGACACCAGACCTGCAGTTGGCTTTTAAAAGCAAATTTAAAAGCCAACTCCATCCTGGATAAGAAAACAATGACACCAGACCTGCAGTTAGCTTTTAAAACAAATTTAAAAGCGAACTCCATCCTGGATAAGAAACAATGTGTCCGCTTTCCCTTGTTGTGATCACCCAGTACTAACGCTAATGAATATGATACTTGATGGGTTTATAAGTTTGTTTACAACAATGGACACCATGTTTTCTGAATCTTACTTTAACCGGATGTGTTAATGTCTTATTGAAAACCTGGATTTAACTCCACGAGTTGAATCCTTTGTTTATGTAACGTGAAATGAATCTCTTGATTTGAATACCATGATGTGAACAACTTGACTTGAATACCATGTTTTGAACCAATGAATTTGAGTACCATATTGTGAACCACTTGTTTTGAATACCATGATGTGATGACCTTGTATAACAACAAGGTTTATAACCAAAGAAGAGTTTATGAAACCATTCATATAAAAACATTTAACCTTTAAAAGAACATTTGAATGAAACTATTATAAAACATTTCAAAGAAACAATTTATAAATACTTTTTAATAATAAAAGCTTAACAATGAATGATTTCTTTAAAATAGTTGACAATTCCTTAAACAGTTGAAGAATCCCATGGATTCAGAAAATGAACTTGTAAACTTTATGAATACACATAACCTGTGTATGTAACAAGATTGAAATAGTGGTTTTGATCACGTGTTCCACCCCAAAACAGTTATAAAACAGTAAAAGAGGGGCTAATGTTCTCACCTGTCTGCAGTAGACTCTGACTTAAACAGTTAGCAAGTAGCAAACAGGACTTCTAACTTGTTCCTATAACATTGTAATCATACATAAGATATAGGATTTATAATTGTATATCTTGATTCATTGATTGACTTGTGTTCTCATGATTATGATTGTTGTGAAAACTTGAATGTTATAATTTGAATCAATTGAATGATCATGGGTCAATGAAACTTATGAAATGTTCTGTTGTGCACGAATTTGTTTGCACAACATCACATGTTTTTAAGAGTTTGGTAATGCATTGATAAACCATTGAATTAACATGAGTTATGAAAAGATGCTCCAATTGTTTTAAGTCTTGTGATTGTGAATTGATCTTCATGATTATTGTTAAGTTTCTCACTTAACCCATTTATGATCAATTCACAATTGTCATAGTCGAGGGTCTCACATTGGGCCTTAAGCCCATGAAACCATGATGGTCCTTAAACCGAGTCCATGGGCCAATTAGGTTAATGGTGAGCCTAATGGGCTTGGATTAGGCCTAAGAATTTAATTGGGTCCACTAATGTGTATGTAACCCACACAAGTTTCTAAGACAATATCGGGCCAATTAAACCATAATGGGCCAATTTAACCCTATTGTGCTTAGTTGAAACCTATGGGCCAAAGGCTAATGAAATTGGGCCTTGAAGAACCGGATTGGGCCGAATGGGTTTGGGCTGCCACCTTAGGCAGCGAACCCTCCCATTTCCTGCTAAGGTTCGGCTGTGGTAGTCCTATAGTTCGTCTATCATAATCCACGAACCATGCAAAGGTTCGGCTTATGGAACTAGAGAGCCGAGGGTTCGTTGACATCGGAGTTCGTCTAAGGTTTTGGTCCTGATGATGGTTCGTGAAGTATAAAAGGATGAAGGGTTCGTTATCCTCCTAGGGTTCGCAGCAGGTTCGTACAAAGTGCAGGGTTCGTAGGCATGCATGGGTTCGTGAAAGGATTTGCATAGGTTCGCTGCATGAAATACTTCGACTAGGGTTCGTGATGGCTTATGGGAACCTCTAGGGTTCGGCTGATAGATTCCCGAACCATGCAGGGTTCGGCTGTCCCCAATGGTTCGCCATGACCCTAGAAGGCTCGTGATGCTGACTAGGGTTCGTCGTAAGGAATGGTTCGTGAGATAGCTGGTTCGGCAGAGGGCTCGTGAGGACCTCCAGGGTTCGGCCAGGAAACCCTTATGGGTTCGGCTTCATGCTCCCAGCGAACCTGTTCATCCGCAACCTCCCTTCATCGAATTCATCATTTCCAGGCCACGATCTAGACTAACTTATCATCAATCAAGGTTGCTATGGGTGCGAAAATAGGAATGGTGTACTAGAACCGGTTATATATCAAGTTCAAACAACACCCGAACCAAAAACCCTCTTTTTCAGATTCTTCTTTCTAGCATACCTCGTTTTTGGCTGGATGAAACCGCTGTTTTCTTGTACTATCTTGTAGAGAATGTCGAGAGCTTCGCGTGGGTTCGAGAATCACCGAAATCCGTCGAGAAACGAGCGAGATATTCACGTTTGAAGGTCGGTTTTCTAGAGAGAGAGAGGGTGAACGGTTTTGTAGTGAGAGAAAGGGTTGTTGAGGAATTAAATGAGGTTTTAAGCCTTGTTCAAGGCTTTTATAGTCCGGGTAGTATCCGGGTTCGTTTCGGTTGCTCGGTTCGCGTTTCCGGAACGTAACGCGTATTTTACGCGGTTTTAAAGTAAAATAGATATTAAACTCATTAAAATGACGAGTTTCAAAATTGTAAAAATATAAAATAATATTACAATTATTTTTACTCTTCGTGTGTTGACGGATCGTTAAACATTCACAATTACGTGTATACCCGCAATCGCGTACGTTTTTCGATCGTATTAAAAATTTAAAGATGTTTAATCGTAATTATAAGTTCAACATTCGTACTATTATGGATCGTCACCCATAACTATACTCAGTCTCGCTTACAGATTACGATCTTGGTTGAATTTATTAATTGTCATAATATTCGTCTCAACACTACGCACTAACACTAACCTGTTACACCGAACGCAGTATATATATAGGGCTCACTCTCGCTGCCCACCACTGTTTCGATATAACAAGTTACTGTTCTTGCTTAGTGAAATCGACTGTAAATAAATAATACATACTTGTTTTCTGATTACTAAGATCCTGTAACACACAAGCACACATTTTGAACATACGAATCACATTGATGAACTGAACCATGAATAGACACTGTTCTAATACTGTTTACAACTACATGACTATATGCACAAATGTTACAGTCTCCCCTAGTTAAGGGAATTTCGTCCCGAAATTAACTAGCCGAAGATACTGTAAAAAGATGAGGGTACTTAAGCTTCATCTGGTCTTCACGTTCCCAGGTGAACTCAGCACCGCGTTTGCCCTCCCATCGCACTTTCACGATCGGAATACGGCTGCGTTTAAGTTTCTTGACCCCATGATCCATGATCTCAACTGGACGTTCTATGAATTGCATGTTGTTCTGAATCTGAATGTCTTCCAGTGGAATCTGAACATCATGATCCGCTAAGCATTTCTTAAGATTTGATACGTGAAAAGTATCATGAACATTGCTTAGCTCCACTGGAAGTTTGAGCTTGTAGGCTACGGGACCAATCCGTTCCAGGATCTCAAAAGGTCCAACGTACCTTGGTGCAAGTTTCCCTTTCTTCCCGAATCGGACAACGCCTTTCCAGGGAGAAACTTTGAGTAAAACTCGGTCACCCACTTGAAACTCAAGCGGTTTCCGACGTCGATCAGCATAACTCTTCTGCCGATCTCGTGCGGCCTTAAGCCGTGACTGAATGATTGTGATTTTGTCTGATGTTTCCTGAATGAGTTCTGGTCCTACGACCTGTGAGTCACCAATCTCGGTCCAACAGACCGGTGATCGGCACTTTCTACCATATAGAGCTTCGAATGGTGCACATTGAATGCTCGTATGATAGCTATTGTTATATGAAAACTCAATGAGTGGGAGATGAGTGTCCCAACTTCCACCGAAGTCAATGACACAAGAACGGAGCATGTCCTCAAGTGTTTGGATAGTCCTCTCACTTTGGCCGTCGGTTTGGGGATGATACGCCGTGCTAAGATTAACACGCGTTCCCAAAGCCTTTTGCAATGATTGCCAAAAGCGAGAAGTGAAGCGACTATCACGATCAGATATGATTGATGTTGGAGTACCATGACGTGCAATGATTTCGTTGATGTACAATGTGGATAACTTCTCCATCTTGTAATCCTCTCGGATTGGGAGAAAATGAGCAGATTTGGTGAGTCGATCAACGATCACCCAAATCGAATCAAAACCTCTCGGTGTTCTCGGCAACTTTGTTATGAAATCCATGGAAATTTGCTCCCATTTCCATTGAGGAATTTCAGGTTGCTGCAGAAGTCCCGAAGGCTTTTGATGTTCTGCTTTGACCTTTGAACAAGTAAGACATTTTCCCACGTACAGTGCTATGTCTTTCTTCATTCCCGGCCACCAGTAAGATGTCCTCAAGTCCTGATACATCTTGTCGGCTCCAGGATGAACTGAGTATCGCGACTTATGAGCCTCATCACAGATGAGTGTGCGCAATTCTTCAGACTTTGGAATCCAAATGCGGCCGTTGAGATATAACAACCCATCAGCTCGAGGTTCTAGTTTCTTCTCAATACCACAATCCAAGTCTGTCTTGAGTTGATTATCTGTTACTACTTGTTGTTGTGCAATACGAATCAAATCTTTCAAGTTTGGCTGTGTGTTGATCTCCATGGCTCTAACACGAATTGATTTGACTGGTTCCTTGCGACTAAGAGCATCCGCCACCACATTGGCTTTACCCGGATGGTAACGAATCTCACAGTCGTAATCAGTTAGAAGCTCAACCCAACGTCGTTGTCTCATGTTGAGTTCTTTCTGATTGAGGATGTGTTGAAGGCTCTTGTGGTCTGTATAGATGACACATTTAGTACCATAAAGGTAGTGTCTCCAAATCTTCAATGCAAAGACCACAGCCCCTAACTCAAGGTCATGAGTAGTGTAATTCTTCTCGTGAACCTTAAGTTGTCTTGAAGCATAAGCAATGACCTTGTCCCGTTGCATAAGTACACAACCGAGACCAAGGTTTGAAGCATCACAGTAGACAATGAAATCATCACTGCCTTCTGGAAGACTAAGGATAGGGGAATTGCATAACTTCTGTTTACGAAGTTGAAATGCATCTTCTTGTTTCTGTCCCCATATAAAAGCTTGACTTTTCTGAGTCAATGTAGTGAGTGGCAAGGCTATCTTAGAGAAATTTGCAATGAATCTTCTATAATAACCTGCCAGACCCAGAAATGAACGAATCTCTGTTGGAGTAGATGGAGTAGTCCAGTTCTTAATCGCCTCAATCTTCGCCGGATCTACATGTATCCCATCTTTGTTTATGACATGTCCTAAGAAGTGAACCTCCTTTAGCCAAAATTCACACTTTGAGAATTTAGCATAAAGTTGTTCCTCTCTTAGTAGTTCCAAGACTTTCTTCAAATGATCCTCATGTTCTCGTTCTGACTTGGAATAAATCAGTATATCATCAATAAAGACGATAACAAACTGATCCAAGTAAGGCCTACAGACTCGATTCATCAAGTCCATGAACAGTGCGGGTGCATTGGTCAGCCCAAATGGCATAACCACAAACTCATAGTGTCCATATCGAGTCCTAAATGCCGTCTTTGGTATATCCTCATCATTTACTCTTAACTGATGATACCCGGATCGCAGATCAATCTTAGAGAAGCAAGTTGCTCCCTGTAATTGATCAAACAGATCATCGATCCTGGGCAGAGGATATCTATTCTTGATTGTCAATTTGTTCAACTCACGATAGTCGATGCACATACGAAATGAACCGTCTTTCTTTTTGACAAAGAGAACCGGAGCTCCCCATGGAGAGAAACTCGGTCTTATAAAACCTTTGTCTAAAAGTTCTTGAAGCTGACTAGACAGTTCTTGCATCTCAGACGGTGCTAGCCGATACGGTGACTTCGCCACTGGGTTTGCTCCAGGGACGAGATCAATTCTAAACTCCACTTGTCGGACTGCTGGTAGTCCAGGCAAGTCTTCTGGAAATACGTCTGGATAGTCTTTGATAACCGGTACGTCTCCAACTGCTTTCTTGTCAGGTTTCTTTTCCACCACGTGAGCTAAGAATGCATAATATTTCTTCTTCAGATACTTCCTCGCCTTGATGCACGATACAATCTTCAATTCGCGGCAGGGTTTCTCACCGTAGACTATCATCGTTTCACCGGACGGTAGGGGAATTCGAATAAGTTTCTCCGAGCATACGATTTCAGCATTATTCTTAGATAGCCAATCCATTCCTACTACAACTTCGAAGCTTCCGAGAGTCATAGGAATGAGATCGATGGAGAAAAGATGGTCATTTAATCTTAGCTCACAAGCATGAATTATGGAATCTACAACTATGGTCTTACCATTCGCTACTTCTACTGTATAGGGAGCAGTAAGTGTGGATAGTTGCATATTAAGCAAAGAAGCAGTATGTGCAGAGATAAAGCTTTTATCAGCACCAGTATCGAATATGATAGAAACATAGTGATCATTGATAAGAAATGTACCCGTGATGACTGCTGGATCCTCACGTGCTTCAGCAGTTCCAATCACAAAAGCACGAGCAGCAGCAGTATTGTTGTTGAGTTTTGGACACTGGTTTCTGAAGTGCCCCTCTGCCCCACAATTATAACAAGCTCTTCCACCTGTAGCAGCAGAAGTTGTGGCAGCAGTTGTTGCAGCAATAAGATGAGCAGATCGACAAGTCGCTGCAAAGTGTCCCATACGCCCACACTTGTGACACTTCTTGCATGGAGTACTAGGCAGATGATGGTACTGGCATTTGGTGCAGAGTGGAAACGAGCCAGTGTACTGCTTTCTGACATTAGCGGGTTGTGGCATAGCAGTGAGGGGAGTAGCATGAGTAGGTGCAGCCGCAGTCAATGCTGCAAAGTTCTTGATCGTCTTCTGTTTCTTCTTCTTATGATGGTGCTGTTCAGGCTTCTTGCCTTCCTCAATCTGTGCTCTCTTGAATCCCTTTCGGGTGAGCACTCCAGACTTCACATACTCTTCAGTAAGAGTAGCACCAAGTTGAATCGCCGCCTCTAGAGTAGTAGGGTTATTACCCATGACAGTTCCTCTAACAACCAGAGGCAACCCTTCAATGTATTTCTCTATCCTGCGGGATAGAGGAGTAACCAGATGGGGCACCAGAATGCACAACTCATGAAACCGAGTTGTATACTTTGCGTTCTCTCCACTGTCTTGCACCAGATTCCACATCTCTACCTCGAGTTTCTTCAGTTCATGACGTGGACAAAACTTTTCCACAAGTAAGTTCTTGAATCCGTCCCATGGTAAAGCTAATGCAACTTCACGCCCTCTGGTGTTCTTCTCAGAATTCCACCAAGTGAGTGCGCCCTTATGAAAAGCGCTTGAGGCCATCTTGACCTTCAGATTCTCAGGGCATCCAGTGAAGTCGAGAATGTCTTCAATGCTTTCCAGCCATTGCAGTAGGCCGGTAGCTCCTTCAGTACCGGAGTACTTAGGAGGCTTAGCATCGTTGAACTGCTTGAATGTGAAATTAGCAGTTCCAGTAGTTGTAGCATTTGAGTTATGTGCTGAATCACTAGTACTTCCCCGAAGATTCTGGGTAATATCAGTGACCATACCAGGGATTACTTCCCTCATATGAACAGCAATAGCTCGAGCAATCTTGTTGATCTCATCATCATTACCACTTGTCGAGTCCCCAGCATTAGGGTCACGTCGAGGAGGCATTCTACGAATAGAAGCCACAAGTGGGTCAGTAATGAGAATGGATACAATTGAATTTTCATGATAAGGTCAGTAATATATCCATACTACTAGTATTATCATTCAATTGTAATATGATCCAGTACACGTATAAGTTATCAACTTATTTGTATACTTATCATGTGAATATGTACGATGTCTCATGATCTCTCCACCAAACCTACACACTGACACTTTCCCGATATACCGAAAATAGCTTATATATAGGGCTCACTCTCGCTGCCCACCACCGTTTCGGTATACCACGATCATGCCCTTGCTAGCATTTGGCAACACGTTTGTACTGATTTCCAAGTGTGTTCCATTGATTAAGAATCCCATCATCTTTGATCAACTTGAACTATGATTGATTCCATGACTGAACTATGATTATGTTATGTGTGCACCTACTAACAGTTGTTAACATGTAGAACTAAATCATACGTGTGTTCTACACTTTACTGTTAACCTATGTCAGTAAGTACTAATGATGTAATCACTTAAGAATTTCACTTAAGGTTTACATTTATGATATGTTCACAACTTGGTTGATTCACCATAATGTCTGGTTCATCCAAGTTTGAATTTGCACTATGATTTGATTCACCAATGATTGTTTCCCAGATGATTGTATCCCATGTGTTTGACCAATGATCCATGTGTCCAGTTGATCCCGAATCCTCACTCCAAATACAAACGCCGGATTCCCCCTAACATGCTGAAATAAGCTTATATATAGGGTAAGCTCTCACCGACCCACCACTTACCTCAACACGTCAGCGTTAATCCGTCGTCTATATTTGGGGCTAAGATTCCAACTGTTGATTGATTATGATTGTTTCATGATTGCCTCTTGTTCTGTGATTATGATAATGATTATGTAAACCATGGTTCTTAATTTACTCAAAATTAAAACCTTAGGTTTTAGCATGTATGTCCTAGGTTAATTTAACCTAGGTTCTCAATACCTACAGTATCGAGTATAATGATTTCTTGTGAGAACTTCAACTAAAGAATACTGTTACACAGATTCTAAGTTATAAAGTTCCTATGATAATGAACACCTGATAGTGATAACAATGATAACAATGACAAGGATTTCAAATCAAGACTCTAAATTAATAGACCTTGACATTTGAATTCCTATAATGAATATGACAAGGATTTCAAATCAAGAATCTAAGTTAATAGATCTTGACCTTTGAATTCCTATACTGAATGTGACAAGGACTTCAGATCAAAGATAACAATCTTTGCCTCTAAATCCCATAATGAATATGACAAGGATCTTAGATCAAAGATACTAAATTAATAGATCTTTGCCTCTAAATCCCATAATGAATATGACAAGAATTTGATATCAAAGATACTGAAACTACAGATCTTTGCCTCTGAATTTCTATAATGATCTCTGTGTGAGAATTTCAGATCAAGGATACTAAGAATACAGATCCTTGCCTCTGAAATCCTTAAATGCATATGTGTGAGAATTTAATCCGGTTTCTAAAATTATAGAATTCCGGTTCAAATTCCTTGACTCGATGTCTAATCTTAGAAAAATGTCCCTAAGATCTTTCAAGCTTGATGTAGACTTAATGCTCACTTAAGTTACTTAGATCCTAAGTATCCTCAAGTCTATAGCACTTAGTCCTATTGGGTAGCTTAGGTTATAGTCTAGGTCATTAAACATTGGGTTTTTCCTAGTTCTCTACAACCTTGGCTCTGATACCAACCTGTCACACCCCTGCGCCGCGTGCGGAATCCACGGCGCGGTGACGTATGATCAGTTGAATCATGCACAAGTATTGAATAAGAACAACCACAATGGATTACTACATTTCCTAATGTTTAGACAGTTGTTTAGCTACAGACAATCTATCTACCAAAAGGAAGACAACTACAGACCCAAAATATAGTTTACAAAATAAGACCCCAAACAAGACAATTAAACATTTAGGATTTAGTGTGTTTCTAATCCATCCTAGCATGTTTCTTCATCTTGTTCTATCTTAGTATGGTCTCCTTAGTTGTCTCTGAGATTGTCTTAAACCTGATTACCTGAAACACGTGAAAAGTAACTGTCAACTACAGACGTAGTTGGTGAGAACAATAGGTTTAAACATTTGTAAACATGAGTATATGATATAAGACATAGGTAAGTTAAAGCATCATAAGATTCACACGGATGAGTTGTAACCCAAACTAACATCAAGTAAGAAAATGAGTGTAAACAGTCCAATCACTGTTCGCACGACAGCCAATAATATCAAGTCCCAAACCACGTTTGGAGTTAGATAATACGTCAGCAGTTTTGATAACCATATGACACCAGACCTGCAGTTGGCTTTTAAAAGCAAATTTAAAAGCCAACTCCATCCTGGATAAGAAAACAATGACACCAGACCTGCAGTTAGCTTTTAAAACAAATTTAAAAGCGAACTCCATCCTGGATAAGAAACAATGTGTCCGCTTTCCCTTGTTGTGATCACCCAGTACTAACGCTAATGAATATGATACTTGATGGGTTTATAAGTTTGTTTACAACAATGGACACCATGTTTTCTGAATCTTACTTTAACCGGATGTGTTAATGTCTTATTGAAAACCTGGATTTAACTCCACGAGTTGAATCCTTTGTTTATGTAACGTGAAATGAATCTCTTGATTTGAATACCATGATGTGAACAACTTGACTTGAATACCATGTTTTGAACCAATGAATTTGAGTACCATATTGTGAACCACTTGTTTTGAATACCATGATGTGATGACCTTGTATAACAACAAGGTTTATAACCAAAGAAGAGTTTATGAAACCATTCATATAAAAACATTTAACCTTTAAAAGAACATTTGAATGAAACTATTATAAAACATTTCAAAGAAACAATTTATAAATACTTTTTAATAATAAAAGCTTAACAATGAATGATTTCTTTAAAATAGTTGACAATTCCTTAAACAGTTGAAGAATCCCATGGATTCAGAAAATGAACTTGTAAACTTTATGAATACACATAACCTGTGTCTGTAACAAGATTGAAATAGTGGTTTTGATCACGTGTTCCACCCCAAAACAGTTATAAAACAGTAAAAGAGGGGCTAATGTTCTCACCTGTCTGCAGTAGACTCTGACTTAAACAGTTAGCAAGTAGCAAACAGGACTTCTAACTTGTTCCTATAACATTGTAATCATACATAAGATATAGGATTTATAATTGTATATCTTGATTCATTGATTGACTTGTGTTCTCATGATTATGATTGTTGTGAAAACTTGAATGTTATAATTTGAATCAATTGAATGATCATGGGTCAATGAAACTTATGAAATGTTCTTTTGTGCACGAATTTGTTTGCACAACATCACATGTTTTTAAGAGTTTGGTAATGCATTGATAAACCATTGAATTAACATGAGTTATGAAAAGATGCTCCAATTGTTTTAAGTCTTGTGATTGTGAATTGATCTTCATGATTATTGTTAAGTTTCTCACTTAACCCATTTGTGATCAATTCACAATTGTCATAGTCGAGGGTCTCACATTGGGCCTTAAGCCCATGAAACCATGATGGTCCTTAAACCGAGTCCATGGGCCAATTAGGTTAATGGTGAGCCTAATGGGCTTGGATTAGGCCTAAGAATTTAATTGGGTCCACTAATGTGTATGTAACCCACACAAGTTTCTAAGACAATATCGGGCCAATTAAACCATAATGGGCCAATTTAACCCTATTGTGCTTAGTTGAAACCTATGGGCCAAAGGCTAATGAAATTGGGCCTTGAAGAACCGGATTGGGCCGAATGGGTTTGGGCTGCCACCTTAGGCAGCGAACCCTCCCATTTCCTGCTAAGGTTCGGCTGTGGTAGTCCTATAGTTCGTCTATCATAATCCACGAACCATGCAAAGGTTCGGCTTATGGAACTAGAGAGCCGAGGGTTCGTTGACATCGGAGTTCGTCTAAGGTTTTGGTCCTGATGATGGTTCGTGAAGTATAAAAGGATGAAGGGTTCGTTATCCTCCTAGGGTTCGCAGCAGGTTCGTACAAAGTGCAGGGTTCGTAGGCATGCATGGGTTCGTGAAAGGATTTGCATAGGTTCGCTGCATGAAATACTTCGACTAGGGTTCGTGATGGCTTATGGGAACCTCTAGGGTTCGGCTGATAGATTCCCGAACCATGCAGGGTTCGGCTGTCCCCAATGGTTCGCCATGACCCTAGAAGGCTCGTGATGCTGACTAGGGTTCGTCGTAAGGAATGGTTCGTGAGATAGCTGGTTCGGCAGAGGGCTCGTGAGGATCTCCAGGGTTCGGCCAGGAAACCCTTATGGGTTCGGCTTCATGCTCCCAGCGAACCTGTTCATCCGCAACCTCCCTTCATCGAATTCATCATTTCCAGGCCACGATCTAGACTAACTTATCATCAATCAAGGTTGCTATGGGTGCGAAAATAGGAATGGTGTACTAGAACCGGTTATATATCAAGTTCAAACAACACCCGAACCAAAAACCCTCTTTTTCAGATTCTTCTTTCTAGCATACCTCGTTTTTGGCTGGATGAAACCGCTGTTTTCTTGTACTATCTTGTAGAGAATGTCGAGAGCTTCGCGTGGGTTCGAGAATCACCGAAATCCGTCGAGAAACGAGCGAGATATTCACGTTTGAAGGTCGGTTTTCTAGAGAGAGAGAGGGTGAACGGTTTTGTAGTGAGAGAAAGGGTTGTTGAGGAATTAAATGAGGTTTTAAGCCTTGTTCAAGGCTTTTATAGTCCGGGTAGTATCCGGGTTCGTTTCGGTTGCTCGGTTCGCGTTTCCGGAACGTAACGCGTATTTTACGCGGTTTTAAAGTAAAATAGATATTAAACTCATTAAAATGATGAGTTTCAAAATTGTAAAAATATAAAATAATATTACAATTATTTTTACTCTTCGTGTGTTGACGGATCGTTAAACATTCGCAATTACGTGTATACCCGCAATCGCGTACGTTTTTCGATCGTATTAAAAATTTAAAGATGTTTAATCGTAATTATAAGTTCAACATTCGTACTATTATGGATCGTCACCCATAACTATACTCAGTCTCGCTTACAGATTACGATCTTGGTTGAATTTATTAATTGTCATAATATTCGTCTCAACACTACGCACTAACACTAACCTGTTACACCGAACGCAGTATATATATAGGGCTCACTCTCGCTGCCCACCACTGTTTCGATATAACAAGTTACTGTTCTTGCTTAGTGAAATCGACTGTAAATAAATAATACATACTTGTTTTCTGATTACTAAGATCCTGTAACACACAAGCACACATTTTGAACATACGAATCACATTGATGAACTGAACCATGAATAGACACTGTTCTAATACTGTTTACAACTACATGACTATATGCACAAATGTTACACAATGTGTATTTGCTTCAGTACTTTCAATAGGATTCAAGTATTCATGTTTGTGTTTGTGTGTTCTAGGATCTTATTTAATTAGGAACAAGTATGTATTATTTATTTACTGTCGATTACGCTAGGCAAGAACAATATCGTATTATATCGAAACAGTGGTGGACTGGCGTAGATAAGGCAGTTAGCTGGACTCTGGGTATGCCCTATACATATACTGCGTTCGGTGTAATGGGATAGTGTTAGTGCGTAGTGGTCAAACGGATAGTATGACAAACAAATCAATTAAACAAATCGTAAGCGTAAGCGAGACTGAGTGTCATTATGGGTGACGATCCATGAAGATACGAATGTTGAACTTATAATTACGACTAAACGTCAATAAATAAGTAATACGACCGAAAAACGTACGCGATTTCGGGTATACACGTAATTGTAGTCGTTTAACGGTTGGATTTCAAACGAACAAGTAAAAATAAGTAAAATATTTTATTTTACATTTTACAATTTTGAAACTCATCAAAATAATGGGAATTCCAACTCTTTTTATTTTAAAACGCGTAATTCACGCGTTACGTGCCGAAAACACAACGAAACTGCGAACCGATCAACCGAAACGAACCCGAATACCACCCGTAGTATAAAAGCCTTAAAGAAGGCATTTCCTTCATTTTCTTTCACTTCTCTCTCTCTATAAACAAGCTCTCCCGTTTTTCTCTCTCTCTCTAAAAGAAAAACCCATTTCCAAGCTTTAAACTCGCGTAACTTGCTCGTTACTTGACAAAATTGGGTGTTCTTCGTGTCCACGCGAAGCTCTCAACATTCTCTACACGGAAGTACAAAGGATCTGAGGTTTTAGGCGGCCAAAAACGAGGTATGGATCGTGAAAAGTCACGGAATTTAGTGTTTGTGTGATGTTGTTCGAACTTGAGTCCCAATCGCTTCTAGCCCACTTCCACACCCCTTACACACTCGAAACCATCCCCATCTGCAGATGCGCATCGAAATCTAGGGTCAACAGCCTTAAAAAAATTCGTGATGATGATGATGAGTTGCAGGTTCTGGCGAACCTGTGCGAGTCGCGAACCCTACCCATGCTGGCCGAAACCCCTGGACGGCGACGAACCTTCATCAGCACCAGGAGCCGAACCATGCCTGACTTGCGAACCCTAGGTTGCGAACCTCCTGCTCGAGCCAAATCTTCTCACGATCAGCGAATCTCAAGAGCCGCCGAGCCTTTGCATGGTGACGAACCATCCCATGCAAGCGAACCTTCGCGTTGCGCCGAACCATTTTCATTCAGACGAACCTGCATGCTCGTTGATCACCAGCCGAACCCTTAGGGGGTTTCACGAACTTGAACCGAACCTCCCATGCATCAGGCAGTGCCGAACCCTTTGGTGCGAACCAATTGACCGGGACGAACCTTGTGTTGTGAACTCCACCTGAACGAACCTATAGGTTCGTGGGAACCAGACACATGGCCGAACCTCAGCCTCTTAAACCAATAGGTTCGCTGGGGTGTTAGCCGGACCAACCCTTTCTATGTTTTCTCAACCGGGACACCTAGCAGCCCCAAACAATCACAGGTTTCAAGCCATGCTAACCGACCAACTTCTTGACTAAGGCCCATTGTACTGATTCGGCCTAATTGGCTAAGGTCCCTAATTGGCCCACATTCATAACTTTAGGCCCAACCATTCGGCCCGTAGGATTTGGTCTTGGCCCATTCTCAGCCCACGACTATCACATTTTGGCTCAAGGTGAAATCGCGAGACTCACAAGCATGACGTTCGGTCCACATGGTCTTAAATGTTAACTAAATCATGAATTAATGTTTTAAATTATTTGAGTGATAATAAGTCTACTTCAAACGAATTGGACCGAATGATGACTACGACTTATGGGTGATAACCATATTAGGGTTAACACGTACATACACACACTTTTCACAAAGCAAGTTATTCAAAAGATAATCAGAATCATGATAATACAAATCAATCAACCAAAGAGTAAAATATCATAAATGTTATATTCTATGTATGATTACAATGATATAGGAACCGGTTAGAAGTCTTGTTTGCTACTTGCTACTTGTTCTAGTTCAGAGTCTACCGCAGTCAGGTGAGAACATTAGCCCCTCTTTTACTGTTTTACAACCGTTTTGGGGTGGAACACGTGATCAAACACTTTTTATGCAATCATATTTCGTGTACAAGATTCATGCTACTGTTCAATTGTTACAGGTTCACTTTACAAATTCAAGGGATTTCTCAATTATTTTTAAAAAAGGATTTATCAACTGTTTTAGTGGTTTTACCAACTGTTAAACAATTTCTACAAAAAGGTTTTTATAAAAAAGGTCTTTAAACTGTTACACAACTGTTTTACACCAAATGATTTTATAAATGCTAAATAAAATTTAAGAATAAGTTTAATAAACTGTTTTACTATGACCTTGTGTTTTCGATAAAATAATGTTTTATAAACCTTTATATCAGACAAGGACACTATTCTCCGTATTCAATCAGAGGTTTCAAAACAAGGTATTCAATCAATAGTTTCACGATGGTATTCAATCAGAGGATTTCAATTCATGGTATTCAAACAAGGCATTCAACCAAAGGTTTCAAATCAAAGTATTCAAAAACATGGTGTTCATCGTTGTGAACAAACTTATACATACATCAAGACACATATTGGTTACGCCAAAGCTGGAGTTAGTTTTAAATTTGTTTTAAAAGCTAACTGTAGAATCGGTTGCCTTACGTTAATATGAAATTGCTGCTAATTAAGTTTACCAGCATAAGTCATATTGACCGGGTTACATCTACACGGAGTTGTCTTCTGGGTAAACTCGTTAGTACAGCTCGTGTTGATGCGTTTGCTGACTTATTTTTCTGACTCCAAACATAGTTTGGGACTGGATTATATGTTGGCTCTTCTAGTAAACAGTCTTTTGATTGTTTGCACACATTTCTCTAGCTTGATGTTAGTTTGGGTTGCAACCATCCATGTATTTTCATTCATTGCTTTATACATATGCCTTACAACGCAGATTCATATTTACAAATGTTAAACCTATTGTTCTCACCAACTACTTTTGTAGGTGACAGTTACTTTTCACGTGTTTCAGGTAATCAGGTTTAAGACATTTTAAGGATAACTAAGGAGACCATTCTAAGATAGAACAAGATGAAGAAACAAGCTTGGATGGATTTTGAAACACACTTAATCCTGACTGTTTAGTTGTCTTGTTTGAGTCTTATTTTGTAAACAATATTTTTGGGTATGTAGTTGTCATTCTTTTGGTAGATAGATAGAATGTCTGTAACAAAACAATGGTCTAAACTTTATGAAACTTAGTAATGCATTGTGGTTGTTCTTATTCAATACTTGTGCATGATTCAACCATCGATCGTCACCGCGTCGTGGATTCCGCACGCGGCGCAGGGGGTGTGACAGGTTGGTATCAGAGCCAAGGTTGTAGAGAACTAGGAAAAACCCCATAATTTATGACCCAGACTATAACCTAAGCTACCCCATAGGACTAAGTGCTATAAGCTTGAGGATACGTAGGATCTAAGTAACTTAAGTTTAGCATCAAGTCTACAATAAGCTTGAATGATCTTAGGGACTATACTTTTCAGAGTTAGTTAAAGGTCAAGGGATTAAATTTGGAATTCTATAATTTTAGAAACCAAATTAAGTTTCCTAATGCTTAGTCATTAAATGATTTCAGAGGCAAGGATCTGTATTCTTAGTATCCTTGATCTGAAATTCGTAATCAGAGTTCATTCCAGGATTTCAGAGGCAAGGATCTGTATTCTTAGTATCCTTGATCTGAAATTCTTAATCAGAGATCCTTCTAAGATTTCATAGGCAAGGATCTGTATTCTTAGTATCCTTGATCTGGAATTCTCAATCAGAGTTCAGCAAGAATTTCAGAGGCAAAGATCTGTATTCTTAGTATCTTTGATCTGAAATTCTCATCATGTTCTCATTATCATGTAGTCATCATCTTTAGGACTTCATACCTTAGAATCTGTGTAACAGCATTCTTTAGATGAAGTTCACACAAGGAGGTCATTATGCTCAATACTGTAAGTATTGGGAACCCAGGTTAATTAACCTAGGACACATATACAAAAACCTAAGGTCCTGATTTTGAGTAAATCAAGAACCACGATATAGACAATCATAATCATATTCATAGTTCAACAGATAATCATGAATCAATCATAATCAATCAAGAGTTGGGATCCTAGCTTCAAATACAAATGGTGGCCAAGCTCTGGCATACTGAAGTGGTGGTGGGATGTCGGCTGGGTAGACAGTTTGCTTGACCCTGCGTAAGCCCTATATATAAGCTATCTTAAGTATCACAGGGGGATTTCGGCATTCGTATCTGAAGTAAAGATTCGGGAGCAACTGGAATCATTGAACATTAGTCAAACTATTGAGATACAACCATTGTGTTAATCAACCATATGTGAGTCAACCATTGTATGTGAATCAATCTGGTAAACAATCATAGTATGTAGTCTTAAGTGATTACATGCTTTGTACTTACTAACATAGGTTAATGGGACAAATGTAGAGCACACGTATGATTTAGTTCTACATGTTAACAATTGTTAGTAAGTGCACACATAATGCAACCATAATTCAAACATAGATTCAATCATAGTTCAGTGATCAAAGAACATGGAATTCTTAATAAAAGGAACATACATGGAAATCAGTACAACCGTATTGCCAAGTGCTAGCAAGGGCATGATCGTGGTATATCGAAGCGGTGGTAGGCTGGCGACTGGGCTGGCAGGTTGCTTGACCCTTTCGTATGCCCTATACATAAACTATCTTCGGTATACTGGGAAAGTGTCAGTGTGTAGGTTTGGTGGAGTGAAATCAGAAGACATCTTACATATTTACATGAGAAGTATGTTAATAATTTAATTGCTTATACGTGTATTTGCTCATATTACAATTGAATGATAATATTAGTAGTATGGACATATTACTAACTTTATCGTGAAAATTCAATTGTATCTTTTCTCAATACTGACCCACCTGTGGCTTCTATTCGTAGAATGCCTCCTCGACGTGACCCCAACGGAGGGGGTTCAACAAGTGGCAATGATGATGAGATCAACAAAATTGACCGGGTTATCTCATTACATATGAGGGATGTCATTCCGGGTATGGTCACTGATATCACCCAGAACCTTCGGGGAAGTACCAGTGATTCAGCACACAACTCAAATGCCAACAACGCCGGAACTGCTACCTTCACCTATAAGCAGTTCAATGATGCTAAGCCTCCTAAGTACGCTGGTACTGAGGGAGCTACAAGTCTACTGCAATGGCTGGAAAGCATTTAGGACATCCTAGACTTCACCGGATGTCCAGAAAACCTAAAGGTCAAGATGGCTTCAAGCGCTATTCACAAGGGCGCACTCACCTGGTGGAATTCGGAGAAGAACACCGGAGGACGGGAAGTTGCTTTGGCCTTACCGTGGGAAGATTTCAAGAAGGTACTTGTGGAACAGTTTTGTCCACGCCATGAACTGAAGAAACTTGAAATTGAAATGTGTAACTTAGTCCAAGATAATGGCGAAAGTGCCAAATATACAACTCGTTTCCATGAGTTGTGTATTCTGGTGCCACATCTAGTTACTCCTCTATCCCGCAGAATAGAGAAGTACATTGAAGGATTGCCCTTAGTCATCAGGGGAACCGTTATGGGGAGTAACCCTACTACTCTGGAGGCGGCAATTCACCTTGGCGCTACCCTTACTGAGGAATATGTCAAGGCTGGTGTACTCACTCGAAAAGGGTACAAGAGAGCACAAACGGATGAAGGCAAGAAGCTTGAACAGAATCAATCTAAAAAGAAGAAACAGAAACAAAAGACGATCAAGAACTATGCAACTTTGACGGCAGCTACACCTGCGCAAGCCACTCCTGTTCCTGCTATGCCACAACCTGCTACAGCCAGAAAGCCTTATACTGGTCCGTTCCCGCTTTGCACCAAATGCCAATACCATCAGCTACCCACTATTCCATCCAGAAAATGTCTCAAGTGTGGGCGGTTCAGAAACTTGGCAACTACGTGCCGAGTTGCTCATCTTGCTGCTGCTACAACTACCACCACTATTCTTGTTACTACTGGTGGAAGGGCCTGTTACAACTGTGGAGCAGAAGGACACTATTCTCAGTGTTCAATTAGAGGTTTCAAAACAAGGTATTCAATCAATAGTTTCACGATGGTATTCAATCAGAGGATTTCAATTCATGGTATTCAAACAAGGCATTCAACCGAAGGTTTCAAATTAAAGTATTCGAAAACATGGTGTTCATCGTTGTGAACAAACTTATAAATACATCAAGACACATATTTGTTACGCCAAAGCTGGAGTTAGCTTTTAAATTTGTTTTAAAAGCTAACTGCAGAATTGGGTGAATTACGGTAATATGAAATTGCTGCTAATTAAGTTTACCAGCATAAGTCATATTGACCGGGGTTACGTCAACACGGACTTGTCTTCTGAGTAAACACGTTAGTACAGCTCGTGTTGATGCGTTTGCTGACTTATTTTTCTGACTCCAAACATAGTTTGGGACTGGATTATATGTTGGCTCTTCTAGTAAACAGTCTTTTGATTGTTTGCACACATTTCTCTTACTTGATGTTAGTTTGGGTTGCAACCATCCATGTATTTTCACTCATTGTCTTATACATATGCCTTACAATGCAGATTCATATTTACAAATGTTAAACCTATTGTTCTCACCAACTACTTTTGTAGTTGACAGTTACTTTTCACGTGTTTCAGGTAATCAGGTTTAAGACATTTTAAGGACAACTAAGGAGACCATTCTAAGATAGAACAAGATGAAGAGCAAGCTAGGATGGATTTAGAAACACACTTAATCCTGACTGTTTAGTTGTCTTGTTTGAGTCTTATTTTGTAAACAATATTTTTGGGTATGTAGTTGTCATTCTTTTGGTAGATAGATAGAATGTCTGTAACTAAACAATGGTCTAAACTTTATGAAACTTAGTAATGCATTGTGGTTGTTCTTATTCAATACTTGTGCATGATTCAATCATCGATCGTCACCGCGCCGTGGATTCCGCACGCGGCGCAGGGGGTGTGACAGTGCTTCGGAAGTTTCGATAACAAAGGCACGAGCAGTAGCAGTTGTTGCGGCTGTGTTGAGCTTCAGACACTGGTTTCTGAAGTGAGATTCGTTACCACCCGGGTAAAGCCAATGTGGTGGTGGATGCTCTTAGTCGTAAGGAACCATTCAAGCCAATTCTGGTAAGAGCCATGGTGATCAACACACAACCAAACTTGAAAGATCTGATTCGTATTGCACAACAACAAGTAGTCACCGACAACCAACTAAAGGCAGACTTAGACTGCGGAGTTGGGGGTAAACTAGAACCTCGAGCTGATGGGGTTTTATACTTCAATGGTTGCATGTGGATTCCAAAGTCAGAAGAATTGCGCACACTCATCTGTGATGAGGCTCATAAGCCGCGATACTGAGTTCATCCAGGAGCCGATAGGATGTACCAAGACTTG
The DNA here is from genome assembly GCA_009363875.1 of Mikania micrantha. Classification (NCBI taxonomy): domain Eukaryota; kingdom Viridiplantae; phylum Streptophyta; class Magnoliopsida; order Asterales; family Asteraceae; genus Mikania; species Mikania micrantha. Next base: position 85,075,485 of record CM018693.1, read on the forward strand.
AAACATCTTACTGGTGGCCCGGAATGAAGAAAGACATAACATTGTACGTGGGTAAATGTCTAACATGTTCCAAAGTCAAGGCAGAACATCAGAAACCTTCGGGACTTCTGTAGGAACCTGAAATTCCTCAATGGAAATGGGAACAGATTTCCATGGATTTCATAACCAAGTTGCCGAGAACTCCAGGGAAAAACTTTGAGTAAGACTCGGTCAACATCTTGAAACTCAAGCGGTTTCCGACGTCTATCGGCATAACTCTTTTGTCGATCTCTTGCGGACTTAAGCCTTGATTGAATGCTTTTGATCTTGTCTATTGTTTCTTGATTGAGTTCAGGTCCTACGACCTGTGAGTCACCAATCTCGGTCCAACAGACCGGTGATCCGCACTTAAGTTTTCCAGCATAAGTCATATTGACTGTGTTACGTCAGCACAGAGTTGTCTTCTGAGTAAACTCGTTAGTACAACTCGTGTTGATGCGTTTGCTGACTTATTTTTCTGACTCCAAACATAGTTTGGGACTGGATTATATGTTGGCTCTTCTAGTAAACAGTCTTTTGATTGTTTGCACACATTTCTCTTACTTGATGTTAGTTTGGGTTGCAACCATCCATGTATTTTCATTCATTGCTTTATACATATGCCTTACAATGCAGATTCATATTTACAAATGTTAAACGTATTGTTCTCACCAACTACTTTTGTAGTTGACAGTGCTTCGGAAGTTTCGATAACAAAGGCACGAGCAGTAGCAGTTGTTGCGGCTGTGTTGAGTTTCGGGCACTAGTTTCTGAAGTGAGATTCGTTACCACCCGGGTAAAGCCAATGTGGTGGCGGATGCTCCTAGTCGTAAGGAACCAGTCAAGCCAATTCGGGTAAGAGGCATGGAGATCAACACACAACCAATCTTGAAAGATTTGATTCGTATTGCACAACAACAAGTAGTCACCGACAACCCACTAAAGGCAGACTTAGACTGCGGAGTTGGGGGTAAACTAGAACATCGAGCTGATGGGGTTTTATACTTCAATGGTCGCATGTGGATTCCAAAGTCAGAAGAATTGCGCACACTCATCTGTGATGAGGCTCTTAAGTCGCGATACTCAGTTCATCCAGGAGCCGATAAGATGTACCAAGACTTGAAACATCTTACTGGTGGCCCGGAATGAAGAAAGACATAGCATTGTACGTGGGAAAATGTCTAACATGTTCCACAGTCAAGGCAGAACATCAGAAACCTTCGGGACTTCTGCAGCAACCTGGAATTCCTCAATGAAAATGGTAACAGATTTCCATGGATTTCATAACCAAGTTGCCGAGAACTCCGCGAGGTTACGATTCGATTTGGGTGATCGTCGATCGACTCTCCAAATCTGCTCATTTTCTTCCAATCCGAAAGGATTACAAAATGGAGAAGTTAGCTACCTTATACATCAATGAAATCATCGCTCGTCATGGTACTCCAACATCAATCATTTCTGATCGTGATAGTCGTTTCACTTCTCGCTTTTGGCAAACATTGCAGAAGGCTTTGGGAACCCGTGTTAATCTTAGCACGTCATATCATCCCCAAACCGACGGTCAAAGCGAAAGGACTATCCAAACACTCGAGGACATGCTTCGTTCTTGTGTGATTGACTTCTGTGGGAGTTGGGATACTCATCTTCCACTCATTGAGTTTTCGTAGAACAACAGCTACCATACAAGCATTCAATGTGCACCATTCGAAGATTTATATGGTAGGAAGTGCGAATCACCGGTCTGTTGGACCGAGATTGGTGACTCACAGGTCGTAGGACCTGAACTCATTCAAGAAACAACAGACAAGATCAAAATCATTCAATCAAGGCTTAAGGCCGAAAGAGATCGAAAAAAGAGTTATGCCGATCGACATCGGAAACCGCTTGAGTTTCAAGATGGTGACAGAGTCTTACTCAAAGTTTCTCCCTGGAAAGGCGTTGTCCGATTTGGGAAGAAAGGGAAACTTGCACCAAGGTATGTTGGACCATTTGAGATCCAGGAAAGGATTGGTCCCGTAGCCTACAAACTCAAAATTCCGGTGGAGCTAAGCAATGTTCACGATACGTTTCATGTATCGAATCTTAAGAAATGCTTGGCAGATCTTGATGTTCAGATTCCACTAGAAGACATTCAGGTTCAAAACAACATGCAATTCATAGAACGTCCGGTCGAAATCATGGATCATGGAGTCAAGAAACTCAAAAGTAGCCGTATCCCAATCGTAAAGGTACGATGGGAGGGCAAACGTGGTGCTGAGTTCACCTGGGAACGTGAAGACCAGATGAAGCTTAAGTACCCTCATCTTTTTACAGTACCTTCGGCTAGTTAATTTCGGGACGAAATTCTCTTAACTAGGGGAGACTGTAACATCTGTACATTAAGTCATATCAGTCATAAACAGTGTTAGTACAATGTGTATTTGATTCAATACTTTCAATGGGATTCAAGTATTCATGTTTGTGTTTGTGTGTTCTAGGATCTTATTTAATTAGGAACAAGTATGTATTATTTATTTACTGTCGATTACACTAGGCAAGAACAGTATCGTATTATATCGAAACAGTTGTGGGCTGGCGTAGATAAGGCAGTTAGCTGGACTCTGGGTATGCCCTATACATATACTGCGTTCGGTGTAATGGGATAGTGTTAGTGCGTAGTGTTCAGACGGATAGTATGACAAACAAATCAATTAAACAAATCCTAAGCGTAAGCGAGACTGAGTGTCATTATGGGTGAAGATCCATGAAGATACGAATTTTGAACTTATAATTTCGACTAAACTTCAATAAATAAATAATACGACCGAAAAACATACGCGATTTCGGGTATACACGTAATTGTAGTCGTTTAACGGTTGGATTTCGAACGAACAAGTAAAAAAAAGTAAAATATTTTATTTTACATTTTACAATTTTGAAACTCCTCAAAATAATGGGAATACCAACTCTTCTTATTTTAAAACGCGTAATTCAAGCGTTACGTGCCGGAAACACAACGAAACCGCGAATCGATCAACCGAAACGAACCCGAATACCACCTATAATATAAAAGCCTTAAAGAAGGCATTTCCTTCATTTTCTTTCACTTCTCTCTCTCTATAAACAAGATCTCCCGTTTTTCTCTCTCTCTCTCTAAAAGAAAAACCCATTTTCAAGCTTCAAACTCGCGTAACTTGCTCGTTACTTGACGGAATTGGGTGTTCTTGGTGTCACGCGAAGCTCTCAACGTTCTCTACACGGAAGTACAAAGGATCTGAGGTTTTAGCCGGCCAAAAACGAGGTATGGATTGTGAAAAGTCACAGAATTTAGGGTTTGTGTGATGTTGTTCGAACTAGAGTCCCAATCGGTTCTAGCCCACTTCCGCACCCCTTACACACTCGAAACCATCCCATCTGCAGACGTGCATCGAAATCTAGGGTCAACAGCCTTAAAAAAATTGATGATGATGATGATGAGTTGCAGGTTCGGGCGAACCGGTGCGGGTCGCGAACCCTACCCATGCTGGCCGAAACCGCTGGACGGCGACGAACCTTCATCAGCACCATCAGCCAAACCATGCTTGACTTGCGAACCCTAGGTTGTGAACCTCCTGCTCGAGCCGTATCTTCTCACGATCAGCGAACCTCAAGAGCCGCCGAGCCATTGCATGGTGACGAACCATCCCATGCAAGCGAACCTTCGCGTTGCAGCCGAACCATTTTCATTCAGACGAACCTGCATGCTCCTTGATCACCAGCCGAACCCTTAGGGGTTTCACAAACCTGAACCGAACCTCCCATGCATCAGGCAGTGCCGAACCCTTTGATGCGAACCAATTGACCGGGACGAACCTTGTGTTGTGAACCCCACCTGAACGAACCTATAGGTTCGTGGGAACCAGACACATGGCCGAACCTCAGCCTCTTAAACCAATAGGTTCGCTGGGGTGTTAGTCGGATCAACCCTTTCTATGTTTTCTCAACCGGGACACCTAGCAGCCCCATACAATCACAGGTTTCAAGCCATGCTAACCGGCCCACTTCTTGACTAAGGCCCATTGTAGTGATTCGGCCCAATTGGCTAAGGTCCCTAATTGGCCCACATTCATAACTTTAAGCCCAACCATTCGGCCCATAGGATTTGGTCTTGGCCCAATCTCGGCCCACGACTATCACATTTTGGCTCAAGGTGAAATCGCGAGACTCACAAGTATGACGTTCGGTCCACATGGTTTTAAATGTTAAATAAATCATGAATTAATGTTTTAAATTGTTCGAGTGATAATAAGTCTACTTCAAACGAATTGGAACGAATGATGACTATGACTTATGGGTGATAACCAAATTAGGGTTAACACCTACATACACACACTTTTCACAAAGCAAGTTATTCAAAAGATAATCAGAATCATGATAACACAAATCAATCAATCAAAGAGTAAAATATCATAAATCTTATATTCTATGTATGATTACAATGATATAGGAACCGGTTAGAAGTCTTGTTTGCTACTTGCTACTTGTTCTAGTTCAGAGTCTACTGCAGTCAGGTGAGAACATTAGCCCCTCTTTTACTGTTTTACAACCGTTTTGGGGTGGAACAGGTGATCAAACACTTTTTATGCAATCATATTTCGTTTACAAGATTCATGCTACTGTTCAATTGTTACAGGTTCACTTTACAAATTCAAGGGATTTCTCAATTATTTTTAAAAAGGATTTATCAACTGTTGTAATGGTTTTACCAACTGTTAAACACTTTCTACAAAAAGGTTTTTATAAAAAGGTCTTTAAACTGTTTCACAAGTATTTTACACCAAATGATTTTATAAATGCTAAATACAATTAAAGAATAAGTTTAATAAATTCTTTTACTATAACCTTGTGTTTTCGATAAAATAATATTTCATAAACCTTGTTATCAGACAAGGGCACTATTCTCAGTATTCGATCAGAGGTTTCAAAACAAGGTATTCAATCAATAGTTTCACGATGGTATTCAATCAGAGGATTTCAATTCATGGTATTCAAACAAGGCATTCAACTAAAGGTTTCAAATCAAAGTATTCAAAAACATGGTGTTCATCGTTGTGAACAAACTTATACATACATCAAGACACATATTGGTTATGCCAAAGCTGGAGTTAGCTTTTAAATTTGTTTTAACAGCAAACTGCAGAATTGGTTGCATTACGGTAATATGAAATTGCTGCTAATTAAGTTTACCAGCATAAGTCATATTGACCGGGTTACGTCAACACGGAGTTGTCTTCTGAGTAAACTCGTTAGTACAGCCTGTGTTGATGCGTTTGCTGACTTATTTTTCTGACTCCAAACATAGTTTGGGACTTGATTATATGTTGGCTCTTCTAGTAAACAGTCTTTTGATTGTTTGCACACATTTCTCTTACTTGATGTTAGTTTGGGTTGCAACCATCTATGTATTTTCATTCATTGCTTTATACATATGCCTTACAATGCAGATTCATATTTACAATTGTTAAACCTATTGTTCTCACCAACTACTTTTGTAGTTGACAGTTACTTTTCACGTGTTTCAGGTAATCAGGTTTAAGACATTTAAGGACAACTAAGGAGACCATTCTAAGATAGAACAAGATGAAGAAACAAGCTAGGATGGATTTAGAAACACACTTAATCCTGATTGTTTAGTTGTCTTGTTTGAGTCTTATTTTGTAAACAATATTTTTGGGTTTGTAGTTGTCATTCTTTTGGTAGATAGATAGAATGTCTGTAACTAAACAATGGTCTAAACTTTATGAAACTTAGTAATGCATTGTGGTTGTTCTTATTCAGTACTTGTGCATGATTCAACCATCGATCGTCACCGCGCCGTGGATTCCGCACGCGGCGCACGGGGTGTGACATTCACCCTATGTGGCTGACCAACTTGACAGAGGAAGATGTCAAGGTCCTTTACATGTGTCAGATTTTCTTTGATGTATCAGATATGGAGCAAGCACTTCAGCATATGAGGGTCATCAGACTCAGCTTCGCTTTTGATATTTATGCTGGCGCTGACTGGAAGGCTCATTCAGAAAAATTTTTGAAGAAGGATGTTGATCAAGTAAAGAACTAGGTCCAAAGGGGAGTATGTTGATGTATATAGTGTCCCTAGTTTAATGTTATAGTCTATTTTAGTTGTATAAAGTTGATATTATTAATGAAATCAAGTATTTCCTATTGTTTGGCTGTGTTTGTATATGTTTATCAGATTTGACTTTGACTTTTAATATCAAACAGGATCATTCGTACAAATGAACCTAAAACTAAGTTCATTCGTACGAATGAACATCTAGCAAATGTCTAGCCAAACGAATGAATCAAGAATCTGATTCATTCGTGTGGACTGCTCATTCATGGATCGTCATTCATGAGAATGAGTCATGAGCATGACTCATTCGCCTGACATGCTGATGCCTATAAATACCTGAAAAACAGAATGTTTTACATCCTCTACCCATTCCCTGTCACATCCATAGGTTTCTTAGCACCCCCTTGCAATCCAACTTCGATTCAAGACTCGTGGTGTTCGATTTTGATCAAAACGTTGATTCTCAACCATCGAATTACCACGTGGTGCATAGATTTCGATTGGAAAACCGCCGAATAGGATTTAAAACTATTCGAGGTCCTGCAGAGCATAATCCGCAAGGAACTTAGGTGTTTCCGAGGTCCTACAAAGTCGTATCAAAGATTTGGCTCTTGATTCTTCTTGATTTCAATCAAATCTATTGATTTTCAGATTGTTTAGCTGATTTTTCGCAAAAACCATGTTTTCTCATTTTAAAAAGTTCACTTTTCTATGGTGTAACTTCTGTTTTTGGGTTTCTTTTGTTGATTCGTTGATTCACTAACCTTAGGAAAATTGTCCTTCCGGTGTGTACCAATTTTGGTTGTGAAATTCGGCCTAAACATCAGGTTTGAAGGATTTTCGTGTGGCTGAAAACCCAGATCACACGAATAGGGTTTTTAGGCGAATAGATATTCACACTAATGAGCATCCTCGGTGAATAGCAATTCTTTCGTTCAACATTAACACGAATATATACTCATTATCAAGTCTTTTGCATGAATGGCTCTCTCATTCGTCTGATAGATACTCATTCATTTATCATATCTCTCATTGGCATTCACTCTTCATTCGTCTCAAAATTACACTAGTATGTTAACTCATTTGTCTGACCACTCCATTCGTCCATTCATTCGTATAATTTCTATTGATATGGAAGAGCTTGCATTAGTGGCAAACCAGAACCACAGGATTCAGAACCTTTTACTTACCGAGACGAAGATGAGAAACTCCAACAAAGCTCCAAAGTTTCTTTCATTGGATGATTATCCACACTGGAAGTATAGGTTTGAGATCCACATCAATGGGGTGGACACCAATATGTGGATGATGATTGAAGGAGGGTATGTTAGGCCTCTCAATGAAGATGGAACTCCTATGCTTCTCACCTGGATGACTGAACCTCAACGAAAGTCATATGATTTTGAAAAGAAAGCTTATGCTATACTGTCTCAGTCTTCAGCCATTGATATATTTCATCAGTTCAGACAGTTTACTTCGTCCAAATTGTTATGGGATGCATTACAAGAGGGATAAGAGGGAAATGATGCACTAAAGAACATCATGTCTAAAGCTTTGAGGAAAGATTCAACAGCTTTATGTATGTGGCAAACGAGTCCCTGGATGAACCGATTGCTTGATTTTATCATCTTCTCAGTGAGCTCTTCAATCATCAAGTCAAGACAATAACTCAGGAGAAGATTCAATGTTTTGCTGATGCATTACCTCACGTGGGAATCTTTTCTTATGGTGCTGAAGCAGAGTAAGATGCTTGCCACCATGGATATAAATGATTTTATTCAAAAGCTGAAGGAACAAGAGATAGAAAACAAGTGGAAAGCAAAGAGAGTAGCTCAAGTTCAAGATCCTTCCATTTACTACTCTACTCCCACTGTGGACAGAACTTCTTCACATGCTCCTTTGAAGACTTCCTTTGTATCTCATACCAAAGAGGCTCCAAATTCAAATCATGCTCATTTTAGTCAGTCTGCTGCCACTTCCACATCCTACTCAGAGGATAACCATTATGTCATCAACTTGAAGATAGATAATTTTGACAAAGTGACAATGGAGATATCTAAAGAGCACATGGGTCTCTTATCAACTCTTGCGAGTTCATATGACGGATTGCTGGCTATACAAATTGGAAATCCACACTTGACAAATGAAGATTACCCACAGATTGATCCAGATGACATGGAAAGAATTGATATTATGTGGGTTTTGGCAAGTGCAGTCAGAAGGGCAAAGGATTTTGTCAGAAGAACAAGGAAGGACATTACCCTAAACAAGTATTCAAAATTTTGATTTGACATGTCCTTAGTTACCTGCTACAATTGTGGCGACAAAGGACACTTTGCTAAACAATGCAACAAGCCAAAGAAGATGGGAAACAAGAATCCATTCCGGAATCAAAGATCATCTTCTGCAAATCCTGAGAGACGTTTTGTACCAATTGATACTCCTTCTCAAGCTAGTTCTTCAAATGCCAACAAGGCCCTGATGGTTCAAAATGATAAAGGGGAAAACTGGGGGTTCAGATTTAATTCTTATAAAGGAGCAGAAGAGAAAGCTTGTATTGCTGAGATCTAGGAGGAAGCTGAAGCTGAAACTGGTGCAGATAGTGATTCAGAAGAAAAGAACTCAGGATTGGATGAGTCATTAGGGTCAGAGGATTGAAGCACTTCAGACTCAGAGACTAACGGAGGATCTGATGTTGATTCTAAAGATCAACATCTCACACAATTTCCTTTGATGGTTAACACTGCTTCATTATCTCAGAATGGTCAGGTATATGATGACTATCAATCACTTAACTCCAGATGTTTCCATTGTGTTGACCTTGAGAGTAAGGTCTTGTCATATCATGAGCACAACGCTACTCTTATTAGTGATCTCAATCAATGCATTGAAGCAAATCGGATTTTAAAATCAAATGAAAATGATTTAAAAAAAATGAATCTTTGAACAAATAGATGCATGAGATTAAGATCACTGTGCTTAACAAGCAAGATGCCAATTCTTATATCTATACCATCAATGAGATTAAGAAGAAATTACCATCAGTGATCAGACTGATCTTAGAGGGAAGGGTAAAGAAGCAAAATACAACCATTGTCCTCCACCAATCCTAAATTGTTTCGTCAACTCACCTAATGACAAAGAAATCAAATATTTTCAAGTTAAAACTCCCTTGGTAATTGATCATATTGGAGTTATGTTAAATGAGGATTCTTCATCTTCTAAAGAATCATTTGCGAAGGGAGTGGTTGAGGATTGGGTCTTTGATTCTGTGGATGATTTGTCTTCATCATCCCATGCTACTACTTTTAAGAAACAGACATCTTGCGTCTAAAAGGTTGACCCAATCCTAGGTAAGACAAATTTATCTCCATTGATTTCAAAATTTTCAAAATCGATAGGCTTTGTGAAGGCTTCACAAAAGTGTGAGGCAATTGGGTCCAACAAGACTGACAATCTTGTTTTCAATGGGACAAAGGGTTTGGGATTCAAAACTAACAAAACAAAATTAACTAATTTGCATACAAAAAATGTTTCTAAATTTCAAAACAAACAATTTCAATGCAAAGCCAAACAATTTTCATCAAAGGATAAAAGAGTTTGTTTTGAATGCGGTGCACTGGGGATTTTGCTAGATCTTTCCCTCATTTGATTAGACCACATTTTGCACCACATAGAAAAACAAATAAGTCTTTTGTTAATGAGGTAAAATAAGTTCATCACTTACCTCAAGTCAAACCCAAACACCCACTTCCCATAAAGTCTCAAGATAAGGGTAAAAGGGTAATTTTCGATCAGGATTTACCCAAGATTGTTCCTTTTAAACAGTCCAAACCATCCTCTGTCTATTTGAAAAATTCTTTCAGCAAAAATACTATTTGGAAGGCAATGTCTTCTGAGACTTCAGTTTCAAACAATGAAAAATCTTCACCTCTTTCAGATAAAATGACTCAGGATGGACAATGGATTGAGATGAAAATCCTAGACTCATTGGGTCAGCCCAAGACAATGAAGGCTTGGGTTCCCAATTTCAACTAATGATTTATGAATGTGCACGTTGCCCTAAATGCTGCTCTTAACAGCACTTGGATCGTTGATAGCGGGGCATCAAGGCACATGACAGAAGACATATCCCTTCTTACCAATGTGAATCCAATTAGAGGAGGATATGTGGAATTTGCAGGAAACAAAGGAGGTTTCATTACTGGAGAATGAATTCTTTCTAATGGTTAAGTTTCCTTTAACAAAGTGAAGTATGTGAAGCAGCTAGAAAATAAACTTCTCTCAGTGTCACAAATCTGTGACAAGAAATACGGAGTTCTTTTTGATGATTGAAGCTGCTACATTATCAAGCAAGGCATCACAATTCCTGAATACTAGATTTTAATGTCAGCTCCACGAAAGCAGGATCTGTATGTTCTCAATATGGCCATAGCTTCAACTACATCTTCTACTGCTTCACCTTTTATGTCTAAGGCTACAGAAAAAGATTCTATCCTTTGGCACAAGAAGACGGGTCATTAGAGTCTACGCAAAATGAATCATTTGGTTCACAAAAATCTGGTTGACGGAGTGAGTTTAAAGAATTTCAAATTGTCTGATGTCTGTGTCTCCTGCAATAAGGGAAATCAGACCATTTAGTCTCATAAACTAAAGAAGTTTCATTCAATTATTGTTCCACTTGAGCTTCTACACATGGATCTTTTTGGTCCTGTCAACCGCAAGAGCATTGCTTGAGATCAATATTGGTTAGTCATTACTGATGAGTTCTCTAGATATTCTTGGGTGTTTTTCATGAAGGAGAAATCTGAAACGTTTGAATGTATTAAGGTTTAAGTGATAAAACTTGAATCACTTTATAAACTCAAGGTTTATGGAATTTTCCAACAGTTTAAACTGGGTCTTAAATTTAAATGAACGTGGAATTTTCCAACAATTTAGTGCTCCATATGTCCCACAAATGAATGGTGTTGCTGAGTGAAAGAACAGAACATTAATTGAGGCTGCTAGGACTATGCTTGCTGACTCCTCCCTACCGGTTCAATTCTGGAATGAAGCAGTTGCTAATACTTGTTATACTCTGAACCGGGTGTTAATTGTAGAGAGACATGGGAAGGCTTGCTTTGAATTACTCCATAACAGAAAAACAAATTTTAACTATCTTGAACTGTTTGGTGCTCCATGCACAATGCCTAAGAAACATGAGCATGGCAAGTTCAATAAGAAGGTGGAAGAAGGCTATTTTCTTGGGTACGGAACTCCTAATAAAACAGTATACAAAAGATCAACTCACAATGTGGAGGAGTGGTACGTGAATGTTCAGAGATATACTATGCCACCACCTGGAAAGGGTCCAGACTAGATGTTCAACTATTCTGATCTCTTTGACTCTTTCCATGCCTCCCGTGTACTTTGATGAAGATGTTGTTGTTCAAATGATGTATGACGCACAATCTGCACCTGATGAACCAGTGCAAACTTCATATATTCTAGATCCTATGCAGACAAATGATGGTAGTTCAGACTCAGATGATCATCACTCGCAGACAGATGATGCAGAACCATATGTTGAAAATATAGCACTTGTTCTTGAGGATCTCAATCATAACAATCTTGATCCACAAGTTGTTGTTCCTGCTCATCTGATGGGTAGAAAAAACAAAATGCATCCTCAGATGAACATCATTTGAGATTTTAATGGTGAAGTGAAGACTAGAAATCAGTTATCTCCAGGTGGCCTTGCTAACATACTTGACTTTGGAGATGTAAACTGTTGTGCCCATTCATGTTTTATCTCCCATGTTGAACCCAGAACCATTAAGAAAGCATTGGAAGAAGAATCATGGGTAGACGCGATGCAAGAAGAATTGTTGTAATTTAAGAAACTTGGTGTTTGGCAGCTTGTTCATATACCCAGGAGTGCTAAAGTGATTGGCACTAGATGGGTTCTTCGCTGCAAGCTCGATGATCATGGGATCGTGGTCAGAAACATAGCATGTCTGGTGGTGAAATGTTTTAGACAGATTGAAGGAATTGACTATAATGAAGTGTTTGCACCTGTTGCTCGTCTTGAAGCAATCCGAATTTTCATAGCATATGCATCCTACAGGAAGTTTAAAGTTTATCAGATGGATATTAAGAGTGCATTCCTTCATGGTGTGATTAATGAAGTTGTGTATGTCAATCCACCTCCAGGGTTTGAAGATCCATTACATCGTGACCAAGTCTACAAGCTAGACAGGCCTTATATGGATTGCACCAAGCTCCGTGAGCGTGGTTTGAGACACTTTCTACACACCTTCTGAACAACGGGTTCAGAAGACGTGTCATTGAATACACGTTGTTCATTGAAGAAAAGGATGGAGATTTGATCTTGGTGCAAGTATATGTGGATGATATCATCTTTGAATCCACAAATGATGTTCTGTGCAAAGATTTTGAAAAGGTTATGAAGGATAAGTTTGAGATCAGCTCCATGGGAGAGATGGAATTCTTTCTTGGATTGCAGGTGGATCAATCTGACGCAGGGATTTTTATTCATCAGAACAAGTATTTTGGTGACATACTGAGCCGGTTCAGTATGCAAGATGCATAACCTACTAGTACCCCACTCACTATTAATCACGGGATTACTCCAGATGAAAAAGGGGAGTTAATAGATGCCACTCTGTATCAGGGAATGATCGGATCTCTCATGTATCTCACAGCCTCTCAACTAGAGAACATGTTTGCTACTTGCTTGTGTGCATGCTGTCAATCAAAACCAAGAGTATCGCATCTCATTGTTGTGAAAAGGAATTTTGGTTATCTAAATGGTACCGCGGATTTAGGCTTATGGTATCCTAATGTTGATAAGTTTGAACTGACTGCTTACAATGACTCAAACTATAGTGGATGCAAGCGAGATTTCAAGTCAACATCTGTGGGGTGTCAACTCTTTGGAACACGCCTGGTTACGGGGCAGTGCAAGAAGCAGACGTCGGTGTCTACTTCCACATGTGAAGCTGAATATATTGCTGCTACTAGTTGCTGCTCTCAAATCATCTGGATTCGGCAACAACTCAGGGACTATGGGTTAAATTTGTCTAATACTCCAATATTGTTTATAACACTACTATAATTGTTGTCACTAAAAATCATGTCCAGCACTCAAAAACAAAACACATCGACTTTAAATATCACTTCATACGTGATTCTATTGAAAAGAAATTAATCGATGTTGTTAAAATTCACACCGATCACCAGAAAGCCGATGCTTACGCTAAAGCTTTTGATAAACCCTGATTTCTATATCTGTTATTGGCTAATGGTGTATTTCAAAAAGCTGAAGTCATTCCTTCAACTGAGTCAAACAAATGATCATGTCTTTAATTTTGTTTCTCTTTTTATGTATATAGATTCATTTGCATTTCCTTTGCTTATTCAAAAACCCAAAAATATTTTCAGTTTTTGGTTTTTAGGGGGAGAAAAAGTACTACATTCAAAAACCAAAGACATAAAAAAATTTTGTGAAAATGAGAAAGTCTTAGTTGGAAAGTGATGTGTTGCCAGTCATATTATTTGAAAGCAAAATTGAGTGCATAAACTGAAACCACATGCGTGTTATGGTATGATATACTGATAGGCCTGCTTTACAAGTTTCTAAACTATTGGTAATTGCTCAGAATATCTTACTTGTGGGAGCTAGTCTAGAAAACTGACGTAAGGGATAAACGGGTTATAATTCAAATCGTACGTACACCTTGTATTGTAGGATCTTATGAGGTCTCCAATGATTCATTAGTTCAAGTCCATATACGTGTCTCATTGCTGGGTTACAGCTTAGCTGAAGACGTCCATTTGGATAAGAATGATTGGATCACATGTAAAATAAAAGCAAGTCCGACTCTGTATATGTGCCATACACTGGGTTACAGCCAAGTTGAAGCCGTCGATTAAGAAAGGATAAGCTAGAAAAAATACAAAAATAAAATAAGTTCAATTCCATATATGTGCCATATACAGGGTTGCAGCCTAATTGAAGCCATCCATTTTGTAAAGACCTAGCGAAAGCCGTCCATGAGAATATGTTGAATCTGAGAAACTTATCAAAAGAAAAATGCAAAAAAATAATAAATTGGAACCTTATAGAATTTATGATCCTAGGTTTTAAGTTATGCAGAGATGAGTTATAAGATGGTTTTGATCTTTACTAGTTGACTAGAATGGGTAACTCAATCAGAAGATATGGTTGGTCGCTGATTTGTTGATAAATGAAGTATGGTAAGGTTTAAAATGGACAATCATATCAGTAGTTGCATCATAAACCAAATGTGTCATAGGTATAATACTCAAGGATGCTCAATTGATAAGTTCTGGTATATATTTTTACTTTCCTGAAAGACTGCTTACAAAAATATATGTTTTTCTTGTAATAGTTTATTTGTACAATTTATTTTTATCAGAAAAATGCAAAAGATTTTTAATTTTCACTTTAAGTGATCATTTGTTTGTTCAGGTGTACAATCTTGTCTAAACTTCTCAGCAAACCAGTTAAATCATCAAACTGGACAAAACTTCATAATTGTAGTGTTTGAGTGCTAGTTTTTAACAAAATGTAAAAAAGAATTAAGGTTGTTTAGTCATTCGTACGAATCAATCATCTTGGGTGTTCATTCGCCCGAATGAATCACATGTGTGAATGGTTAATTCGCATGAACTATTTCTGTCGAATGGCTCACATACACGAATGAGCCTCCGGCACGAACGAGACTTGTATTTAAGTCTTCTCATTCATCCGAAAGCTCATTCGCCTTTATTCTTCTTCGTTAAACTATGAGTGTGTTTCCATTCGCCTGTTCAAGAGTTTTCGATCATCATCTTATTTTTAGCCGTGATTCTTCCTTAATCTGAAATTAAAACCTTCATTGATCATTTCAGGTATTGTTTGGATAAAGTTTCACCGGCTGTAATACATTTAATGGACCATTTTCGATCAAGATTTAAGGGTTTTAGGTTTCAAACCTGTCTCCATCAAATACGCCAAATAATTGAAATAAAACCGATCTAAAATCTGTCTGAATCACTTAATCGGGGTTGTCTGAGGACTGCGGTGCCATTTCTATAGTTTGATCATGGATTTTTGAAAGTGAGGTTTCAAGAACCTTCAAACAAACGAATGAAGGCTCATTCATTTTATCTCTCATACGAATGGCCTCATTCGTTATTCCATATTAACGAATGAAATCATTCATTCTGATGAGTTTGAATTGGCACATCATTTGTGTGCTATTCTCATTCGTGCACTAGACTCATTCACTTAAGGTTCGATTCGTATATATTTTGCCTTGTGTTGGAGTCATTCTCACGAATGAAACCAAGTGTTAACAACTTTTAACCTAATTTCATTTCTGCTAATCTGAACTGAATCGTTTATTCTATTTTGATTGCCAAGTGGCTGAACACATAGCTTTTCCGAAGAACAACATTTATGCATATCTCAATCTGTCTACAAAGAATTCTGTTCACTTTGCAGATACTATTGCACTTCTGAGACGTTCTCGGATTTTGACGGCGATCTCTACGATGCACCTTCCTTATCTATCACACCAGTGATCATTTAGAGAGTCTGCTTATATTGATTGCTCAGTGGAACCTACAGTCATTAGAGGGGTTTTTGGAGGAAGAGACGTTGTTGTCTCAGCTGGGCATATCAGGAGAATATGTGGTTTTCAGGACAAGGCTGATCATCCTGTCCTTCAGGACAAGCATCTAGTTCGAGGATGTTTCTTGAGGTGCAAGTATGATTGGGGTTTGACAGTTGGAGTTCTCAAAAAGGCTTGCCTTAGTCCTAAGCTCAAGTATCTATTCATGTTCTACTTCATTGCCCAAGGTCAAGGCCTGGAGGATTCGATGAGCTTAGGCAGACACTCCAGTCTGCATTCATCGCGCTTATACTGAACATTCCCTTCAACTTCTCAGAGATGGTATTGATGCACTTGAAGGAGAGTGTCAGTTCAAAGGGGGGCAAGAAGTACCAGATGTATCCCAAGTTTCATCAAATGATATTCGATGCACAATTGCCTGATCTCCCCCAGACTAACGCCGATATCATTCGGTTGATTCTAAGGCCACTGTATCTGCTTCAGTTGAGGTTAGTGTTTCAACATCTGCGGATGAGGGGGAGGACAACTGTAGGACTGACTTAGAGAACATGGATGTTGGAGCAGATGCTACCACAGATGACACAGACTCAGACGAGACTGAAAATGAGTGCGTCACTACTAGTGTGTGATCTCAGGTTATATTGATGAGGAACATGCCGAGGGATCAAGCCTCAAGTATTGAGGAGATTGAGGATCCCACATTTATTACAGAGTTTGACATTGCTCCTCCTCGAACGTCTACTGAGACGATAGCACAATCGTCTTCCTCTCCAGTTGTGAAGAAGAAGAGGACATAGTTAGTTTCTGTTGCAGTTTCCAGTACTGTATCTGCTGCAACAATATTGACTTCTTCACTGTCCAAGTCTGGGACAATCCCTACATGTTCCACTGCCACTTTCTTCTAGACCCATTCTTCCACTAATGCCATATTTACGATCGCTTCTACTCGTCCTTCCATTACATGCTCAGATTCCTTCATGCCGATTGTCTCATTTTCTGAAAAAATAAGCACATTGAACAATTTGGTCCTCTGGTTGATGGAAAGGTACCATGAACAAGATCAAGCCATTGTCTAGCTGACACGGAGAGTAAGTGACCAGGATGCTCGGTTGTTGCAGGCTACTTATCAGAGGACTGATTTAAGGGCTCGTCATGTTGATTTAGGAGATCGCCTCCTCAAGTCTGTTGATGATCATAATCAGCTGGCCCTGACTATTCATGGCTTCAATGACAGGATGCTTGCCCTGGAGGCTAACAACCAACGTCTATCTGAGGCGGTTGAAAGCTAAAACTATTTTACTCCTAAGATTGAGGGATCCCAACCTAATTCTGATGATTCAGACAAGGAAGACAATGAAGACGAAGATGACGAGTCTGATGAAGAGAAGGTTGACTATGAGAGTACTGATGATAGTGATGATAGTGATGGAGATGACGGAGTAGGGGATGCCGCTGCAGTTGCATCTGGTACCTCAATGGAGTCCACCACCTGTGAGATCAGGACAAAGAAGAAACATGACAAAGCTCCATAGTCATCTGCCAAGCCAGCCAAGGAAGGCAAAGCTATTGAGGAAGTCGATATTGTGCCCTTGAGATGTCATTTGGACGACGCGCTAACTATGATATTAGACGCTCAGGGCACCATACAACACTCAGGTTAAATCCTTACGAGGCTGTCGTTTAAGAATCCTCTGTTCCTGGTTCAGCTCTCCCGACACCTGAGTCGTCTGATGACATTGATGAGGTCATATTGGAAGACCTTGATGACAAAAAGGTTGTCAAGTACAGCTCTACAGAAGAAGGGCTACCAACTTTCACCGCTCTTTTCCGTCCACATTCAGAAGATGAGCTAAAGCTTACAATTGACGTGAAGGGTGGTGATAAGGAGGCTTCTACTGAAGGCTCAGAACAGAGAAAGGAGGAGTGGTCTGCCTATTGGTGGACACTAAATATAGAATGTATTCCCACACCTCCAACTCAATACACCAAAAGTTTACAAGACCAAAAGATACAAATCCGGAGGTTGCATTCTGAGTTGGGCGTACTTCAAAGATCTTGGATGTTATGGAGTGAAGAGGAAACGGGAAATTGGTTATTTTAAATTCCCGCATGATATCAAGAAGTTGCCGGGTTTTGAGTTGAATCAGTTAGCATGTCTGAACAAGCTTTATTGTTAAGACTCGGGGATGTCATCTTGGTTTGCGAGGCAAATCAAGTTTGAGTATCGAAAGAGATTGGTGAACTTCCAACCTCAGCAACCAGAAAGGTATTACCTGCCAGAGATTGATGCCCAGTCAAGGAAGCATAAAGTTATCCTGAGGTGGCTACCTCCCAAAGTTATGAAGACTATTCCTCTCAGGAAGATGCCTCGAGGCTTTGCAGGTAGCTTCCAATGGTGGTATTTTGACGACAGAACATCTGAGGCTATGATAGTTCTTTGCAAGGAGGGCAAATTGTAACACCCCAAATTTTCTAAATACAAGTTATCTGAATTTACGAATGAGTAACGGATAATTAACTTGTTGGAAAATAAATGAAGAATACCCTAAGTAAAGTTCACGAAATTAGGTGTACTCAAAATGAATTTCGAGTACCTAATTTTCGAAATTTAGACCTGATTTCGAGTACCCAATTCGAGAACCTTGCCTATATATATTAGTGCCTTGGGAAACGTGCACACCTTTGGCTAGAAGCACAGTTTCTCTCAAGTACTCGAATTTGAGTTCAAGAAACTCAAGAATCGGCTGTAAATCGCTCAAGGAGAAGAAGGAACACACGAGAAGCTACCAGTGGGATCATCTACCATCAAGTAAGTGTTCTAAATAGAATAGTTAGGATTTTTATACAAAAGTGAACTTAGGCATAAAGGTCACACCTTTATGCATAAAGTTCGAGACTTTGCGGTTCCAGTGTGTTGGTAATGCCATAAGGAACCTAGAACTAGCTCCCTAAAGCCTTAGATAGATTTTTGAGATGTTTAATGATGATTACATGAGTACCCGAAGATGTACTCGAGATGAGTACCCGAATTTCCTTCGAGCATGTGATTTCGAGTATGTATGAGATTTCGGGTATGATATTCTGAGTATGTAATTCGAGAACATGGATTTCGTGTAGTCCATGGGTTTCGAGTGCTCAAGTCCTTCGGGAACTTCATTGATTTCGGGCACTACTTAATGAACTTGAAGTATTTCGAATACTTAGCTAAGTTTCGAGAACTCGTAGTTATAATGGGGAACTAGTAGGCTATGAGGACTTAGAATAAATTCTAAGTCTAAGAATGGAATGTAATGAGAAAATGTACTGATTTAGGTTCTTGAGTCTTAGCTAAGGAGTTCGGCTAAGAAGACAAGGAGCTACTATCAGGTGAGTTCTAGACGCCCTATTTCAACACTTTACGTGTACTTATGTTTTGGACTGACATACATGCTGTTAATATGTTTATGATGCGTTATGATGCTATGTGCCTATGCTATGATAATAAATGTTTGAGGTATGATGAAATATGCAAGAGAATATGCTAAGTATGATGAATGCATGATAAATGATTTATGATGATGAATAGCATAATGATATGACATGATGATAACTGTATGATAATATGCATTATGATTATAACTATGATGATAGTTATAGAATGATATGATAAGGCCCTAGGTTGCTAGGATGGAAGTATGATGTTATGACTATGATGCTAGCATGATATGTATGCATGATTCCATGATATAATGATATGATGAAATGATGCTAGTATGACATGTTTATGATGCCATGATGACTATGATGAATGATGTTATGATGCTAGCATGAATTGTTATGATGAGTATGATGAAGGATGATAGAACGCTAGTATATCATGTATGATGAATGAACGATGCTCCTATACTTGTTGTGGGATATGTATGAATGATGGTCCAGTACTTGTTCTGGGTAGGCATGATAGTCAACCAAGACTATAACTGGGTATGATAATCAATCAAAACTATAACTGGGTATGATAGTTAACCAAGACTATAATTGGGTATGATAGTCAACCAAGACTATAACTGGGTATGATAGTCAACCAATACTATAGCTGGGTATGATAGTCAACCAAGACTATACCTGGGCATGATAGTCAACCAAGACTATAACTGGGTATGATAGTCAACCAACACTATAACTGGGTATGAAAGTAAACCAAGACTATAACTGGGGTCTGGGTATGATAGTCAACCTGACTATAACAGGGTATGGAGCCTTTTGCCGGTATAATCCCATTGTTCATGTTGATGACAATGGATGTATGATGATGATGCTTATGTTGTTATGTGACGAGGTTATGGATTATGTGAACATAATGATGTTTTATGGTAACTATGTTTTAACTTGCCAAAACTTGTATGATGTTTTATGAAAACTAGAACTCACCAGCGTAAGCTAACCTTTTAGCATGTATATCAAGTTAAAGCTAAGGCAAGAGGAAACGTGGAGCTCGGGCATCAAGATAAAGAATCCGGTGGTGTTGGCAATCCTAAATGTTTTCATACAATCTATTTGAGTATATTTTGTGTTTGACAAACTATGTTTCAAATTCTGCTGCATATTTATGAAATTTTTTGGTTTAAGAGCTATGTGTTATGATGAAAACCAACCTCTGGGAGGCACCCGAGAATCGGGGCCTCACACAAATGGGATTCGATTACGGTATTTGACCCTATGTGGTTGACCAACTTGATAAAGGAAGATGTCAAGGTCCTATACAAGTGTCAGATTTTCTCTGATGTATCAGATATGGAGCAAGCACTTAAGTATATGAAGGTCATCAGACTCTGCTTCGCTTTTGATATTTATGATGGTGCTGACTGGAAGGCTCTTTTAGAAAATTTTTTGAAGAACAATGCTGATAAAGTAAAGAACTAGGTCCAAGGGGGATTATGTTGATGCATATATTGTCCCTAGTTCAATGTAATAGTTTATTTTGATTTTATAAAGTTGATATTATTAATGAAATCAAGTATTTCCTAGTGTTTGGTTGTGTTTATATATGTTTATTAGATTTGACTTTCACTTTGTATATCAAAAAGGACCATTCGTACAAACGAAGCTAAAAGTGAGTTCATTCGTATGAATGAACATATAGAGAATATCTAGCCAAACGAATGAATCAGGACTCTGATTTATTCATCAGGATGGCTCATTTGTGGATCGTCATTCATGTGAATGAGTCATGAGCATGACTCATTCGCCCGACATGCTCATGCCTATAAGTACCTGAAAAACAGAATGTGTTACAACCTCTGCTCATTCCTTGTCACATCCTTAGGTTTTTAGCACCCCATGCAATCGAACTTCGATTCAAGACCCTTGGTGTTCGATTTTGATCAAAACATTGATTCTCATCCATCGGATTACCACGTGGTGCATAGATTTCGATTGTAAAACCCCCAAATATGATTCTGCACTACTCGAGGGCCTGTCGAGCAGAATCCGCAAGGAACGTAGGTGCTTCCAAGGTCCTACATTTTTATACCCTTATTGTTAACAATTTTTGTTGTTTTAATCATGTTCTGTTACCAAAACACTTAGTTTAAATTTTTATATAGTTATATAAAGTTATGGTTAGTATCGATGACCCATAGAACCAGTTTACACTTAGAAAAACCTAGTGGGTTCCTCATCGATACTATGTTGTTCAATTCGTTCTCATGTTCTCAAATTTGATCTATATCACCTAAAATTGGGTTTAAATTAAATGGATAAGATTGGAGTATTAGTATCGATGAATGTAAGATAGTATCGATGACCTTATGTTCAATGAAACACATAGAAAGTTCAACACATGCCATGTCGATACTAACAATATCGACACCTATTAGTATAGACATGTACAGTCCCTTCGACCCTTAGGATCAACGGCCACCCACCCCTACCCTTGGACATGGTCGAACTTAGCAACATCGACGAGTGTTGAATCTGGGGTTCATCGAAATAAGTAGTATCGATGGAAAAAGTTGGCTGCATCACCATGTCTTCATCGATACTAGTTTGAGCTGGGTTCTTCCATTGATACTATGATTGCTTGTGTCGATAAAATTCTCATCAGCTCCAGATCATTATTCCATTTGTACCCATGTGTTGTGAACTCATTTTCATGTCGATTGTGTGTGATTTAATGGCCCCAAAACCAATTACAAGTGAAGTTACCCAGATTCAACCAAAAACCTTTGCCCTTATTCTTACCTTGTTTTATGTCGATTTTAGCTCTGATCCTATGTACTTTCATTTTTTAGATGTTCTAAGCTTCGATTTGGTACCAAGATTTTGTATTTTGGCAAAGAAATGAAGGATTTGGGTTTGAAACTTTAGAGAGAGAGAGAGTTTAGGAAATGGTAGTGAGAGAGAGGGTAGATGGAGAAATAAATGAGGGAATAGATGTGATTTAGGGCTTTTATAGCTAGGTTCATTTCCAGTATGCTTGAGTTCGTGCGTATACATTCGAATAGTTACCCGAACGAACACGACGACGCCTTTACTTTCTGATTTGGTTTTCTACTTTTCGGATATCATTAAGAACGTTAAATCCACAGACATATTTGTGCGAATCATCACCAACACAAATACCCTGTCAGAATATACGCGAATACGATATCGAATCACTGTTTTGGAGTTGAATACTCACAAATGAACACTACTAAACATAACTGTTTTACCTTTGTTATTACTGATTTCACATTGCTTTCTATTTTTGTTGTCGACTATCTGAGTCCTGTTATTTGTGGGAACCAGATCACAACCGATCTATTATTGTCATTTGTTCTCATGAATACTTGTTATTTCACATGAATGGTTGCACATTGATATTCCAATTCTCATTGAAATAGATACAATTGTTATATGTTTTCGCAAAAATGTTATCGCGTAATAGTTATTCACATCAGAAATCACACACATAGTAATGAAAGTACACATACCGTACAGTTGCCGGACGGTCAGGTGCTAGTTGTCACAGTCTCCCCTTGTCAAAAAAATTTCGTCCCGAAATTTAAGCATCATTGTCAGGTACTACTTATTATGTAAACAGGTAGGGATAGTTTGCCTTCGTGCGATCCTCATGCTCCCAGGTAAACTCTGGACTGCGTTTGGAGTTCCAAAAAACCTTCACGATAAGGATACGGCTTCATTTCAGTTTCTTAACTTCACAATCCATAATCTCTACAGGTTCCTCAATGAAATGTAATTTCTCATCAACATGTATTTCCTCAAGTGGAATGACTAACGATTCATCAGTGAGGCATTTCTTGAGATTTAACACATGAAACACATCATGCACTCCGCTGAGTTCATCGGGTAGTCTAAGTCTGTATGCCACGGGACCAATCCGTTGTGTTATCTCGAACGGTTTGACATACCTTGGTGCTAATTGGCTTTAGCCCCAAAACAAACAACATATTTCCAGCGGGATACTTTCAACATGATCTGGTCATCCACTTGAAATTCCAAAGGCTTTCATCGTTTGTCTGCGTAACTCTTTTGGCGACTACGTGCAGCTTGTAACTTCTGCTGAATTTGGGAGATCTTATCGGTCGTTTCATGTATAAGCTCAGGCCCAGTGATTCGGTTATCTCCCACTTCGGTCTAACAAATTAGTGATTTTAATTTTTTAGCATACAGTGCTCCAAACGTAGCATATCCGATACTTCTATAGTTACTATTGTTGTAGGAGAACACAATGAGTGGTAGGTGTGTGTCCAAACTTCCACTAAAGTCAAGGACGCATGTTCTCAACATATCCTCCTGGGTTTGAATAGTTCGCTTGCTTTGACCATCCGTTTGTGGATGATAAGAGGTACTTAAATTCAAGTTTGTCCCTAACGATTGTTGCAATAATACCAAAAACTCGATGTAAATCGACTGTCCAGGTCTGAAATAATGAATACTGACACACACGCACTACTATTTCATTTATGTATAGCCTCGCAAGTATCTCCATCTTGTAATTCTCCCATATTGGCAAAAAGTGAGTGGACATGGTCAATCGATCAGTGATGACCCATATGGAATCGTGTCCGCTGGAAGTGCGGGGTAGCATGGTAATGCAACCCATAGCTACTTATTCCCACTTCCATTGTGATATCTTCGATTGTTCCAGTTAACCTGATGGTTTTTGGTGTTCAGCTTTGACTTTAGCACATGTTAAGCACTTACCGACACAAGCTTCAACATCTTTCTTCATACCCAGCCACCAATAAAATGTCCTAAGATCTTGGTACATCTTATCAGCACCAGGATTATCAGAATAGTGTGTCTTCTGTGCCTCGTCAATAATAAGTTTCCTGAGTTCATCTACCGAGGGGATCTATACACGATCCTGGTAATAGATAACTCTATCATGTTTTGTCTCAAAGTGTTTCTCGGCACCACACTCGAGCTTGTTCCTCAGGTTGTTTCTCTCCACAGCTTGTTGTTGCGCTTGCATCATTCGACCTTTTAAACTTGTTTACACTGTCATTCCCATTGCTCTAACGTGCAAGGGTTTGACTCTTTCCTTCCAGCTAAAAGCATCTGCTACAACATTAACTTTGACCGAATGGTATTTGATCACACAATCGTAATGGTTAAGAAGCTCAACCCAACGTCTCTATCGCATGTTAAGTTCCTTCTTATCAAATATATTTTGTAAGCACTTGTGATCTGCGAAAATTTTGCATTTGGTACCATACAGGTAATGCCCCTAAATCTTTAAGGCAAAGACAACGGCTCCCAGTTCTAATTCATGCGTCGTATAGTTTTTCTCACGTATGTACAACTGTCACGTTGCATAGGCAATGACTTAGTCTCGTTGCATTAAACAAAACCGAGTCCCGGATGGGGAGCATCACAATATACTACAAAATCATCATTGCCTTAAGGGAGTGTTAAGATTGGAGCATTGCACAATCTTTATATCAATTTCTGGAATGCCTCTTCCTGTTTCTATGTCCACACAAATGGTTCACTTTTCTGCGTTAGTTTAGTGAGTGGAAAGGCTATCTAAAAGGAATAAGAAATTAATCTCATATAATAAACTGATAAACCCAGAAATGATCTTATCTCAGTATGAGTTTTGGGAACATCTCAATTCTTGATGGCTTCAATCTTGGCTGGGTCCACATGTATTCCATCACGGTTAATCATATGACCCAAGAACTGAACTTTTCTTAGCCAAAATTCACACTTGGGAATTTGGCATAAAGTGGTTCAATCTTTAGCAGTTCCATGATTGTCTTGAGATGTTGTTCATGTTCTTTCTCACTTCTGGAATACATAAGTATATCATCAATAAAGACGATAACCGTAAACTCATAGTGTCCGTATCGAGAAATACTGACCTCCTTGCAATTGATCGAACATACCATCAATCCTCGGTAATGGATACCGATTATTGATGATGAGTTTTTTCAGCTCTCTTTAATCGATACACATCCAGAACGATCCATCCTTTTTCTTGACAAATAGTGTCACACCCCGAGCCGGCAGGGTAGGATCGGAGTCCCCGTCGGGCGGAAGGTTCCCGGGGCGCGATATCGGGAGTGATAATCAAAAGTGATCAGATTGTTTACATTGCACATGATATAAATGAGAAATGCTAAATAAAATAGAATTACAAAGTTAAATTATATCAGTATCGTTTATAATTTAACAATGTAAATCTATTGTAAACATCATAAAATGACTATCTTGTATTTACACAAGATATACAAAATAAATTGCATAATGATGTCTTCAAAAGTATGCAGGTCCAAAATACTAGTCTTCTATATGAAGTCCTAGTCCAAAAACATAAGCTTCCTAGTTGACCTGTTCGTCACCTGAGAAGTCATGCAAAAATAAAATCAACACATGGTTGGTGAGTTCATGTAGTTTAGTATTTGAAAATGATTTGAAACTGATTTGAACATGATTTGAAAATGATTTGAAAACCTCCTTTGGTAAAGACCCTAACCTCATTAACACCACATGTAATATCCACATCGGTATGCTTATATATAGGGCATATGTAAGGGACAAGCCCTAGCCAACATCCCACCACATACTAATATGCATATGACATTGATGTTAATGACAATTAAGCATTTTTACCCTTAACACAATCCCATAAGTTCTTCTGTTTGTTGACCCTGTCATTACAATCATTTGAAATCCATGTTGATTTCACAAGTTCATCACACAATATGATCAACCACACAATTGTATAAACAGTTATAAATGCTTAATTAAACAAGTAAATAAACATTTAATAAAATCTAAGTCCTTATGATTGGGGCCTTTGGTCATACTCGAGTAGACTAGTCTGTCAATCTAGGTACTTAGTAGTTAGGGAATTCTGTAAATATCATCAAACATAAGACCTACAAGTCAATCAGTCTAGCTAGGACTTCTTGAAATATAGGATTTCTGGATTCAATGTGTTGGCATATGTTATCTCTGATATTTCCCATACTATCCCTTAAAAATGATTTAATGATCGTCTGATTCTGTCACAAGATGTACTTGATGTGTTGATCATAGAATACAAGATTCATTGATCGGTTGTACACTTGATTCATTGTTCAACAAACACTTGGTTTGTAGAACATTGAATGTTGTCTTTGCAAAGATTGTTTTGTTGATGTCTTGATGTCCCACACTTGTTTTGTCAAAATGCTTGATTTGATTCCTTGAATTCACCCACTTGTTTTGTCAAAATGTTTGATTTGATCCCTTGAATTCACCCACTTGATTTGTCAAAATGTTTGTTTTGATCCCTTGAACTCACACCCTTGTTTTGTCAAAATGTCTAGTTTGATCTGTTTGAAATGTTTTGACTTATTTAAAAGTTTAGTTTAACTTGATTATTCACTTAATATATAAGTAAATCAGTTAATAACCTGCATAAAATCTTCCTAGACATGATCTAGGATAACATTTATATATATGTAAAACATATAATTTAAAAGCATTCAAGTAAACAATTTAAATAAACAGTTTACGCATGCTTCTCAGCCCCGCGTTTTAAAACAAAATGTTAGAAAAGGGGCAATGAACTCACCTGTGCTGCTATGTAATTTGATCTAACACAAAATGCGCGCTCCTGTATGTAAGCTAAGTTTCTTCGGTTCCTGAGTTATTTTATAAGAATTCGAATATAATAAGTACGCGTAGTAGTCGTTGTGCCTAAGACCTTGAGTCTTGTTGTGTGTGCAACTAAGTGTCTTAGTACTAAGTGTATCTAAGATCTACTCTATCTTAATTACCCTTCTTATGATCCCAATTCCCATGATTAGTTACTAACTTACCTTTAAATTTTAGAAAATTTCGGCAGAGTTTCCTTTGTTTTTAAAACAATTCCAGACGATTAAATCGTCTCTTTTTCAACAAGTCCTCAAACAATTAAATCAAAGTAAGTATTTAAATCAAACCATTACAATTAACTTAATAAACTTAAAAAAACCGGTGTCATTTATAATTTACATTTCAAATTAAACAAGATTTTAGAAAGTTATTAACTTTAATTGAAAACATTCACAACTTCCGATTCTACATTAAGAACATCATCTTTTGAAATTGAATAGACAGTTAACATGTGATGGACTTATCCAATCCCATTGGGCCCAACTTAAACCCAATGACAACCTTTTGATTCTTTCTTGATCATAATCAAAATTGTTGGAACCATACGACCTATATGTCCATGTTATTCATATAAATATCTCATTTTAAGTTGTTATTGTATGTTAGAAAGATATCTTGATATAGAAATCCTTACTCCATACTCCTATGCAACTTCTACATTTGTTTAAGCCATGCACACACACATAACTTAACCCATGCATGCATCTTATTGGCTCCATTCTTTGTTAGAACTTAGGTTAATGACCAACTACCCATCTCTTATGTTCTTATCACTATCCTTGATGATCCTTTATTCCGAATTAACCTAATTGAGCAACAATATGTTCGACATAGCATCTAGGGCAGCGAACCTATGCTATGTTTGACTAGGGTTCGGCTCAAATGGAATTAGACGAACCTATGTGTTCCAGGTAGGGTTCGGCTAACACCTTGAATCCAACGAACTCTTAGGGTTCGTGGCTCCAATAAACTGTAGCATAGGGTTCGGCTGACTTAGCAAGGGTTCGGTTGAGGATTCGTCGCCTGGGTTCGTAAGAATGCTAAGAGTTTGGTCATGCAAGGTTCGGTGAAACCAGGCTCGTAGGTTCGTGAGGTTACAGGGTTCGGTGCAGGAGCCTTATGTCGTTGCAGGGTTCGTTGCAGATGTGATAGGTTCGGTGCAGAGTTCACAGGGTTCGGCTGATTGACTCCAGTTGACACAGGTTCGGCACCCAAAGGTTCGCCGACCTGCATCAGTCGCGAACCACCTGCACTTCATCTTCTTCTTCGACAAAATCTGTTACAACACATTCCTAATGATACCTGAACGTGTATAACACTTTCATCTATGTGTTTTAAGTGTTTAATACCGTTCTAATCGAGGTACATCGTGAGTTCGTGAAAACCCTATAAAACCGAAAATAAAATGAATGTTTACCTTAGATTTCGTGGATGAAAGCTCACAATACTTGTACTCCCGTGATCTACAAGGTGAAAGGATCAAAATGACGCCAAGTTTGATCGAATCCCACTTGAAACAAGCTTCCAATCTTAGAGAGAAGTTGAAATTTCTAGAGAGAGAGAGAGCTAGAGAGAGAGTGACGGGTTTGAATCAAGAAAGTGAGTTGGTGATGGTTGGTGATGCATTAATGTTTTCATTTAATGTGTCACCGCTACCCGATGTTCGGTCTCGATCGGTTTCGCGTAAAAGGTCGGATGGTGTAGTTTTCGCGACGGAACGACAAGATTATAAAATTAGAAATCATTTAATTATTTCAGGTTGTGATTCCTAATAAATTAACTAATATCTTTTATTTATTAAAAATTTAAAACAAAATTAACTGTTCAAATCGAAATGTACAGTCGTCGCGCGTATTCGTTCGAATCGTCACCCGTACGAACACGACGATAACTATACTTTTCAATCTTGTTTTCTAATTATAGAATATCATTCAGAACGTTAAACTTTCAGATATATTCGTACAGATCGTCACCTATACGAATAACCCGTCAATTTAGCATTCACATAACAATATTCGTGTGTTTTGTTCCGTAAGGCCTCACATACGTTTATACATAATAAATCCTAAACAAATAATCACATGATGGTTCTGTATTGCCAGATAATTATCCGACTCAAGAACCATTGTTCTGAACTGTGTTTCTGTAAAGTGTGTCTGAAACTGTTCTATGACAACTCACCATAATAATGATAAATGATATGAATATGAAATTACTGAAATGTGTATGATTCATACCTGTTTTACTGTTCATGTACTGTAGAGATCACTGTTCCGGTGACGGTTCCGGCACTGATGTTACAGTCTCCCCTTGTTAGAGAAATTTCGTCCCGAAATTTAAGTGTTGTTATCGGGTACAGCTTCCTCTTCAAACAGTTGAGGATACTTTAACTTCATGTGATCTTCACGTTCCCAAGTGAATTCGGGCCCGCGTCTTGAATTCCATCGAACCTTTACAATAGGAATGCGGCTTCGCCTCAGTTGTTTAACCTTGCGATCCATAATCTCTAAAGGTTCTTCAATGAAATGCAACTGTTCATCGACTTGAATCTCTTCGATTGGAATGAAGAGAGACTCGTCAGCAAGGCATTTCTTTAGGTTTGAGACGTGAAACACGTCATGCACACCACTGAGTTCATCTGGTAATCTCAGTCGATAAGCTACAGGACCTATACGTTTGATGATCTCGAACGGTCCCACGTATCGTGGTGCTAATTTGCCTTTCTTTCCAAAGCGTACAACGCCTTTCCATGGGGATACCTTCAACATTACACGATCTCCCACTTGGAATTCCAACGGCTTGCGCCGTTTGTCGGCGTAGCTCTTTTGTCTACTCCTTGTTGCTTGTAGTCTTCTTTGAATTTGAGCTATCTTGTCAGTGGTTTCTTGGATAAGTTCTGGTCCAGTTATTCGATTGTCTCCAATTTCAGTCCAACAGATCGGTGATCGACATTTTCGGCCATACAGAGCCTCGAACGGCGCACATCCGATACTGCTGTGATAACTGTTGTTGTAGGAGAACTCGATCAGTGGCAAATGGGAGTCCCAATTTCCACCGAAGTCCAATACACAGGTTCTTAACATATCTTCTAGGGTTTGAATAGTACGTTCGCTTTGACCGTCCGTTTGTGGATGGTAAGCTGTACTCAGATTTAACTGTGTCCCTAGAGATTTCTGCAATGATTGCCAGAACCTGGATGTGAATCTGCTGTCTCTATCAGAGATAATAGACAATGGCACACCGTGGCGTACCACTATCTCGTTGATGTATAATCTTGCCAGTTTATCCATGGTGAAGTTCTCACGCATCGGCAAGAAATGAGCAGATTTGGTTAGACGATCAATGATCACCCAAATTGTATCATGACCGCTGGAAGTGCGGGGTAGCTTGGTAATGAAATCCATAGCTATTTGTTCCCACTTCCAGAGCGGAATCTCAGGCTGTTCCAATAGACCAGACGGTCTCTGGTGTTCCGCCTTTACTTTCGCACACGTAAGACACTGTCCGACATACTCGGCTATGTCTTTCTTCATTCCCGGCCACCAATAAAATCCACGCAAGTCTTGGTACATCTTATCAGCACCTGGATGAACAGAGTATTTAGTCTTGTGTGCTTCATCGAAGATAAGTTTCCTCAATTCATCTACCGCCGGTATCTATACACGTTCTCGGTAGTAGATCATTCCATCAGGCTTCGTGTCAAACTGTTTCTCT
Source organism: Mikania micrantha (assembly GCA_009363875.1). NCBI lineage: Eukaryota > Viridiplantae > Streptophyta > Magnoliopsida > Asterales > Asteraceae > Mikania > Mikania micrantha. Next base: position 85,106,088 of record CM018693.1, read on the forward strand.
GCTCCGCAATCAAGTTCCTTCTTCAAATTACCTCGGTCAAGTGCTTCTTGCTGTGCTTGAACAATCTTGTCACTTAAACTGGTCTGCACGGTTATCCACATTGCTCTAACACGTAGGGGTTTGACCCGTTCCTTCCGGCTCAAGGCATCGGCTACAACGTTCGCCTTTCCCGGATGGTATTTGATCACACAATCATAATCATTCAGAAGTTCAACCCAACGGCGCTGTCGCATGTTGAGCTCCTTCTGATCAAAGATGTGCTGCAGACTTTTGTGATCGGTGAATATGGTACACTTGGTGCCATATAAGTAATGTCTCCAAATCTTCAAGGCGAAGATTACTGCTCCCAGTTCCAGATCATGAGTAGTGTAATTCTTCTCATGAATCTTTAACTGTCTTGATGCATAGGCTATGACTTTATCCCGTTGCATTAACACACAACCGAGTCCCTGATGGGAAGCATCATAGTATACAACAAAATCATCACAGCCTTCTGGGAGAGATAGAATTGGAGCATCACATAATTTCTGTTTCAAGGTCTGAAAAGCATCTTCTTGTTTCTGCTCCCAGACAAACGGTTCACTTTTCTGAGTTAGCTTAGTGAGAGGCAAAGCTATTTTAGAAAAGTTTGAGATAAACCTTCTATAATAACCCGCCAATCCCAGAAAAGACCGTATCTCCGTCGGTGTCTTCGGAGTGTCCCAATTCTTTATCGCCTCGATCTTGGCAGGGTCTACATGAATTCCCTCCCTGTTGACCACATGACCCAGAAATTGAACTTCTCTTAGCCAAAACTCACATTTGGAGAATTTGGCATAGAGTTTCTCTTCTTTCAACAGCTCCAAGATCTTTCTAAGGTGTTGCTCATGTTCTGTTTTGGTCTTGGAATAAATCAGTATGTCATCAATGAAAACAATGACAAACTGATCCAAGTACGGCTTGCACACTCGGTTCATGAGGTCCATGAAAACCGCGGGTGCATTTGTCAGTCCGAAAGGCATCACCATGAATTCGTAATGCCCGTATCTTGTTCGGAAGGCCGTTTTCGGTATGTCTTCGTCTTGAACTCTCAACTGATGATATCCGGACCGCAAGTCAATCTTGGAGAAGTATTGAGCTCCTTGCAGTTGGTCAAACAAATCATCAATCCTCGGTAATGGATACCGATTCTTGATGGTTAGTTTGTTCAGTTCACGGTAATCTATGCACATTCTGAACGATCCGTCTTTCTTCTTCACGAACAAGACCGGAGCTCCCCAAGGTGAGTAGCTCGGTCTGATGAAACCCTTATCAAGTAACTCCTGTAACTGATTAGACAATTCCTGCATCTCTGAAGGTGCTAACCTGTAAGGAGATTTAGCAACAGGAGTTGCTCCAGGAATTAAGTCAATACGAAACTCTACCGGTCGCGCAGGTGGCAAACCAGGTAGGTCTTCGGGGAATACTTCAGGATATTCTTTCACTACTGGTACATCTTGAATCTTCTTCTTGTCTTTCTCCTTTTCCACCACATGAGCCAGGAAAGCTACACACTGCTTCCGTAAACACTTACGCGCCTTTATGCAAGAAATGATTTTGACACTTCGTTTTGCTTGATCCCCTTTTACTTCCAATACACGATCACTCGGCAATGGAATTCGAAGCAGCTTCTCAGAACAGATAACTTCCACTCGGTTAGAGGAAAGCCAATCCATTCCAACAATGATGTCGAAACTACCCAACTCCATCGGTATCAAATCGATGGCAAATGTATGACCACTAAGTGTCAATGGGCAATTTCTATAAACTGTGCTAACTGTAATCTGTTTCCCGTTAGCTACTTCTATAATGTAAGGGGGTCTAACTGTTCCTCTACTGAATCTAGTTGGCATGCAAAATCGGTAGAGATAAAACTCTGATCCGCACCAGTATCAAATAAGACAGATGCATAAAAGTCATGTAAGAGAAACGTACCAGTGACCACATTTGGGTCCTGGCGTGCAGCTGGTGCTCCGATAGCAAAGGCTCGTCCACGGGGTGCTTGAACTGCTGGTTGAGCCTTCTTTGGGCAGTTCTTCGCAAAGTGGCCTTGTTCGCCACAATTATAGCATCCACCATTGTTCTGATTAGCTGGTGGAGGGAGAGCCAAAGCAGCATTGTTGACTGCTTGATTAGGAGTCATCCTGCAGTACTGGACCCAATGGCCCTTCCGTCCACATCCCGTGCAATGCTTGCAGGGAGTGTCAGCAGTGTGGTGATACTGACACTTGGCACACAGAGGATATGTGCCAGTGTAGGGTTTGCGGTTGGGGTTTTGTGGTGTTGCTGCCACTTGTTGCAGAGGTGTGGCCACCGTGTAGTTCTTGATGGTCTTCTGTTTCTTCTTCTGATGATGGGAGGGTTTCTTTGAAGATTCAGCTTTGTTCTTACTGGGTTCAGTCTCTTTCTTTAGGACTCCAGAGGCTACCATGAGGTCAGTGAGCTTCCCAGACAGTCTCACTGCAGATTCTACAGTAGTAGGGTTGGCTGAAACAACCATGCCCTGAATGCAGGCGGGAAGTCCACCTACATAACGGTCTATCCTTTTCTCCAGAGTTGGTACCATATCAGGTACCAAAGCAACTAACTCGTGGTAACGAGTAGTGTACCCCATGTGATCAGCCCCCCTCATCACATGGTTGGATAGTTCAACCTCCAACTTTTGCAGCTCATTCTTGGGGCAGAATTCTGTTCGCAGCAGTGCTTTGAAGTCTTCCCATGACATTGCCATGGCTTCTTCTCTTCCCCGGGCATTGATCTGACCGTTCCACCAGGTCAGAGCCCGTTTGTTGAATGTTCCTGCTGAGTAACGGACCTTGTGGTGTTCGGGGCAGCTACAAAGATCCAATGTTGCCTCAATCTTCTCAATCCATTGGATTAATCCAACGGCGCCTTCAGACCCACTAAAGCTGGGTGGTTTACATCCTACAAAGGACTTGTAGGAGTAATGAGATGAATCTCCAGTATTTCCACTAGCTTCTCCTGATGTGTTGCCAGTGTTGAGGATCTCATTACGAAGACGAAGGAACATCTCCGGTATTGCTTCTTTCATCTGATTTGTCATCTGGCTACTCAGTAACGTCACCAGAGCGATAGTAGCAGGGTCCATGGTCGGTGCTGTGCCTGAACCAGATGCTTGAGTAATCAATGGAGGAGGGGGAGGAGGAGGTGGAGGAGGTGGTGGTGGAGAGTCATTCGGAGACGGTGTGGAGGAGTGTGGAGCCAAGTCTTGTGGTGGTAGCTGTATCAAGGGAGGTTGTCTTCGTGGAGGCATTCTGATCATAACCAATAAAGTCAACGGTTAGTGCAATGATCGAATACAGAAGACAATATGCAAATAAGTCTTAAGTCCTATTTTCTCTACATGTAGGGTCCCTAGGTTATAGTCTAGGCCAAACCATTAAATAAGTGACCTATATTTCTCTATAACCATGGCTCTGATACCAATCTGTCACACCCCGAGCCGGCGGGGTAGGATCGGAGTCCCCGTCGGGCGGAAGGTTCCAGGGGCGCGATATCGGGAGTGATAATCAAAAGTGATCAGATTCTTTACATTGCACATGATATAAATGAGAAATGCTAAATAAAATAGAATTACAAAGTTAAATTACATCAGTATCGTTTATAATTTAACAATGTAAATCTATTGTAAACATCATAAAATGACTATCTTGTATTTACACAAGATATACAAAATAAATTGTATAATGATGTCTTCAAAAGTATGCAGGTCCAAAATACTAGTCTTCTATAAGAAGTCCTAGTCCAAAAACATAAGCTTCCTAGTTGACCTGTTCGTCACCTGAGAAGTCATGCAAAAATAAAATCAACACATGGTTGGTGAGTTCATGTAGTTTAGTATTTGAAAATGATTTGAAACTGATTTGAACATGATTTGAAAATGATTTGAAAACCTCCTTTGGTAAAGACCCTAACCTCATTAACACCACATGTAATATCCACATCGGTATGCTTATATATAGGGCATATGCAAGGGACAAGCCCTAGCCAACATCCCACCACATACTAATATGCATATGACATTGCTGTTAATGACAATTAAGCATTTTTACCCTTAACACAATCCCATAAGTTCTTCTGTTTGTTGACCCTGTCATTACAATCATTTGAAATCCTTGTTGATTTCACAAGTTCATCACACAATATGATCAACCACACAATTGTATAAACAGTTATAAATGCTTAATTAAACAAGTAAATAAACATTTAATAAAATCTAAGTCCTTATGATTGGGGCCTTTGGTCATACTCGAGTAGACTAGTCTGTCAATCTAGGTACTTAGTAGTTAGGGAATTCTGTAAATATCATCAAACATAAGACCTACAAGTCAATCAGTCTAGCTAGGACTTCTTGAAATATAGGATTTCTGGATTCAATGTGTTGGCATATGTTATCTCTGATATTTCCCATACTCCCTTAAAATGATTTAATGATCGTCTGATTCTGTCACAAGATGTACTTGATGTGTTGATCATAGAATACAAGATTCATTGATCGGTTGTACACTTGATTCATTGTTCAACAAACACTTGGTTTGTAGAACATTGAATGTTGTCTTTGCAAAGATTGTTTTGTTGATGTCTTGATGTCCCACACTTGTTTTGTCAAAATGCTTGATTTGATTCCTTGAATTCACCCACTTGTTTTGTCAAAATGTTTGATTTGATCCCTTGAATTCACCCACTTGATTTGTCAAAATGTTTGTTTTGATCCCTTGAACTCACACCCTTGTTTTGTCAAAATGTCTAGTTTGATCTGTTTGAAATGTTTTGACTTATTTAAAAGTTTAGTTTAACTTGATTATTCACTTAATATATAAGTAAATCAGTTAATAACCTGCATAAAATCTTCCTAGACATGATCTAGGATAACATTTATATATATGTAAAACATATAATTTAAAAGCATTCAAGTAAACAATTTAAATAAACAGTTTACGCATGCTTCTCAGCCCCGCGTTTTAAAACAAAAATGTTAGAAAAGGGGCAATGAACTCACCTGTGCTGCTATGTAATTTGATCTAACACAAAATGCGCGCTCCTGTATGTAAGCTAAGTTTCTTCGGTTCCTGAGTTATTTTATAAGAATTCGAATATAATAAGTACGCGTAGTAGTCGTTGTGCCTAAGACCTTGAGTCTTGTTGTGTGTGCAACTAAGTGTCTTAGTACTAAGTGTATCTAAGATCTACTCTATCTTAATTACCCTTCTTATGATCCCAATTCCCATGATTAGTTACTAACTTACCTTTAAATTTTAGAAAATTTCGGCAGAGTTTCCTTTGTTTTTAAAACAATTCCAGACGATTAAATCGTCTCTTTTTCAACAAGTCCTCAAACAATTAAATCAAAGTAAGTATTTAAATCAAACCATTACAATTAACTTAATAAACTTAAAAGAAACCGGTGTCATTTATAATTTACATTTCAAATTAAACAAGATTTTAGAAAGTTATTAACTTTAATTGAAAACATTCACAACTTCCGATTCTACATTAAGAACATCATCTTTTGAAATTGAATAGACAGTTAACATGTGATGGACTTTATCCAATCCCATTGGGCCCAACTTAAACCCAATGACAACCTTTTGATTCTTTCTTGATCATAATCAAAATTGTTGGAACCATACGACCTATATGTCCATGTTATTCATATAAATATCTCATTTTAAGTTGTTATTGTATGTTAGAAAGATATCTTGATATAGAAATCCTTACTCCATACTCCTATGAAACTTCTACATTTGTTTAAGCCATGCACACACACATAACTTAACCCATGCATGCATCTTATTGGCTCCATTCTTTGTTAGAACTTAGGTTAATGACCAACTACCCATCTCTTATGTTCTTATCACTATCCTTGATGATCCTTTATTCTGAATTAACCTAATTGAGCAACAATATGTTCGACATAGCATCTAGGGCAGCGAACCTATGCTATGTTTGACTAGGGTTCGGCTCAAATGAAATTAAACGAACCTATGTGTTCCAGGTAGGGTTCGGCTAACACCTTGAATCCAACGAACTCTTAGGGTTCGTGGCTCCAATAAACTGTAGCATAGGGTTCGGCTGACTTAGCAAGGGTTCGGTTGAGGATTCGTCGCCTGGGTTCGTAAGAATGCTAAGAGTTTGGTCATGCAAGGTTCGGTGAAACCAGGCTCGTAGGTTCGTGAGGTTACAGGGTTCGGTGCAGGAGCCTTATGTCGTTGCAGGGTTCGTTGCAGATGTGATAGGTTCGGTGCAGAGTTCACAGGGTTCGGCTGATTGACTCCAGTTGACACAGGTTCGGCACCCAAAGGTTCGCCGACCTGCATCAGTCGCGAACCACCTGCACTTCATCTTCTTCTTCGACAAAATCTGTTACAACACATTCCTAATGATACCTGAACGTGTATAACACTTTCATCTATGTGTTTTAAGTGTTTAATACCGGTTCTAATCGAGGTACATCGTGAGTTCGTGAAAACCCTATAAAACCGAAAATAAAATGAATGTTTACCTTAGATTTCGTGGATGAAAGCTCACAATGCTTGTACTCCCGTGATCTACAAGGTGAAAGGATCAAAATGACGCCAAGTTTGATCGAATCCCACTTGAAACAAGCTTCCAATCTTAGAGAGAAGTTGAAATTTCTAGAGAGAGAGAGAGCTAGAGAGAGAGTGACGGGTTTGAATCAAGAAAGTGAGTTGGTGATGGTTGGTGATGCATTAAATGTTTTCATTTAATGTGTCACCGCTACCCGATGTTCGGTCTCGATCGGTTTCGCGTAAAAGGTCGGATGGTGTAGTTTTCGCGACGGAACGACAAGATTATAAAATTAGAAATCATTTAATTATTTCAGGTTGTGATTCCTAATAAATTAACTAATATCTTTTATTTATTAAAAATTTAAAACAAAATTAACTGTTCAAATCGAAATGTACAGTCGTCGCGCGTATTCGTTCGAATCGTCACCCGTACGAACACGACGATAACTATACTTTTCAATCTTGTTTTCTAATTATAGAATATCATTCAGAACGTTAAACTTTCAGATATATTCGTACAGATCGTCACCTATACGAATAACCCGTCAATTTAGCATTCACATAACAATATTCGTGTGTTTTGTTCCGTAAGGCCTCACATACGTTTATACATAATAAATCCTAAACAAATAATCACATGATGGTTCTGTATTGCCAGATAATTATCCGACTCAAGAACCATTGTTCTGAACTGTGTTTCTGTTAAGTGTGTCTGAAACTGTTCTATGACAACTCACCATAATAATGATAAATGATATGAATATGAAATTACTGAAATGTGTATGATTCATACCTGTTTTACTGTTCATGTACTGTAGAGATCACTGTTCCGGTGACGGTTCCGGCACTGATGTTACAAATAGCAACAAACCTCCGCACGGTGAGAAACTCGGTCAGACGAACCCATTGTCCAATAAATCTTGTAATTGATTGGACTGTTCATGCATTTCTAAAGGCGCTAGTCTGTAAGGAGACTTAGAAACAAGAAGCACTCCCTGAATCAGATCAATTCGGAACTGCACTGATTGCTCAGGTAGCAATCCCGGCAAATCGTTCTGAAACACGCCAGCAAAATCTCTCACAACAGGCACGTCTTGAATCTTGATTGTCTTCTTGTGTTTCTCTACCACATGTTCTAGAAAAGCCACACATCATTTCCTTGGGCACTTGTGTGCCTTCATGCACGATATTTATTTAACACTGCGATTTGCTTGGTCCCCATGAATCTCCAGCACTCGATGGTTCTCCATTGGAATGCATAATAGCCTTTCGGAACATATGATTTCGATCCTGTTATGGGACAACTAGTCCATTCAAACAATGATGTCGAAACTCCCCAATTCCATCGGTTTCAAATCGATGGAAAATGTTTATTCGTTAAGTGTCAATGGGTAGTTCCTAAGTGTTGTACTAACTGTGATCTGTTTGCCATTCCCTACCTCCATGGTATTCGGGGAGTCTAAAGATTCCTCTACATGATTAAGTTTATGTGCAATGTTGGAAGAGATAAAACTCTGATCCGCACAAGTGTCAAATAATATAGACGCATAAAACTCATGTAAAAGAAACGTACCAGCGACCACTTTCGGGCCATGTCATGCAGCTGCAGCTTCCAATCCAAGCACCCATCCTTTTGCTGCTTTAGCCCTCGGTTGTACTCTTTTGGAAATTCCCTTGAAAAATGACCAGGTTCGCCACATGTCTAGCAATACCTGTTATCAACAGTAGTAGAAGGCATCACCACTGCGTTGTTGTTCTCGTTTTGGGGACCTGGGTTTCTGCAACTATTGGCCCAGTGCCCGAATCTTCCACAACTTGTGCATTGCCTGCACTAGTTAGTTGGGTGGTGATGATACCAACATGTGTTTTACAAAGGAGCCAATTCAGTATATGGCTTCTTAACTTGAATTGGTGGTGGTTGTGTAATTTGTGGAACAGGAGTGGTCATAGTATAGTTCTTGACCACATTTTGCTTCGTGGTCGGGTGTCTGTCTAGCTTCTTAGAATTCCCAGCTTTGCTTGACTCAGCCTCCTTCTTCAATGCACCTGAGGCTACCATTACATCGGTCAAAGTAGCTGACTGTGTAACAACCATCTCTAGTGTAGTTGGATGGGCAGCAATCACATGCCCTTGAATACAAGCTGGTAATCCACCATCATACCGGTCTATCCTCTTCTATAAGGTTGGCACCAAGTCTGGTGCCAATGCCACCAACTCATGATATCCGGTGGTGTAGGAGAAATGCCCAGCTCCCACCATAACATGGTTAAGCAATTCAGTCTCCACTTTCTTTAGTTCATTCGTCAGGCCGAACTCACACATCAGTAAAACTTTATAAATAATCCCAAGGCATAGCTAATGCCTCATCTCTGCCCCTGGCTAGGATCTAAGCATTCCACTAGGTCAGTGTTTGTTTGATGAACGAGCATGCAACATATCTCACTTTATGATGATCAGGGCAGCCACTGATATCGAGGGTATTCTCCATTTTCTCAGTCCATTGTATCAAGCCAACAACACCCTCATGCCTACTAAAGCTTGGACGTTTGCATCCCACAAAGCTTTTGTAGGAATCGTCAAGGTTATTCGTTGTGTTTCCGCTGCCCTCACTAGAAGAGTTCCCTGTATTGTTGTTGTTGTTGTTGTGGATCCAGTTCATCATGTCAGGAATCACCTCCTTGAGCTGATTCGTCAGTAGAGTGGCCAGTGCCACAGTGGTAGGATCCACCTCATGGTTGGGTGCTAGTGTATGTGGAGGAGGAGGAGGTGGTGGAGGAGGAGGTAGCGGTGGTGGAGGTAATAGTGGTGGTGGTCTTCTCGATGGCTTTCTGATCACAACCGAAAGAATATCAGTTAGTGCAACGATCGAATGCAGAAGACACATGCAAATAAAATCCTAAATCCTATGTTCTCTACATGATGGGTCCCTAGGTTATAGTCTTGGCCAAACTGTTTTAAGTAAAATGACCTATATTTCTCCATAACCATGGCTCTGATACCAATCTGTCACACCCTTTCAAACACTTAGAGATTTTTCTGGACATGGCTTCCATGAACTTGACAAACCTTTCAAACATGCTTAACCTAGACAACGAGATAGGGACGGGTACAAAGCCACCGAGACATGTATCAGGCGATAAGTTCCAAGACTAGAATTTCATATTTCAATCATTCAACAAGTACACTTATATCAAGCTATGGAGGTCAATTGAGGAAGGGCCTTACGTGCCCATGTACGAGAGTGAGCTGAACGGGTTAATTCCTAAGGAGCCAGAGTTGTTTACTGAAAAGGATATCCTACTGAGGGAAAAGCATGACAAGGCTTGTGCCTCCATTATTATGGCATTATCTACTAAAGTTGCTCATGGGTTTAAAGAGCACAAGACTGCCAAACATCTTTGGGGTGTGCTGGTTGAACGCTTTGAGGTGAATGAAGACATGAGGGAGAGTCAAAAGGACATGGTGAGACAGCGATTCAACATGTTCAATCATATCAGAGGAGAATCCTTGGAAGCACAGCTCAACCGTTTCACTCACCTTATTACTGAACTCAAGTGTAGAAATTGAGATGACAAAAGGGGAAGTCAACAAGAAGCTCTTGAACTCTTTGCCGTGCAACTGGAACTCAAATTATACGACCATAAACAGGACTAAGGATATGTATAATACTAACATTAGTGAACTGATATCCATCATCAACTCGTATGACATTGATGACAAGCAAAGGGCACTCAATCATGCCAGCTCCATGGGCATCACCCCAGCCACTGAGAATTCTGCACTTATGTCTTCAGTTAACTACTAAGCCTCTGGTTCTCAGATATACCAGGGGTCAGTACCTCAGTAAGTTTCCTATGAGACTGGATTCATTTCCTCTGGGCAAGCTCATTCAGCACCCAAGATTAGCCCTGAAAGTGAAGAAAACCTTCTACATATGGACATCGCTTGGTTGATGGCCATGGAAGTCTTCTGAGCCAAAAAGTTTATCAAGAAGTATGGGAAGAATAGCTTTGGGAACAACCCAGGGATGAAGCTCGGGATTTGACAAGTCTAAGCTCAGATTTAAAACTGTGACCAAACGAGTCACTTTGCTCGTGAATGCAAGCTGCCAAGACTATGAAAGAGGTAGATAAGAATCCAGAAGAGAAGGTAGGAGCGGGAGTTGGTACATAAAAAGCACTTGTTCCATAAGAAACTAATTCTTATGACTGGAGTGACAAAGTGCAGGAGCTGGAGGTGACATTGAGCCATGCATTCATGGCTGAGGTTGATGACAAATGCAATGAGGTGACATAAAATATTTCCTCTACTTCTTGCATTGAAAAGCTTTTTAAGTATCTATCTCAGAATGAGACCCTTATCAAGGAAGTCACCAAAATAAAATATTTTACTCTGAGTTTCTTAAAAATAAAGAAATTTTCAAAAAAAAAATTTGATGCTGAAAGGTGCGATATTTAAAAACGTAAAGAGCTTTTGAGTGACAAGGAGTCTAACTATCTGGATGCCAAGCGTTAGATAGTTGAGATTACCTCAGAGTTAGAACAAGCTAAACTGATTTGTCCAAAACAAAAAGCAGAGTTGATAAATATGACTACTCAAGTACTGTAGTGGCTAAATTGGTCGATTTTGAGATCATGGGGGATGGGAACCAATGGGGTTTGGTTATAGTGAAGTGAAACATCTTTTTAACCATAATTACTCAATTATTCCCAAGATCAAAAAATCTATTGATGATCCACTACTGAAGCTAGAAAAAATGTTTGAATTCAATACTGGTTCTAGCTAACCAATTTCACTTACATGAGATCCTGTTTTGACTGATTTAAATAGTTTTGATAATCCTGAGGTTTGTGCAGAAAGTTTAAGTGTTACAAGTCGAAGTGATAAGGAAGGAGAAAGAAGTGCTGGTAGGAGCACAGATTGTTCATATAGCAAATCACATTTTGTTCCAAAAGTTGACTTAGTTGGAAAGTTTGAAACAATCCAAATTAAACCAAATGAAATGTTTACGAATTCTAAGACTATTTTTGTTAAAATTGGTGATAACGTTAAAAAACAAATGTGTCTTAGAATCAAATTCTCCTCCTTTAACAGAGCAGATAATCAGGCTGATTCCATGATCACTCTAGTGGTGGGTTCAAAGTTAAATTCTAATTGTGAAACTTATGTTCCAATTGGGTCAATGGAACAAGCCTCCACAAGTATTTCCCCTGGTCAGAGTGATTGTGATGTAAAGCCATTTGACCCAAAGGAGTTTCGTGACAAGGTATGCTGCTATGCATGTGGGAGACCAGACCACATTGCAAGACACTATCTGCACCAACCTACTGACTTCTTCTATGGGAAGAATCAATAGGTCTCACCAAAGGCTAAACCTGCAAGTAGACCAATGAGGACTGACAAATCCTCCAAGCCTAGCTGAAACCTCATAAGATGACTCAAAATCATACCACTGCCAAAAGGGCCAAACCAACACAACAAAACCAACTTGGTTTTCATTAACAAAAATTAAAGGTTTTCAAATCTAAAAGTAAATCATAGTGGAAGAATAAGCCACAAGTGAAACCCCTTTAAAACCACTTGATCATGGCAGTGGAATCAAGCCCGTTAGTGTGTGGGCCAAGTCAGACAAACAAACAAAGCCCCAAACTTCCAAATGTACATAAATATGTTATGATTTGGGTACGTGTTTCTCATTAAATGTGTGTGTAACATGCAGGACGACCAAATAAGCTAAAGTATGTTTGGTACGTGGATAGTGGTTGTTCCCGTCATATCACTGGGGATTTTTCTTAGTTACATGAAGTCACACCATTTAATGGGGGTTATGTCTCGTTCGTCGGAGACAAATGTAGGAAGATAAGTATGAAGGGCACTGTTACAAATGGAACTCTGAGTTTTGAAGATGTGTACTATGTAGAAGAACTCAATCATAGTTATTGAGTGTTTCTCATATTTGTGACAAGACCTTTTCAACACACTTCACCAACAAAGGGTGTCTAATCTTGAAGCTCGGATTTGTCATTCCAGAGAAATGGATCTTGATGAGGACTCCGAGAATAAACAATGCCTACATCATCAATATGAATTTTGATTCATACACGGAAAACACTTGGTCTAGACTATAACCTAGGGACCCTCATGTAGAAATCATACAAAATAGGATTCTATTTGCATATGTCTTCTGCGTCTGATCACTGCACTAACCGATTTTCTTTCGGTTATGATCAGAATTCTGCCAAGATGACAACCCCCTCTATTGCCGCCACCACAAAACTTAGATCCGCATTCATCTACGCCATCACCATCACCATCTGACACTCCTACACAACCACCTCCACGTCCTCCTCCACATGTTCCACCTCCCCAGCCACCGCCTGTTCACGAGTTGGATCCGGCTACTATTGCTTTAGCCACTCTACTGACGAGCCAACTGAGGGATGTGATCCCTGATATGATGAACATGATCAACAACAATAACAATAACAACACAGGGAACTCATCTGGAGAGGGCGGTGGTAACACTAGGAACCATCATGACTACTCCTACAAGAACTTTGTGGGATGCAAACCGCCTAGTTTCACTGGAAACTAAGGTGCTGTTGGCTTGATCAAGAAAATGGAGACTACCCTTGACATCAGCGGTTGTCCTGATCAACACCGAGTGAGATATGCTGCGGGATCGTTTGAGAAACGAGCACTAACGTGGTGGAATACCCAGGTTCAAACCCGAGGAAGGGACGAGGCATTGGCGATGCCTTGGGAGGATTTCAAGAGTCTGTTGAGGGGGCGAGTTTTGCCCGAGGAATGAACTGAAAAAGGTAGAAACAGAACTACTGAACCACATGATGGTGTGAGCTGAACATCTGGCATTCACCACCAGATTCCATGAACTGGCAACACTGGCACCGGATATTATGCCCACACTAGAGATGAGGATTGAACGGTATGTCGGTGGACTACCGCCTTGCATTCAAGGGCATGTGATTTCCGCACACCCAACCACTCTGGAGATGGCTATCACACTGTCAGCTACCCTGACTGACGTGATGGTTGCCTCTGGCGTACCAAAGAAAGAGTCTGGAACTACCATGGAAGTGGAAAAACCCTCCACCAAGAAACTAAAGGTCGTTAAAAATTTTGCAACGACTACTACTACCAAACAAGCAGTGCCCACACAACCACAACTGACCCACAAGCCTTATTCTGGCACGGCTCCATTCTGCAATAAGTGCAACTATCATCATCATCCTGACACAGGGTGTAGGCAATGTACTTATTGTGGAAAAATGGGGCATTGGTCCAAATTCTGCAAGAATCAAACAACACAACGAAGGGCAAACCAAGCAGTGGCAAAGACCACTGTACAAAACAATCGCATTTCCTGTTACACCTACGGGGAACCAGGACACTATTCGAAGGACTGCCCAAAGAGGGTGCTACCGAGAGGGAAAGCACCGAGGGGACGAGTATTCCAGATAGGGGCGGCTGCTGCACGCCAGGACACTGACACCAACACTGGTACACTTTTCATTTAAAATTTTTGCAGTTGTATATTTTTATACTAGCATAGATTATCGTTTGCCTTTTTAAAGTTAGATTATAACTTAGTAACATTGGGGCAACCTCATAATACTTCATACACTATTGTAGTAGTTGGAGGTAAACAAGTACTAACGACATGAACATACTGTTCACTTACTGTTAGTGAACAAACACATACCATGAAATTTAAACCTAGGGACACGAGTGGTGTCAACACTGTCACCAGAACGGATGCTTTTCCCCTAATGGGGGCTGAAGTCATTTGATCCAATAGAATTTTCTTTATGTCTTAACAGTGAACAAGAGATATGTGTTTATAAATCTCGTTATTGGGGTATGAACACTCACGACTAGATTCGTCGATGTTGTCCTACCGGACGAAATACGAATCCATTTTAACAATGGGAGGAATGAGAGATTCCTTCTGACAAGAAATAACAGGCGAGTACAAGAAACATAGTTCATGCTAATAACCATGAAGTTGTTGTAACAACTCGAAATACCAGGATGGGAGTGTACACCAACAGCTATGGATTTTAAGTGCCAAGCTACCCCACACTTCCATCAGACTTGATGTCATTAGATTAACATGGACGGTGAAATCGAGTCCGCTCATTACATAACGATACACAAAAGCCTAGGCTCATTGAGAGGGACTAGGGCACACAATAACAACACCTTTTCGAGGAACCTAGAACATTATGGATCGTGCAGTTGAGAGACTGAAAACGAATCCGTATCACATCAAAAAGACTCGATGAAACTCTAAACACAACTCCATGTAAACTTGAGAACATGAGAAACACACGATTTCAAAACATCTCCATCTATACAAAGAAAAGGTAGTACCCGACAATAACGTTTAAATTTCAGGACGAAATTTCTTTAATAAGGGGAGACTGTGACATCCGGTACGTCATCGTCCGGCAAGTCCGTACGATATGTGTACTTTCACTATTTACTGTGTGTAAATACAGTGTTTGAACAGTTGTGTAACAACAAAACACGAGAAAGCAAGAAACAGTTGTACGTGTTTAAGTGAAAACTTAAACACTGTAAGTTCAACAACTCACAATAAACAACAGTTGTTGGTATTTAGGTGAAAACCTAACTACCATTAATACAACAAATCAAGAAAAACAACAAAGTACAAACAAGTGACAAGAACCTATTGGTTGTATTCTAATTTCCATAGATAACAAGAATCAGATGGCCGACAATTCAGCACGAAAACAAGGTGAATCCAAGGTTATCAATGTGAAAACAGGAAGTTTAGTTGAGTCCGTCTGTGAGAATGTTCAATGCAAAACAATAACTCAGTATCGTATACGAATAATAAACAGACAGCGTGTCTTCGTGGGTGACGATTCACACAAACATATTTGTGGGTTTAACATTCTGAACGATAACTGAGAAGTAGAAAACCAAATCAGAAAGTGAAACCTACGATCGTGTTCGTACAATTAGCGCTCTGTACGAAAACGCGCGTTGGTGACTTTTTCTGACAAAACGACGAAAACAAACAATTATGAACACTAAAATAATTAAAATAAACTAAAAATAATACATTCTAGAAATTTACACCTAAACCCTAATTTATAACATCAACTATGTAAAACAAATTGTAATTTACGATACGTGACGAAACAACGACAATTAACGAGTTAATCTCGAACGAAACAGTAAAAATAATTGAAACATAATATTCTTATGTTTTACAATTTTGAAACTCATCAAAATAGTCCGAGAAATTTAATTAGTTTAAATGCGTAGAATACGCGCGTAACGTTCCGGAAACACGAATAAAATGCAAACCGAGCAAACGAAACGAACGCGAACTCAATCGGGGTATAAATACCCTAAATGAGTTCATCTCCTTCATTCAACACCCCACTTTCTCTCTCTAAAACCCTAATCCCGGCTTCCTTCTCTCACTAGAAATTCAAACATCAAATATAGAGATCTCCCTCAATTCTTGATGAAATTTAGTGCTCTTGGTGTCTAAACGAACGTACAATCACCCTCTACCCGAAAGTACAAAGGATCTGCTGTAAACCTAAACCAAACTCGAGGTATGATGCTGCAAAAGTGGCGAAATTTAGGGTTTAAACCCTTTGATCGGCCATCAACCCTCAACCGGTTTAGAACTCTTAGGCCCTAACCCTACACCACTGAAAGCCAGCCTAGTACCCACCATTGCTGAGAACACCGTTGGATAGGGTTAGAACCATTGGTCGGAGAAGCTGGGTGCGCCCAGCCACTGGCCACCCGAATGGGTCTACTTCGTCGAAGGAAAAGGTTGTGGCCTGGCCTACTGGCCTTGGGCCGTATGGGGCAACTACTGCCGACCGAACCACCTTGGGCCGAAGGGCTTCATTCGGTGATGCCCTCATTCGATGGCCAAGCTCAATTCTGGTCTCCTCTCATTCGGCTGAAACCAAGTTTCATTCGCCCCCACAATAAGATTCGGCCGAAAGAACCTCTTTCGGGCTAAGCCATCTTATTCGGCTAGCTTCCATTCGCTGAGCTACACCCTTCATTCGGTTGAACCATGGGGCCACTTCCATTCGCATGGGCTTAGGCCATACGGCCTGGATAACATTCGGCCCAAGCTATACATCCAACCCATGCCATCCAACTGGCCCACGCATCATTCAAATTAAGACCAAGGGTCCGGCCCATCTAGTCGGCCCATGGTGATTAAACTAGCCCAAACTTCATTCGGCCTACATTGATAAATTTGAAACAAACTCTTGAAACCATTTAGACTTAACACAACATGCATTTGAGTGGGCTAATAAACATGTACTTTACTACAAAGGTGGTGAATTGGACTTTAATGAACATCGCAAACCTTAAATGTCAAGTTATAACAACGAGTTGTTGCCTAATTATTTATTAATTATGAAACAATTGTTTCAAGTGTAACAAGAACGACATGTGGAGTCTTAAACCATAGACCTAAGCTTGTTCATGGGTTTATTTGCTAAGTCTCCTGTCAATACAATTAACTAACATTTTATGACAAAGTATTGGATTATCAAGAAGGGGTTTAAGGCAAACAAGGGTCAAAACAATGTTTGACCTAAAACACATAACGAAATATACTAAACTCAATCTAATTTGATTAAGTATTAGTAGGACCCACAACTATAGAACCGGGCCGAATGATGATCAAGACCTACGAGTGTTAGCCAACATTAGGGCTAACACCTATACACCGACAAATATCTATAACTTATACTTATAAGCTACAAACATTGTGAAATCAACACAGGATCGTGAAAACAAGAAGTACAACAAAGAGCGCGTGCATTCTTGTTTAGACTTAGTCAACTACAACAACCACAAGGTGAGTTCATATACCCCTTTTCTAATCTTAACCGATTTCAAAGCTCGGGGCTGAGAAACATGCTTAAAGCTTTTATTTATTTAAAAGTTTTGATACAACATGCTGATTTTACAATGATTTGAGTAATATCGTTTATCTTTATTATAGTTTATCATTGTATGCTTGTTTATCTGACCATTATCATAACTGTTATATCTATCATGATACATATTAACATTGCTTCATGACACATCAACACAATAGAATAATACTAGTTGTAATAGTTTATCTTACCACATCTTATTATTCTTACATAAACGAACAACGAGATAACCATTGCAAATAACAAGAATGACACTCATGATAACGTAACTTCATGATAACAAGATCATTCACACATTACTAGCATCGTGTAATAAGACAAGCTCTTATAACACTTGTTAGAGTCAATAAGATCACACCACATATATACAACATTACTTGTGATATCGAGGAGGATATCATGTTAACATACTTTTGGGACGTCATTCCCTACACATGCTACTACGGGTTACTAAGACAAATTCTTAACATACATGGTTAATACACGGGAACACATAACATTGTGGATATAATTGGGAACAAACAGCACGGGGAATATCATACATTGATTTTTAATTGGTTACTTACAATAAACCACACACTTGGAACAGGGTTTTTGAGGATTCTATAGTAGTGAACATGGGACACTGGGTCAACCTTACCAAACAACCATAACGTGTACATCATTCCTATTTAACAACATACCAAAAGAGTCATAACTTCATTTTCATTGAGATGGAGTTGACTCGATTCATTAGAAACATACCGAGCATGACACACGATAATATACTAATTATTAACACTCCAAGGGTTTTGGGAACCTATCATTCAAATAGATATCGAGGATGATATCTTACACACCAGGTTGGTCAGATATGACAACTACTAGGACAACTATGTCTCAATCTAGGTATCATTGGGAGGATACCTTACACTCCAAACCAGTCAGAGGACACACACCTAAAGTCTCTAACCTTTCATACTTCTAGATATTATGGAGAGAATATCCAGCATGCCAAATTTATAAATAGTAACACGCCTAGAGACAATTTAGTCTTACTCAAATAGAATCGTGGGGAGGACATCTTACAAACCGGACTGGGTAGTACTGACAGTCACAGAGACTATTTAGTCTTGTTCTAGATATCGAGGAGGATATCTTACACACCGGGCTAGTCAGAAATGATTAGCTACAAAAACTATAAAGTTTTGTTCCAGATATCGATGAGGATATCGTACACGCCGGGCTAATCCGTACGGAATAGCTAACAGAGATCAGTACATCTCTTTTTCACATAATGGGATATGTTACACGCTGGGCTAATCCGTAAGGAATAGCTAACAGAGATCATTACATCTCTTTTTCACATAATGGGATATCTTACACGCCGGGTTATTCCGTAAAGAATGGCTAACAGAGACGGTTAAGTTTCTTTTACAAATGTTGGGATAATCATACTTGGGGATTTATGGGTGAAATGAAATGGGTATCCATAGTTGTGTTACAAGTGGTGTGGAGTTCTGTCAGTTATGTGGTGGGATGTTCGCTAGGGCTTGCTCCCCTACATATGCCCTATATATAAGCATAACTGATAGGATGAAATACTATGTGTAAGTATAACTGTGGAGAGGAAATGATGAGTGACAAATCAAACATTCCTAAACAACACTTGTGTGTAACCTTGTGAACACGAATGACAATAAATAAATGGTTTTCAATTGTCAAAGTTATGAACTCACCAACCTGGTGTTGACTTTGTTTAAATGCATGTTTTCTCAAGTGATGAACATGTTTAGTCACCAACATTCAGGAAAATAGCTAGTGGAATTATAGAAGACCTAGCTGCATTTTGTGCTGACCATACTTTTGAATGACAAAACATTGAACCATCTTTTGTAAATCTTGTGCAGATACAAGATAGAAACTCAATGATCCTTTTTGGTGGAATTACTTAGTTAAATTATGAACATAATAATGTAATTTAACTTTGTAATTCTGTAGCAATGTCATGTTAGCATTTCTCATTTATATATCATGTGCTATGCAAAGAATCTGATCATTTCGATTATCAACCGATATCGCGCCCCGAGAACTTTCCGCCCGACGGGAAAGTCAATCCAGCCCGCCGGCTCGGGGTGTGACATTTCTTGTCAAAAAGGATGAGACACCAGATATCTTGAAGAAGTTCATCACCTTGATTGAGAATCAGAAAAACTTGAAAGTAAAGGTGATCAGAACTGACAATGGCACTGAGTTTAGAAATCATACTCTTATTGATTTTAGCGATGGGAATGGAATTGCTCGATAAAACAGTGCAGCTTGTACACCTCAGCAAAATGGAATTGCTGAAACAAGGAACAAAACGTTTATCGAGATGCATGGACCATGCTGTCTTTGTCAAAGCTGCCAATCTTCTTCTGGCCTGAAGCTATTAACACGTCTTGCTATGTTCAAAATCGACCACTACTGAACAAGCGCCATCAGATGCCTCCCTATGAGATATTCTTCAAGCAGAAGCCGAAGGTCGGTCACTTCAAATCATTTGGTTGTCCTTGCACTATCCTCCACACTGAACTGAATCACAAGTTGTATGACAAACCTGATGAGTGTTACTTCGTGGGCTATTCTGCTGAAAAAGTTGCTTATCGGGTGTACAAAAGGAAGACTCGGCTTATAGTGGAATCATACTACATTGATTGGCAATAGATGAACAACCCCGATGCCGGTTCAGTTCCAAACTGGCTATTTCAGTATGACTCTACATTTGAGCCCTTCAATACTTCATTTGAGAATGCAGGACCTTTTGAGCCTGAAGATAGTTTCTATAAAAGTGATGACATGGACTACCGTGTTGACTATGTTACACGTGACCCTAATCTTCTAACAGTTGACTCGCCAGGCATGTATGATCGACCTCAACCGATCAGTGAAGTCATCCCATCAGATCCAGAGACTTCTCAGTCTGCTCAACCGACCCCGGAGACAAATAAGACCTTATCTTCTTCTCACCACATGTTTGACAATTCACTATTCTCAGACCACATCCCTAAAGAACATTGTATGGATATCAGAGCTAATGCCAGTGAAACCTCTCCCACTGATAACACCGCTTCCTCTAGTTAAGATCAGCTGACTCACATCAGCAATCTACTTGACAACTTAGATGTGGAGGGAGTACCCACTTCAAGCATTAACAAGAATCACCCTATGGAGAACATTATTGGACCTCTTTCAGAAGGAGTTCTTACAAGAAGCAAATCAATTCCAGCTCAAAACGCCATGTCTAAAGAAAATATCACTCGTAGTCAATCAGGTCCAATTAATTCTTGTTTATATTCTTCCTTTATGTCATAGGTAGAACCCAAGAACATCAAGATGGCTCTTAAGGAGTCCAGCTAGGTTGAAGCGATGCAAGAAGAATTGATGCAGTTTCAGAAACTGTAGGTGTGGAATCTGGTTCCATTGCCCAAAGGGAAATTCCCAATCGAAACAAGAGGGTATTAAATATGAGGAGTTCTTCACAACGGTTGCAAGACTTGAGGCAATTCGCATCTTTCTAGCATATGCTTCATATATGAACTTCACACTTTATCAGATGGATTTGAAGACTGGTTTCTTATATGGCAAGGTCAAGGAAGAGATTTATCTATGTCAACCTCCTGGGTTCGAGAATTCTCAGTTCCTTGACCACGTCTACGAGCTAGACAAAGCCTTGTACGGTCTTCATCAGGCACCGTGAGCATGGTATGGAACACTTACGAATCATCTACTGGAAAATGGATATACCCGTGGAGCCATAGATTAGACACTGTTTGTTCGTAGAGAGAAGGATGAGTTGATTCTTGTCCAAAAATATGTGGATGATATTATCTTTGGTTCCACGAGCTTGATGCTGTGAAAAGATTTTGAAGCCATAATGAAGAAGAAGATTGAGATGAGCGCAATGGCAGAGATGACCTTTTTCTTGGGTCTTCAGGTAAAGCAAGATCCAAAGGGTGTGCTGATTCATCAGGGCAAGTACGTCACCAACATTCTCATCAAGTTCAACATGTTGGACTCAAAGCCCGCTTCCACTCCCATGGCTGAATGTCCTGTTTTGACTTCGGATTAAGATGGTGAAGATGTTGACCATCATCTTTACAGATCTATGATTGGTTCACTGATGTACCTGACCCCAGCAGACCAAACACCATGTTTTCTGTATGTCAGTGTGCCAGATATTTGGTGAATTCGAAGGCTTCTCACCTGATTCCTGTCAAGAGGTTCTTTCGCTACCTCTTTGCGAAACTTTGTCTCGGTTTGTGGTATCTTAAGAACTCTGAGTTCAATTTATTTGCTTACTCTGACAGTGATTTTGATGGTTGTCATTTAGAAAAGAAGTCAACCACAGCTAGATTTCAGTATATTGGAGATCGCCTCATCTCGTGGCAATGCAAGAAGTAGACAACTGTGTCAACTTCCACTGCACAATCTCAAATGGGAAAGTAAGCTTTGAGAATGTGTAGGACCAATGACGAGCTCGGAAACAATCTGATTCCAATGGAAATCTACCCGAAAGCCTCTGGAATAGTGCGGAATCCTATTCCAGGGTTTTCCAATCGAAACCAACAGCAACCGTGGTGATCCGAAGGCATAGGAAGGACTTGTAAGCAAGAATCGAACACCACGGGTTGAGAATCGAACTTGGACGATTAATGGTTGTTCTAATATCCTAGGGTTTGACTCTGGGATCTCAGGGAAGAAGGAGGGCTCTAAAAAGGTTAGTATTGAAATGATTGGAACAGGTATATATAGGCAGTAGTCATTCGGCCGAATGAGAGGCCGAAACAACTCATTCGGCGAATGGCTCCTGTCGAATAAGTAATTCAGTCAAATGAGTCATTCGGCGAATGACTCATTCGACGAATGTAGACATACTCTATTCTCATTTGCCGAATGACTTCATACTCTAGAGTCATTCGGCCGAATGAGCAATGTTCATACTCAATTAAACAATAAACCAAATCACCCAATCAAATAATCAAACAGTTAAACATAAACATTAAGAACAATATATAAAAAGACAACTTCCATTAATAACTTGAATTTTACATGATGAGTAGTACAAAATATAACTAGGGACATTAGATGTGTCTACAAACCCCCCCTGGACCTAGTTCAACTCTTGGAAGCTTCTTTCTTAAATACTTTGCCGAGATAGCTTTCCAATCAGCTCCAGCGTGGATCTTGAAAATGCTGCAGAGACGGATCACTCTTATAAACTGCAATGCTTGCACCATGTCTTGAACATCAAAGAAAATCTGGTGCCTAAACAGAGCTTGGACATCTTTGTGAGATAGGTTGGTCAACCACATTGGCTCAAATATCCTCAAAGTCTCCCACTGCTTATCCTTGCACAAAACAATCACAGCCTCGCCAGTACACCCATCATAATACCACCATCGGAAGACATCCATAAAGTCTTGTCGCATTTTCCGTAAAGGAATCTTCTTCAAAACTTTAGGAGGAAGCCACTTCAGGATAACCTTATGCTTTCGGGTGTCTCCACCAATCTCTGGCAAATAATAACGTTCAGGCTGTTGGGGCTGAAAGTTCATCCATCTCTTTCTGTACTCATACTGGATTTGCCTAGAGAACCAGGCAGACATTCCTGAATCCTCACTGTATAGCAACTTCAGACGTGCTAATTGATTGACTTCAAAGCCTGGCAACGTCTTGAAATCGTGAGGATGTTTGAAGTAATCAATTCCTTTCTCTCTTTTCACCGCATAGCATCCGAGGTCGTGAAAGTATGCCCAGCTCAAGATTTGACCTCTAGCCTTGTAGCCTTTGGTTCTGTAGACTTTCTTGTGTGTTGCTGGCATCTTCTCGGTGCTCTGTTTCTTTAAGGCCATCCAGTAAGCCTCCCACTCTTCTTTCCTTTTTCTCTGTTCATTGGCTTCGGACTTGCTGGCTTCAACTTGTTCTTCCAAATATCTGACCAGAAGATCCTCTGTTTCTTGATCAAATGGTTCAGTGAATGTAGGCAACTCATCCTCAGCCGATGTGTACTTAGGATATTCCTCGCCAGTGATATCCTCCCAAATAACTTCATCAATATCATCAAATAGTTCTGGCTCTGGCTCATCATCAATAGGAACAGAGGTATCGTCAGTGATCACCTCATCAGGATTTAACCTGAAAAGCTCAGCAATTTGTTCCTTTGATAAGCAGTGAATGATTTCTCCTTCCTCCTTGTCATAGCTGACTGAGTGCTGTATGATGCCTTGAGCGTCCAAAATCATGGTGAGAGTCTCGTGTAACTGACGTCTCAAAGGCACAGCTTCGACTTCCTCACTAGTTGTTGGTTCTTCAGTTTGTGCAGGAGGAGATGGAGGAGAAGCCTGTTGCTTTTTGTCGTTGCCCTTTTTGGACCGGATCTCAGATGAAGGAGGGGCTTGATCATCATCGTCATCATCATCATCAGTACTGGATGATTCAGAAGACCCACTCCCAGATCCGTCCTGATCATCATCTTTATCAGATTCTTCATAGTCAACCTTTTCCTCATCAGATTCTGCTTCCTCTTCTTCCTCTTCCTCTTCCTTTGTTTTCTCAGAATCTGAATCATCGGAGCGGGTTTCTGTACCCTCAAGCCTGGGAGTGCCTTCCTTGGAACTTTCAACTAGTTCAGCAAGTCGAGCATTCTCTGCTTCTAGTAGCAAAATCCGTTCATTGAAACCAGTGGCAGTCAAGGCCAACTGGTTGTGCTCATCAATATACTTAAGCAGCTACTCTTCTTGTTGAGCAGAACGAGCTCTCAGATCAGCATGTTGATCAGCTGCCTGCAGCAGTAACGCATCCTGATCATTTATCCGTTGTGTGAGCTGAGCTATCTTGTTCTCCTGCTCCAGGTTCCTCTCCATCAGTCTAAGAACCATACTGTTCAGTGTGCTCAACTGATCAACAACTGAAACAGTAGGTATGAACATATCAGCTCGAGATGTTGAGGGGCCAGCAGATGCAGTAGTGAAAATGGGAGTCTGAATCATAGAGGTGGTCAGAGGGGCATGTAACAACCGGTTTTTAATAATGAAATGTATTGTGAATAATCGTTAATTAAACGATTGTGGTTGTTGTGATTTGAAAATACGTAAGAATTACGTCATTAATGCAAGAGCACATGTGATAGTTCTAGAGATCCATGATGATTTATCAATTTTGGTTATTACAAATTGATAGTATGTGAAAAATGATGAACGTGGGCGAAAACCGCGCGCGAAACGGAGTTACGGATTGTCCGGAATCGCGAAACGAAGTTTAAAATCAAAAAAATTCGAAAAATCACCTGGGGCGGTACGCCCCACGCCAAGCTTTGGGCTGGGGCGGTACGCCCCATGACCTATGTCGGTTTAAAGCATTTTTAAAGATCAGATCGCATTTTTTACGCTGTTTTCTTATCCCTTTCGACTGGTTCTTGCTCCAGACGAACAATATACCATTTCTAAGCCTAAAAACTCCATTTCAAAGGTTTCTAATCATCCAGATCGCGCATAGGATCGTGTTTTCAAGTCCCGATCGTTGTTTTAACCGTAGAAATCCGTCAGATCAGGTAACGGTTTGTTTTATCCTACTAGTTTAATATTGTGTGGATTAAATCTAGTTTTGATTGTAATACTATGATTATGGGTATTGATTATTGCCTAGTTGATAACCAGGGATTGTTAGAAACGAAGAAATTGATATTTTGACGGTAAAATCTTCGTTTTGAAGCTGGGATAATGTCCGGTTGTTATGAAACCCATATCATAGTGTGATAACTAGCAGGATGGGTTGAATATGATTTTAAATAAATTATGGATTATAATCCATCGATTAAATGATGATTTTGATGAATAGATGTAAAAATTATTAACAAGTTATGATCTTAAAAATAAAAATTGAATAATAAAAATAATTAAAGATCGTAACTAATATAATGAACATCAATTATTTGATAAAATGCCTGGGGAGGCATGAAATATGAATAATTGTGATAATTGACTAAAACTTGCTAAATATAGTAAGATAGAGTCAATTATGTGATAAATTGACTTTGAGGAAGTCAAATCAGTCAAGTGTGTTGAACTTGATTATTTGTGTTATACGTGTTGAAACTAGTTGTATATGTATTTTGCAACTAGGTGGTGGTAGTGGAAATCAAACCACTAGTCATAGAGCAGGAAAGGAGCCTGCAGTTGCTAATCCCTTATCTGATTAAGGTAAGTAATCCCACAACTATGACATCACATAATAAATATTGAATTTTTGTTAAATGAATTATATGATAAATATGGCGTTGGTAATAGGGAAATGTTGAACAATAAAAGTTCAACAACCTATGATAAATCCAATACCTTGGTAAATAATAGTGTGGGAATTCTATGATGGAAGTACCGGTGGGTGAACATCATAGTAATTTGATTGAATTATATATGACTCCACAATGGTGGATAGCCAAAGGTGCTGGCAATTGTCAAGATGGAAGTACCGGTGGTGAACATCTTAGACTTAATAAATATGACTCCACAATGGTGGATAGCCAGAGGTGCTGGCAATTGTCTTAGATGGAAGTACCGGTGGGTGAACATCTTAAGACTTGAATTATATATGACTCCACAATGGTGGATAGCCAGAGGTGCTGGCAATTGTCTTAGATTGAAGTACCGGTGGGTGAACATCTTAAGACTTGAATTATTTATGACTCCACAATGGTGGATAGCCAGAGGTGCTGGCTATTGGCTATGGTGGAAGCACAGGAATGTGAACCCCATGGTGTAATATTGATTAAACTATTGTGAGCAATAGTTGATGATTGGTAATGTGATATTTTATATTGTGAGAGTCAATTCGAATAGAAATGACTCAGTTTGAATGTTGATTGTGAAAAATGTATTTTTACATTTTATTGTTGAGAAACCATTGGGGTTTACTTACTTAGTTCTTATGAACTAATGGGAATTATTGTGTGATGTTTGTAGGTCAAAAATGACGTACACGGCTGTAAGGATCGAGGTGGACTGGGAATCGAACAGATAAACCTTGTTGCAAACGTTTGAAATTTTGGTTTAAACTTACTTATGTAAATAAGTATTGTAAAATGTGTGACACGTTTGCGTTTGCGTTAAACTTTGTTTAATATTATTAAATAAAGAGGGTCAGACAAGGTTTCGAAATGAAAAATTTGCTGGGACCAACTCTGATATTATTTAAAAATATTGTTTAGTAACCGGGGGTCACAAAGCTAGTATCAAAGCATTGGTTTGAGGGATTCAAGTGTTAGAAACACACTTGAACTCAAATCTTATGCTCTTGATATATGATTAAACGTTCGATTCAAGCCTCGATCATTAAGCCGGAGGTATGATGTCAGTATTTATATGTTGAATTGTTTATATGTACACATTGTTGTGTGTATGAATTGTGTGAACCGAACTTCTCAATTATGAAATGAATTGATGAAGTTAAGGGCATGAGTGTGGAATAAAAATGTTATTATGCCTGGCCAGTATAATAAGATGTTTAGGACATAAGCGTTCCCTTAATTAAGTCAGATTGTATCATGATTTTGAATATTAGGTAAGGTGATTATGTACTATATAAGTACAAGATTTTTAAATATTGTGAATACATGAGACTAAATGACTGATTGTTTAATTATATGATTTCAGCCACGAATGGCTGAGGAACATACATCTGGTGTGAATAGCAGTGAGAAGGTGGAACTCACTGAAACTCAAATAATGGTGAAGGAAGAGGTGGCAAAGGATTTTGAAGCTGCTTTGCCCACATATATTGATGAAATTAAGTCTTCCTTAAAAGAGTTCCTTCATCAAGAGTTGTCTGAATTTGAAACTGGAGTGGAGATGAAACAATCTTCTAAGACAACTACTTTTAAAGAATTTATGGCTTGTAAGCCAGCTGAGTTTAAAGGGGAGGTAGATCCCTTGATTAGCCAGCGTTGGATATCTGATATTGAAAGTACGTTTGAAACTAGTCATTGTGACCCGACTGATGAGGTCATGTTTGCTGGCAATCAGTTAAAAGATCGTGCCAAAGATTGGTGGGAGTTGTTGAGGAAGGAAAAAGGCAGAAATGGAATAAAAGGGCTGACGTGGGCCCGGTTTAAAGAACTTTTCTTGAAGCGGTTTTGTCCTCAAGCCGCTATTGATAGTATTACTGAGGAATTTCTGCATCTACAGCAGAAAGATGAAAGTGTTGATACCATCACTGCTATTTTCTTCGACAAGGCTAAATTTTGTCCGGACCTCCTTCAAACTGAAAGAATGTGGATAAACCGGTATCATACTATGTTGAACACGAAGTACCGGGAATTTCTCACGCCTTCTAAGTGTGAGACACTTAATGAGTTGAT
Organism: Mikania micrantha; assembly: GCA_009363875.1. Taxonomy (NCBI): domain Eukaryota; kingdom Viridiplantae; phylum Streptophyta; class Magnoliopsida; order Asterales; family Asteraceae; genus Mikania; species Mikania micrantha. The sequence goes on from CM018693.1 coordinate 85,134,009, forward strand.
TAATTGTGCTCGGGAACGAGAATTGGAGTTGAAACGGCAGGAAGATCGGGGAGATAAACGAAAGGCAGAAACAGACACAGGTTCATCCAAAAAGGCGAAGTTTGTTAAATCGTTTAAAAAGCCTGTCTTTCCTAAACCTTGTCCGAACTGTGGAAGGATGCACGCAGGTGAATGTCGTGTTAGGCCTGTTGTCTGTTATAAATGTGGGAAGCCAGGACATTTGGCAACCCAGTGTTTGAGCCATCCTAGTATGTGCTATCATTGTTATAAGCCAGGTCATAGGAGGAGTGAGTGCCCTGAACTTAAGAGGGCAGCACCGATTAGTGACAAGGGCCGATCGTTTAAATCTCAAGGCTCGGGAAAGAAACCGGAAGCGCCCAAACCAAAAGGGAGAGCTTTCCAGATTTCTGCAGAGGAGGCTAAAATCACATCTGATGTGGTGACAGGTACCTTCTTTGTTAATTCAATACCTGCTTATGTGTTATTTGATTCTGGAGCCAATCGATCTTTTGTGTCTATAAAATTTGTGCATCATCCATCTTTTGTCTTAGAAAAGTTGCCTGTACCGTTAGAAGTAGAGGTTGCTGATTCTAAGAGTTTCTTTGTGTTTGATATTTATTGAAACTGTAAGCTTACAATCAGTAACGAGGATTATGTTGTTGATTTAATACCCATGGTATTGGGGGAGTTTGATGTTGTTATTGGAATGGATTGGCTATCTTCTTATAAAGCCAATATTCTTTGCAACCGCAAAGTTATACAATTGATAACCCTGAGTGGTTATGAATTGTCCATCCAAAGAGAAAAACGTGGAGGGGTTGTTTTGTGTTCTTTGGTCAAGGCCATGAAGTATATGAATCATGGGGGCCAATCCTTCTTAGCTTATGTTATTAATGCTGAGAAACCAGTAAAGGAATTGGAGGATGTCCCGATTGTTAGGGATTTTCCTGATGTTTTTCCGGATGATTTACCGGGAATCCCCTCTGATAGAGATGTTGAGTTTAGAATCGATCTTATTCCAGGGGCCAAGCCTATAGCAAAAGCTCCTTATCGTTTAGCACCGTCTGAATTGCAAGAGTTGATGACTCAATTGCAGGATCTTCTCGATAAAGGTTTTATTCGTCCAAGCATCTTGTCTTGGGGTGCTCCTGTTCTTTTTGTTAAAAAGAAGGACGGAAGTTTTCGTATGTGTATTGATTATCGAGAGCTAAATAAAGTAACGGTGAAAAACAAATATCCTTTGCCTCGTATTGATGATCTTTTTGATCAGTTGCAAGGGGCTTCTTGGTTCTCTAAAATTGACCTTCGGTCGGGTTACCATCAAATTAAAATTAGGGAAGTAGATATTCCTAAAACAGCGTTTCGAACCCGATATGGTCATTATGAATTTTTAGTCATGTCATTTGGGCTGACTAATGCACCGGCTGCATTCATGGACATGATGAATCGGGTGTGTCGTCCCATGTTGGATCGATCTGTTATCGTTTTTATTGATGATATTTTGGTTTATTCCAAAAATGAAGGTGATCATGCTTGTCACTTACGGGAGGTACTTGAAACTCTTCGTAGGGAGAAGTTATATGCCAAATTTTCTAAATGCGCCTTTTGGTTGCATGAAGTCCAATTTCTTGGACATGTGATAAATACAGATGGCATTCTTGTTGATCCTTCTAAAATTCAAGCTGTGACCAATTGGAGTCTACCCAAAAATGCGACTGACGTTAGAAGTTTTCTTGGCTTAGCCGGTTATTATCGTAGATTTATTCAAGACTTTGCCAAGAATGCTTCATCTCTAACCAAACTTACAAGAAAGAATGTTAAGTTTGTGTGGGGTGATGACCAAGAGAAAGCATTCCAAGAGTTAAAGTCAAAATTAACTCAGGCACCGGTATTAACGTTACCAGATGGCCCTGATGATTTTGTGGTATATTCTGATGCTTCTTATCTTGGTCTGGGTTGTGTTCTTATGCAACGGGGCAAGGTGATTGCTTATGCCTCAAGACAACTGAAAACCCATGAAATCAATTATCCTATTCATGATTTAGAACTGGCAGCAGTCGTGTTTGCCTTAAAGATCTGGAGGCATTATTTGTACGGTGTAAAGTGTACTATTTACACTGATCATAAGAGTTTGAAATATTTCTTCACTCAAAAGGAGTTGAATATGAGGCAAAGACGATGGCTGGAATTACTCAAGGACTATGATTGTGAAATCCTTTATCATCCTGGTAAAGCGAATGTGGTGGCGGATGCCTTGAGTAGGAAAGAAGAGTGTGAACCAATCAAAGTGAAAGTTATACAGCTTGTGATTACTTCAGGGTTAATTGAGCAGATCAAGGAAGCCCAGACTGAAGCTTTAAAGGAAGAAAATTGGAAACGAGACAGGATTAAAGGGCAAGCTCATAATCTTGATGAAGATAGTCATGGTATAAAGATTAGGTGGGGTCGAGTGTGGATACCTCCCACTTGTCCACTTAAGTCTGCATTGTTGGAAGAAGCGCACAAGTCAAAGTACTCAATTCATCCTGGGGCTACTAAAATGTATCGTGACCTTCGGGTGAACTATTGGTGGCCAGGTATGAAACGAGATATTGTTAAACATGTGGCGAAATGCTTGACTTGTATGCAGGTAAAAGCAGAGCACCAGAAACCTTATGGTAAGTTGCAACCATTGGAAATCCCAATGTGGAAATGGGAACATATCACAATGGAGTTAATTACTAAACTTCCTAGAACAAGGAAGGGATGTGATACGATTTGGGTCATTGTGGATAGATTGACTAAGAGTGCTCATTTCTTGCCTATTCGTGAAACCTATTCTTCTGATAAAATGGCAGAGATATATGTACGAGAAATTGTGTCTCGTCATGGTGTGCCTGTAACCATTATCTCTGATCGAGATACTCGATTTACTTCTCGATTTTGGAGAAATTTTCAGGAAGAATTAGGAACAAAACTGTTGATAAGCACGGCGTATCATCCTCAGACTGATGGACAAAGTGAAAGAACCATTCAGACCTTGGAGGATATGTTACGAGCGTGCATTATTGACTTTGGAGGTAGTTGGGATGATTACCTACCTTTAGCAGAGTTCTCGTATAATAATAGTTATCATTCCAGTATTGGAATGCCTCCATATGAGATGCTATATGGGAGGAAATGTCGAACTCCCGTTTGTTGGGAGAAGTTGGACAGCGTGAACTCGCACACAAAAATGTTGTTAAAGCTACCAATGAACGGATAGATCAGATCCGTGCCCATCTGAAGGCGGCCCAAGACCGTCAGAAATCATACGCTGACAAGCGTAGAAGGCCTATTGAATTCCAGGTGGGAGATTTTGTGTTGTTGAAAGTCTCAACGTGGAAAGGTGTTATACGTATTCGTAAGCGAGGAAAGTTAAGTCCACGCTTTATTGGACCATTTAAAATTATAGCTCGTGTTGGTGAAGTTGCTTATCGCCTAGAGCTACCAGAGGAGTTAAGTGGAATTCATAATACGTTCCACGTTTCTTACTTACGAAAATGTTTAGCAGACGAATCTGCATACGTACCACTGGAAGATATAGAAATTGATGACAAGTTGAATTATGTGGAAAAGCCAGTGGCAATACTTGACCGAAAAGTCAAGCAACTTAGAAATAAATCATTGAACCAGGTGAAGGTTCAGTGGAAAAATAGAACCGGTTCTGAAATTACGTGGGAGTCAGAAAATGAAATGAGAAAGTATTATCCTTTCCTTTTTGAGGTTTAATCGGTTTCGGGGACGAAACCTTTGTAAGGAGGGGAGATTTGTAACAACCGGTTTTTAATAATGAAATGTATTGTGAATAATCGTTAATTAAACGATTGTGGTTGTTGTGATTTGAAAATACGTAAGAATTACGTCATTAATGGCAAGAGCACATGTGATCGTTCTAGAGATCCATGATGATTTATCAATTTTGGTTATTACAAATTGATAGTATGTGAAAAATGATGAACGTGGGCGAAAACCGTGCGCGAAACGGAGTTACGGATTGTCCGGAATCGCGAAACGAAGTTTAAAATAAAAAAAATTCGAAAAATCACCTGGGGCGGTACGCCCCACGCCAAGCTTTGGGCTGGGGCGGTACGCCCCATGACCTATGTCGGTTTAAAGCATTTTTAAAGATCAGATCGCATTTTTTACGTTGTTTTCTTCTCCCTTTCGACTGGTTCTTGCTCCAGACGAACAATATACCATTTCTAAGCCTAAAAACTCCATTTCAAAGGTTTCTAATCATCCAGATCGCGCATAGGATCGTGTTTTCAAGTCCCGATCGTTGTTTTAACCGTAGAAATCCGTCAGATCAGGTAACGGTTTGTTTTATCCTACTAGTTTAATATTGTGTGGATTAAATCTAGTTTTGATTGTAATACTATGATTATGGGTATTGATTATTGCCTAGTTGATAACCAGGGATTGTTAGAAACGAAGAAATTGATATTTTGACGGTAAAATCTTCGTTTTGAAGCCGGGATAATGTCCGGTTGTTATGAAACCCATATCATAGTGTGATAACTAGCAGGATGGGTTGAATATGATTTTAAATAAATTATGGATTATAATCCATCGATTAAATGATGATTTTGATGAATTGATGTTAAAATTATTAACAAGTTATGATCTTAAAAATAAAAATTGAATAATAAAAATAATTAAAGATCGTAACTAATATAATGAACATCAATTATTTGATAAAATGCCTGGGGAGGCATGAAATATGAATAATTGTGATAATTGACTAAAACTTGCTAAATATAGTAAGATAGAGTCAATTATGTGATAAATTGACTTTGAGGAAGTCAAATCAGTCAAGTGTGTTGAACTTGATTATTTGTGCTATACGTGTTGAAACTCGTTGTATATGTATTTTGCAACTAGGTGGTGGTAGTGGAAATCAAACCACTAGTCATAGAGCAGGAAAGGAGCCTGGAGTTGCTAATCCCTTATCTGATTAAGGTAAGTAATCCCACAACTATGACATCACATAATAAATATTGAATTTTTGTTGTTAAATGAATTATATGATAAATATGGCGTTGGTAATTAGGAAATGTTGAACAATAAAAGTTCAACAACCTATGATAAATCCAATACCTTGGTAAATAATAGTGTGGGAATTCTACGATGGAAGTACCGGTGGGTGAACATCATAGTAATTTGATTGAATTATATATGACTCCACAATGGTGGATAGCCAGAGGTGCTGGCAATTGTCTAGATGGAAGTACTGGTGGTGAACATCTTAGACTTAATAAATATGACTCCACAATGGTGGATAGCCAGAGGTGCTGGCAATTGTCTTAGATGGAAGTACCGGTGGGTGAACATCTTAAGACTTGAATTACCTCAGGAATGTGGTCAGAGAACAGTGGATTATCAAAAGTTTGGTGGGAAGACGATTAAGTTTGATCAGTTTCTGGAAGTGGCTAAACTGACTTAGAAGTATCCGGATCTGATGGGACGACTTCATTGATCGGGGTAGGCTGAACCGGGGGGGCTCGATCGTACATGCCTGAAGGGTTAATCATCAGAAGCTTGGGATCACATGGAACGTAGTCAACCCGATAGTCTACGTCATCACCCTTGTAGAAGTTTTCGGTTTGTTCAGATGGTCCTGCACTCTCTGATGTAGTGTTGAAGGGCTCGAAAGTGGAATTATACTCAAACAACCACTTTGGACCTGAACCGGCATCTGTAGAGTTCATCTCTTGCCAATCGATATAATATGATTCCACAATCATCCGGGTCTTCTTGTTGTACACCCGGTATGAAGCCTTTTCTGACGAATAGCCCACAATGTAACACTCATCAGTCTTGTTATCAAACTTATGATTTGGCTCAGTATGAACGAGAGTACATGGACATCCGAATGAGTTGAAATGACCAATTTTAGGATTCTGGTTGAAGAAGATCTCATAGGGGGTCTTTCAGCAGTGCTCGATTCTGAACATAACAAGCTATGTTAACAGCCTCGGCCCAGAAGAATATCGGCAGCTTGGATTCTGACAGCATGGTTCGTGCAGCTTCAATGAGCGTTATGTTCCTCCTTTCAGCAACTCCATCTTGCTAAGGTGTATGTTCTGCACTGTACTGCCGAGAAATCCCCTTCTCATCGCAGAAATCAATGAGGGTCTGATTTCTAAATTCCGTGCTGTTGTCGGTTCTGATCACCTTAACCTTTAGGTTCTTCTGATTTTTGATCAAGGTGATAAACTTCTTCAAATTCTCTGGTGTCTCATCTTTCTTGGCCAGAAAGAATACCCTAGTAAATCTGGAATAATCATCTGTCACCACCAGACTGTATGATTTCTTCCCGATGCTCATAACGTTCACTGGTCCAAAGAGATCCATGTGAAGAAGTTGCAGAATCGATGAGATAGAATTGAACAACTTAGGTTTGTGGGGTCTCTTATACTGCTTCCCCTTGGAACATGCGATGCATTTCTCAATTGTGGAGAAGTCTTTAGAAGGTAAGCCGATAACGTGATCTCCCTTAGCAAGTCGGTTGAGATTTTTCAGATTGACGTGACACAGCCGGCGATGCCAAAGTAGACAATCTTGCTCCGATGCCTTTGAGAACAAGCACGTGTTCTCTGTGAATGAATCTGGATTCATATTGATAATGTAGGCATTATTGATTCTTGGAGTCCTCATCTATATCCACTTCTCTGGCACAACAAATCCAGGTTTTAAAATAAGACACTCCTTGTTTGTGAAGTGTGTAGAAAAGGTCTTGTAACAAATCTGAGAAATACTCAATAAACTGTGATTGTGCTCTTGAAGATAATACACATCCTCAAAACTGAGAGTTACATTTGTAACTGTGCCCTTCATGCTTATCTTCCCTCCCTTGTCTCAAGTAAAAGAGACATATCCTCCATTGAAAGGTGTGACTTCATGTAACTGAGAGAAATCCCCAGTCATATGCCGGGAAAAGCCACTATCGACATACCAAACATTTTTGAGCTTATTTGGGCGTCCCTACATTACACACATAATCAATGAGAGATGGGTACCCAAACCATAACTGGTTTAGGTACAGGTGAAGCAACAGGTTCTTTCTTGCGAACCCCATTAGGTTTGACTGATTTGGCCTTAACGATTTCTGGCCTTGCACCAGTGGCCATGGTTAACTGGTTTTAGGGAGGTTTTCTTTGGTGGATTGTTTTTCCACTATGACTTGCTTTCAGCTTTAAAATACTTTGAATTTTGTTTTTGAAAACCAGATTGATTTTGTTTAACTGATTTGGCCTTCTTGGCAGTGGAAGGTTTCTGAAGTACCTTCTGAGGTGTCACCCTAGGCTTTGAGGGTTGGTCAGTCCTCATTGATCTGAAAGTGGGTTTGGCCTTGGGTGTGACGTTCTGATTCTTACCATAAAAGAATTCAGTTGGTCTGTGCATACAATTTCTGGCAATGTGGCCTGGTCCACCACATGCAAAACAGCATACCTTCTCATGAAATTCCTTAGGGTCAAAGGGTTTTACATCACAATCACTGTGACCAGAAGAAGAACTTGTAGAGACTTGTTCCAGTGACCCGGTTGGAACAAAAGGTTCACAGTTAGAGTTCAACTTTGAACCTTCCTCTTTGGTGATTGTGGAATGACCCTTGTACTCCTGATGCAAACAAGAAGAAATTCATTCCAAGATAACATCATTCTTAACAAAAGTTGACTTAAAGATTTTAGACATCTCATTAGGTTTAATCTTAATTTCATCAAATCTCCCAACAAAATCAATTTTTGGAATAAACGGAGAGGTTCTAAATGATGTTGAACACTCTGTGCTCCTCCCATCACTTCTTTCTTCAATCATCCCCCTCACACCTGTTTCATTTAATCTATCTGCACACACCTCAAATTCATCAGAAATATTGGGGCTGGTCTCAACAGGATCTGCTTTCAAAGGAACTGGTTTGCTTGAACCAGTGTTGAAATCAACCTTCGGTCACATTTCAACAACTAATCATCAACAGATGTGTTGATATTGGGCATGATGGAGTAGTTGTGGTTAAACAGAGGTTTCACCTCAGTAAAACCAATCCCAATTTTTACCTTTCTCCTACATTGGACATCAATCATATTGGTCACCACAGTATTAGCATACTCATATTTATCAGCTTGAGTTTTAGATCAAGACAATTGAGACTTAAGATTCTCCAACTCTGAAGTGAGTTCATCTATCCAACGCCTTGTGTCTTAATAGTTGGACTCTTTATCACTTAATAATTCTTTTAATTGTGAAATATCACGCCTTTCAGCGTCAAGTTTCTTTTTGAAAAGTGCTTCATTTCTTAGAAATTCAGAGTTAAGGTACCTAAGTTTGCTGACCTCTTTGATCAAGTCCTCATTATAAGAACGGTATCTAAAGACTTTATCAATGCAAAAAGTGGAACAGTGATTTTGGGTTACCTCATTTTGCTTCTCATCCATCTCTGCCATGAAAGCATGACTCAGGGTGAACTCCAATTCCTGCACTTGATCACTCCAATCATAGGAGTCAATTTCTTGAGTCACCAGTGCTATAGACGTGCTAGCACTTCCTCCAGCAGCGGCCGCATCCTTCTCATCCGGCTTCTTTTCTCCCTCCTTAGCCACTTTTGGCTATTTGCACTCTCTGGCAAAGTGTCCCGGTTGATAACAATTGTAGCAAAGCAGCTTCGACTTATCAAAACCCAGCTTCTTCCCTGATTGTTTCCGAAACTGTTCCTTCCATATTTCTTGATAAACTTCTTGGCACGGAAGACTGCCATTGCCATTTGCCACGAAATATCCATTTCCTCAACATCTGTCGGGTTAATCTGCTCTAGGTTATCATGAGTAAGATTGGCAGATGCCAACTCTCCACCAATAAATGCGTTGTAACTATTCATAAACCCCTTGAACACCAGCAGATTCTCTTCGCTCTCCGGGCTGATCTTGGGCACTGAACTAGGTTGACCTGATGAGAGAAATGCAGTCTCAAATGGAATAGACTGTGATGAAGGAGCTTGATAACTCTGCAACCCTGATGCTTGGAAGGTGATGGCTAACAGAACAACAGCATTCTCTGATGCTTGTGCTATACCCATAGAACTGGCATGATTGAGGGCTCTTTGCTTATCATCCATGTCATAGGAATTGATAATTGAGATCAGCTCACTCAGAGAGGTCTTGTACATATCTTTGGTTCTCTTGATCATGGTACAGCTGGAATTCCAATTGTAAGGCAATGAGTTCAAGAGCTTTTTGTTGACCTCTCCTTTGGTCATCTCAATCCCAGCACTAGTCATCTTAGTCATTAGATGTGTGAAACGGTTCAGTTGAGCTTCCAAAGATTCTCCCTTGATATGGTTGAACATACTGAACCGTTTCCATAGCATATCCTTGCGACTCTCTCGCATATCTTCGTTGCCTTCAAACCTTTCAACCAAGGCATCCCACAATTGCTTAGCTGTTTGATGTTCCTTGAAACCGTGGGCAACATCAGTGGGCATAGCCATGGTGATTGATGCTTATGCCTTATCATATTTCTCTATCAGAAGAATGTCAGCATCCGTATACAATTCTTGGTCCTTGGGAATTAATCCATTTAGCTCACTCTGGTACATGGGCACGTGAGGCCCTTCTTCAATTGACATCCATAGCTTTGGGTCTGTGTACTTGATGAATGATTGAAACCTGAACTTCCAATCCTGGAAGTTGTCTCCCGCCACGAGCCTGGGTGGCTTTGTTCCTGTACCGATCTCATTATCCAAGTTGAGTAGGTTGGACGAATTGGTCAGGTTCTTTGATGCCATGATTGATCAGAAAATTTTCTAAGTACATTTCATGAACTCCCAGCAATGCTGAGCACCGCGCACGACTCGAAATAACACCACTACCCGAAGATCAAAACACTCGAAGTCCAATGTTGTCGAAACTTCAGTGTACTCAAACAGTAACAATACTCGAACTATGGACAGTAATCGAAAATCCTTGTGGTCGAAGAACTTGACTACTCGAAGATCAAGAGTAGTCGAACTTTGAACCTATAATCGAAGCTAAAATGCAGTCGAACTTTCAAAATAAGCTGTTTTCGAAATCGCCAATCAGTAGTCGAACTTCAATTGTTTCCGAAATCCAATGTACCCGAATAAGCTGTTTTTGAAATTTCATACTCGAAAAATACTTGAAAAATTTCCGGAGAAATATTTCTCAAGATTCAGAGTATCAAATTTGTATATCAGCTAGAGGAGATATAGTAGAACAGGAAAGTAAAAAACTTGCACTGAAAAGCTTGTACCTTGATGTAGAAAACAGCACTAAGGCTTTGATATCACTTGTAGGTCCCAAAACAGATCAAGAACTGAGCTTTAAGCTCAATTCTGCATCAGATGTAACTATAACGTGCGGAATCTAAAATAGAAACACAAGAACAAGAAGAAAGTTCAAAACTTTAATATATTTCAGTGAAGTACACGAATTAATGCCTCAATATGTCTAGAGAGCATTCCTCGGGAATCGAACCCTAGAATAGTACAAAATACATCTATTTATAATAATTCTAGGGGTACTCGAACCTACTGTACACGAAAACCTTCGAGTACCTGAACTACAATAGTAATCAAAAACTATGTATACGAAAATCAACAAAATCTGAATCAAGTCTTCTTCGGTTGGCTTTATCAGTCTTCGTCATCATCTTGGGCTCTACAGTGAACATTGCTTTTGTATGGGTGATGATTCATACAAATGCAAATGCGAGTCTTACAACGCTGATACAAAATAATAACAATTTTACGAAAGTTCCCACCAAAATAATTTAATAAACAATCAAAATTTTCACACTCACACTCATTCATACGAATGGACAAAGTCGGTGAAGCTTTACAACCACAGAGTCATTCAGACGTGTCACACCCCCAATTTTCAACTAACGGAATCATACCGTTTGGGAACGTGACAAACCAGGATCTCAGATCATTAGACATAACGAAGACCTCTATATGAATTTCAAAACATACTTTGGTCTAAAACATCAAAGTTTTTAAAGATTGCGGAAGCGTTTTAAAACAATAACCAAAGGAACAGTTGTAACATGTAAATTACAAAACAAAATCCCCAAATGTGTAATTCAAACAATATAAATGTAAAACATGCATGCGACTCTATCTCCTAGTCCATGCCAGCTTTATTGCGCACCTTAGCGTCCTGAGAAAACATGTAAATCAAGTCAACACAAAGGTTGGTGCATAACACAGGTTTTAAGTATTCACAATGTTCAAAACAACAGTTTGAATATCAAGTTTACAGATAACATAATCACACATGCATAGTCATGATAGCTAGTCATTTGTACTATTTACATAAGTGGTCGACACCGAAGCTGACGATTGCCATGCTATAGCATGTTTTTGCCTTGCCACTATTGTCTAGCACGAACAATAGTAATGTGTGTTTGGTCAGTCAAACACCTGCGTAGATCCCATCTACCAAGTGAGGTTTGTCAAACCTAATAGATCTATTTCCAACTACCACGCTTTGTGCTACGGCAAACTAAACGGTTCGAAGTGTGTAAGGACTTGTAAATGCTATGTTGTCACATAATGTAAACAGCTAACTCATGCAAGTGATATGTATCTAAAATGTTTGTTTGCACATGTTTTCTCCCCCAAAACAGTTAAAATAAGAAAGGGGCCGTGTACGCACCTTTGAGTATTGCAGAATGATCAACTATGTGAGCTCGTGTAGAAAATCCTCTTACGAAGGATCTGTGATTAAACAATAACCTAAAGTTATTCGGAATGTCGTGTTGTGTTTGAAATCACATGTGTGTCAACACACGTATGTTAGAGTGTTAGGAATATGCATACGTATGTACGCGTGCCTTTAAAATCGTTTAAATAAAATCATATAACCATATATGATTCTATTTAAATAAACGTAACAATACGCGATTACGTTTTCAGATTAAAATATGAATTTTATCATTTTAATTAGCTCGGGATAGAATTCTGGTTCTAACAAAATTCGAACGAGTCGAATCGGAGTTAAAACGAGTGAGATACGGTCAAAATACCAAATTAATTTTAAAATCCAAAAACTGTTGGGCGCCGGGTTCGAACCCGCGACCTCCAACACTAACCACCTCCATTCTACCATCTAACCTGATCAATTCTTATTGACCTATCATGGAAATTAATTGTTTTAAGCCCAACTCTCTTGGTTTCCCTATTCTTCCCCAATCGAACCCATTGAATCCCGATTACACCCCAACTCGCATTCAATCGATCATAAAACCATAAAGTTTTCATTGCATCATGACTTTCGAAACTTTCTGGGAACCTAATTCAACTATTACATTCTATTACATCAAAATCCATATCTTGTTTAATCTCAAGAATACTAACACCCATTCTAATGAAATTCGATGTTGTAAGATGAAATTAATATGTGCTACTCCCTCATCGGTGTATTCTGAAACTATCAATGACAATCAATTTCATTTTTGAACTAAATCCCAATCAAAACCCCAATTCGTTATCCTCACTAGAACCCTAGAATCGAACCCCCACAATTCGTTATTTATTGATCAAATTAACTTAGGGATATCATTCTATGGAACATCACGAAGCTACCAGTATGATTTAATTTGACTCTAGTTCACATTTGCTAAGAATCCCCCAATTCAGTTATACCTATGAACCCTAAAACTAGAAATCAACAAATTCGTTGTTTATAACTGAAATAATCATAAAGATTAGCTTAATCGAAACCTTCTGAGTCTTCCTAAGTATTTCAATTTGAATATAGAGCTCTTTTTCATGGAAACCCCCAAACCATCATGATTCAAGAACCCTAGCAATCAACTCGATCGATTCGTCAAGATGAGATAAAATTGATTCATGATCTTCATTAATCGGCACCTTATGAAACTGTTGGTAATCTTTAATTTCATTTTTAAACCCATCACAACCGAAACCCCCAAATCGTTATATCTTATGAACCCTAGAAATGAAATCCTATTAATCCGATTATAGAAACTGAAATTAACCTAAGTTTATCTTTAGTCGGATCTTTCAGAGTGATAGGGATTAAAAACTTACTTGTTTTGATAAACAATTGATAGAGATCGACTTGTACTTGAATTTCGATCAACTTCCAAATCAAAATCCTCTTCTGGCTGCTTGTTGGTTCGAATTGATGTATGGGTAAGCTTCTAAATATGCCGACTAGAGTCTCTGTGTGATCAATTTTGCTAATTTGAAACCATTTGTAGGATTTTGATAATCCTTTAAACGGTTACAAACTTTTCTATTATCTTGGTGTTAAATTCGATCATAATGTGTTCCCATAACGCATGTAACTGTTACAGATCATTAATATGTGATGATTGAAAGGTTTATTCAATCAATTTCAGTATAATGACTCAAATTTCGAATTTAATTGATAATCCCACGTGAATTTTGACTTCTGAAGTCAAAATTGGACCATTAAACCAATTACAAATCTAAACTTTGCAATTTAAATATATTGGAACTGATTTCTATAATTTCCAATCCCTTAGATTTGATTTTTAACCATTACATAACATTTCGGTTTACCAAGTTGAACCAACAATTCCGAATTGTCACCAATCGAAATAATTTAACTAGTATTGGGCTTGATTAATCCAATTGGGCCTCCTAAATACCATTGGGCCTACTTTAGTCTCATTGGGTCTACCTTGGCCTTATTGGGCCTACCTTGGCCTTATTGGGCCTTCCTAGATCTCATTGGGCCTACACTGGCCATATTGGGCCTGTGATCTCACTATTTTCAGTTAGCGAAGTTAATTCAAAAAGTCGAATTGTCACATCATCCCCTTGTTGAAGGAATTTTCGTCCCGAAAATTAGTAAATGTTAGGAATAGTTAGGAAACTACTTACGAGTTTAAATCGTACGTGTTAGTGTGATTTGATCATTCTGTGTGCTTGTGTGTACTCATACACAAAATCTAATGCTTGCAACATCACAACTAAGTGTGATCGTTCAATGTGACTGTTTGCGTGTACACTAGTTAGTTCACCTAACTGTGACTGTTTGTGTTTGATCTTACTGTGCTGTGTAACCTCACACATAGTGAGTGTCTGTAACTGTTTGTACTATGCAACCCCGCACATAGTAAAATGTGTGTAACTAATCATGTATGTACTACTATAACATGTAACATATGAGATATAGCACATAAAATGTAATGTAGCACAAATGTTTGTAACAAAATCAATTGAATAAAAGTGTTTGTGCTTACAGTTTGAAGTCTGAAGTGTTGATGTGTGAAACATCACGTCATCCCCTTGTTGAAGGAAATTTCGTCCCGAAATTTAACGTGTGCTCTCAGTGTTTGTAGTTGCTGTTTTGAACAGATGAGGATACTTCTTCATCATTTGGTCTTCACGTTCCCATTTGAATTCAGGACCACGTCTTGAATTCCATCGAACTTTGACTATCGGAATCTTGCTTTGCTTAAGTTGTTTGACCTCTCGGTCCATGATTTCTGCTGGTTCTTCAATGAATCGTAACTGTTCATCCACTTGTATTTCTTCCAATGGTACAATCAATGTCTCATCAGAAAGACATTTCTTTAAATTCGATACGTGAAAGACATCATGAACTCCACTGAGTTCATCCGGTAATTTGAGTTGATACGCAACCGGACCAATCCTTTTCAGGATCTCAAAAGGTCCTACGTAACGTGGACTAAGCTTCCCGCGCTTGCCGAATCGTATCACACCTTTCCAAGGTGATACCTTTAGAAGAACTCGGTCTCCTACTTGAAATTCCAACGGCTTACGACGTTTGTCAGCATAACTCTTCTGTCGATCCCGGGCCGCTGCCATACGGTTCCGGATTTGAACTATCTTCTCTGTCGTCTCGTACACTAGTTCAGGACCTGTAATCTGACTGTCACCAATTTCAGCCCAGCAAACTGGTGAACGACATTTGCGACCATACAAAGCTTCAAACGGTGCTGCTTGAATACTTGTATGATAACTATTATTGTAAGAGAATTCCACTAACGGTAAGTGGTTTTCCCAACTATCACCAAAGTCAATTACACAAGCTCGTAACATATCCTCGAGCGTTTGAATCGTACGTTCACTTTGACCATCAGTCTGTGGATGATAGGCGGTACTCATATCTAAACGAGTCCCCAAAGACTTATGAAGTGATTTCCAAAAGTTGGAAGTAAATCGGGCATCCCGATCTGATATGATAGAGATTGGCACGCCATGCCGTGCTACCACTTCCTTGATGTAAATGCGAGTCAGTTTCTCCATCTTGTCGGTTTCCTTGATTGCTAAGAAGTGTGCAGATTTCGTTAATCGATCAACAATTACCCATATCGTATCACAACCACTCGGTGTACGGGGTAACTTAGTAATGAAGTCCATCGAAATCTGTTCCCATTTCCACATCGGTATCTCTGGTTGTTGCAGTAAACCAGATGGTTTCTGATATTCAACTTTGACTTTCGAACAAGTCAAACATTTGCTAACGTACTTAGCAATGTCAGATTTCATGTGAGGCCACCAATACAGTACCTTCAAATCATGATACATCTTGTCTGATCCCGGATGGACTGAATATCTGGACTTGTGCGCTTCATCCATCACGAGTTCCCTTAACCTCCATACAACGGTATCCACAATCGATCTATGAAATAACGAATTCCATCAGACTTGACATCCAACTGTGTTTCCATCCCTCGTAAGGATTCCTGTACTAAGTTTTCCTTTTTCAAGGCCTCGAGCTGAGCACTGCGTACCTTGTCAGGTAAGTCAGTATGTATCGTCATCATAAGTGCACGAACCCGTCTTGTTGAAGTATCTTTTCTGCTTAAAGCATCAGCTACTACATTAGCTTTTCCCGGGTGATACTTAATCGCGCATTCGTAATCGTTCAACAACTCAACCCATCGTCGCTGTCTCATGTTGAGTTCCTTCTGATCAAAGATATGTTGCAAACTCTTATGATCAGTGTAAATAGTACACTTAGTTCCATACAGATAATGCCTCCAAATCTTCAAAGCAAAAACCACTGCTCCTAACTCCAAGTCATGAGTAGTGTAATTCTTTTCGTGTGGCAGTAGTTGCCTTGAAGCATAAGCAATCACTTTATCACGTTGCATCAATACACATCCCAAACCCTGTGCAGATGCATCACAATACACCACAAAGTCTTATGTCCCTTCCGGTAAGGACAGAATCGGTGCACTACAGAGTTTCTGTTTCAATAACTGGAATGCAGCTTCCTGTTTATCCGTCCAGTTATACTTCGTTCCCTTGTGCGTAAGGGCTGTAAGTGGTTGAGCGATCTTTGAGAATCCCTCAATGAATCGTCGATAATAACCCGCCAACCCAAGGAATTGTCGTACCTCGGTAGGGGTCTTTGGTGCTTCCCAATTCTTAATCGCTTCAATCTTTTCTGGATCAACATGTATGCCCTTTTCATTTACTATATGACCCAAGAATTGTACTTCTCGCATCCAGAAATCACATTTTGAGAACTTAGCGTACAATTGTTCTTGTTTCAGTAATTCCAGTAGCAATCAGAGATGTTCAGCGTGCTCTTCTTCAGTCTGAGAATAGATGAGAATGTCATTAATGAAAACAATGACAAACTTATCGAGATAAGGTTTACAAACACGATTCATGAGATCCATGAATACAGCTGGAGCGTTTGTCAACCCAAATGGCATGACCAAGAACTCATAATGGCCATAACGTGTTCTGAATGCTGTCTTTGGAATATCCTCCTCTTGGACTCTTAGTTGATGATAACCAGACCTGAGATCAATCTTCGAGTAGTAACTCGAACCTTGCAACTGATCGAACAGATCGTCAATTCTGGGTAACGGATACCGGTTCTTGATAGTGACCTTGTTCAATTCCCGGTAATCGATACACATACGGAAAGTCCCATCCTTCTTCTTAACAAACAAAACTGGAGCTCCCCACGGTGAAAAACTAGGTCGTATGAAACCCTTATCCAACAACTCTTGCAGTTGTGTAGATAACTCTTGCATCTCTGACGGTGCAAGTCGATAAGGCGCCCTTGCTATTGGTGCTGTATCTGGTGTAAGGTCGATTCGGAATTCCACCTGTCTGATAGGCGGTAATCCCGGCAAGTCTTCTGGAAATACTTCCGGAAATTCACAAACTACTGGTATATCTTCAATCTTCTTCTCAGTTACCGGCTTTTCAGTTATAAGTGCTATAACTGCCGTATGACCTTTCCGCAGACATTTGTGTGCTTTCATACAAGATATGAGACGCAGTGGCGTACTGCTCTTCTCGCCTTGTACATACAATGTCTCTCCCTGCGGAAGAGGTATACGAACGATCTTTTCATGACATACTATTTCAGCCTGGTGTTTGGACAACCAGTCCATGCCAATGACTACATCAAAACTACCTAAAGTGATAGGCATAAGATCAATTTCCAATGTCTGACCCATCAAATCAAGCATACATCCCTTAAAGATTTGTTCAACTACTATTAACTTACCATCAGCTAATTCTACAGTGTATGGACTATCTAAGGCAGTGGGACTAACATTTAGCAACTTAGCAAGAGAACTAGATGCAAAACTCCGATCGGCACCAGTGTCAAATAACATAGAGGCATAGTGATTATTTAAGAGGAACGTACCCGTAACAATGTTGGGATCCTCCCGTGCTTGACGTTCTCCAATCACAAACGCCCTGCCCCTAGCACCATTGTTGTTGTTGTTATTGTTGTTATTGGTGCCATTACCGTTACCATTGCCGTTGCCATTGCCATTTGCATTATTATCCCCACCTTTCTTGAGTTGTGGGCAATCCTTCTTAAAGTGCCCCATCTTGCCACATTCAAAACAACCCTTCTGTGCGTTGTTCTGATTGTTATTATGATTGTTGTGATTGTTTTGCAGCTCTCCCCAACAATCCTTAGCTGCATGCCCAACCTTACCACACCTTTGACACTTAGCTCTATCACACTGATTACCTGTATGATGAAATCCACACCTGTTGCACTTTGGGTGTTTACCAATATAACCCCCTGACGATGATGATTGTTGACCACTATTTGAGTTGTGATAAGACTTGTTTGAGTCTTGTTTCTGGTTCTGCTGAAACGGTTGTTGGTTAAAATTCTTGGTGTTGCTGCTCTCCCACTTCCTTTTGTGGTCTCCCACCTTAGTAGCCGATGTTCTTTTAGGCAGAGTCCCCTGTAGCACTGCCTGATCAGTCAGTTGGTGCGCTAACCGAACAGCTTGTTGGATGGTCGTGGGATTTGCAGAAGTGACCAACCCCTGGATTTGAGGCACCAGTCCTCCGATGTACCTCTCTATCCATTTGCTTCCTGGAGTAGCCATATGAGGTAGAAGTATGGCTAATTCATGAGATCGAGTAGTGTACTCCTCGATGTTTGATCCCTTCATCTTGAGGTGCCAGTATTCTTCCTCTAGTTTTTGCATCTCACTACGAGCACAGTACTCCTCCTGCATTAAAGTTTTGAATCCATTCCAGGTCAAGGCATTAGCCTCACCCAATCCCAAGGTCTGAACATTTGAGTTCCACCAAGTCAAAGCTGGACCCTCCAATGTTCCCGTAGCATACTTCACCTTGTTCTCATCCGGACAATCGCACATCTCAAACACAGATTCAGCCTTCTCAATCCATCGTAGGAGTCCAATGGCTCCTTCCGATCCTTTGAAATTGTGTGGCTTACAGTCCAAGAACATCTTGAACGTGCATGCCTGTGGGTTAACCAGTCCCCCTGCCGGACCCTGTGGCCCTGTATTGTGTGTCTGAGCGTAGTTCGCGATAGCCTCCGCGACCCTGTTATTGATTAGCTCGTTGAGCTCAGCAACTGTCATGTGAACGTTCTCGTTGGCCATTATCTTCCTAGTTAAAAGAAATGTTAGAGCGTTATCAAGATCCAATGTGACATGTGTAAACAAAACAACAAACACAACATGTAATATATAAATCAACACAACTGTTGGCAATAAGTAGAAATTTTTCAATAGATAGAAATTTGATTTGAGTACAATACTTTTGAAATCAAACATAAGTTTTCCAAACATCTAGTGTAGGAACACAACCCGTTCCTAATAAGTTTAAACAAAACAAGAAAAAAATCAATCATCCTCAACAGTGGATTCAGGATCAGAATCAACAACTGGTGCTGGTTCTTCCCCTTCCTCCTCTTCATCGTCTTCATCCTCCTCTTCATTCTCCGAGACCACTAAGTCCTCCAAGGCTACAAGTCTGCCTTCTAAAATCTCCGCTTGGTTCTCTGAAGCTTCAAGACGACCAATTAAATTAATCATCTCATCCCGCATATCGTTGACCAGATGGGCAAGATTATCCTGTCTTTCATTAGCATCCCATAATTCCCGAACATTATACTCGATCCTGTCATTCGCCCAGTACAAATCCTCGCGCAGTTTGGCGATTTCTTCAGCATCAGTCCTTTGCCTCTTAGGCTCAGGAACATCCAATACCGGTGGTGGATGGGTAGAAGGTCCCTCAGCAGGGATCTCCTGAGTACCCTCCACTGGCTCCTCCTCTGGATCCTCATCCGGGTCCTCATCCGGATCCTCCTCTGGGTCCTCCTCTGGATCCTAGTCCGGATCTGAATCATCCCTCTCATATGGTGGAGGAGATGGAATAGGTGGTGCTGGTGATGATGGTGGTGCTGGAACTATCGGCTCCTCATCCTCAGAATCATCAATGTAAATATAGGGTGCTGATGATGAAGATGCCATGCCTGTTACATAATACCATATGTAAGTGCAGTGCCATGGAATGTGTAAGCAAGTCAATTACATAATGCCATATGTAATTTATAAGTAATATGTGTAAGCATATGTGTCTAATGTCTAACAGTCATAGTCTAAGTCTACAAATGCAAACCTAGTTCGCTATAACCAATGGCTCTGATACCAATCTGTCACACCCCCAATTTTCAACTAACGGAATCATACCGTTTGGGAACGTGACAAACCAGGATCTCAGATCATTAGACATAACGAAGACCTCTATATGAATTTCTAAACATACTTCGGTCTAAAACATCAAAGTTTTTAAAGATTGCGGAAGCGTTTTAAAACAATAACCAAAGGAACAGTTGTAACATGTAAATTACAAAACAAAATCCCCAAATGTGTAATTCAAACAATATAAATGTAAAACATGCATGCGACTCTATCTCCTAGTCCATGCCAGCTTTATTGCGCACCTTAGCGTCCTGAGAAAACATGTAAATCAAGTCAACACAAAGGTTGGTGCATAACACATGTTTTAAGTATTCACAATGTTCAAAACAACAGTTTGAATATCAAGTTTACAGATAACATAATCACACATGCATAGTCATGATAGCTAGTCATTTGTACTATTTACATAAGTGGTCGACACCGAAGCTGACGATTGCCATGCTATAGCATGTTTTTGCCTTGCCACTATTGTCTAGCACGAACAATAGTAATGTGTGTTTGGTCAGTCAAACACCTGCGTAGATCCCATCTACCAAGTGAGGTTTGTCAAACCTAATAGATCTATTTCCAACTACCACGCTTTGTGCTACGGCAAACTAAACGGTTCGAAGTGTGTAAGGACATGTAAATGCTATGTTGTCACATAATGTAAACAGCTAACTCATGCAAGTGATATGTATCTAAAATGTTTGTTTGCACATGTTTTCTCCCCCAAAACAGTTAAAATAAGAAAGGGGCCGTGTACGCACCTTTGAGTATTGCAGAATGATCAACTATGTGAGCTCGTGTAGAAAATCCTCTTACGAAGGATCTGTGATTAAACAATAACCTAAAGTTATTCGGAATGTCGTGTTGTGTTTGAAATCACATGTGTGTCAACACACGTATGTTAGAGTGTTAGGAATATGCATACGTATGTACGCGTGCCTTTAAAATCGTTTAAATAAAATCATATAACCATATATGATTCTATTTAAATAAACGTAACAATACGTGATTACGTTTTCAGATTAAAATATGAATTTTATCATTTTAATTAGCTCGGGATAGAATTCTGGTTCTAACAAAATTCGAACGAGTCGAATCGGAGTTAAAACGAGTGAGATACGGTCAAAATACCAAATTAATTTTAAAATCCAAAAACTGTTGGGCGCCGGGTTCGAACCCGCGACCTCCAACACTAACCACCTCCATTCTACCATCTAACCTGATCAATTCTAATTGACCTATCATGGAAATTAATTTTTTTAAGCCCAACTCTCCTGGTTTCCCTGTTCTTCCCCAACCGAACCCATTGAATCCCGATTACACCCCAACTCGCATTCAATCGATCATAAAACCATAAAGTTTTCATTGCATCATGACTTTCGAAACTTTCTGGGAACTTAATTCAACTATTACATTCTATTACATCAAAATCCATATCTCGTTTAATCTCAAGAATACTAACACCCATTCTAATGAAATTCGATGTTGTAAGATGAAATTAATATGTGCTACTCCCTCATCGGTGTATTCTGAAACTATCAATGACAATCAATTTCATTTTTGAACTAAATCCCAATCAAAACCCCAATTCGTTATCCTCACTAGAACCCTAGAATCGAACCCCCACAATTCGTTATTTATTGATCAAATTAACTTAGGGATATCATTCTATGGAACATCACGAAGCTACCAGTATGATTTAATTTGACTCTAGTTCACATTTGCTAAGAATCCCCCAATTCAGTTATACCTATGAACCCTAAAACTAGAAATCAACAAATTCGCTGTTTATAACTGAAATAATCATAAAGATTAGCTTAATCGAAACCTTCTGAGTCTTCCTAAGTATTTCAATTTGAATATAGAGCTCTTTTTCATGGAAACCCCCAAACCATCATGATTCAAGAACCCTAGCAATCAACTCGATCGATTCGTCAATATGAGATAAAATTGATTCATGATCTTCATTAATCGGCACCTTATGAAACTGTTGGTAATCTTTAACTTCATTTTTAAACCCATCACAACCGAAACCCCTAAATCGTTATATCTTATGAACCCTAGAAATCTAATCCTATTAATCCGATTATAGAAACTGAAATTAACCTAAGTTTATCTTTAGTCGGATCTTTCAGAGTGATAGGGATTAAAAACTTACTTGTTTTGATAAACAATTGATAGAGATCGACTTGTACTTGAATTTCGATCAACTTCCAAATCAAAATCCTCTTCTGGCTGCTTGTTGGTTCGAATTGATGTATGGGTAAGCTTCTAAATATGCCGACTAGAGTCTCTGTGTGATCAATTTTGCTAATTTGAAACCATTTGTAAGATTTTGATAATCCTTTAAACGGTTACAAACTTTTCTATTATCTTGGTGTTAAATTCGATCATAATGTGTTCCCATAACGCATGTAACTGTTACAGATCATTAATATGTGATGATTGAAAGGTTTATTCAATCAATTTCAGTATAATGACTCAAATTTCGAATTTAATTGATAATCCCACGTGAATTTTGACTTCTAAAGTCAAAATTGGACCTTTAAACCAATTACAAATCTAAACTTTGCAATTTAAATATATTGGAACTGATTTCTATAATTTCCAATCCCTTAGATTTGATTTTTAACCATTACATAACATTTCGGTTTACCAAGTTGAACCAACAATTCCGAATTGTCACCAATCGAAATAATTTAACTAGTATTGGGCTTGATTAATCCAATTGGGCCTCCTAAATACCATTGGGCCTACTTTAGTCTCATTGGGTCTACCTTGGCCTTATTGGGCCTACCTTGGCCTTATTGGGCCTTCCTAGATCTCATTGGGCCTACACTGGCCTTATTGGGCCTGTGATCTCACTATTTTCAGTTAGCGAAGTTAATTCAACCGAAACCAACACTTACGTTTTTCAAACCCATTTTTCACAAAACCCTCTCAACCGAAACCCCTTTCACCCCTCTCAAATTTTCGGCCATTTCCACACGAAATCAGACTATTTGAACGTCCAAATCATGTGTATATCATCCCCAACATCTTCATTTCAATATTTCAACCATTTTCAAGCTATTATGGCCAAATAGGAGCTCCACAGAATCAAACGAAGAGAACATACCGACAGAGTGCATCGACGACCCATAACCACAGGTGAGTTCATAGACCCCTTTTTCTTTAACTTATTGCCTTCCAAGTCATTTGGGGCTGAGAATATGTAACCTCTTATTCGAATATAAATCGAATAAGAGATATGTTCAAATAATTTAAAAGGAAAAATCAATCTTATTCGAATGTTATTCTAATAAGTGCATTTTCAATAATTTTACTTAGCGTTCATCACATCATCATCCGCGTTTTTGAACACAAACAATGATTTTGAGAATTCGGAACACAACTGTAAAGAAGTGTCCGTTAATCACAGCAGTTCGAGGCTTTGTGCCCAACCTAGAGGTGAACGGACATAGCTCGAGAGCTCATGTTACACATCCAAATCAAACAAACTACAAGTTTAGTAGGGTATCTATCAAGGGTAATTCACTACAACATGAGTCCATACAACACACACGTCAAGATTTCACAGAGGAATTCTCAAGTAAGTCCCTTTTAGATTCATTTACCATTAGTTGACGCGGGTCAGCCGACGGAAACGTAGATGGTACCATATGTCTAACCACCCTCCAACGATGAGGCTGGTATGTTACACGCATACATACAAAGGACAACAACTCGAATCAGTTCCATGGGAACTGATCAACAAGAGCATATCAGTTAGGTTTGGTAAATGATCACATGGGTGATATTACAGACATACCACATCAATAAAATAACCCAACAATTATTTGGGTTTTTCAATAAAAACAAATTTTTAAAGCTGATTATTGAATGATTTTCAAACGAGTACAAATCAAATAATATTAAACCACATGAAAGGAGTGTAAACTATGTGATTTCCAAATAAAGAAAACAACACAATTTTCCTATATCAAGAGACAAAGCATACACTCTTTTCTCTAGAGATTTCTTTTCTTTTTTTTTCTAGAACGTTTGTCAAGTTGAATAGAGGTACAGAAGTGACGAGATCTGATTTTTTTTAAGGACATCCTCGTGAATCATCGAAGGGGTGGTGGGCAGGCGGCCAAGCCTTGGCTCTACGTATGCCCTATATATAAACTACCTTCGGTGATTTGGGATGGTGTTAGTAATCAGACAACCAGTATCAGATGGTCCAGCAATCCGTACGGTATGTGTACTCTCACTAGTCCTATGTGTAAATAACTATGTGTTAAACAGTTGTGTGACAACAGGACTATGGGAAACATTTAACAGTTGTATGTATTTGAATGAAAATTTAAATAAAGAAATACAACAATTCAAGTGAAACAACAGTGTGAAAACAAGTGACAAAACACATATCGGTTGCGATCAGAATTCCATAAATAACAGAACTCAGATGGCCGATAATCCAGTAAGAAAACAGTGTGAAATTAACCTTAACAATGCTAAAATAGGGCACCTAATTGAGTCCGTCAGTGAGGAAATCCAATTCAAAACAGAGGTTCAGTATCGTTTCAGAATAATAAAACTGACAGTGTGTTTGAATGGGTGATGATTCACACAAATATATCTGTGGGTTTAACGTTCTGAATGATAACTGAAAAGTAGAAAACAAAATCAGAAAGTAAAGCCATCTTCGTGTTCGTTCGGGTGATGATTCGAACAAATACGCACGATAGTAATACGATATGATGAAATGGTATAATAATAATGTTTCGAAATAATAAAATAAGAAAAATAAATAGAAAACATTTACTAGGAAGAACCACCTTAAAATGGTTTTAGAAAACTAATTATTTACATTTCATAATTTCGCTTGTTACGTTTCGAAATCGTAACGTAAACAAGAACCAGACGAACCCGAAACACAAGCGGGTATAAAAACCCTAAAATCCCATTTAATACCCTCATGATTGTCGAACCACGTTTCTCTCTCTCCTCATTTCCGGAATTTCGTTCTCTCACTAGAATTCCACCACAAAAATCAACACATCTCTCTCAATTCTTAGCCAAATCCTTTAAATTTGGTATTCAAATGAAGCTCCCGACGTTTCCCACGCAAAAGTACAAAGGATCGGGTCAGATATCAACTGATTTGAGGAAGTGGTGAGCTCCAAGTTTTGGTTTTTCAAGGTTTTCGCAAAACCCAGCTATTTGAGATTGGAGTCCGATTTTAAACTAGAAAACCATGCTAGAACTTCATAAAAATCAAGCCACCATGTTTGGAATACACTGGGACAATGATCTAGTGTGTTGATGATTAGTATCGATGCAAGAATCCATCAATATTGATGGATGAACTTGAGGTGGATAGTATCGACAAGCAATCTGAGAAGAAGAATAAGTCCCCATCGAACTTGCTATGTTAGATGACCCTAGGATCGATGAACTACAATCTAGATTAACAAGATGACACTCTCCAAAGGCCTGACCCGAAACCAGTCGATATTGACAAGTTCGACAGGGACAAGAGCTTCGATAATGTTCAAGGTAAAAGTCAGAAATCAGAGATCGCAACTTATGTAAGCAAGTGCCTGACTTGCTTTAAAGGTAAAAGTTAAATATCAGAAACCATCAGGATTACTTTAACAACTCGAAATCACGGTATGGAAATGGGAGCAGATTTTCATGGATTTCATCACGAAACTGCCAAAGACGGTGAGTGGTTGCGATACCACCTGGGTGATCGTAGACCGACTCACGAAATCTGCGCATTTCCTGCCAATCAAAGAAATTGACAAGTTAGATAGACTGACTCGAATCTATCTGACCGAGACAGCTGATTTACGTCGTATTTTTGGAAGTCCTTTCATAAAGCAATGGGGACAAGGTTATATATGAGTATTGCCTATCACCCGCAAACAGATGGGAAAAGTGAACGAACCATCCAAACACTGGAAGACATGCTTCGAGCATGTGTGATAGACTTCAGCAGCAGCTGGGAGACTCACCTACCCTTGGTTGAATTCTCCTACAATAACAGTTATCACACCAGCATCAAGGCTGCACCATTTGAAGCACTTTACGGACGTAAGTGCAGATCGCCTCTTTGTTGGCCAGAAGTTGGTGAAAGCCAACTAACTTGTCCCGAACTAGTGCACGAGGCGACTGAGAAGATCTTGCAGATACGAAACGGAATGGCAGCAGCTCGAGATCGATAGAAGAGCTACGCCGACAAAAGACATAAACCATTGGAATTCCAAGTGAGAGACCGAGTGCCTCTTAAAGTCTCGCCCTAGAAGGGAGTAATCCGATTCGGAAAACGAGGGAAGCTGGATCCTCGCTACGTCGGACCGTTCGAAATCACAAAACATATAGGCCCTGTGGCCTATGAGCTAAGTTTACCACAAGAACTGGGTAGCGTACATAACGTATTCCATGTATCCAACCTCAAGAGGTGCTTATCCGACGAAACACTCGCTATTCCTTTAGAGGAAATCCTGATAGATGAGCAACTTCACTTTGTTGAGGAACCAGTATAAATAATGCACCGAGAAATCAAGAAGCTCAAACTTAGTCGCATACCGATAGTTAAAGTGCGACGAAACTTCCGACGTGGACCGGAATACACCTGGGAAGGAGCGAACCAAATGAAAAAGAAATACCCTCACCTGTTCACAAACCAGACAAATACCAGCAACACGAACTGAATTTCGGGACGGAATTCCGTTTAACTGGGGGATGATGTGACACCTCGTATTTTCCTAGTCAACATTTATTTTATTTTAATAATAATTGGTATTATTAATACATACGTGGCACTATAATTAGTGATATTTAGTGCGACACGTAGCACAACAGTCCAAACACACACGGTAAGACGATAATTCGAGGAGTTAACACAAAACATACGCACGTGTCTTGTGTAACGAACGTTGGTGAAATAAACGAACCACAACCTAATTTCACAACACTTAGGCTCTATGGAACCTAAAACAAGTGAAACAATGCTTACAAGTCTCAAAACGATGATTGGAATCGAGAAATACGCGAAAAACGAGCCAAAACATGAAAAATGGGCCTATTGGGCTTGTCCAGAGGCCCAGGCGCTACGCCCGGACCCAATACACAATTCATGGCGTTGCGCGCGAGACCAAGAGGCACCTCAGAAGCCTTCCAGGCGATGCGCGCTACGCCCGGGCACAGGTCGGGCACTGGTCGGCCCGCCAGGCGATGCGCCTGCCCGCCCAGAATCGTGAAAAATCTTCTTGATAACCCCAAAACCATCATTAACCTACCACAATCATTGATGCTTGCAACCAGACGCCATCTAGCCTTTTTAAGCCCCCAAAATCACCTACTAACACCTCTACAACCATCTGATCACCATCTTGGAGCACTTGGAAAGCCATTGATGAAGCCTTGAAAGCTCAAGCTTGAAGAAATCAACAACTTGGAGCTTGAAGAAAGCTAGGAGAAGACCACCACCCTCATCAGCCTGCTAGAAGAGGAGTTCTAGGAGCATTAGAAGCTTGTTAAGCATCATCTTGGAACTTCTTGGAGCTATAGAAGGTAGTTCTTGAGTCCATGTAGGATAACAACACATAAACACACACATGCAAGCCTCTAAGGCCACATGCACACACATAACCCACACATGCACGAAATTTTGGTGTTATAGATCTGTGATTTATGATCTTGTTACTAATTTGGTGTTTCTTGAATGATCTAGGACGATAACAATGAGATTTGTGAAGTATTTGTTGTATTATGAAAAGATGGTCACTTTTGTTTACATGCATGTAAGATCCATGATGTTCTAGGTAGATTTGAGTATCTAAATATTGATGATATTGGAAGTTGTTTACAAGATCAATTGTGGTAGTTATGGTCAAAAATGTTGAAATAATGAATATTCTAAAAATATTCACTTTAATAGTGCAAGACCTTGTTATATGGCAATATGTGGAAATGCATATGTTGTAATATGTTGATTTGAGATTAAAATGATGATAGCTGGAGTGTAGATTAGTTAACATAGGTGTGAAATGTGATTTGTACCATGGTTTCTAAAAATAGTAACTTTTAAGTTGCAAATGTCTAAAGGGTGATGAACATGGTATCATTTGTATGTTAACATGATAATTTGGACTTAATATGATGATATTTAGAGTCTTAATGCAATAGAATCATCAAAATAATGTATTTGATATAAGTTACTATAAATAGTAACTTTAATCTATGAAATAGGTGAAAAACGATATGATAGTCATAACAAGCATGCATAACCAGTTATTCGAAACTAGGATATTGATGTTTGATGAGTTTGATTGTTAGTCATAGTGAAATATGCTTATTATTGCAACTTTCTCTAAATAGTAACTTTTAAACAATAAACGTCACTAATTGACTAAGTGTGACTATGTGCTATGTGATAACATGTTCATATAGGTTAACCATGCATGCGAGAACAAACAGAAAGTGATTTCTTGAATGACTCGCTTAACTTAGAAACTTTCTTAAAGCGGAAACTTACTATAAATAGTAAGTTATTCCACGAAGGTAATTTATGCGCTCAGACACATCACATGAAACTAATGGCACGTTAGACGATCACTTGAACTAAACACGTCACCAACGGGTCGTTTGGTCAAACATGGTCAACGCGACCCACATAACAAATTGGAGTTGTTTGGACATGAATACGGTCCTGTGAGACCCACACGAATGTGAACGCAAACTCATAACACCTATCTGATATAAGTAACCGCTAAAGGCTCACTAAACCATTCACGAGACGAACGCGACTACTAAACTCAGGTCAGTTTTACAGCCCCACTTTTATATACCTAACTGTTTTTGTTAAACTCTTGGGGTGAGAATACTATGCAACTCTTTTAGATATATGACTAGTTTGTTGTAAAACTATTTTGAGTGTAACTACTATCGCAACAAGTCCTCACATACCCTTACCGTTAGTTGTGTAACAAACGAGTCGTTGTTACGTAGTACTACTGTGTTTAACTAGCCCCACTCGACAACAACTGTGACTGGAGGTCACGATGAGTGTAATATCGATGTTGATTGCTGGGTTCCGCTATGACCCGGGGAGGCAAAGGAACAGTCGAGTTTCGGTAGGATGAACCGACATATTCCGGATCGTAGATCCAACAAAACAACTTAACATACATGGTTATGTCTGTATTACTGTTTACTACTGTCTAAACCTGTGAACTCACCAACTTTATGTTGACACGTTTTTGCATGTATTTTCAGGTAAGTGAGGAGCACAAGCTAGGACGCACTTGGTGATGCACAAGAGAGTCTCATGCATATAGACTCTAATTCTAGGCATGTGTCATTTGTGATTTAAACATTTTTAACATCTAGTGCCTGATACATTTACTTTTCGCAGCAAACACTTTATTTATTCCGCTACTTTAAATATTAAACTATTTCGCTGCATATTTATGAAACTTGTCTGATTTACAAAACTGTAGGATTGTGTAACTCATATAGAGTCGTTCTATATGACCAAGAGCTATGCTCCTGGCCACGTCACACCCGTGCGGTTTGTCACCGCACGTGGGAATTTGGGGGCGTGACAAAATTATTTTTGGAGTAACTAATGAACAGTTATGCAAAGATGAGCAGAAATTTGAAATGAGTGAAATGAGAAAGCTTGCTTTCTTTCTTGGAATTCAAGTAGATGAGAAGAAAGATAGCTTGTTTATTCATTAGAGAAAATATATACCTGACATCTTCAACATGTTCAAGATGAATGATTGTACATCCATTTATACCCCTCTTTATCCTAATCGTAATTTAGGGATTGATGATAATGGTATAGATGTTGATCAAAATCTATATCGTACAATGATTGGTTCTTTA
Source organism: Mikania micrantha (assembly GCA_009363875.1). NCBI lineage: Eukaryota > Viridiplantae > Streptophyta > Magnoliopsida > Asterales > Asteraceae > Mikania > Mikania micrantha. The sequence goes on from CM018693.1 coordinate 85,163,895, forward strand.
ATTTATTTAACTGCTTCCAAACCTGACATCATATTTGTTGTTTGTTTCTGTTCCAGGTTTTAGGAAAAACCAAAGGATTTACATATCAATGCAGTGAAACGAATTTTTCGCTATCTAAAGGGAAAACCAAGTCTTTGACTTTGGTACCCTTATGATGATAGTATGAATTTTATTGCGTTTTTAGATTCTGACTATGGTGGTTGTAACCTTGGTAAGAAGTCAACAACTGGGGGTTGTCAATTTTTTGGCAACAAAGTTGTATCCTGGCAATGTAATAAACAATTTTCTGTAGCCATATCTACTTGTGAGGCTGAGTATGTTGTTGCTTCTAGTTGTTGTTCACAAGTTTTGTGGATTCAACAACAAATGCGGGATTACGGTTTAAAGTTTACATCAGCCCCTATCTTTGTTGATAATACAGCTGCTATAGCCATAACTGAAAACTTAGTTTTACATTAACGAACAAAACATAATGATATTCAATATCATTTCATTCGAGATTGTTCAGAGAAAAAGTTAATCCAACTATTGAAAACTAATACAGTTGACAACATTGCTGAATATTTCACAAAAACTTTTAATTCAGCTCAATTTTCTTCTCTTGTAGAAGGACTTTGGATGATCAATTTTGAATGAAAAGTTTTGAAAAATTACACTTCAAAGTTTTTTTTCTTTTATTTTAATTTTTAGTTTTATCTTTGAAGTTTAATTTTTAGAAGTGTTAAAAAAAATATAAAACTTTTTTGAAAATTTGAATCCATATTTTATGAAAGATGATAGTAATTTGACTTATTTTGAATTAATATTTTCTAAGGGGTTAGAATTTTAATTTGTTAAATTATACATATGAAATTGATAATATTTAATTTGTGCATTGAAGCATATAAGTGATATATGATTAAGTTGAACATTTTAATTTGAAAATAAGATAGATTAGATACTTTAATTTAAATGATACTAAGCAACAATTTATATAAATTTCAAGGTTTAATGAGATCTCTGTCTTAATACAGACTTGCACTAACTGATTTCAATAAAAATGGATTGAGAGTTAATTTATATATATACATATTATGCCATCAATGATCTTTTAAACACATATACTGAATTTCTTCTATTATATGTCAATATGGAAAGGGAAATTCATAGCATTCATTAATTCAAATGCCTAATGACTCTTTGTTGTGTGATTTACACAGACATGTTTTCACTAGTGCATTCCATTAATTTATTGATCGAAAAGGTTTGATTAAAATGACAAGTTCTTATATCATTAATTTCTTATATATGTGAAAAGATCAATGGCAATATATATATTATCCTCAATAATTTCTGAGGTTGAATAGGTTAATATCTATTTAAGTGTGAAACTCATTGAATTTCATGATTAATTCAAATTACCTAAGTAAAAAATGCTTGGTATTTGTTTAAGTTATAGAATTCTAAGTTGTATCTCACTAATCAAATTATAATGTGTTCATAATTTGATTGTGTTGTTTATGTGTTAGATGTATAGGTTAATATGATTCTATTTGTATGTATATCTTTTTGATAAATTTTAATTTTAAATTCTTAGAAATTTTGATAAAAATAAGTTGAATAAGATTTCATACAGATCTTTTCAAAAATTTTATCAAAAAGAAAAAAATATTTTTTTATAGATTTTATAAATAAAGAATTTAAAAAATATTTTACATTTCGCCTTTCATGTGTGTTTTTCTTAATTTTTCACAAAAGGTGTGTTTGATGTTTGATTTGAAACTTTTGAAAATTCTAAGTTAGGTTATTTTTGATTTTTAAATTCCATCGATATTGTTAGTATCGACAACTCAGTTTTGATGAAGTATCATCGTTACTATCAGTATCGATGATAAACAGTGTCATTGATACTATTAGAATCGATGATAGCATTTAGAATATATACATGTCGATACTATTAGTATCGATACTCACAATATCGATATTACTGTGTGATTTCAAAGTGTGATCTGTTGAGTTTACTGATTTGATCTTCTTCAACATTCGTTGCTTTACCAGTGATTTTATATCATTCATACATCATTATGGATGGTGATACATCAATTTTTAACCATGAAATCATAGTGTTAGATTGTTCGACTTTAATGAATTTTAAACCTTCGAATTTGAACAAATAACTTGAATATTTAAATTGTTTTTTCGTTTTAAAGTCTACATCGGTGATGTCTGTTGTAGCTTTGATTTTTTTAAAGTTTAATTTCATGATTCAAAAATTTTGAAAATTTGAATTTTCACTAACAGTTCATACATCGATACTATTTGTAACGATGAATTGTTTCAAATTTTTTTAAGTGTTGGTTTTTGTATATAGTATCTATATTGTTTTATCGATATTATTAATATCGATAGAATTTATTCAAATTTTCCAAAGTGTTAATATTGATACTTAATCAATCGATAATATTGATATCAATGATATCATATCATCGATACTAATAGTATCGATGAATTCTACACTTAGAAATTTTTTTGAAAGTTCTAATTTTTAAAAGTTTTCAAAAACTAATGTCTTTTTCTACTGTGTAAATGTTTACACATCAAAGACTTTATAATGAAAAACATAATGTCATTGAACTGGCAGATGAGGAGCTTAAAGAAGCATATAAGTTTGTAGAGATGGTATTGTTTCTGAAGAGGTCAGGATATCACATGCGATTTCTGTGAATCCTGTGATTATTATGAATCGCATTAAGTCTTTTTTGGATAATGTTGATTACGATTGTGCTGCTGAGCCGCCAATTTTAAAGTCAAAGGTTGATGATGAATGATACAGTTCTCTGTTGAATAACTACGAGCTTCTCTACAATTCAATGACTCAGATGATGATCCATTGACACCTCCAAATGATCTCATCTGTGGAGTGTTCATTCGGATGGGATACAATGGCGATGTCGCAGCTTCACAACTGGTCAAGAAGCACGTGTTTGGACAATGGCGATATCTATTTCATGTTGTTATCTTGTGCCTCTCCAAAAGGAAGCATGGGATTGACACTCTTTCTAGGCCATTTTAGTGCCTCATCGCATCACTATTGTTGAACAAGTCATTCAACATTAGTTAGTTGATATTTGCTTCCATGGAGAAATAAATTACAGCCAATGAGAAAGAAAGTTTCTTGCAGTATCCTCAGTTTTTGACTATGATCTTTGATCATTTGTTTCTAAATATCAACAAGAGTAGTCCTATCACTATGATTACAATGATGAATAAGATAATTTTTCCTGATTGTCGATAGAAGAGAGGAGCTAACATGTCACACCCTATGCCGCGTGCGAAATCCACGACGCGGTGACGACTGATCGATTGAATCATGACCAAGATTAATGAAGAAAAACCACAATGAATTAATAAATTTCATAATGTTTAGCATTTGATTTCAGATCATATTGTATACCAAAAGAATACAACTAACCGACCTCAAAAACATTGTTTACAAATTAAAAAGCACACAAGATAATTAAACAACAAGGATTTAAATTAGTTTCTAACCCATCCTAGCTTGTTTCTTGATCTTGTTCTATCTTAAACTAGCTCGCCTTAGTTGTCCCAGTCATATACCTACCTCTGATCACCTGAAACATCTGAAAAAGAATCTGTCAACTAATAGTAGTTGGTTAGATACGTAGGTTTAAATAATTAAAAGTATATAAGTTTAAAGATATGAAAATATAAGTTCAAAGATGTAACAAAATGTCCATACGTAAGTACAACCTGAATGAAACCTTAATTGAAAACCATTGAACCATGTACAACAGATAATGAATATAGAATGTAAATGCACATAATGTAAAAATAGTAACATGTTGATGTAACACAAACTATCATCAAGTATATCCACATGTCATCTTAAATCCAAGTGCCATACTACGTTCGGAGTTAGGCAAAGACTAAGTATTAAACAAACACTGCCCATGGTAATAAAGCTAATTAATACCAACTCCGTGTTACTAAGCATTTATCCAATATGATCTAAGATGTTAAAGTTAATTGATAGCTAATTCATATTGCTAAGCCTACACCAATCCACCATTCGCAATAAAGTTAATTAAAGCCAACCCTGACCTTGGTGTAGAGCCCACTTTCCCTTGTTGTGACCACCTAGTACTAATGATAAATGATTGCATGAATTTCTAGTTTGGAGTCTAAGAATAGTGATTCCAACCCCAGAATAGTGATTTCAGCCCTTCAAATCCTAAGAATAAGGCATACTAGATGTGAATAAGTTTTTTTACAAGAATACGTCCATGTTACAAATTTTATTATGAATTTGAAAACAACTTGTACAAAAGAATGCAATGGATTAGGTCGTGTGCCATGAAAAAGCATGACTAAGTGCCTTTTATCCAAAGTTTAACATAAAAGGATTTAAAATTTGACCAACATAAGCAAAACATAAGCTTATAATATGAAAACCATTTAAGTAGTTATGTTCAAAAACAGTTATTCACATGTTCCTCCCCAAAATATTTCAAAGTAGAAATTTGGGGCTATGTACTCACTTTGATTGAATGTGATGTGTGGTGAACGGATGATTGATAGTCGATGCTGTCACTTGTTGTTGAAAGGTTGATTGTACTCAAGTTCCTGATAGTTTTCATATGGTTTATGATTCATGAGTATGTGTTCTTTATTATGTATTCTATGTTGTTCCTAACCATTTGTTTAAGTATGATTAGTTGCTTGGCCATCATTTCCCATCTTAAGCTTGGTCTATAACTCATTTTGTTAACATTATAAAGTTCATAAGTTCATTTTGTTACAAGTTTTAAACCTTAGTATAGGTTTAATTTAGTGAAACTTGAAGACACATGTCACACCCCGAGCCGGCGGGATGGATCGACTTTCCCGTCGGGCGGAACGATCTCGGGGGGCGATTTTCTGTGAATTGAAATGATCAGATTGTTTACATGGCACACGATGCATAATGAGAAGTGCTAACATGATTGACATAGAATTACAAAGTTAAATAACACTATCCGTGTTCATAATTTAACCAAGTAAATCAACCCAAAAAGAATCATGAAGTTTCTATCTTGTATCTGCACAAGATTTACAAAATATGATTCGTGAATTTGTTATCCAAAATATGCACAACACAAAAGTAAGCTATTGGTCCTCTATAGAGTCAAACTAGCTTATGTCCTTATGTCTTGTGACTAAACCTGTTCGTCACCTGAGAAAACATGCATTTAAAACAAAGTCAACACTCGGTTGGTGAGTTCATAAGTTTAATAATTGAAAATACTTGTATTTGTCATTTATAAGTCATAGTGCCACACACAAGTCTTGTTGATATTGTTTTATCTTGTCTCACAACCATGTCCTCTCCATAGTTACCCTTACAAATAGTGTATCATCCAAATCAAGCATGCTTATATACAGGGCATACATATCACAAATAAACCCGCCAGCCCACCACACACTTGACTGAATTCAATACCACATGTAATGCAACTATAGATACCCTTGTTCATCTCACATGAGTTTGTCTCATTTGATATCCAACATGTTATTCCCATATGATGTGTTCTCATTCCACAGTGTTATATGTATAGAATAAGAGTGTTTGAAGGGAATATATTACCATGTCCTAAGTTATGGTAAATCCTTGGTGTCTTAAGGAAAATATATTAATTTAAATCTTATCTTTATTAGTTTTCTCTCAATTGTAGAATTAACTTTAATTCACTTCCGATAATAGGAGTGATAGTTTATTCATTGATATTGTTCACAATATTGAATGTATAGAGCATAAATGGGATCCATTGTGGTCCTCACGTAATCAGACCACGATGAATCCAATTTACCCCTATCCCATTTGTAATCTCAGTGTCTTCAATGAAACTACTACCAGCTAATAGAATCGAAGGAATAATTACAATCAGTGTCTGAAGGTTAATATCACCATGTGCCGTTTACCAAACCTGACTGATGCAGCCCTGTTACCGGTCTTACGATACCAGCCAATGAATATCTTACGATTAAAGTACTGACCTCACACGCCGGCGGGTTGTCAAACCTATGGTACCACTTCGCTATCGTCGATGTAGTCGCACTAAATCAATGGTAAACGATTTTCTTGAAGGGACTTACGACTGAATATGTATACAAACAGTCTTAATAGTAATTAGTTCTTGTTATGTGTTCTCCCATTGTCATCATCTCAGTGTCATCTGTTCTCAGTGTTATGTGTTCTCATAGTCTTTAACAAAGGGTTATAAGAACTTGTCTTATTACATGATGTTAGTATATGTGGTGAATGATATCATCATCATGAAATTATATTATCATGATTATCATTCTTGTTATCACTTGTAATTGTCTCATGTTATCTCATTGTAAATAACAAAGTGTTATATGATCCATTCTTACTTTACTTATGTTATTTCAAAGTTTGGATGAATTCATGAAATTATGTTATCATAAAACATCCTTGAAAACTCACCATGATGTTGCAGTGGTTGACTAATAAATCAGAATTGCATGCACTCTTTGTTGTTGTGCTGATGTCGTATTCAAAATCTATGTTGAATTCAATGTTGTTTGTAACTTATAAGTACGAGTTATCAATTCGTAGGTCAACCCTAAAGTTGGTTAACTTTTATAAGTCTTTGCAACTTGGATTTTCCTTGAACACATTTGATGGTATAACATACTAATACTTAGTCACTTTAGATTAAATTTAGTACGAAATATGTTCTTGAATTAGATGATTATCCTTGTTATTGACCTAAACCAATTGCATAATTGTGGATGTCATAATATTTTCCCTAAGTACAACTTAGGTCTTTAGGTTAACACCTAGAATATTACCCTTGGGTCAACTTGAAATGATTATCATCGCTTGAGGGTGTTTATTTAAATATTATGTTATAAGAACATAATCATTTAATGTGTTACAAAAGAGCTTAAAATGACAGTTTATCATCCCACCATCTTTGTAGTAAAATGGTCTACCTTATTTTATAAAGGCAAACCCCATTGTTACTTTGATCAAAATAGGGGCTTAGTTATAATCCTTTGATATGTTTTTAAACTATAGTTTATGATTAAACATTTGTTTTAAAGTTTATCTATGTTTTTAACCCAAAGTTTAAGTAGTATAAATGAGAACACCTTAACCATATTGTATCTAATCCCCATTGGGTTCTTGACTAATACATTTTATTTTGGGGTTATTCTCGGCTTTGTGGCTGTCAAAAGGTTCTCGAATTTATATGTCTTGCATAATGGAGCTTTAGAATAGATAGGTATAACCTAAAAGGGGTATTCTTGACTTCAGGTGGTAATTTATTGTGGGACTTATTCGAATAACACAACTCATTCTCGGCCAATCTTATAAATAAAAAGAAAGGGGTACTCGAAAGGGTGTAAGGCCAGCAGTTGCTTCTCGAAATATCCCAATTAAACAAGTGTTATCGATTGAACTAGAATTTCCCGTAGGTGTTCTCGATTTCCCATCCTTATTTTGAGGCTCTCGAATTGGGTATGCAAAAGAAATGGTTTCTCGAGCAAATATAGGTGTTCTCGAATCGCATATAAGTTTTCTCGAATTGTACATGGATTTCTCGACTTTGGGCTAAGATGTGTTCTCGGGTTATTCATCTTCAACCTTCCCGTTCTACCCAGACCCCCGTAACGTGCAGGTTGTCGCACCCCGAGAAATCCCGTCCCGAACGGGGCGCGAGCAACAACAGATTGTCAGAATCGCAGTCTCCGGTCACACAACGTTGCGAGACCTACATGTCTGGTGGCGTACGTACATCCAATAACGTGGATAAAACAGTTTTGTAAAATCAGAGTTGCGGAAGCATAAGATTAAACAGTTTTCAAAACAAAACAGAGTATTAGTTTGCGGAAACGATTTAAGTCGTTTAACAATACAATAAGTAGCATAATAAAATGTTAACAAATGTTTAATAATCTAAGACACATAAGCAGATGCATGTGACTCCTGCTTAGCATCCTAATCCTTGTGCGCGTGCCTTAGCTACCTGAGAAAACATGCGAGTAAAAGGTCAACACAAAGGTTGGTGAGAGCACAGGTTTTTCGTAAGCAATAAACATCCAATGTTTAAAGTAATAGTTGTGATTTACATATCATTACAATGCAGTATCGATTGATAGCTAGTCAATACAGTTATATTATATGCGGGGTCGTCCCGAAGCTGACAGTTGTGCCTCCCGCCATGTCCATCACAAGACAATGGCAAAGTGTTGGTCAATATTGCACCCATTCCGACCTACGGTCGGGTTGGCCTCCCATGTGTGATGGGTGGGGCTTATTAGGCCCAAATAGTACTATTCAAGATTACCACGCTAGGCGCTACTAACGGTCCGTGGAGTATCGCGAGGTCTTTTAGTTGTGATGTGGTCCACACATATACATATATGATAAAGCATGTCCATACGTAAATGAAATGAGTTGTTGTTTGTAAAACAGTTTAGCATGCAATGTTTTCTCCCTCAAAGGTAGAAAAGTAAAAGGGGCAGTGAACTCACCTGATAGAGTAGTTCCGGTTGTGAGTGTGTTCGCGTCTGCGAGAGCTAGCACCTGCTAGTATGCACCTATAACCATATAGGTGTGAGTATGTGTTTTGTGGTACGTTGTATCCCATACAACTCCAAGTGTCGGTGTACTCAACCGAGTGTGCGTGTGTTAACCAGTGGGACTCGACGAATCGTTGGTGACACGATTGTTGTGTTTATGTGCCTTGATGCACATAAGACACCATAATGCATTCTATGAACCTAATCGCACAAGTTACCATTTATAGAAGGTTTTCAATTTAGGAAAATATGGTTATGAAATCCCATTTCATAAAGTTAACACTCCCAATGTGTTTGTAAAATACGTTTATGCCCTTAAAACATGTCGTTTGCGCATAAATCACCTTTATGCCGTTTTGCCCAAATAAAGTTCCCTTATTTGGAAAGTATTCGTTTTAAAACTCGTTTTCACAAAATCAAGGTTTCCAAATATGTTAGAAATCATTTCTAAGCATATTACAATGCTCAAAGTTCATCAAAACGTTTTAAAACATCAAAAGCCGTCTTTTGATTCTTAAAAGTTTCCATAAATAGCAAGTTTATACAAAACCAAGTTTTTGACAAAATCAAATATTCCAATGTGTTTCTAAACACTCCAATATACATTTAACAACATCTAGACATGTCTAAAATGTCTAGATCATCACAAATCCAAGACTTGCAACATAAAAGTTTCCTTTTATGGCAAGTGTACCAAAATCATTATCAAATCAGACAATAACTAAACCAAACTCAAATCTAACATCAATAAACACTAAAATCAGTAAATCTACAACAATAACACATCAAATCACCAACAATTTCGTGCACAATAATCGTATGGAATTGCATGTGGGTTTTTAGCCCTTGCATGTACGATCTAACACTAGGAAAACGTTTAAAACTACCTTAGCAGCTAGGATTGATGTTGAACAGCTTCTGATGATGATGATCTAACTGTTGATGATGGTTTCTAGCTCTCTAGCTCCTTCTCAAAGCTTCAAGGACTCCAAGAACACTTCTAGTGGCAAGGATGGTTTCAATGATGATTCTAGGAGGTTTGGGTGATGGTTTCAGAAGCTTTTAGTCGAAATGTGGTGAAGAAAGTCGGAGGAAATGGAAGAAATCCGACTGAAATTAAATGGGTTGGTTTATATAATATTTTCGATCTGCATGGCCTTTGCGTACCGCGTAGGCCGATCAAAATCCTTTATCGCGTACCGCGATGGAATTCGGGAGTCCCGACTTCCGGTTTGCTTCGCGTACCGCGAAGCCTTTCGCCATGGGTTTATCGCGTACCACGACGGGTCCTTTTTCCTGTTTTACGATTTCGATGATACGATTTCACTCGTACTCGATTCCTAACGTTTATCCTAGACATCTAACACATGTTTAGCACATAATCATATAATAGCACATAAGTTTCATTGATCACCAACGTTCGTGAGACTCGTGTCTGTGTTTCGATAATTCCCCGAATTATCTTTGATAGTTCGAGTTCGTTGCTACGAACTGTTCGCATGCTTGATTAACCATAATCAACATGTATTTGCACAATCCAATTGTGTTTGCGTTTGCCACACTTGGTTTCCAAAACCAATGTGCAATGTACGATTCGATAATTCCTCGAAGTATCGTTTCGCAGTTGTGTGTGTTCAACTCATCTAATTAACATAATTAAATGAAATGCAACAAGTATGAATGTGAAATGTAAAGAATGTAAAAGTCGCAATTTACCTGAAATTGCCGGGTGTCACATCATCCCCTTGTTGAAAGAAATTTCGTCCCGAAATTTGGTTGTTGTTGGTAGTGTTTGAGTAGCAAAAGTGTTTGAGAAACAAAAATTTTCTGGTTGTCACACAGGTCCCTTAAAATCCCATATTTTAAGTCATTTTAAGCTCAAATGATGCAGAAAAACTCATTTAAAAGTGAGTAAATCATGGTTTGAAGAGATAAATTCGAGTTCAAAGTTCAATCATCCGGGTTTGTTGAAAAACCTTAAAATCCAAAAGTTTTAGCGCACATTACCTTCAAATCAGTGGATTTTAAGCCCGATCTGCTATACATTCGTGTTCTACTCATCAATGGCTTCAATTAGATACCAAGTTTTCTCAATTTTAGCAAGAAATGAAAAAGTTATGATGATTTTGGTGATGAAATTCTATAAAGAGAGTGTAAAACAAGGATTTAGAGAGAGAAAGGGCTAGATTGAGTAATAGATGAGAAATAAATGTTTGGTTGTAGTTTTTATGCCCTGAGCAAGTTTGGGTTCGTTTCATTTTTCGGTTCTCGTTTTCATGACGTTTACGAAACGTAACGCAAAATTTACGAACTTAAAAGAAAAATAGTTTATTTTAACATTTTATGGTGGTTATTCCTAGTAAATATTTTATAATTCTTTTATTTATTTTATTGTTTTCGAAACGTTTATTTTATTTGTTTCGTGAGATCGTTTCACATTCGTGCATATTCGTTCGAATTGTCACCCGAAGGACCACGACGACGGTTTCACTTCCTGATTTTTGTTTTCTACTTTTCAGTTATGATTCCGAACATTAAACCTACAGATATATTTGTGTGAATCGTCACCCATACGAACACACTGTCAGTTTATCATTCAGAAACGATACTGAATTGTTATTTTTGAATTTGATTTCCTCACCGTCGGACTCAACTAAACTGAACCGTTTTCACGTTGTTATGATTGAATTTACATTGTTTTCTCACTGGATTGTCGGCGTTATTTGTGGATTGTATTTCTTCTAATGGTATGAATAACGATTCATCAGCGAGGCATTTCTTGAAACTGGATACATGAAACACATCGTGTACCCCACTGAGATCATCAGGAAGTTTGAGTCGTATGCTACAGGACCAATCTATTGTGTTATTTCGAATGGTCTGACATACCTCAGTGCCAACTTGCCTTTAGCCCCAAAACGAACTATCCTTTCCATGGGGACACCTTCATCATGACTCGGTCACCCACTTGAAATTCCAAAGGCTTTCGCGTTTTTCGGCGTAACTCTTTTGGCTTGCTTGTAATCTTTCCTATATCTGGCCAATCTTATCAGTTGTTTCCTGAATAAGTTCAGGCCCAGTGATTCTGTTGTCTCCCACTTCGGTCCAACAAGTTGGAGACCGACATTTTCTACCATATAATGCATCGAACGGAGGACATCTGATACTGTTGTGGTAGCTATTGTTGTAGGAGAACTCAATGAGTGGTAAACGATTTCCCCAATTTCCACCGAAGTCCAAGACACATGTCCTCAACATATCCTGTAGGATTTGTATGGTTCGCTCACTTTGTTCATCCATTTGTAGATGATATGCAGTGCTTAAGTTCACCCTATTCCCTAAGGATTGTTGCAATGATTGCCAGAACCACGATGTAAATCGACAGTCCCGGTCAGAAATAATAGATAGTGGCACACCGTGCCGCACTACTATTTCATTGACATAAAGTCTTGCTAGTTTCTCCATCATGTAGTTCTCTCGTATTGGAAAAAGTGAGTGGACTTGGTCATTCGATCAATGATGATCCATATAGAATAATGTCCGCTCGAAGTACGGGGTAGCTTGGTAATAAAATCCATAGCTATTTGTTCCCACTTCAATTGTGTTATCTCGGGTTGCTCCAGCAAACCTGACGGTTTCTGGTGTTCAGCTTTGACTTTGGCACATGTTAGGCACTTACCAACATAAGTAGCCACATCTTTCTTCATACCTGGCCACCAATAAAATAACCTGAGATCTTGGTACATCTTATCAGCACCAGGATGAACAGAATAGCATGTTTTGTGTGCCTCATCAAGAATGAGTTTCCAGAGTTCATCTACTATCGGGATCCATACACGGTCCTGATAATAGATAACCCCATCTTATTTTGTCTCAAAATGTTTCTCGGCTACACAGTCGTTCCTCAAATTGTTTCTTGTCACAACTTCTTCTTGTGCTTGTGGAATCTGATCTCTCATACTCGTTTGCACAGTCATTCACAATGCTCTAACGCGCAAGGGTTTGATTCTTTCCTTACGGCTTAAAGTGTCAGCTACAACATTAGTTTTGCCCGAATGGTATTTGATCACACAATCGTAATCGTTCAGGAGCTCAACCCAACGTCTCTGTCTCATGTTAAGCTCCTTCTGATCAAATTTATGTTGTAAGCTCTTGTGATCTGTGAAGATTGTGCAATTGGTACCGTACAGGTAATGTCTCAAAATCTTTAAAGCAAAGAAAACAGCTCCCAATTCCAAGTCATGTGTTGTGTAATTCTTATCATGTATCTTCAGCTTCCGTGATGCGTAGGAAATGACTTTGTCTCGTTGCATTAAAACACAAACAAGTCCCTTATGGGAAGCATCATAATAAACTACAAAGTAATCATTGCTTTCAGGGAGTGTTAAGATTGGAGCATTGCATAATCTTTGTTTTAGTGTTTGGAATGCCTCTTGTTTCTGAGTCCACACAAATGGTTCACTTTTATGGGTTAGCTTTGTGAGTGGCAATGCTATCTTAGAGAAATTCGAAATAAATCTCCTATAATAACCCGCCAATCCTAGAAATGATCTGATCTCTGTAGGTGTTGTGGGAATGTCCCAATTCTTGATTGCTTCAACCTTGGCAGGGTCCACACGCATCTCATTACTGTTAATCACGTGACCCAAGAACTGAGCTTCTCTTAAACAAAATTCACACTTGGACAATTTGGCATAGAGTAGTTCGTTCTTTAGGAGTTCCAAGATTGTTTTGAGATGTTGCTCGTGTTCCTTCTCACTCTTTGAATAGATCCGTATATCATCAATAAAGACGATAATTAATTGATCTAGATACGGCTTACACACCTGGTTCATAAGATCCATGAACATTGCCGGTGTGTTCATCAATCCAAATGGCATCACCATGAACTCGTAGTGACCTTATCGGCTACGAAAAGCCGTCTTGGGTATGTCTTCCTCTTGAATCCAGAGCTGGTGATAACCTGAATGCAGGTCTATCTTTGAGAAATACTGAGCTCCTTGTAATTGATCAAATAGATCATCAATCCTCGGTAACTGGTACCGATTCTTGATGGTGAGCTTGTTAAGTTCTCTATAATTAATACACATTCTGAAGGATCCATCCTTTTTCTTCACAAATAGAACCGGAGCTCCCCATGGTGAGAAACTTAGTTTGATGAACCCTTTGTCTAGTAACTCCTGTAATTGATTGGACAATTCATGCATTTCTGATGGCGCAAGCCTATAAGGAGACTTAGCCACAAGAACCGCTCCCGGAATCAAATCGATTCGGAATTGCACCGATCGCTCAGGTGCCAATCCCGGTAGATCATCTGGAAACACGACCGCAAAGTCTTTCATAACCGTCACATCTTTAATCTTGATTGTCTTCTTGTCTTTCTCAACGACGTGAGCTAGGAATGTGATACATTGTTTCCTTAGACACTTGCGTGCCTTCATGCACGATATTAATTTGACACTGCAATTTACTTGATCTCCATGAATTTCTAACACCTGATTGTTCTCCACTGGAATACGTAATAGCTTTTCGGAATAGATGATGTCAACTCTGTTAAGAGATAACCAATCCATACCGACAATGATATCGAAACTGCCCAACTCCTTCGGTATTAAATCAATGGAAAATGTGTCCTCATCAATTGTCAATGGGCAGTTCCTAAGTACCGTGTTAACTGTGATCTTCTTCCCATTTGCTACCTCGATGATATAAGGGGAGTCCAAAGATTCCTCAACGTGACTGAGTTGGCATGCAAAGTCGGACAAGATAAAACTTTGATCTACACCAGTGTCAAATAATATAGATGCATAAAAATCAAATAAGAGAAATGTACCAGTTACCACATTCGGGTCTTTTTGTGCAGTAGCTGCTCCTAGTGCAAAGGCCTGTCCTCTAGCCGTTGGAGCCATTGGTTCAATTCTCTTAGGGCAATCCCTCGATAAATATCTAGGTTCGCCACAGGTGTAGCAAGACCTATTATCAGCAGCAGTAGCCATCACTGCTGCATTGTTGTTCCTGTTCTGAGCCAAGTGTTCTTGCATTGATTGGACTAGTGACCAAATTTTTTTCCACAACTAGTGCATTGTCTGCACTGAATAGCTGGTTGGTGGTGATACAGACACTTGTTGCATTGTGGAGTCGTCCCAATGTGCAGCCTCTTGATCTGTAATGGTGGTGGTTGTGTTGCTTGTTGAACTGGTGTAGTCGCAGCACAGTTCTTGAACACCTTTTGTTTCTTAGCCGAGTGTCTGTCCGGCTTCCTTGAGTTTCCAGCTTTGGCTGCTTCAGCCTTTTTCTTTAGTGGACCAGAGGTAACCATTACATCAGTCAAAGTACCTGACAATGTAACAGCCACCTCTAGTGTAGTCGGGTGGGCAGCAAGCACATGCCCCTGGATGCAAGCCGGCAGTCCACAAACATACTGCTCGATCCGTTTCTCAAGTGTTGGCACTATATCCGGTGCCAATGTTGCCAACTAGTGAAATCTGGTGGTGCAGGCCAGATGCCCAGCACCAACCATCACATGATTGAGCAGCTCCGTCTCAACCTTCTTCAATTTGTTTCTCGGGCAAAACTCGGCCCTCAGCAAGGTCTTGAATTCCTTCCATGGCACGGATAATGCCTGATCCCTGCCTCTAGTCTTGACCTGAGCATTCCACCAGGTCAATGCTTGTTTGTTGAACGAGCCTGTTGCATAGCTCATTTTATGCTGATCAAGACAACCACTGATGTCGAGGGTTGTTTCTATTTTCTCGATCCATTAGATCAAGCCGACAGCTCCCTCACTGCCACTGAAGCCAGGTGGCTTGCATCCTACAAAGTTCTTGAAGGTGTAGTCATGTTAATTTCTGGTGTTGCCACTTCCTTCACCAGATGAATTTCCAGTATTGTTTCTATTGTTGGAGTTAATCCAGTTCATCATGTTGGGAATTACTTCCCTCAATTGACTGGTCAACAGAGTGGACAACGCGACCAGTGCGATAGTAGCAGGATTCAACTCATAGTTGGGGGTTGGTTGAAGAGGTGGAGTATGTGGAGGAGGAGGAGGAGGAGGAGGTGGAGGTGGAGGTGGAGGAGGAGGTGGCGGTGGTGGTGGTGGAGGTAATAGTGGTGGAGGTTGTCTTCTACATGAGGGTCCCTAGGTTATAGTCTAGGTCAAACTGTTTAAGTAATATGACCTATATTTCTCTGTACTCATGGCTCTGATACCAATCTGTCACACCCCGAGCCGGCGGGCTGGATCGACTTTCCCTTCGGGTGGAAGGATCTCGAGGCGCGACATTATGTGATAATCGAAATGATCAGAATGTTTACTTGGCACATGATGCATAATGAAAAGTGCTAACATGACATTGACATATAATTATAAAGTTAAATTACACAATCTGTGTTCATAATTTAACCAAGTAAATCTACCCAAAAAAAGAATTATGAAGTTTCTATCTTGTATCTGCATAAGATTTACAAAATATGATTCACAAATTTGTCATCAAAAATATGCACAACACAAAAGTAAGCTATTGGTCCTATATAGAGTCCAACTAGCTTATGTCCTGATGTCTGGTGACTAAACATGTTCGTCACCTTAGAAAACATGCATTTAAAACAAAGTCAACACTACGTTAGTGAGTTCATAAGTTTAGTAATTGAAAATACTGGTATTTGTCATTCATAAGTCATAGTGCCACACACAAGTCTTGTTTTTTTTTTTATGTCTTGGTAAATATATTAAAAAGTAAAATAATTCCAAAGTGAAGGCATATGCTCTTTAAACACAAAAAAAACTACTCAACAAAGAACAAACAAACAAAACAAACAACCTTACGTAATATCTGTAAGAAACGAAATACAACCAAACAACTTGACAAAAAGAGAAAAACCCTCTCTCATGTTATAATAAACCAAACACACATTCCATATCTTGAGTCTTGGATTCGTAGTATCTTCATAGTTTCTCATCACTAATTTCCCCAAGCACCCGGTAGTTTGGCACATACTTCTACCCATAGACTTTTTTGTATCCTATAGATTCCTGATGAACTCAATGTTCATACGTCCCCTCATGCAGAAACAACCATGCATCCACGTAACAACATACATGTTAAGCCCCAACAAGGCTTTGTCATGCCTCCTACTATACTCTTGAATAAACCCATAGGTAATGACCCTCCTTGTCTTTAATCGTGGATCCTTGGGCTTCATCCTATTCCCACTTCACCAGCTCCTTTTCTCCCATTCCCAACCTAATCGGCCCCTTTCCCAGTTTTGTGTGTATCCTCTCGAAATAGGTGTATAGTGTGTGCAATGTGTACCAACCTGTTTCCCTCCCATAATATGTTCACAACATTTGCAATTTACCTCTCTAGCTCTCATTCTATATTCCTCATCCCTCTTGAAGGTGGTGTATTGTGTGTCTTGTGTACCAACCCCACTCCCTACCATTCCTTTCAAACTCACATGTTTCAGGATGTCCTATAGTTCCCGACTCCCACCTTCCAAGATTTATGCCTAAATATGGCATTTTCTTGCTCTCTCGAAAAAGGGGTGCTCAGTGTGCAAATTGTACCAACCCATGTCCCTCCCCTTGTGGTTTCCCGAAAGTTAGTCTCAACTACACTCACCCTCTTCAAATATGTCACTCCACTCTTTTTGGTAGTGCTTAGTGTGTTATGTGTACCAGCCCCCTCCCTACCATACCCTTCCAGCTCACACATTCCATGCTATCCCACAATACTCCACCCCCCACCCTCCAAAGTCCATGCCACTTTTTGACATATCCTTGGCCTCTCGAAATCACGGTGTTGTGTGTGCTATATGTACCTGCCCTTATCCCATCCCAAGGTGTTTCTCGGAAATCATCCTGTACTATACTCTCTCTTTCTTGGTGGTTCTCTCCTCTCTTGATGGTGGTGAATAGTGTGATATGTGTGCCAACCCCCTCCCTACCATACCATTCCATCTCACATCGTACAATTTCTCCCCTTTTGGGTCCCTCCCCCTTTGCCAGTCCATTTGTTTTTTAGCCTTATATCCTTGGTCCATCCATCGGTATTTGTGTTGTGTGTAATAAGTCAGCACCCATAGCCTCCCCATGTGGTTTCCCGAATGTTCAGACCTTTATTTACCTTCCCCCTTGTTGCGGCCCATTATTTCCAAGGAATATTATCTGATCGTTGACCTTTCGAGCATACGCTTTACTAACCCCCACCCTTTAATCCCAGAACACGTTACACCACTTATGTTGCACCAACCCTCCCCTTGCTCATTGATTCACACAAGTCTTGTTGATATTGTCTTATCTTGTCTCACAACCATGTCCTCTCCATAGTTACCCTTACAGATAGTATATCATCCAAATCAAGTATGATTATATATAGGGCATACGTATCACGAATGAAGCCGCCAGCCCACCACACACTTGACTGAATTCAATACCACATGTAATGCAACTATAGATACCCATGTTCATCTCACATGTGTTTTTCTCATTTGATATCCAACCTATTATTCCCATATGATGTGTTCTCATCCCACAGTGTTATATGTATAGAATAAGAGTGTTTGAAGGGAATATATTACCATGACATAAGTTATGGTAAACCCTTGGTGTTTTAAGGAAAATAGATTAATTTAAATCTTCTCCTTATTAGTTTTCTCTCAATTGTAGAATTAACTGAAATTCAATTATGATATTAGGAGTGATAGTTAATTCACTGATATAGTTCACAATCTTGAATGTAAAGAGCCTAAATGGGATCCATTGTGGTCCTCACGTAATTAGACCACAATGCATCAAATTTACCCGTATCCCATTTGTAATCTCAGTGCCTTCAACGAAACTACTACCAGTAATATGACATGTGTTGGTTTGGTTGAATTCTAATCAGGATCGAATACGAAGTTCTACGAACTATCAATAATGTGCAGATTCCATAATTGATATGTATAGAATCAAAAGAAGACAAGCAATTCAATAATCAATCTTGTATATATCAACAAATGATTACAAGACTTCACTCAGAAATACACATATCTCACACAGAGAAAATCTCAGAAGGTTTTCTGAATTCTGTCCAAAAGTTCTCATGAAATACAGACAAACCTTCTATTTATACAAACAGACCAGCGAACCTTATCTGGTAGCCGAAACCTTAGGTTCGTCAGCAGAACCCTAAGGTTCACTGGGCCTATGAATTCAATAGGTTCGCCGAACCTATGAATTCAATAGGTTCGCCGAACCTGCCTAGGTTCGTGGGCCAAACGAACCTATGGCAAACCTATAGCCGAACCTTCTATAAACTCAAAATAAATACAACTTTTGAATAGCAAACAATTACAAATGCGTACTAACAAACTCTCCCTAAATGTTTGCTATCAAAAATCTTCAATCTTTGTCTTCAGCTTTGTCATTGACTCCGCTGGATTCTCCAACCTCTTCAGTCACTACATTATCCACCGCTCATATAACAACCGAACGTGGTATCTTTGCAATCCTTTCAACTTCAAACTTTGCATCTCTTTCATCTCGTTCCTTCTGCACTTGCATCAATTCAGAATAAAGATAATTCACATCATCCCAATTGCAACCAGAATGTATACCCAATGTATAACACATCCTTGCAATGGTTTGATATTGAATTGCTATATCTTTAAAGCTCACTCCAACATCATGATAACCAACATCTGCATAAATCTCTGCAGAGTCAAGTAAAGCAACGTCATCCTTTGAGCAGTTTACAATCCATACAGGATCTAGCATCCGAATTACCCTCCAATTATGATCCTGCTTCAAAAGAATTACACCTTCTGATGTTCTCTCATCGTAGAACCAAAACTTAAAGTAAGGATTCCAGTTCTGTTCCATTTTTCGGAGTCTTGGTCTTTTGAAAACTGTAGGCTTCACATAATCATGAAATCTCTCTCTGAATTGTGGCGATAATAAACTCCATCCAGTTCTCGCTTCCTTCTTTAACAAACTTTCAAAAATCTCATTATGTCGAGTCTGAATTGGTTTGATCATCTTCAATCTAGAAAGAGCTTTACACTCGAATGCAGGTAGACTCATCAGATCAGAAGCTTTGCCAAAGTATTGACATCCATCTATTCGTTTCACAACATAACATCCTTTGTGTGTCAAACTACTCAGAATATTATGAAAATAACCATAACTAACAATCCTTCCAATCATTTTAGATTTAGATCCAATCTTGAACTTTTTAATTGTCTAGTCAGGTTTTCTGGATCTTTGTCTTCTAGAACTTCAGTCATTATCTTGAATACATGTAGATTATCAATGATATACTTTTTCTCTCCTTCAAATTCATTCCAGAAATCCATGTAATTCTTTTCCTTAATCGGATTCAATGTTGATCTAGAAAAACTTCCAGCTTCAAACATTTTCTTCATAGTGTTCAGATTCAACAACTCTTCATCAACGACATCTTTCTCATAATCAGACACATCCATATCTTCATCTTCTTCAAAATCAAAGATCAACTCATCATCATTCTCAAAGAAGTCTTGAAGTTCTAAAGCTGAATATCCTCCTACAATATCCCCTTCTTCTAACTCTTGATTAACTTGAATCTCAAAAAGATTTCTCTGCAAATCAATGTCAGAATGCAATTTGAATAAATCCAGAAAAGTAGGCAGAGAATAATCAATAACGGTCTCAGGATGTTCTATTCCATCTAAATCTTCAAATTCAACCTAAGTACAATCCCTGACTCTATCAGATGATACAGAACTAACAGGAACAGCATCAGTAGCAATCTTTGAAGGAGAATAAACCACTATAGCACCTGATAAAGAATCCAAAGCACCAGAGACACCACCTACTCCACCAGCACCATTCTCATCATCATCATCATCATCATGAATAGTCATATCAGGATGTTCATCAACATCAGAATCACCATAATCCAACTTCTCTTCTTCATCATCCTCATCTTCCACTATATTCTCTTCATCTTCATCATCCACATCTACCACCACCTTTTCAACTCCTGATCCTGAAGCCTCAGTAGTTGTCATCTTTTCTTCCAAATCCTTCATCTAGAATCTCAAATCAGTGTTCTCATTCTTGAGTTCGATGATGTCTTCAGACTGAAGTTTAATAAAGAATTCCAACTCAGAAATCTTTTCTTGCATCTTCTTCTTCTCAAGAAGTTCTTCTTCTCTCCATTTGATCATCAAAGACATCTGAGCCTTTAACTCATTCAACTCAGTAGTGGAAGAAGAAGATTGATCATCAGTAGACTTTTCCTTTTCCTTCTTCAAGCTTTCAATATCTTTAGTCAGCAAAGAAAGTCTCCTTTTGATGTCACTATCATCATAATCAGTAAAATTGATGTCTCCCAACTCATCTAAACCTGAAAACAAATCCTCTTTGGGAATAGAATCTTGATGACTTTGAGTTTCTGGCAAAGAAGTTGTAACTGTAGTAGCATCAGTAAATGAAGGCATGAAAGTAGCTACATTTACGAACTCTAGAGTTTGTAAAGTAGAAGCAAATATGGAAACAGTAGATGGAAGAGACACGGAAAAAGAAGAAACTGGAACTGTAGAAGAAATAACAAATGAAGACACAACGGTCTTAGCAATCTTAGACTTCTTCTTCTCATACGGCCCTCCTTTGGTCATCCTTTTGAGCTTCTTTGGCTTAGAAGACTCAGGCTCTTCAACAATAAAACTGGGATCATCTTTTTCTTCCCTAGCCTCTTCAGCTATCTTAGCAAACTTCTTTTTGAGCCTTCTAACCATTTGATTCCCTTCCTGAACCATCTCATACTCAGATTCAGTGTCAGGTGAATCTTCATCATCTTCAGCAGCACCCTCTGTTTGTTGTTCAGGCATGTCAATATCAACCGGCTCCTGTGAACTCGGTTCCTGAGAAGATTGAGTCTGTGGTGTAGACCTGGGAGATTGACCTTTAACTTTCCTAACCTGCTGCCTTGGAGGAGGTGGAGGTGGTTGTGCTTGATCATCAGCTTCAAACTCTTCAGTATCTGACCCAGAGTCAACATGCCTCCATGCATTATCATCAGGAGCAACATAATTTGCCCTGGCATAATGTCCAATCAATTCTTTCTCCAGAATTGCATCACCACTCCTTTGGTACACCCTGACCTGACCCAAACTGGAATCAGTCATGTGTTTCAACTTCAACAAGTCTCCAGCTTCCCTTGGTAGCAACCCTTCAGGCAACCTCTTGTCAATCAACATCTGCACGAATCTAGGATACATATAGAACCTATCCTTAGCCTTCGTGATGTTGTCTGACATATATCGGAATATCATTCCTGAAAAATTGAACGGTT
This sequence comes from Mikania micrantha, assembly GCA_009363875.1. NCBI lineage: Eukaryota > Viridiplantae > Streptophyta > Magnoliopsida > Asterales > Asteraceae > Mikania > Mikania micrantha. The sequence continues at coordinate 85,185,803 of CM018693.1, forward strand.
TGTTCAATATGAGAGCCACCATAGCTGATCACATCAGATCTCGCAACTCATCAAACGTGCCTTTCCTCATGCTCAGGCAGTGTAGCAACACATGTGCTAAAAACTTGTATTGAAGAGGAAGCTTGCCCTTCTTCACCGATATGGAGTTGTAAGCTCCAAAATATCTAATACGTAAGAAGCATCCCTTGATACACTTCTCTGGTATAATAGTCATACCATCTGGTTCTCCACCAAACTGTAACACTCTTCTAATATCAGCCTCGAATATACGAAGTGCTTGTCCTAGCACATTCGCATCTATAACATAAGTATCATCAACAGAAATAACTCGAGCTGACTCCCAGAAACTCTGAATATGTGATCGGTAAATCTGAACAGAGTTGGAAATGGCATAATAAATCCTTGATCGTCGAAGAAACTCGATCACCGGACGAAAATCTCGAAAATTCCTCGTCGTAGGATCCAGATACACACAAACATTATGTTTGTCACCGAAAGTTAAGTTCGCCATTTCTACAATCAGAAATAAAAACAATTAGAAACAAAAATTAATAAAAAATTAACAAAATTAAAAAAATTTCTAAGTATAGAGACCAGCGAACCTAATTCCTGAGACGAACCTAATGCCAGACGAACCTAACTTAGACGAACCTGTTATCTAGACAAACCATTTTGAACGAACCCTTTTATAAACGAACCTTATCCTGAACGAACCTTATGATGAACGAACCTTCTGATGAACAAACCTCAGAATGAACGAACCTCAGAATGAACGAACCTTCAAACAAACGAACCTGTTGGTCAAACGAACCTTGACCAAAAGGTTCGGTTCATTTGAAATACATAGGTTCGCCACAAACCTATCATATTCAGACAAACCTTAGTTCATTCAACGAACCTATTCATCCAGCGAACCTTTTCCAATTTTCAAATAAAATTTTAAAAACTTTGAATTTGATGATAAAAATCATATACCCAGGTTCGAAACACACCGATGAACGACATTAACAAAAGCAGTTTGTCCAGAACTTAGAAATTAACTGGTTTTAATTCAATTAAACAGGTTCGATCTAGAAATCCTAAAATCTCTCAGATCTCTCAAATTAGTCGGTCAACTTTAAAAATTTCTACCTAGAAATGATCAACAAATGATTCTGAGTCTAAAGAGATCAACGAAAAGTTCTGGGATGCCCTAAATCAAAAATCGAAAAAATCAGATCTTGCAGGTTCGCGAAAGTGAAATCAGATGAAAGTGACGAACCCTTATCGCGAACCCTGTATTTATACTCACGAACCTTTTCAGACGATCATTTTCACACGAACCTTTCAAACGAACCTATCAAACGAACGAACCTAGTCAGCGAACCTAGCTAGCGAACCTAGCCAGCGAACCTAGCTAACGAACCTAGCCAGCGAACCTAACCAGCGAACCTTCTCAACTAACCTTCAACAGACGAACCTTTTAAAAATTTTGGTTTTTCTTTGAATTTCAAAACAAATTCATGTTTAATTGTTCCAAAGTCAAACAAATAATCAAAAATTATTGATTTAACATCAGACAAAAATAAAATCTTTTTGCAATTTTTAATTTTTAGAACAATTAAACTACAAATTTAACAAAACTAACTACACTAAGAAAAATAAAATCTTTTTGTTTGAGAAAGATCCAGACATGAGATCATATTATTTTACAATTTTCAACTCATCTGTTTGTATTAATTAATAGATTTAATTTCAAATTACAAGTCCAAGATGATTGTCAGTATATTTATCCTTTTAAGTTTAATTACTTAGTCAAGAAATCAGTTTAAACAAGATTATCAAAACACTTTATAATAATCCATTTACTTGAACACATCCCCGATTTGTGAATAACTAATCAAACATAAATGTTCTTAAAACTTATTATTTCAATTTTAACCAGTCTGATCATGCAAAAATAAAGCAGGATTTCTTTTTGAAAATAACAAAATAGAAAACAATTTGAATTTGTTCAAAATCTTGGAATCAAGGTTGATACATACGTATGCTCAAATGATCCAGAAAATGAACTAAACAATAATTTAAGATTAAGCTTTTAACAATCAGTTCGATATTTTCATATACGCATAGATTGTCCAAATCTTAATCAGAACCAAAAAAACAAATTTGAATCGTTTAAAGCTATAACAATCAGGTCGATACGTAATATACGCAAAGAATGTTCCAGCTTTAAACTAAAATAAAAGAAAAACAAAATCAGAATTTCTTTTAAAAATTAAACACATGATCAAACTAGTACTTTGACTTTTTGTTCAAAAAACATTTTGTCAGAAAAATTACCACTCTTTCAGGACAAAACTAAGTACTGTATTCTAAGCATTTGTTTATTATAAAGTATAATCAAAACTTTTTTTAAGCTTATCCTAACTAAGTTATATACCTACTTCCACATCATACGTAGTACTTGTAATTATTTTTAATTTTTCATAATACATACAGATATGTTTCCAATTGCAAATAATGTACTATCATTTCTCACTAGGTCAAATCAATTTCTTAGATTTTTAATTTTTTAATGTTTTTGTGTTTTTGGTTTTTCAAATGTTTTTGTATTTTTCACAAATTTTCTCCCCCAAAAAACTAAAACTCAAAAGAAGAAAAAATTAAAATATCTTATGTTAATTCAATAAATTTGATTACGAAGGAAGTTGATTCTTGATTACCTCACCCATGACCCTGATCCCATTTAATTTGAGTAGATACTCAAAACGTTGTTGGTCAAAGGCCTTGGTGAGAAGGTCTGCCCTTTGCTCGTTTGTGTGTATCTTCACCACATCAATTAGTTTCTTTTCATAGCAATCTCGTATGAAATGAAACCGAATATCAATGTGTTTGGAACGTGAATGATACACTGGATTCTTCGTGATAGCAATAGCAGCCTCGTTATCAACATGAATCGGGGTAGTTTGAAAATTCAATCCATAGTCTCTCATCTGTTGTTGTATCCACAAAACTTGGGAACAAGAACTGGCAGCTGCTACATATTCAGTTTCACATGTAGATGTAGCAACAGATGTCTGCTTCTTACACTGCCATGAGACTAACCTTTCCCCCAAAAACTGAGCAACTCCAGTTGTAGATTTGGGATCAGTCTTCTATCCTCCATAATCAGAATCACTATAAGCATGGAAGGAAAAGTTATCATCCTTAGGATACCACAGACCGGTGTCTGGTGTACCCTTCAGACAACGAAGAATCCTCTTGACTGCAATCAGATGAGAAACTTTAGGCTTAGATTGATAGCGAGCACAAATACTTGTAGCGAATACAATATTCGGTCGTGAGGCAGTCAAATACATCAAGCTCCCGATCATTCCACGGTATAACGTAGCATCAATTAGCTCCCCCTTAATATCAGGCTCAATCCCATGATTGGGCTGAATGGGCGTGGAAATAGGTTTACAATCAAGCATGCTAAAACTTTTTAACACGTCTTGAATGTATTTTGTCTGATGAATGAAGATTCCTTCATCAGTCTGATCCATTTGTAAACCCAAAAAGAACTTAATGTCTGACATGGCACTCATCTCGAACTTCTCAATCATAACCTCTTTAAATTCCAAACACAACTGTTCATCAGTAGACCCAAAGATGATGTCATCTACATAGATCTGAACAAGGAGAATGTCCTTGCCCTTTTCCCGATAAAACAGAGTCTTGTCGATCTGACCCCTATTGAACCCGTGTTCAATAAGGTGAGTCGAGAGGGTCTCATACCAAGCTCGAGGAGCCTGATGAAGACCGTACAGTGCTTTGTCAAGGAGGTATACCTGATCCCGGTGGATAGGATCCTCAAAGGCCGGTGGCTGACAAATGTACACTGTCTCCTTCAATGATCCATAGAGGAATGCAGACTTAACATCCAATTGAAACACCATAAACTTCTTGTGGGCAGCAAAAGCCAGAAATAGTCTTATTGCTTCTAACCGCGCCACTGGTGCAAATACTTCGTCATAATCAATCCCTTTGATTTGTTTGAATCCTTGAACAACTAAACGCGCCTTGTTCCGAACAATCACGCCTCTGTCATATCTCTTACACCGTAACACCCATCTGGTGCCTATCTTCTTCTCACCCTTTGGCAAATCCACTAAATGCCATACTCCCAGTTTCTGAAACTGATTTAGCTCCTCTTGCATGGCCTCGACCCAGGCAGGCTCACGCAGTGCCTCAGTTACAGACTTTGGCTGAATCTGAGAAATAAATGCAGAATGCATCCATAACTCTTGAGTCCCATGAGTTTTCTCCAACTCAGCATACAAACTATATGCGTTTGCAACTTGATTTCTGGCCTGTACTCCTATAGACGGGTTTCCAATTATCTGCTGCACAGGATGATTCATATGGACTCTAGTCACTGGCACTTGCGGAATTCCAACATCATGATCAAGATTTGTAATATTCAAATCTACATCTTGATCATGAGAAACTGCATCTTCAAAAATATCCTGATCATCCTCCGATGACCAGTCATCATTAACTGCTTCAGAAGTGCCTTCCTCAGTTGGATGATTATCATCAACCTGAAGAGAAACTCCTTGATCTTCAGAATTTTGTAAGTCATATAACATCTGCAAAGATATTTCATCATCAGTAACATTAGGAGACAAGTTAAAAGACTCAAAAAGTGTGTCATAGTCGAAAAGCCAATTTGGACCTTTGTCTTCAGGTATAGGTGTATGTCTTTGAACATCCACATTATACCAGAGTTCCATAACACCTGTGCGTTTGTTAAACACACGTTTGTTGGGTAGGCTGTACCCAAGAAAGAAACCTTCTTCAACCTTAGAGTTGAATTTAGCATCTTTCTTAAGCATAGTACAAGGAGCCCCGAAAGGTTCCAAGTATTCCAAATTCGGTTTTCGATTTTGAAGAAGTTCATAGCAAGTCTTATTATGTCGTTTGACAATCAACACTCGATTGAGAGTAAATCAGGCGGTCACTACGGCTTCACTCCAGAAAGTAATGGGCAGCTTCGAATCAGCGAGCATAGTTCTTGCAGACTCGATCAATGTACGATTCTTTCTCTCAGCTACTCCGTTCATCTGTGGTTCATACGGTGCACTGAATTGCTGCTGAATGCCTTTTGAATCACAAAATGCTTCCATGTTCTGATTCTTGAATTCTGTCCCATTATCTGATCGAACACGCCTAACCCTCAACTTGTACAAAGTCTCCAATCTGTTTACCAACAAAACAAAATTTTCATAAGTTTCAGATTTAAACTTTAAGAACATTACCCACGAAAATATAGAAAAATCATCAGTCACAACAAAACAATATGATTCACCACTGATACTCTTCACATTAATCGGTCCAAACAGATCCATGTGAAGTAGTTCCAATGGTTTATCAATAGAAAACACTGTTTTGGACTTATGTGACCTCCTTTTCTGTTTACCCTTTTTACAGGAAACACACAAATCAGGTAATTTGAAATGTTTAACCGGTACACCATCTACCAAGTGATTGTGTACAAGATGATTCATCTTTCTGATGTGTATGTGACCCATTCGTCTGTGCCAAGACCGAGTATCCTGCTCTATGGCCTTCGACACCAAACATGTCAATAAAAATCTTTGGATCAAAGGCACTTTAGTCATGACTTGTCATGGTACACGATGTTATCAAGGATATGCTTTTGTACATAACGGCTTTCAATATCATAATATGGTTTGTAACATGGACACATTAGTGTAAACAAACTTATTCACATCTGGTATATATACTCAGGATTTCAGGGGCGGAAATCAATATTGTTAGATTTCTGTAATATCCAGGATTTTCCGATCACTTTTACGACGATGTTATCCGATTTGTAATTATGAGGAACGTTAATAAGTAAGTACGTAGAATTTATCTCGGTTTATCAAGTCGCAAAGCATGCATATATATATCTTTTATTAATATTAAATTAGGATTTACAAATTCATTTAGTTTTATAAAAATAAAATGTTTAGAAACATAATTAAGAAAGAAAATGAAAATTAATAATTATAAAAAATCAAAGTATAAAAAAAAAGATTTAAAAACAAAATAGCTAAAATACAAGTTATATGGGTTAAAAATGAAACTTCCCACACCACCCCCCCTCGTTTTGGCTCCCGTTTTCCCGACCAGCATCCGGCAACCTCGCCGGAATCTGGCGTATTTACGGTCAACACCCGAAAACCATATTTAAGGCACCATTCGATCGGGTTTTAGCATCTTCGTGAACCAAATCAGTTTTCTAACATAACTACAAGTTTAAAACGCTGCAATTAACACATTTAATCCCAATTTGATTACCACTTAAACGTATCATTTAAACGAGAATTAAATACGACCTTTCAACTTGAATTAACGCGTATAAACATAGGGCTTTTACTCATGTTGATCGTACGAACTTAACCGTAGCATCTAAGTTCTCTCAAAACTTCTCTTGAATCAAGAACAAGATGAAGAACGGCCGCGACTCGTATAGGTCTCGAACTCGATCAAAACACGATCCAATCAGGTAAGTGTATATATCCTTAGATTCTGTTTTTAGAGTAGACAAAACCCCTAAATCAATTTCGGTTTACAACAACTAGAACAAACAGGTTTAGGTCATTTAGAACACCATTCTCATTTTGTATTCATTTAGAATCTAGATCTAGAACCTAGAATACCTTAGAAATTTATTTAGAACTTGTTGAACTTAGAAAACTATGAACATGAAACTCTATTTCTCACAAACTTTGATCTACAACTACGTGAGCATACAACCTAGCTATTCAGCATATCCATGTGAGTTTCATATTCCCCTTTTCTTGATTTGATTTTTTTTTCAAAACATCGGGGATGAAACACGAACTTCAACCAATTGAAAAGTTTGTACCCATGAACTTTATCTTTTGATTTAAGCTTGTGTCCCAAGCTGCGTGTGAACTATCCTTGAAACCTGGATTGATCATTAACTATATTAGCTTGACGGTTGTAATGATAGTTATTGAACTGGCCATTCCACCCAGCCGGTGATCACTCAATTACAACTATTGAACTATTGAACTTTGTATGTTTGAACTATTTTGCACAATTTGAACTATTGGAACTATAAGGATAGTATGTATTACTATGCCTAACTTGGTTAACGAAGGTTTGATCTGCAATAGTGTAATGTATGTTTCCACATTAAGCCTTATCTATTGATATGTTTATTATACAAGATTCAACTTTGAACTATTAAACAACTTATCGAGTCAACTTTATGATTCTCACCAACTACTTTTGTAGTTCACCTATTTAAATTTTTAATGTTTCAGGTACAACTTAGTGAGCTTTTTGGATGAACACATAAGATGCTTGGACTTTAGAAGCTTTAAAATCAATTTGAACTATAGTTTTTGGCTTATCTGAACTTTGGTTGTTTGAACTTATTTAAATTGGTTTTTAGACAATGTAATTTTGTTGCATTAATTATTAAATGTTTTAGTTTGATCATCAGCTATTGAACAGTCGCGTTCGCGCCCCGACATATTCCGCCGTCGGTTGGGGTGAGACAATTTCAGACTTGAAGTTCACACAATCGTTATTCTTAGGACTTTTAGGACTGAAATAAATATTCTTATATTTCAAACTAGAAGTTCACACAATCGTTAATCTTAGGAATCTTGGAAATTATATTCTTAATTATCCAAACTTAAGTTCAAACAATTGTTTATCGAAGTACTCGGTGATCACAACAATGGAAAGCGGGTTGCTACATCAACTTCAGAGTTAGCTTTAAATTTGTTTTATAGCTCACTCTGGATCGGTGTGGTTTTAGGAATATGGAGTAGCTGTCAATAAATTTTAACAGCTTGGGCCATATTGGACACATGCTTAGAAATATGGAGTTGGTACTAATTAACTATATTATCATGGGCCATACTAGTTTCATTGGTCAGTGTTACCCTAACTCCAAACGTAGTTTGGGACTTGAATATAAGATGACATGTTAATATTCTTGATGATAGTTTGGGTTACAACAGCATGTTGTTCCTTTTATATTATTTACATTTCAATTGTACATTGTTCATTTTCTCAATCATCTTTTCATACTATTTTTTTCATGAACTTATATTGCTTTAAACTTTAAACCTATGTATCTCACCAACTACTTGTAGTTAACATATATTCTTCCACATGTTTCAGGTAATCAGAGATAGGTACATTGCAAGAACTACTAAGGAGACCTAGTTAAGATATAACAAGAAACAATCTAGGATGGATTAGAAACTTACTTAATCCTTGTTGTTTAATTTTCTTGTTTGTTCTTATTTTGTAAACAATATTTTTGAGGTCGGTTAGTTGTTTATTCTTTTGATAGATAGATATGATATGTAATCAACTACATTTAATCTTATAAAATATAGTAAACATTGTGGTTGTTCTCCATTAATCTTGGTCTTGATTCAATCGATCAGTCTTCACCGCGCCATGGATTCCGCACGCGACGCAGGCTTTGACACAAGTCATCACAAGTAGCTATCATTCAATATGTATGAGTAATCAAGTTCTTTCTAATGTTCTTTGTCCTTTGCTATTGTCCTCAAACATGTAATATAAGCTAACTTGTAGATCAAGGATTGCAAGAACTTAATTAAGTTAGTTAATATACAAGCTTGCAAATGCACAAATTTCACCTTTTTAACACAAAGAACTAATTTAATATGAAGAAGGTATCTAACCATTATAAGGCTTCCTTTGTGTATAATGAATATGCATACAAGAATTCCAAGTCTTCACATGTTTTATCATTCTATTAAATCACATAACACTCAAGACCAATGTACCAAACTAAGTAATTGCATCTTCTTTTGACTATATGAATACAATGAGTTGAAACAAGACATATTGTAGGATCGGGTTATGCCTTAAACACGACACTTACAATATTTATCTTCAACAAGATTGATAGATATGGAATCTCTATCAATATTCTTCTCTTCAAAAAGAATAATAAGCAATTAACAACAGAAGAAATGCTCTCAAGCTCAAAGTATATTCACTCAATTGCAAATATAACAAGTTAGTAAGCAAACGACACTAACAAGCTCACCTCATCTAGGATACAAGAGAATATATTTATATTAAGAGCTACAAATGCATTCTCATAGGATTACAAGGTTAGACAACTAACTAGGAAACACATGAATGCTATAACTAGTATACTGTTATAACTTGACATGGCAAGTTACATTAATTACAATTAATACAAATAACTGTCTCCCCCTTTTTGGAAGTATCAGCAGCAGGGGAAATTAAGTGTAGCTGACTGGGATCAGGTTGGAAGGGAGCGCACACAATGGCAGGGCGAAGCTGCAAATCGAGGATGGTGGCACCCTTTTCCTTAACTTCCAGCCCTCGAGTAGGTGCTTTAGTTTCAAGAGAAGCTACCCTGGATTCAAGTGTTTGGATGATTGCCGTCAATTCCTGTTTTGAAGGGCCCTCCTCAACCTGAGTGAAATCATTAGGCGATGGAGTCCTAAGCCTAGCTTCTGCACCTCCATCACCAGATGTTGTTTCTTGGCACCCTGGATTCCCCTCATATGGAAGGACTTCAAAGAGGTCATCCTCAATATGGGTTGCCACAAAACAGGTCATATTGCCTGTACTACTGTTTTGTTGAAACTTAAAGGGTTCAACAATAGTAGTAGCCTCTTCTATATTGACCATTTCACTACTCCTAGGGTCAACCTCTGACTGTCTAGGCTATGGTTTAGGCAACCTATGCTAAAGTTCAGTCACCACTCTCAATAGAGTTATGGAAGTGGGAGAGAGTGAGTCATTCTAAATAATAACAGAGGCTTCTTGAGCCTGGGTAGTTGTAATAGTGGGTGGCATTGATGGGGAAGTAGTTCGTATGGACTTTGGAGAAAGTCCTTTTTCTAAGGAAGGTTCTCCAATAGAAGAAACATCATCAGTGTAAAAGTCCCTTTGGATATTCTTAGTCATGTGTTGTGACATGGGCTGAGGGTCTATAGGTCGGCATCGAGTATCCCCTAAATCCAGAGGAAGATTCGTTGGGTTATCAACATGTGTGGCTGACACCTTAGGAAAAACTTTTCCTTTATTTAGCCTTTTGGACTTTTTCATTGAGTGAGCGGAAGAAGGATCCTAAACGTATGTAGAGAGATGTTTATGGGTTCGTTTGCGTTTGTAGGTAACTGCTGTGGAGTGTGGTATTGTTGTTGATGAAGGTGGGGGATCAACATATGTTGGGTTTGCAAAGCTATCACCTTGAGTAGCATGAGGCTCCATGGAGGCAAGAAGAGGATTGAAAACCAAAGAAAACTAGGCACTTTTCTTTTTAAGTTAAAGAAAGACCTTGACAGTAACTAAGGGAACAGTGTATGTGCTCCTGGTACATGAAAGAGAGGAACTCAACACATAGTTAAAAATATGCTGTAGAAATCTGGGATAGATACAAAACTTTTTTAGAGGATAAAAGATTATCCACTAGATTACTGAAAATGAAGAATGAGAAACTAAAGGTTTGATTGGTAATCAACCCATGGATAGCCGAGGCTAAGTCCGATGGAATTTGATCCCAACCCCCTGTCTTATTAGATAGACAATGTAAAAACAAATGTAGTAGATACTTGTAATTACAGGACACTTTTCCGTTCAAATAAGTTGTTGAAGGGAGAGGACCTTCGAATCCCATTGACCGAAAGGTCATTGCTGAATTAAAAGATTAATTCAAACCACCAGTGGACTTAATTGATGATGCATCAGTTTGGGTGGCGATTCATACGTTTGCATATGCAAATTAAGTCGTATGGTCTTAACTAAAGGAACAAGATAAAGTACCATAACACGAACCAACGCCTTAACGTACGCAAACCATAATCTGAGAACCTTAGGGTTAATTGGAAAACTTTGAAATCGAAACACATTCGTACGAATGTAACTCAGAAAACAGGATATCCCAATCGGCCAGCTCGTTCGGCTGACTGAAAACACTTTGCATGAATGGATCATTCGTGTGTCTGAGCTGCTATATAAGCCACAATTAACCCAAATTTCTTCACTTCTCAAAAACACCCCACACTCTCACACGAACGACGATCTACGGAGCTCCGACCGAATGACGGACGATTCCGACCCTTTTTGCTTCCAAATGACTCCCAACATCTCCACATCATCTCCCTCATCACTTTTCTCAACATTTACACCGTAGAAATCCACCCCACGAATCTCCACACCCTCTTGCACAGCTACCAACTATAGGTGAGTTCATAGCCCCCGCTTTTCCAATAAAACGTTTTCTATACATTTTTGGGGCTGAGAGCATGGAACGTTTGCTTACAAATACTAACTTTCATACTTATGTATATATCTGAATAATTCACATTTGTACTATAAAGGAGAGAGTATGTTTTGCATATTCCTCGAGGCACATGAGAGTTACATGAACACACACATCAGTATGACCCTTCATGAAACATTCATTTACCATTAGTTAACGACTGACAACCGGCGGTAACGTAGATAGTACTATTAGTCTGACAAACTTCTGGCACTGAGGTCGGTATGTTACTGTACACCGAGTCTACATCGTCATTAGGATTAGATCTTTATGATCTAGTCAACAAGGGCAACTCAAGGTTAGGATTGGTAAATGGACATGTGCGGAATAGAATAGACAGGCACCCTCCTCATTAGTATCAAAAGCCATCAATTCAACCACTCATGTGGAATATTTAGTTCAAGAGGAATGGGGTAGTGCATGTGTAGAGATACCTTCTTTCCGTGTTAGGTATATAGTCATGAATCAGCTAGGGCGTGGTGGACTAGCAGCTAGGTCTCAGAGCCTTACGTATGCCCTACATATATACGAAACTAGCTGGTTCGGGATAGTATATGTAACTTTAGGAACTCACCACTCATGCAGTATCCTATTCCATTGAACCTCCACTTTATGATATATCAAACTCCATTATTTTAAAATTATGAAATCACCAACATTATGTTGACCTTATTTTTACACTCTTGTCAGGGGACGTACATGTGTGATTATGCTCATGGGTGGCACGAGTAGGATGGGTAGCATGTCAGGAATACAACCTAGTTGACTGTAGTTAGCTGACCATGGGATTGAGAAAGTTGTTTAGATGAACTCATGTAATTTGACAATGTTTTGTATTGAAAGAAGTATTATGTAGTGTTTTGAAACATGTATTGTTTGAAATACTAAATCCTTCTTTTATATCATGTGCTGTACAATCAATCTGATCATTTTGATTTCATCACGCCTCGAGACCCTTCCGCCTGATGGGTCCCCGGTCCAGCCCATCGGCCCGGGCTATGACAGAAGATGCTGAGGAACAGTCTCCACTGTGATTAGAATAGGATTATTATCAATGGTAGCAGAGAATGGTTTGCCATTTGAATCGGATATGAATGAAGCAGTGGTCCAAAACTGATGATGGTGTGACTCATAGACCAAATGGATTTATAGTTAAAGCAAAAAAGTACCTGCTCCTTTGATAAAAAGAGATGATCAGTGAGAAATCAACATCGTTATTTGCTGATAACTCGGCAAAAAGATTATGAGCGTGTTTGAATTGAAGAGCGGCCATTTGTGTAATTTTTGATGTAGAATTTCAGGGTTTTAATCAAAGAGAGGTGTGAAGAGAAACTGTAGAGATAGGAATTCCAAAGAGCGGGAGACCTTTTATACTTTTGATGTTACCGCATTTAATATAGAGACACGTTTAAAGTTTGAGATCCGTGAGTCAGATAAAGATGCTTCCGAAAGTAATTTATTGAAATTTAAAACAAAAGTGACAAGAAGACATCGGAAGAGATTAATGCATCAGAAGAGAGTGATGCATCAGTTCTTATGTCATATGGAGCAAGTTCCCGATGAGTTACTATAGTGTTTTTGATCTTCTGAATTGCACTTGTTTTAGGTTCTGAGTGGTTTTTTTAAATTTTTGATGTTTAGTGGTTTAAATTCTCAGTGGTTTTCAAATTTTTTGAAAATTAGTGGTTTCAAAATCTCAGTGGTTTTTCAAATTCTGAAAATCAGTGGTTTTAAAATTTGTAGGCTTCGGAGGATGCTTTTCTTCTGAGAAAAGAAAATGATTTATTCTTGTTCCAAGAGCCATCAATATATTGAGAGACATCTATATGTCAATAGAACTAATGTCAAAAGACATGTTGACTTCTTTTGACAAATTTCAAAACATCTCTAATTTATTCAAAGATAATCATACCAATGGCAGTTATGAGGTACCTGAACCTTCCTTCATCAAATGCCTTGGTGAAGAGATCGGCAAGATTATGTTCTGTATCAACTTTGACTAAATGAGTGAGTTTCTTTTCTACGCAGTCTCTAATAAAGTGATATCTTATATCAATGTGCTTGGTTTTTGAGTGCTTGACATTATTGTTTGTGATGGAGATTACACTGGAGTTGTCTACTTGTATGGGAGTGTTAGAAAATTCTACTCCATATTCTTGAATTTGGTTCTAAATCCAGATGACTCGAGCACAACAACTAGAGGCAATAATGTATTCTCCTTGATGTTGAAAAAAATGTTTGTTTCTTACACAACCAAGAAACAATTCTAGAACCAAGAATTTGGCAACCTCTAGAGGTTGAGTTTTTGTTCATATTGCAGACTCCATAATCACTGTCAGTTAGGCCATGAATTTAAAGTCTAAAGTTTTGGGATAGATAATCCCTACTTGGGTGCCTTTCAAATATCGGAATATCCTATTTACAGCAAGCATGTAAGACACTTTTGAATTTTCCTGAAATCTGGAGCATAGATAGCTGGCAAACATGGTATTAGGCCTACTTGTTGTTTGGTACATTTAGGAGCCAATCATTGCTATATATTGGTGCTGGTCAACATCCACCCCCTCAAGATCAGGGCTTAAAGATGTTGTTTTAGAGATTGGTGTACCTCGAATTTTGCAATAATTCATCTTGAATCGCTCAAGAATATCTTTATCATACTTAGATTGATGGATGAATATTACTACAGAGGTTTGTTTCACTTGAAGTCCAAGAATGAAAGTAAGTTCAGCCATTGAACTCATATCAAATCTGGACTTGATAAGTGTTTAAACCCTTTCCAGAGATGTTCATCTGTCGATCCAAAGATTATGTCATCAATATACACTTGAACAAGCATGATATGTTGATTGGAATTAAATGAAGAAGAGATTTTTGTCAGTTGCTCCTCTCATGAATCCATTTGCCAAGAGAAAAGATGATAAGGTTTCAAACCATTTTCCGGGAGCTTGATGCAGCCCATATAAAGGCTTTAATAAGCTTGCATACATGATCAGGAAATTTTGGATCCTCAAATATAGGAGGATGGCACACATACACTTCCTCATCTATTTTCCATATTGGAAAGCAATCTTGACATCCATTTGAAAAAAATTGAAGTCTTTTCTAGCTGTAAAAGCTAAAAAGATTATAATAGCTTCAATTCCGGCTACTGGTGAAAAGACTTCATCATAATCAATTCCTTCTTCCTGGGTGTATCCTTGAACAACCAGTCTTGCTTTGATTTTAATGACCACACCTTTTTTCATCTTTCTTGTTTAAGAAAACCATTTAGCTCTTATTCTGATTTTCCTCTTGGAAGAGGACAAATCTTCCATACTCCTTGCCTTTCAAATTGAAGAAGTTTCTCTTGCATTGCTTCTACCCAACTAATATCTTTCAGTGCTTTAGCAACTCTCTTTGGTTCTAGTTGGGATATAAAGAAGGAAAACAAGCAGATGTTTGCATTATGTTCTAAAATTCTGGTCCTGGTTCCTTCTTCTACCTTACCAATTTTGTTTTCAGCTGGATACGTATTATGAATACAAAGTCTTGGGATCACATCTAGCTATGAATTCAAATCAAGCTTGCCAATTTGTTGATCCGGTAATTCATGCATGTCTTGTCATCTTTGAGCTGCTGTGAGCTGATCTTTTCTGGACTGAGAGTCTTCTACTATCGTGCTGTCTTCTAAGATACTTTCAAGTTCATTTTCATCATGTGAAGTAGAAATTGCATCACTTAAAGGAGTGTCCTATGATGAAATGATGGTTTCTGATTGTGAAGTTGTGTGTTAAGAGGGTACCGAATCTGTCAAATGTTGTCCTAAAGCTATTGGTAGCTCCACTCGATAGTGATCTTCTCTTCTGAGTTGAGTTGAAGTTGTTTCATTTGTCCGAGTTCCTGTATCAAACTCTTTTGAAAGAGTAAATGCAAATGTGAATCCATTTGGATCAAATATCTAGTTGGGACCAATTCCAAGGTTTTTGGCAGTATATTCATTGAATTGAACTGCAGACTCTTCAATAATCCTGGAGTTTTTGATGTATACTCTATATGCTTTAGCCTTGGTAGAGTATCTCACAAAATATCCTTCAGCTGCTTTCTCAATGAACATGGCTAAATATTCTACGAATTTAAGATGGTGCATTGACATCCAAATGGTTTAAGAAATCCAATAAATGTTTTTCCCTTATTGCATATATCATAAGGAGTCGTACCATGAGTCCTAACTATCAAAATCCTATTTTGAACATAATAGGCAGTGATGACTTCATCTGCCGAAAAAGTTATTGTTAGTTTGGCATCAGAGAAGATGGTTCTTGTAGCCTCAATCAGTGTCCTATTCCCTCTCTCAGCGACACCTTTTGTTGTGGAGTCCTAGTAGCACTAAATTTTCTTGTGATACCTTTGGATTCACAATAGGAATTTAAAGTATGGTTTTTGAATTATGTTCGTTGGTTAGATCTGATGATTTTCACTTTGTGGTCACATATGTAGGTCTATGTCTAGGATCTGAATGATCTTGTATCACATAGAAATACGTGCAAAATCCATAGAACTATGATTGAATACGAATAGAAATTGAGTAGAAATATAACACAACAATAATATACATTTTAATCTATTGTATTAATCTTTGGAATGAAATTTGTACAAGCAGAGAGAAACACAAGCTTAATATTCTGAGTTATGAACGTGTTCGATACGATTAACATTGAAACTATGCTACTTATAGACGTGGCCATCGATACTGTTTGTATCGATGGTCACCTAGTGCCAATACTAATACTATCGATGATCCCATACTTAGCAAATTTTATAACCAACAAAAGTAAACAAAACACAAATCAAAACAAAACAAACCAAACTAATACAATTACAATACAATAACATTAAGATCTTCACTTCGACTCTGCAGTAGCTTTAGTCTTCAGTTCAACATCGGAGGCTGATGCTATCTGGGTACTAACAGCCTCCACTTTTCAACAGCTCAGTATTCGTCTTCATTCTTTTCACTCAGAAGGTAGATGACTACTAGCACAAATCTTATGCTTGATAGAAACATCTAACACATTCTTGAACTGCATTGCTTTGTGTCTGTGATCCTTATGATATTGTATTTATTTTACTTGTAACTTCTTCTCGTCATCTTCCGAAAGACTAATCAAATGGATAGGATAAAAAATTTAACATAACTCCATTTTGTTTGAATATTGACATACAACATCATAAGTATAACCATCCAAGTACCATAAGGGAAGGTTATTCATAATACCTAAGTTCAAATTTAAAAGAGGGATTCTCTTTAAAGATTTAACAGGCTTGAATTCGTATCGCACCTTTCATTTTCTGGTAATCCAATCCAAATTCCCAACTATACGAATTTTCTTCAACTTCTGTGGTTTTAATAGTTCAAACTGCATCGTACCAACCTCTTTTCTTTTTATCCTTTCTATCAGACTTGCCATCTAATGACTGGAAGGATTTATTAGGTGAATTTATGCTAAAACCCTGAGTTCACACAAAGGGAATTGGTGAAAACACTTTATTGACTTTTTTAAGTACGGTACACCATCAAGTCTTTTTATTATAAAGAGATTGCTTTCAATCTCAAGTTTCAAAGCCAAAATATTTCCAACACATTCAAATTTATTCTTGTATTGTTTATCATGAATTGGACTTTTAGGAGCAGAAGCAAGATCGTCTTTAGCCATTTGAATTACCTCTGTAGTTGTCAGAGATTAATGTACATCTTCAGTAATTGTCTCTGCTGCAACTTGTTTCTCTTTAACTTCATTTTCAAATGAGTGTAGTACACAATGAACTACAATCTTTTCAACTTTCTCTTTTACCATCATCTCTTCCCAAGAAAGATCCATGCACAAGTCTCTAACTTCCTTAACAGGAAACCATTCTCCTTCTTCTAAATCATCCATAGGCATATCATTTATCTCCTTAAATCTTGGTGCAAGTTGATACTCTTTATCATTCAATCTTGGATCAAGATCCAACACATATTCTCCATCATCTTGATCATCAAATCCAGGATCATCATCATCTATATCCACAAGAGCGTCTATCATCAATTCATATTGATTTTGATCTTGATCAACAACCAAAACAGCAACAAAGTCTTCTTCCTAAACCTTTTCTTTTCCCTTGTCAGCTAATGTAGATGTATGTCCTACTGGCTCCCCCTGAGATATATAATGAACTGTACTTGAGCCTTCCTTGTTTCCAGTAGTAGGATAATTTCTAGAAGGACCACCAAGTTGATCATCTTGATCATCCTCATTATCACCTTGTTGTAATAGCATATTTGCTTCAACTCTATAGGCATTCTCCCCCTTGAGTTGAAGAACTTTCCAATCTTACAGTAATATTTTTTAATTGAGGTTCATGGCCTTTGAATACCTTGACTGAAATGGTAATAAAATTAGTAATATTCTTGTTCATGCTCCTGAAAGAAACTAACTCAAATTGATTCAATTCAAGCTGAGTCTTGTCTTGTGCCTTAACCTGAGCTTGAAGTAAACTGACTTGATCTTGAAGTGGAAGGACCAGTGAAGTCTTCTTGTTCCACTCTTCAACAGTAACATCCAGTGAATTAACTCTAGCTTTCAACTGAACATTTTCAGCCTGCAAGTCTTTCAATTGATACTGTAAAGAAAAAATCTATGCAAATTGAGTGGCAAAGCTATCTGTGAAAATAGCACTCATACTTGGAGAATAAAAAGATGGCAAAGAAGGTGTCACAGGTGGAGTAGTTGGCTATGACGTATGTACATGAACTAATGAAGTATAAGGAGAAGATGTAGTGTGAACCGGTGAATCAAAATGGAAATCTGTATCAGATGGCACATAATCTGAATCCTTATCATCTGATTCTTCTTCTTCTCAGCTGCCTCTTCTAGTTGAGCTTCACTTATTATATCGGGATAAGGTCGTTTGCTCACACTCTAACGAATAATAACAGAACTACTAGCGTCAACATCATCATCATCAGAATCATCATCAAAAGAAACATCATCAGCAGCATCTCCTTCTGGTTCAGTATGAACATCTTTAGTTTTTTAGTAACTGCTTCATTAACTTGTGGTGCAGATGATATAGCAACATCAGTGAGTTGTGGTAAAAAAGATGTAGTCTGAATCTCCACATCAGCATTTTGCTCTAGTTGTTTATCTGAATGTGTTTGTTGATCTGCAACACGAGACTTAACATGAAACTAGGCATCATTATCTGGTTCTACAAAAGCAGCATCAATAACATGTCCAAACAATTGAGTGTCTGAAATGTTATGTAACATATGTACATAATCTCATTGTAATCACTAATGCTATGCAATCATAGTTAATGCATTCAAACATTCATGGAATCATTTTACAATCGTTTGTATACTTTAGGAATTCTATCGTGAGGGACTAAGTATATACTTATTTATTTATAGTCACATACACTGAACTATAACACTATTGAAATATATCGAAACGGTGGGGGGCTGGCGGCGAATAAGGCAGGTAGCTGGACTCTACGTATGCCCTATACATAAACTATGTTTGGTATATTGGGGGTAGTGTTAGTGCGTAGTGTAAAGACGAATAATAAAACAAATAAATCATTTAAACAAAATCATAATATGTATGCGAGACTCGGTATCATTATGGGTGACGATCCATAAAGATATCAATGTTGAATTTTTCGTTACGACTAAACGTTAATAAATACATAAAGTAACCCATGCGTAAAATATTATATTATATGTTTTACAATTTTGAAACTCGTCAAATACAACTCATAATGATAAAATAAAACCATTTTCATTAAAAACGTAACATTTACGTATTATTCGAAACGTAACGCGTAAACGCGAAACCGAACGGTCCCGAACGCGCGGTAAACCACCCGGGGTATTTAAGGCATAAAAACCTCATTTATGGTCTCCAGCAACCAGCCCTCAACTCTCTATCTCTAAAAAATTCGAACTACTCTCTCTACTTTCTATATCTAAAAACCCACCATCAATCTCACTCGTTTCTCAGTGGATTTGGAAGATCTTAGCGTCTATGGAAAGCTCTCGATGTGTAAATTAAGGAAGTACGAAGGATCCAAGCTTAAAACATCCTGATTGATCAAAAAATTTGTTTGAAGGTTTGGATGTTTTGAGTTCATAAACCCGGAAAACCCTTGAGCTTGGAACCGGAATTTCAGCCTTTTAAACACAAAAACAAACTCGAAATCACTTGGGAACTTTATGGATAAGGTAGATTTAAGGTTGTGAGGCTTGGAATGACCTAGTTTGAGCTGCTAGGATAGTATCGACATAGGATTAGCTGGGAAGTTTAGTATCGATGCATTAAGGTTGGGATGATGTTCATCCTTCGAACTTGATAAGTTTGACAACCTCCAGCTGGTCCAGACCCTTCAATATTAACAATGTCAATGCTCTCCAAGCGGTTTGACTCAAGGAATGTCAATAGTGACAGTATCAAAGGCCCATGAATCGATATTAGTCCCCCATCAATACTAATAGTATCGATGGGCATCCTTTGAGGCAGCCTAGGTTCCTTTGATTTTAATGACGTCGACAAGCCCTTCACAACCTGAAATTATGTTAGTTGTTTAACTTATGATTATCCAAGGAGAACCAGATCCAAAAAGGTAAAGGACTTCATGATTTGTGGCCAACAGATATGGGTATAAGTCCCCATCGATACTACTAGTATCGATGGGCTGATTTTGAGCCGATTGAGTGTTCATTCGATATTACAAGTTTGAAGCCCCATCCCTTGACCCACAATCCACAAATGATGATACCTTAATATATATATATAAATATATATATATATATATATATATATCAAGTGTTTTAATTCCATAATGAACCAAAACCATCCACAAAACAATTGATGGTCCATCGTGGAAGCATAAAGGGTCGGGAAAGGTGGTCCAAATTGACCATAGCCGATCCTAGATGCTAGGGTTTTGCCCTTCTACCATCCAAGCTTGGTCTAACCTACTATTAATCCAAGCTAACATGATTGAGACAACATGACTATGAAAACAATTAACAGTTGTATATATTTAAATGAGAATTGAAATAACAAATATACAACAACACATGTGAAACAACAATTGTGAAAACAAATGACAAAAATATATTGGTTGTGATCTGATATCCACAAATAACAGGAATCAGATGGCCGGCAATCCTGTGAGAAAACAATATAAATTCGATCATAACAATGTGAAAACGGTACAGTTTAGTTGAGTCCGACGGTGAGGAAATCAAAATCAAAAATAACAATTCAGTATCGTTTCCGAATGATAAACTGACAGTGTGTTCATGTGGGTGACGATTCACACAAACATATCTTTGGGTTTAACGTTCTGAATCATAACTGAAAAGTATAAAATAAAAATCATAAAGTAAAACCGTCGTCGTGTTCGTTCGGGTGACGATTCGAACGAATACGCGCGAAGGTAAAACGATCTGACGAAACAAATAAAATAAACGTTTCGGAAACAATAAAATAAATAAAAGAATTATAAAATATTTACTTGGAATAACCACCTTAAAAATGTTAAAATAAACTATTTTTCTTTAAAGTTCGTAAATTTTGCGTTACGTCACGAAAACGTCACGAAAACGAGAACCAAACAAATGAAACGAACCCAAACTTGTTCGGGGCATAAAAACTACAACCAAGCATTTATTTCTCATTTATTACTCCATCTACCCCTTTCTCTCTCTAAATCCTGGCTTTACACTCTATCTAGATTTTCATCACCAAAATCATCATAACTTCTTCATTTCTTGCTAAAATTGAGCAAACTTGGTATCTAATCGAAGCCATTGACGAGTAGAACACGAAAGTACAGCATATCGGGCTTGAAATACACTGATTTGAAAGTAATGCGCGCTCAAACTTTTGGATTTTTTGGTTTTTTAACAAACCAGGATGAATGAACTTTGAACTTGAATTTATCTCATCAAACCATGATTTACTCTCTTTTAAATGAGTTTTTCTGCATCATTTGAGCTTAAAATGACTTAAAATATGTGATTTTAAGGGAGCTGCAAGTTACAGGGGTCTGGGTAGAATGGGAAGTTTGAAGATGAATAACCCGAGAACACATCTTAGCACAAAATCGAGAAATCCATGTACAATTCGAGAAAACTCATATGCAATTCGAGAACACCTATATTTGCTCGAGAAACCATTTCTTCTGCATACCCAATTCGAGAACCTTAATATTTTGGATGGGAAATCGAGAACACCTATGGGAAATTCTAGTTCAATCGATCACACTTATTTTTAATTGGGATATTTCAAGAACCACGTGCTGGCCTTACACCCTTTCGAGAACTCCTTTCTTTTTCTTTATATGATTGGCCAAGAATGAGTTGTGTTATTCGAACAAGTCCCACAAGAAATTACCACCTCAAGTTGAGAATACCCCATTTAGGTTTTACCTATCCATTCTAAAACTCCATTTATGCTACACATATAAATTCGAGAACCTCTTGACAGCCACAAAGCCTAGAATAAACCCAAAAGAAAAAGTAATAGTCAATAACCCAAATGGTGATTAGATACAATCTGGTTAAGGTGTTTTCATTTATACTACTTAAACTTTAGGTTAAAAACATAGATAAACTTTAAAACAAATGTTTAATCATAAACTATGGTTCAAAAACATATCAAAGGATTATAACTAAATCCTATTTTGATCAAAGTAACAATAGGGTTTGCCTTTATAAAATATGCTATAGGATTTTACTACAAAGATGACGGGATGATAAACTTTCATTTTAAGCTCTTTTGTAACACATTAAAAGATTATGTTTTTATAACATAAAATTTAAATAAACACCCTCAATCGATAATCATTTCATGTTCAAGGGTAATAGTCTAGGTGTTAACCTAAAGACCTAAGTTGGACTTAGGGAAAATATTATGACATCCACAATTATGCAATTGGTTAAGGTCAATAACAAGGATAATCATATAATTCAAGAACGTATTTAGTACTAAATTTAATCTAAAGTGATTAAGTATTAGTATGCTATACCATCAAATGAGTTCAAGGAAAATCCAAGATACAAAGAATTATAAAAGTTAACCAACTTTAGGGTTGACCTACAAACTGATAACTCGTACTTATAGGTTACAAACAACATTGAATTCAACACAGGTTTTGAATACGATATCATCACAAAAACAAAGAGTGCGTGCATTTCATGAATTATTAGTCAACCACTTCAACATCAAGGTGAGTTCATATGTCCATTTTTCTAATCTTTTGATTTTTAAATGCAGGGCTGAGAAACATGCTAATTCTTTTAAGTTATTAAAAGTTTTAATATTTTATTCAAACATCATGCGATTTAGATAATAAAGATTTTATCTTTATTATAACACTTATATCAAGATCAATGTGTACACTTATGTGTGCATCAACAACAATGACAAATTCAAGGATGTTTCACGATAAAATAATTTCATGAATTCATCCAAACTTTTAAATAACATTAGTAAAATAAGATTGGATCTTATAACACTTTGTTATTTACAATGAGATAACAATGAGATAACATGAGACAATTACAAGTGATAACAAGTATGATAATCATGATAATATAATTTCATGATGATGACATCATTCACCACATATCCTAACATCGTGTAATAAGAGAAGCTCTTATAACCCTTTGTTAAAGACTATGAGAGCACATAACACTGAGAACAGATGACACTAAGATGATGATAATGGGAGAACACATAACAACAAATAATTACTATTAAAACTGTTTGTATTATATCACAACAATCATGTGTTCATGTGTACATATTCAATCGTAAGTCCCTTCAAGAAAATCGTTTACCATTGATTTATTGCAGCTAAACCGACGATAGCGTAGTGGTCCCAAGGTTTGAATAACCGCCGGCGAGTGAGGTCGGTACGTTAATCATAACATATTCATTGGCCAGCATCGTAAGACTGGTAACAGGGCTGCATCAGTCAGGTTTGGTAAACAACACATGGAAATATTAACCTTCAGAAACTGATTGTAATTATTACTTCGATTCTATTAACTGGTAGATTGAGAAATTGATATTGTCTCATGTGGTTAGTACACATTTGTAATTGTTTGCTATTCAAAAGTTGTATTTATTTTGAGTTTATAGATGGTTCGGCTATAGGTTTGCCATAGGTTCGTTTGGCCCACGAACCTAGGCAGGTTCGTCTAACTTATTGAATTGATAGGTTCGGCGAACCTATAACCTAGAAAATGTTCGGCGAACCTTTAGGTTTGTCAACCAAGGTTCGCCTAGCGAACCTAAGGGTTCGCCCAGTGAACCTTAGGGTTCGGCTGGCGAACCAAAGGGTTCGGCTACCAGATAAGGTTCGCTGGTCTGTTTGTATAAATAGAAGGTTTGTCAGTATTTCATGACAACTTTTGGACAGAATTCAGAAAACCTTCTGAGATTTTCTCTGTGTGAGATCTGTGTATTTCTGAGTGAAGTCTTGTAATCATTTGTTGATATATACAGGATTGATTATTGAATTGCTTGTCTTCTTTTGATTCTATACATATCAATTATGGATTCCGCACATTATTGATAGTTCGTAGAACTTCATATTCGATCTTGATTGGAATTCAACCAAACCAACAGTGGTATCAGAGAATTTGGTTGAGGTTCTACACTACAATTTCAAAGAATTCAAGCAATTGAAGATTTGAAGATCATGATGGCAAAAATTTTTATTTTCTTGACCGATTGATTGGTGTTTGAGGCTGATTTTATCTTCATTTGTTGTTGAATTACAATAATTGAAGATTTGGAAGTGTTTTGGTACAATTTGAGAAGGATTTTCTGAAGTTTTGGAAGGTTTCACTCCCAAAATTTTCAAATTTTGCGCTACAGGTTCGTCCCACGAACCTGTGACTTGCTGAACAGAAAGGTTCGCTGTTAGAAGGCGTTTTTCAGAAGGTTCGTGTGTTTCTGAAGAGGTTCGGCAAAGGTTCGACCAAGGTTCGTCAAAGGTTTTGTCAAGGTTCGGCAAGGTTTGGATGATAGTTCGCCTAAGGTTCGCTGGTTACTGTTCATAGTTCGTCTGAGGTTCGGGTGCAAGATTCGTTAAAGGTTCGTCTTTGTTGGAAGGTTCGTGAGATATAGTTCGGCTGAGGGTTCGCTTGAACTGAAGGTTCGTCTAGTGTCGAGGTTCGCCTAAAATCAAGGTTCGCTGCTCAAAAGGTTCGGTTGGTTATCTGAAGGTTCGCCTGTGTGGAGGTTCGCTTGAGAACAAGGTTTGTTGTTCAAAAGATTAATTTTTGTCTGGAGGTTCGGCTGAGGTTCGTTTAAGGTTCGGCTAGTGTATTTCTTGAAAAGGTTCGCTGTTTAAAATCAGAAAAAAATGTCAGAGATGTATGCTGCTATGGCCAGTCAGAACTCCAAACTTCAGAGCATTTTAATCAGTGAGACTGAAGTGGGCAGTGCTAATAAAGTGCCAAAGCTATTGGATTTAGCTGATTATGACAACTGGAAAGGACGTTTTGAGACTCATCTAAGTGGCACAGATACAAACTTATGGGAAAGAATCTTATCTCCTTATGAAAGACCAAGGGTGGTTGGTACTGATCTGTTTCAACTATTGGAAAGACCGGATGTAGATGAAAGGAAAAAGTATGACTCAGAGAAAAAGGCTTATTGGTTATTGAGTCAAGCAATTCCAAATCAAATTCTGCATCAGTTTGATGAACACAAGACAGCTTACAGTCTTTGAATTGCGTTAAAGGCTAGAGTTGAAGGCAACACAAATCTGAAAAAGATGAACGCTACAGACATCAGAAAAGAGTTTGAGAACTTTAACATCATTGGAAATGAAACTCTTGATGCACTAATTACTAGATATAGACACTTGTTGACTGAAGTGAGGAAATATGGCATTGAGTATTAAGAAGATGAGAAGATTGATTGCTTAGCTGATGCCTTACCAGACAAATGGAACTCCTTGGTGCTCATATTGAGAGAAAATTTACCTGGATTGACATTGGTAGAGTTTATTCAGAAACTGGAGGAACAAGAAATGAAAGACAAAAGAAAAGCGAGACGTGTAAATGTTACACAAGATCCTTCTTTGTATGGTGGTTCTGTTGCTACACCACCTGCATCCTCTGCCAAGATACAGACTGCTTTCGTGTCTAGAACTTCTGAAACTACTCAGAGTCCTTCGGTGTCTACTAGTTCTAGTTCACATTGTCCTATCAATGAGAAGAAGTCTGAATATTCACCACCTCCAATACAGCTCAACACTACTAATTTGGGAAAAGTGACAGTTGAAGCAGTTAAAGACCATATGTCTATTTTGTCGTGTGTAGTGAGTGCTTATGATGAACAGGTGGCTGGAAGAATTGGAAATGAAAATCTGAATTTTGAAGATTATGCACAAATTGATGAGGATGAGATGGAACTGATAGAAACTCAGTGGGCTTTGGCGAGTGTTATTCGCAGAATTAATAGATATGAGAAGAAGACCGGGAAGAAATTCACCTTTGATCGCAATACCAAATTTGGATTCAATCCAAAATCTACTCAGTGTTATAATTGTGGTGAACTTGGTCATTTTGCAAGAGAATGCAAGAATCCAAAGAAGCATGGAAATCTGAACCCGTTCAAGTCAAAAGAAGATTATTAGAAAAAGAAAGAGAAATCTGAGGAATCATCTTCTAAAGCACTTGTAAGTCAAGCTGATGAGGGCTATGACTGGGGCAAAAAATATGAAGATCTTATGGGTGCTTTCATGGCTTCATTAGAAGAAGAATCTAGCAAAGGAAAGGAGAAGGTTGATGAGGTGAATGATGTACATAATGATCTGCTTGATATGATTTATAGACTGAAAGAGATGAACTCTCAGTTACCTTCTGATCTGAGAGAATGCACAGAAGCCAATAAAAAGTTGATTTCAAAAGAAAAGGCATTTGACAAAAAGATAACTGATCTTGCTAAAGAAAACGAATATTTGAAAATCAAGGTTTTACAGAATAATCATGTTGTTTCTGTGCATCTGGATTCAGTTCAGAAGTTGAAAGTAGAGTTATCAGCTGCAAAATCTGAAGCTGAGTTGAACAAAGCCAAGCTTGAAAACTACCAGAATTCAGCATATGTCATTGATTACTTTGCGGCTATGCAAAGATCTTCGCGTGATACTTCTGGTATTGGTTTTCATGTTGTGCCAAATCCTCAAAGTTATGTATCAAGACCACAATTTGATCCAGAATTGGAAGTTAATCCGGTTTCCTTAAAGGAAAGTGTGTCTGATCAAGTGTCTGAGGATATGGAAAGTTCATCATCTCATGAGAGTGAATTTGTTGATAATGATGCTCCTATCATCAAGGACATCATTGATTTATAATATCCAGATGATATTCTAAGAATGATTGGTCATCAACAAGCTAATAATGTTGAGAAGATGAGTCCAGTTTTTCAGAAACCAAAATCTAATGTAAAATCAGCTGGGAAAACAGTTGCTAAACAAAAGCCTGTTTCCAAATCAAATCTAAAAGTCAAGACTAATTCTACTATAAAGCCAATTGTGTTTGTTGAGTCTTCAACTACACAAATAGGAGAGTCAAGCAAAGTTTTTCAAAAACAAGAGAAATTTTCTAAAAAGATTGACAAGAAGTTTGTCAAAGTTGTTGACAAGGTTAATCAAAGTGTGGCTGGAAACAAGGGCAAATCAAATATTTCTCAAAAGAATGCCAAGAGAAAAGCCACAGGTTTGAAGAATAAGGTTTTATCTCCATCTATACCATCCAAATCTTTGGGTTCATCTAAGAGGTGTGATAAATTAAAACCAAAGACTGTATCATCAAGGAAATGCTACAGATGTGGCAAAGTGGGTCATGTCATTGCTGACTGTGATTGATTTCATACTTTTACTCCACGAGAAACACGACAGTGTTTCACTTGTGGAGGAAAAGGACACATATCAGCAAATTGTCCAAATCACAAGATCAAGAAGAAAACTTCTGTTAATGACAGTCATGTGATCCATACTAGTGGGAGTCCTAGGAGGGTAAAGCCTAGTGAAGAGGAGATGAGAATACTCAGGAAATTTGATCCTGATTGTGTCTGGGTCAAGGAGGAAAAGTTTCATAATAGAAAATCTTTTAATAACCAACAAAAGGTTAAAAGAGTTTTGAAAAAGACATCATCATCTGATGATGAATTTTATGACAATTTTTCTCCTAAAAGATTTTCAAAACAAAATGTTAATTCTAATTCTTTTTGGAAATCCAGACCCAGGTCAGATGATAGATTTTTTGTGAGGAAGGATGAATACTTGGAAGATGGGTCTTCAAGTAGTTCATCGAGATCGAATGGCAGGAGGCTGTTCGGGGAGATTCAACACCGGAATGGCGGGAGTCATCCATGTTGGTACTGATAAAATTTTGTTTCAATTTATTGTGCAGGTGGCATTCACGAGCCATATCAACAGTTGATGGATTGTTGATAGTGGATGCTCACGGCACATGACAGGAGAGTTAGGATTGCTGAAAGATTTCAGGGAGATAAAAGGATGTTATGTTAACTTTGCAGGTGACAAAGGTGGTTAGATTACCGGGAGTGGTAGTTTGACTAATGGTAAAGTTTCCTTTGACAACGTGAATTACTGCAAGGAGTTAACTAACAATCTTTTGAGTGTATCACAGATTAGTGATAAAGGTTATCAGGTGTTGTTTGATGATAAGAAATGCTATGTGCTCAAACAAGGAATTAAGATTCCAGATGACTGGATTTTGATGACTGCTGACAGGTGTAAAGATTTGTATGTTTTAGACATGGCTAATGCGGAGACGGTGAACAAGGTTGAGCAACATAAGCCAACATAAGTTTTTGTATAATGTAATGAAAACCATTTAAGGATTTCTTCCAAAATAGTTATTCACATGTTCCTCCCCAAAATTTTTCAAAGCAGAAAATAGGAACTATGATCTTACCTTGATTGATACTGAAATAAATTGAACTTGATTATCGATGCTCTTACTTGTGGTTGATGATTTTATTGTATTCAAGACCCTATATTGAATTTGATGTGTCTTATGGTTATGATCACTAGTTAATGTTAATGTTAATGTCATTTCGTAAGTGTTATAGGTTACAATAACCTCCTACTAACCAACTTAGACTTAACCGTAGATCATTGATAAAAAGTTGTACTGTTATTAAAATAGCTTTACAACATGTTTATGACTTTAGAGTATGGCTAAGTTTTGAAAACACATGGAATGCACTACCATGCATAACAGTTGTTATGCATGAGTTTAATAAGTTGATGAAAACCCTTGTACTAGTAGTAAACTATTAACGTATATGAATTGATCTTTGTTACAACCCTCTTAGGTTAGGGTCTAAGTTGGCTAGATTCAACTTGCTTAAAGGCAAATAAATAAACACTTAGGGTCGGGTGAGGCGTAAACCACTATTACTGGACTTTATGTTTAACAATTGCCTAACCCTTTTTTTATGCATGGCCTTTGCTCAATCTTGGTTTGGATTACTTGGTTAAGGTTAAGTTATTAGTATCGGCATTTAACTGGACCAGGGAAGGCGTCGAGATTGCTAGTATTGATGGTTACTAGCTCAAATGTAACACATCGATACCAGTAGTAATCATGGGGACCTACAACCGATCCTCTAATCCTAGTATTTGTTCATCCTTCAAGCTTTATAGTTTATTCTCCTTGGAGGTCATTAATCTAATCATTGTGGATTATTTGAGACTGATGTAGAAATCATCAAAGTTCATAGAATAAATTAAAGTTCAAGTTGGCTGAAAATGGTGCCCATCAATACTATTAGTATCAATGGGATGTTAATCTCGATCCTCTGCCCTTCGAACTTATCAATATCGATGGAGATGAGTCCAAAGTTCTCTGGAGTTGTTGATACTAACAGTATCAAAGAGGACTTAACCATTTTGAAGCTGCCGAACTTGTTAAGATCGATGGATGAGAATTTCCTTGCACTTCCATCGATACTAAGGACCTTCGTCGGTTCTTCCATCGATACCATTTCCAGTCACCACCATCGACCTTGACAGCCATTGTAAACTCAATCCAATGTTGCCCAATTGTTTCCAAGGTAGTTTATTGTAGAACTGTAGAATTGCTTTCGATCGTACAATGGAAACCTATTAACAATCAAATATATGCGGAATCTATATTTGATCTATATGAATCAAAGAAGAAACAAACATTTATATAATCTCCATTTCATTAATCAAGATCAACTAATTACAATGAAATACAAGAACACACAGTTCTTACTCACACAGAGAAAAACACTCAGAGGTTCTCCAAAAGTTATGAAAATTCTAGACAAACCTTCAATATATACAAAGATATCAGACGAACCTGACCGAACCTATAGGATCGCGAGCCGAACCTTGAGCTTCGCTGGACGAACCTGTATAACAAAACTATATAGGTTCGCCGAACCTGCTAAGGTTCGTGGGCCAGACTAACCTCAGCCAAACCTTCTATAACTTACATATTTTGACAAGCAACCTATTACAAACATGTACTAACAAACTCCCCCTTAATAATTGCTTACAAAATCTTCAATCTCTGTCTTCAATCTTCACTTTGAGCTTCACTGCCTTCACAAACATTGTCTTCAGTACGAATGACCACAGACTTCGGTATCTTGGATAATCTTTCAGCTTCCAGTTTGGCATCTCTCTCATCTATTTCTTTTTGTACTTTCATCAGCTCAACATACAGATAATTAACATCTTCCCAGTTACATCCAGAATGTATACCCAGAGTATAACACATCCGAGCAATTGTTTGAAATTGAACTGCTATGTCTTTGTAGCTTAGACCCACATCATGAAATCTATCATCAGCAAAGATTTCAGCTACATTCAGCAACTCAATGTCTTCTTTTGAACAGTTTACTATCCATACAGGATCCAACATCCTAATCACCCTCCACTTCTCTTCTTGTCTCAAAAGAATAATAGCTTTAGATGTCTTTTCATCATAGAACCAGAACTTGAAATAAGAATTCCAATTCTGTTCTATCCTCCTCAACCATGGTCTTGTATAAGCTTTAGGCTTTGAATATCCAAGTAACTTGTCTTTGACTTGTGGAACCAACAAACTCCATCCAGTCTTAGCCTCTTTCTTTAACAACTTCTCAAATATGTCATTATGTTCAGTCTGAATTGGCTTTATCATCTTCAACCTAGATAACTGCATACATTCAAAAGATGGTAAAGACATAATACCCAATGCCTTTCCAAATTATTGACATCCATCAGTCCTTTTAACTACATAACATCCTTTGTTCTTCATGCTTCCAGAAATGTTGTGAAAGTAACCATAGCTTACAATTCTTCCTTTCATCTTTGATTTAGGTCCAATCTTGAATCTTGTGAATTGTTTAGCTTGATTTTCTTGAACTTTTTCTTCAATTTCATCAATCATTTGCTTGAAAATGTATAAGTGATCAATTATGTACTGGTTTTCATCTTGATTTTCTTTCCACATCTCCATTTAAGTCTTTTCTTTCATTCGATCAACTAATGTTCTTGGAACACCTCTTTGAAATTCAATATCAAATATCTTCATCAAGGTTTGTAGATTATACAAATTCTCAAGCATTTGATCATCTTCTTCAAAATCAAATAATTGATCTGAATCAACTTCAAACATATCATAGAACTCAGTCCTTGAATAACCACCTCCAATTTCTCCTTCTTCCAACTCTTTAGCTTCAAATAATTCACCAAACATACTCTTCAACTATACATCAACATGTTTTATTAAACAACTCAACAAAAGTAGGAAAAGAATAATCAACACTTTCCTTTGGATAATCTACATTAGTTAAATCTTCAAAATCCACATCTTCCAAGTCTTTAGCTTTGTTAGAAGAAATAGCAGAAATAGGAGTAACACCAAATGAAATCCTAGAAGGATTGTAAATCACTATAGCACCAGTTCTTGAATTCAATCCACCTGAACTTCCCACACCAGTCACATCACCATCATCATCTTCATCATCAAAATAAGCATTAAAGCTTGGATGTTCATCAGCATCTGAATCATCATAATCCACTTTCTCTTCTTCTTCTTCTTCTTCATCATCAAGATTAACATACACTGGCTCAGAACTAGTACCAGTAGCATCAACTTCAGTATCTTTAACTTGAATATCATCAATCTTTTGTCTCAACTCTTGATTTTCCTTCTGCAACTCAGCAATATCAACACTTTGTTTTGTAGTCAAAGTCTCCAAAGAATTAAATCTTTCACTCGTCAACTTCTTTTCAATCAAATCTTCCTCTCTCCACTTCATCAGTTGAGAAATTTGACTTTTCATCACATCTAGATCACTTGAACTTGAAGAAGATGGTTGTTCATCATCAGCTTTCTCCTTTTGTTTTCTATATTTGTAAAACTCTTGTGACAATATAGAAATTCTTCTTCTTAGCTCAGTTTCATCATAATCTATGGAGAAGTTTAAATCCAAGTCATCTAAGACTTCAAATAAAGACTCTACTCTGGAAGTAGAAGCAGCTTGAAAAGATGTAGTTACAGTTGTAGCATCCATGAATGAAGGAACAAAAGTAGCAACATTTACAAAATCAGGACTCTGGAAGAAACTCTCTGTCTGAACATGAACTGGAGATGTGGAAACTTCATCTTGCATTGTTGCAGCAACTGAAACAGGTATAGATACAGATATAGAAGTAGGTGAAGTAAAAACTGCCACAGGAGATGATACAATGATCCTGGGAGTCCTTGTCTTCTTCTTATTAGGCATTTTTGCCATCCTCTTCTTTTTCTTTGGTCTAGAAGCCTCAGGCTCATCAACTATGAAATTAGGATCAGCTGCTTCTTCTCTTGCTTCTTGAGTTTGTTGTTGTACTGATCTTTTCTTTAATCTCTTGACCATTCTGTTCCCAACCTGAAGAGTTTCCATCTCAGACTCTGCATCTGTAGATTCTTCATCTTCAGCAGCAACTCGAACATCTACATCATCAACATGTATATAAGTAGTAGCCTCTTGTTGTCTTTGATCTTCTTGTTGACATGGAAATATTACTTGAAGAGGAACCAGTGTAGAAGGAGTTACACCTGGCCTTTGAACTTGTTCATGTAATTGTTGTTGTTGAGAAGATTGAAGTTGTCTGGCTTGTGATCTAGGATGAGGAGATGGTGGTTGTGATTGATCATCATCATTGTCACTTAACTGTTCATTGTCAGAATTGGAATCTTCATGCCTCCAAGTATCATCCAAAGGAGCAACATAATTAGCTCTGGCACAATGACATATCACATCTTTAACCAAGATATCATCATTACTCTTCTGATAAATTTTGACTTTACCAAGACTTGAGTCAGTCATATGTTTCAGTTTAAGAAGATCAGCAGCAAATCTAGGCAGATTCTGCTTAGGGAATCTTTCATCAATCAACATCTGGATAAACCTGGGATACATGTAGAATCTGTCCTTGGCTTTGGTGATGTTATCTGACATATATATGAATATCCTTGCTGAGAAATTGAACGGTTTGTTCAATATCCAAGCTACCATTGCAGATCTCATTAAGTCTCTAAGCTCATCAAATGTTCCCTTCCTCATGCTAAGACAATGTAATAACACATGCGCCAACAACTTGTGTTGCAGAGGTAATTTGCCCTTCTTGATTGAATACTCGTTGTATACTCCAAAGTATCTGATCCTTAAGACACATCCCTTAATACACCTTTCAGGAATGAGAGTCATTCCTGTAGGTTCTCCTCCAAACTGTAGAACCCTCCTTATATCAGCTTCAGTAACTCGAATGGCTTGACCAAGCACATTTGCTTCAATAACATAGTCTTCATCAAAAGTGATTAACCTTGTTGAATCCTAGAAGCTTTGAACATGAGATCTATAAATCTGACAGGAGTTGGATATGGCATGATAAATCCTTGATCTTCTCAAAAACTCGATCATCCGTCGAAAATCTTTGCCATTTTTCGTTGTAGGATCCAGATATGCACAGAGGTTGTGTTTACCCCCGAATGTAAGATTCGCCATTTCTACAATTAAAAAAAACAAAATTAAAACAAAAATAACAAAAAATTAAAAAAATCAAAAATTAAAAAAATTCTAAGCGTTGAAACCAGCGAACCTTCCCTCTGCCGAACCTAAGCTTAGACGAACCTATTTGTCAGACAAACCTGTTAAACCTAACGAACCTTTTAATGAACGAACCTTGACATCACACGAACCTTCTGATCAAACGAACCTTGACCAACAAAGGTTCGGTTCAATGACATACAGAGGTTCGGCCCGAACCTATAAAGTTCAAACGAACCTTAGAAATTCTAGCGAACCTGACATCATGTCACGAACCTAATCCATTTCAAAATCAAATTTTCAAATCTATGAATCAAACTAAAAAATCTATATCCAAATATTCGCCATTCAAAAATGAACAACATTAATGAAAACGATTTTTCCAAAATTTAGATTTAAATAGGTTTTTATCCTAAACAACAGGTTCGACTAAACCCAATCTAAAATCAACAGATCTCCTAATTTAACCGGTCAATCTTCAATATTTTTACCTATTTATGGTCACAAGACAATTCCGAATCAAATGAAATACGGAAAAAAGTTTCTGAGATCCAAAATCGAAAAAATCTAAAACAACTTTTGCAGGTGCGTGGATAAGTTTTGATGGATGTGACAAAGCTTGTTCACGAACCTGTATATATACGATCCTATGAACAAACCTTTTTCCACGAACCTTTGACCAATTTGTTGACCGAACCTGTCAACAAGTCTATTAAACGAACCTATCTAAAACCTCTCAGGCGAACCTATCCAAAGCCTATTGAACGAACCTTGAAGCAAACCTGTTGAACGAACCTTGCAAACGAACCTCCAAGAAAACCTCTTAAAATTCAATTTTATTTATTAAAAATTTCAAACAAAACAATGTTTAGTTTCTCAAAGTCAAAACAAATAATCAAAAATTATTGATTTAACATCAGATAAAACCAAAAATCTTTTTATATATTTTTTTAAAATTTTTAAAACAAACACACTACAAATTTAATAAATCTAACTATGAAATATAAACTAACAAAACAATCACATATTTTTGTTTGAGAAAGATCCAGACATGAGATCATATTGTATTACAATTATCAACACACCTGATTGAATTAATAAATATATTTATTAGCAAATTACAATTCAAAGGTGATTGTCAGTATAAAACCTCTTTAATTTTAATTACTTAGATAAGATATCAAATGAAAACAAAATTATGAAATACTTTATGTTTTTCATTTACTTGAACACATCTCCGTTTTGTGAATAACTAAACAAACAATAATGTTCTTCAAACAATTTATTTCAATTTTAACTAGCTTGATCATGCAAAACAAAACAGAATTTCTTTTGAAAATAACAAAATATAAAACAAATTGAATTTGTGCAAAAATCTTGTAATCAAGGTTGATACTTTCGTATTCTCAGATGATCCAGAAAATTGAATGAAACAATAATTTAAAATTAAGCTTTTAACAATCAGATCGATATTCTCATATACGTAGAGATTGTCCAAATCTTAATCAAAACCAAGAAAACAAACTTGAATCATTTAAAGCTACAACAATCAGGTCGATACGTAAGTATACACAAAGAATGTTTCGGTTTTAAACTTAAACAAAAGAAAAAAAAAAACAAATTTAGAATTTCTTTTGAAAATAAACACATGATCAAAACTAGTAATTTAACTTTTGTTCAAGAAACATTTTGTATGATTAATTATCACTCATTCAGGACAAAACTAAGTACTGTATTCTAAGCATCTGTTTCTCATAAAGCATAATCAAAATTTTGTCAAATGTTATCTCAACAAAGTTATAAATCTACCAACATATCATACTAAGTAATTATAAATGCTCTTTATGTTTAAGTTCTTGTATGATACAGATATGCTACCAATTGCTTTCAATGTACTATCATTTCTCATTTGGTTGAATCAATTTCTCAGAATTTTATTTTTTTTAAATGTTTTTGTGTTTTTGATTTTTCAAATGTTTTTGAGTTTTTCAAAATTTTCTCCCCCTAAAAACTAAAACACAAAACAAACAAAACAATTAAAATATCTGATGTTAATTAAATAAAAATTGATTATGAAGGAGATTGATTTGAAATTACCTCACCCATAACCCGAATGACATTTAATTTGAGTAAATACTCAAAACGATTTTTATCAAAGGCTTTGGTGAGAAGGTTTGCTCTTTGTTCATTGGTATGTATCTTCACCACACCAATAAGTTTCTTTTCAGAGCAATCGCGTATGAAATGAAACCTAATATCAATGTGTTTAGATCGTGAATGATACATAGGATTCTTTGTGATAGCAATAGCATCCTCGTTATCAACATGAATTGGGGTTTTCAGAAAGTTCAAACCATAGTCTCTCATATGTTGTTGTATCCACAAAACTTGTGAACAACAACTGGCAGCAGCTACATACTCAGCCTCACTAGTCGAAGTAGCAACAGATGTTTGCTTTTTACACTGCCAAGAAACTAAACGTTCCCCCAAAAATTGTGCACCTTCAATTGTGGATTTCGCATCTGTCTTACATCCTCCATAATCGGAATCACTGTAGGCATTGAAGGAAAATTATCATCCTTAGGATACCTCAAACCGGTGTCTGGTGTACCCTTCAGATAACGAAGTGTTCTCTTGACTGCATCAGAAGTGACACTTTAGGTTTTGATTGATATCTAGCACAGATACTTGTAGCAAATACAATATCAGGTCTAGAGGCAGTCAGATACATCAAACTTCCAATAATTCCATGAAGAGTAGGATCAATTATCTCCCCCTTAATATCATGCTCAATCCCGTGATTAGGCTGAATGGGTGTGGAAATTGGTTTTGAGTCAAGCATGCTAAACCGTTTTAGCACATCTTGAATGTATTTTGTCTGATGAATGAAAATTCCATCATCAGTTTGATCAATTTGTAAACCCAGAAAAAATTTGATATCTAACATGGCGCTCATTTCAAATTTCTCAATCATCACCTCTTTAAACTCCAAACACATTTGTTCATCGGTAGATCCAAAGATAATATCATCTACATAGATCTGAACAAAAATAATATCCTTGCCCTTTTTCCCGATAAAACAAAGTTTTGTCAATCTGACCCTTATTGAACCCGTGTTCAATAAGGTGAGTCGATAATGTCTCATACCAGGCACGCGGAGCCTGATGAAGACCATACAGTGCTTTGTCTAAGAGGTAAACCTAATCCCGATGAATAGGATCCTCAAAGCCCGGTGGCTGACAAACATACACTGTTTCCTTCAAAGAACCATACAAAAAAGCAGATTTAACATCCAACTGAAATAGTTTGAATTTCTTGTGAGCAGCAAAAGCAAGAAAAAGTCTAATTGCTTCCAACCGCGCCACAGGTGCAAACACTTCATCGTAATCAATTCCTTTAACTTGTTTGAAACCTTGAACTACTAAACGAGCTTTGTTGCGAACAATTATGCCTCGGTCATCTCGTTTGCATCTTAACACCCATCTAGTGCCAATTTTCTTCTCGCATTTTGGCAAATCAACTAAATGACAAACACCCAACTTCTGAAACTGATTTAACTCTTCTTGCATCGCCTCCACCCAGGCAGGCTCACGCAACGCTTCAGTAACAGTCTTTGGCTCTATTTGAGAAATAAATGCAAAATGAATCCAGAGCTCTTGACTACCATGAGTTCTCTCTAACTCTACATACAAACTTTCCTCATTAGTTACTTGATTTTGTGTTTGTAATCCAGCAGATGGATCTCCTATGATCTGAGCAACAGGATGATTTACATGAACTCTTGTGACAGGCACTTGCGGGACACATACATTATGATCCAGATTTGTAATATTCTGATCAGTATCTTGATAGTGAGAAATAGCATCTTCAAAAACATCCTGATCATCATCAGATGACCAATCATCATTAATTACTTCTGAAATGCCTTCCTCATGTGGAGTATGATTACCATCTTCAGAATGATGAGAAATACCTTGATCTTCAGAATTCTGCAAATCATATAACATTTGTAAGGTTATTTCATCATCAAAAACACTTGGAGACATATTAAAAGACTCAAACAGTTTGTTATAATAAAAAAGCCAATCTGGTCCTTTTCCGTCTGGTATAGGTGTATGTCTTTGAACATCCACATGATACCATAATTCCACAACACCCGTACGTTTATTAAACACACGTTTGTTAGGAAGACTGTAGCCAAGAAAGAAACCCTCTTCAACTTTAGAATTGAATTTTGAATCTTTCTTAAGCATGGTACAAGGAACCCCAAAAGGTTCCAAGTGTTCCAAATTAGGCTTTCGATTCTGAAGCAATTCATAACAGGTTTTTTTATTTCTTTTAACAATCAAAACTTTGTTAAGAGTAAAACAAGTTGTAGCCACAGCTTCACTACAAAATGTAATGGGAAGTTTAGAATCAGCTAGCATTGTCCTCGCAGACTCAATCAATGTTTTGTTCTTTCTTTCAGCTACACCATTCATCTGAGGTTAATACGGTGCACTGAATTGCTGCTGAATGCCTTTGGAATTAGAAAATTCCTCCATTTGGTGATTCTTAAACTCAGTCCCATTATCTGATCTTACTCGTCTCACTCTCAACTTATACAATGTCTCCAACCTATTTATCAATAACACAAAATTTTCATAGTATCTGATTTATTCTTAAAAAACATGAACCATGAAAATCTCGAAAAGTCATTAGTCACCACAAAACAATAAGATTCACCACCTATACTTTTCACATTGATAGGTCCAAACAAATCCATGTGAAGAAGTTCAAGTGGCATATCAATAGAAAATATTTTCTTTGTTTTGTGAGACTTCCTTTTCTGTTTACCCTTTTTACATGACACACACACATCTGGAAGTTTAAAATGTTTAACCGGTACACCCTCAACTAAATGATTGTGTACAAGATGATTCATCTTCCGAATATGAATATGCCCCATCCGTCTGTGCCAAGAACATGTATCATGCTCAGTTTCCTTGGACACCAGACATGTCTCCACTTTATTCACTGTCTCTGCCTTCGCCATATCAAGCACATACAAATCCTTACTCCGATCAGCAGTCATCAGAATCCACTCCACAGGAATATGAAATCCTTGCTTAAGTACATAACACCTCTCTTTGTCGAACATCACTTTATATCCTTTATAACAAATCTGTGAAACACTTAACAAATTGTTAGTTAATTCTTTGGAGAAATTAACATTATCAAATGAAACCTTTCCATTCGTCAAACTACCAAACCCGGTAATTTGACCGCCTTTGTCTCCTGCAAAATTCACATAGCTGCCTTTTATCAACTTAAAATCTCTAAACAAATTCAACTCTCCAGTCATGTGCCGGGAACATCCACTATCAACAATCCAACGACTATTGATATGGCCCATGGATGCTACTTGCACAATAAACAAAAACCTATCAGTATCAAAAGGGATGACCCCTGCCATTTCGGCGTCGAGTCTCCCTGAATGGACCTTTGCCATTCTGTTGTGATGACCTACTTGAAGACCCATCATCACTGTTACCATCCTTCTTCCCAGAAATTTGATCACCTGACCAGTTTTTTAGTTTCCAAAAAGATTTTGATTTATCATGTTGTTTTGAAAATGATTTGGAAGAAACATTGTCAAAAACATCATCATCAGATGATGTCACAATTTTCACAAGCTTTTTCACATTTCTTTTGTTATCAAAAACTCGTTTCTTCTGATGATTTTCTTCTTTAACCCAAACACAGTCAGGATCAAACTTTTGAAGAACTTTCATTTCATCTTCACTAGGTTTAACTCTCCTAGGATTTCCATCTAACCTACTCACCCAACTCTCGTCATCCGATCTCTTCCTGATTTTATTGTTCGGGCAATTGGCAGAAATATGTCCTTTACCACATCAAGTAAAACACTTTCGTGTTTCTCTTGGTGAAAAAGACCTAAAGCTGCTAGAATCAGTAGAACTGAAATCCAAATCACAATCAGCAATCAAATGACCAAAGTTGGCACATCTGTAACATTTTCTTCGCAGATGATTCTTTGGGTTTGGTTCATCATAATACTTTGATGAACTGAAAGGTTTTGAAACAACCTTTGCAGATGAGAATCTGTTTCTCAAACCAGTTGATTTTATCTTTGAATTACTTACTTGATTATGAAAATTCTTTGATTTGTCTTTATGTCCAACCCCAAACCTATCAAAGAAAAAATCCACTTTTTCAACCTTTTTATGAACCATTTTGTTTTATAAAAAGCCACTAGACTCTCCTTGATGTGTAGTAGATGACTTTAAATACACAATCGGTTTAAGAGTAGTGTTTGTTTTAGTTTTAATCACTGGTTAGGAAATTTGAGTGGGTTTAATAACCATCTTCTCAACTGATTTAATCTCAACTCTTGACTTCTAAGACTTCAAATTCTTTTTATCACCATTTTTAACATAATAACCATTTTGTCTCAAAATATCAGATGAGTATTCTGATTCAGTGATATCTTCAATGATAGGAGCATCACTATCAAGAGACACTTTATCATCAGATGATGAACCTCCAGCATTCTCAACCATTTGTTCAGACATACGTTCATTCAAAGAAACCGGATGAACTTCCAAATTTGGATCAATTTGTGGTCTAGAAACATAGCTGGAAGGAGGTGGTACAGAATGAAAACCCAAGCTAGAAGTATCATTTGATGATCTTTGCATGGTAGCAAAGTAATCAATGACACACTAAGAATTTTGATAATTCTCCAGCTTGCTCTTGTTCATTTCTGCTTCTGCTCTTGCAGCTGATAAATCAACTTTCAACTTTTGCACTGATTCGAGATGCACTGAAACAACATGATTATTTTGCAGAACTTTAATTTTTAACTCTTCATTTTCTTTGCCTAAATCAATGATCTTTTTATCAAAAGCTTTTTCTCTTGAAATTAACTTCTTGTTAGCTTCAGTGCACTCTACCAATTCAGCAGTCAACTGAGCATTCTTTTCTTGTTAGCTTCAGTGCACTCTACCATTGAGTGTCAATCAACTCCATCTCATCATGATCAATTTGCTCATAATCTTCAAATGTAAGGTTTGAGTTTCCAATCTTTTCTGCTATCTGTTCATCATATGCACCGACTACGCAAGACAAAATCGACATATGATCCCGAACAGCCTCCACAGTTACTTTTCCCAAATTTGTTGTATTCAACTGAACAGGAGTTGTTATTGAGTCAGATTTCTTCTCGTTTATAGAATAAGATGAACTAGAACTAGCAGATGCAGAAGGTGCAGAAGTACTATCAGCAGTACTAGAAACAAAAGCTGTTTGGATCTTTGCAGAAGAAACAGGAGGATTAACCACAGATGCACCATAGAGAGAAAGATCCTGAGTAACATTAACTCTACGTGCTTTTCTCTTATCATTCATTTCCTGTTCTTCAAGTTTTTAAATAA
Source organism: Mikania micrantha (assembly GCA_009363875.1). NCBI lineage: Eukaryota > Viridiplantae > Streptophyta > Magnoliopsida > Asterales > Asteraceae > Mikania > Mikania micrantha. Next base: position 85,226,728 of record CM018693.1, read on the forward strand.
ACTCCACCAAAGTCATTCCTGGTAAATTTTCTCTTAAAATCAGCACCAATGAATTCCATTTTTCATGCAATGCATCTGCAAAACAATCTATCTTCTCCTCTTTGGTATACTCAATTCCACACTTCCTAACTTCAGTTAACAAATGTCTATATATGGTATTTAAGGCTTCAAGACTCTCATTGCCAATAAAGTTGAAATTCTCAAACTCTTTGCGTATATCAGTGGCTTTCATCTTCTTCAGTTTAGTATTTCCCTCAATTCTCGCCTTCAAAGCATTCCACAAACCATATGAAGTTTTGTGTTCATCAAATTGATGAAGTATCTGATTAGGATTTGCTTGACTCAACATCCAATAAGCTTTCTTCTCAGAATCGTATTTCTTTCGTTGTTCAACATCCAATCTTTCAAGGGTTTGATCCAAATCTGTCCCCACCACCTTAGGTCTTTCATAAGGTGACAAAATCATTTCCCACAGATTAGTGTCAGTTCCATTTAAATGTGTCTCAAACCTTCCTTTCCAGTTCTCATAATCTGTCAAATCAAGTAATTTCAGAACTTTGTTTGTACTTCCAGCCTCAGTTTCACTAATCAAAATACTATGTATCTTAGAATTTTGACTAGCTACAGCAGCAAACATCTCAGCCATGATCCTTAATCTTTATCAGCGAACCTCCTCAGAAAAATTAACCTCACGAACCTAACCAACAAACGAACCTTCTTCAAATCTTGATATCCACAAACCTAAGTCCATGAACCTTGATCTCACGAACCTTGAGACAAACCTTGATCAGCGAACCTCTTGAACAAAACTTTGACCAACGAACCTTAATCAAGTGAACCTCAATCAAAAGAACCTGTGCAGTAGACAAACCTTGAAACGAACCTCTTCAGAATCCCTACACTAACCTAAGCAAGAAATACTTTGAACAGCGAACCTCTTCTTCAGATGATCACAGGTTCGGCTCACAAACCTGTCTTCAAAATCACCAATTTTATTCACAAATCTCTGAAATGTAATGTTTCAAATCAATAGATGATGATATCACACTCAAATAAGCAATCAAACACAAAGATAACTTGAATTTTAATTCATTTCTTGATCTTTTTAACTCCAAATGCTTGTGTATATTTGAAAAGCTTGTATAGAACTCCACCAATGGCTCTGATACCATTGTAGAACTGTAGAATTGCTCTCGATCGTACAACGGAATCCTATTAACAATCAAATATATGCGTAATCTATATTTGATCTATATGAATCAAAGAAGAAACAAACATTTATATAATATCCATTTCATTAATCAAGATCAACTGATTACAATGAAATACAAGAACACACAGTTCTTACTTACACAGAGAAAAACACTCAGAGGTTTTCAAAAAGTTATGAAAATTCTAGACAAACCTTCAATATATACAAAGATATCAGACGAACCTGACCGAACCTATAGGTTCGCCAGCCGAGCCTTGAGGTTCACTGGATGAACCTGTATAACAAAACTATATAGGTTCGCCGAACCTGCTAAAGTTCGTGGGCCAGACGAACCTCAGCCAAACCTTCTATAACTTACATATTTTGACAAGCAACCTATTACAAGCATGCACTAACATTTATAGCCTAGTTCTTGGGCATAGAGGGCTGAAAACCGGTTTTATGTTCGAAGTTTTCTCCGGGTTTTAAAAAACCCTAAAACCCGAAGGTTTGAGCTGGAACCTACTTCATTTGGAATGTTTAGAGCACTGATCCTTTGTACTTCCTTAATGTAGACATTGAGATCTTTCCATAAACACCAAGAACTCATGATCTTGTGAAGAAAATGAGAGAGATCAAGTGAGGGTTTTTAGAGAGAGTGTAGAGAGAGATTGCGACGGATTTTAAAGAGAGGAAGGGTAAGAGCTAGTGGTTATTTGTTTTAATTGAAATATTTATGTCTTTTATAGTCCACCTAGAAATACGTGTGTTCGGGTTCCTTTGGTATCGCGTTTACACGTTTTTTTACGAGCATTCGTAAATGTTAGGTTTTTAAGGAAATAGTTTTATTTTATCATTTTAGGTTGTGATTCTTAGTAAATATTTTCCATGAAATATTATTATTTTTTTATTTTCTAAATGGTTTATTATAATTGTTTCGTCGGAATGTAAATCTTTCGCGCGTATTCGTACGAATCGTCACCTGTATGAACACGACAATTGTTTTACTTTATGTTTTGGCTTTCTAATTATAAGTTATCATTTAAAATGTTTAAACCACATATATATTTTTTCAAATCGTCATTCCCATGTCTTAGCTGTTATTTGTGTGTGTTAATTGTTTAGCTGTTCGCATTGAATATTCACAATGTTATTAAAAACGATCTTATAATTACAAATTTGTGTTTACAAGTATCATCCATACATATGATTACTGTAAAAGTGTTACATACTCCCCTAGTTAAGGGAATTTCGTTCTGACATTAACTAGCTGAAGATAATGTAAAAAGATGAGGGTACTTGAGCTTCATCTAGTCTTCACGTTCCCAGGTGAACTCTGTATCACGTTTGCTTCCCATTTTACTTTTACGATTGGAATCCGGCTATGCTTAATTTTCTTGACTGCATGATCCATGATTTCAACTGGACGTTCAACGAAATGCATGTGGTTTTGAATTTGGTTGTCTTCCAATGGAATTTGAACATCATGATGCATATTGAATGCTCGTATGATAGTTGTTGTTATATGAAAACTCAATGAGTGGAAGATGAGTATCCCAACTTCCTCCAAAATCGATTACACAAGAACGAAGCATGTTCTCGAGTGTCTGGATAGCTCTTTCTCTTTGACCATTGGTTAGGGGATGATACGCCGTTCTAAGGTTGACACGGGTTCCAAAAGCCTTTAACAATGATTGCCAAAAGCGAGAAGTGAAACGACTATTGCGATCCGATATGATTGACATCGGTGTACCATGACGCGTAATGATCTCATTGATGTACAATGTGGACAATTTCTCCCTTTTGTAATCCTCTTGGATCGAGAGAAAATGAGCAGATTTGGTGAGTCTGTCGACTATCACCCAAATCGAATCGTAAGCCGGCGGCGTTCTCGGAAACTTGGCTATGAAATCCATGGAAATTTGTTTCCATTTCCATTGAAGAATTTCATGTTGCTATAGAAGTCCCTAGAGTTTGTAGTGTTCGGCTTTGACTTTTGAGCATGTTAGACATTTTCCTACGTATAGAGCTATGTCTTTCTTCAGTCCAGGCCGCCAATAAGATGTTCTCAAGTCTTGATACTCCTATCGGCTCCTGGATGAATAGAATATCGCGAGTTATGTGCCTCATCGAATATGAGAGTGCGCAATTCATCTGACTTTGGAATCCACATGCGTCCGTTGAAGTATGGAACCCATCTAATCGAGGTTCTAGTCTACCTCCAACCCCGCAATCTAACTCCGTCTTTAGCTGATTGTTGATCACCACCTATTACTATGCAATACGAATTAAATCCTTCATGTTCGGTTATGTGTTGATATCCATGGCTCTGACGCGCACTAGCTTGATTGGTTCCTTGCGACTAAGAGAATCTGCCAGCATGTTGGCTTTACCCGGATGATAGCGAATCTCACCATCATAGTCAGTTAACATCTCAACCCAACGCCTTTGTCGCATATTGAGCTCCTTTTGATTAAGAATGTGTTGAACGCTGTTGTGGTCCACATATATGAGACATTTGGTACCATAAAAGCTAGTGTCTCTAAATCATTAATGCAAAGACCACAGCCCCAACTCAAGGTCGTGAGTAGTATAATACTTCTCGTGAAGATTAAGTTGTCTTGAAGCAGACGCAATAACCTTGTCTTTTTGCATAAGTAGACAGTCGAGACCATGGTTTGCAGCACGATAGTAGAAAATGAAATCATCATTTCCTTCTGAAGGACTAAGAATAAGGGAGTTGCATAACGTTTGTTTGAGAAGTTGAAATACATCTTCTTGTTTCTGCCCCCATATGAACGCTTGACTTTTCTGGGTCATATGAACGAACTGATCTAAGGAAGGCTTGCAGACTCGATTCATCAAGTCCATGAACACTTCCAGTGTGTTAGTCAACCCAAATGGCACAACCACGAACTCGTAGTGCCCATATCGAGTCCTAAACGTAGTCTTTGGAATATCATCATCATTTACAATCAACTAATGATACCCGAATTGCAAATCAATATAGAGAAACAAGTTGCTCCCTATAAGTGATCAAACAAATCATGGATCCTGGGTAGACGATATGTATTCTTGATGGTTAACTTGTTTAGCTCACGATAATTGATGCATGTTGTAGTTCTATAGTTAAGATCCAAATGATCTAGTATAACATAATATCACGTGCGGAATCCATCATACTATCTTTGAACAAATGTGAAATAGATTTAGATGAATAGAATTAAACAAACAATAATGAATATAATCCACTCTTCTGGTATTAATCTTTAGAATTCAGCAAGTACAATCAGAGAAAATTACAATCTTTAGTGAAATAGAATTTTGCTCAAATAGATCTTGATTTTATTGAACATTGCCTATTTATGAGCAAACTATCGATAGTAACAGTATCGAAGCTAATCCTTCTGTCTATACTAATAGTATCGATGCTGATACTATCGATGCTATTAGTATCGATGGATCAGCACTTAGACATATTTCAAACATACAAACTAAAACAAAACAAAAACAAACAAAACTAAATAGCATTAAACTAAAACAATACAAATACAATAAACATAAAAATCACTTCAAATCAGCAAAACTCTTCAGTCTTCAGTCTTCAGTTCAACATCTGAGGCTGATGCTATCAGGGTACTAACGGACTCCCCCTTAGCAACAACTTAGTGTTGATCTTCATTCTTTCAACTAGGAGGGCAGATAACTACTAGCACAAATCTTGTGCTTGATACAAACATCCAACACCTTCTTGAATTGCATTGCCTCTTCTTTATGATCTTTATGATATTGAATTTTATTTATTACCAACTTTCTTTGATTATCTTCTGAAAGATTTATGAGATGGATAGGATCAAACTATCTAAGCAATTCCATCTTATTTTTATCTTCAAAAACATCTTCAAAAGTACAACCATCAAGACACCACCGATAAAGGTTGTTAGGAATACCTATGTTAAGCTTTAAAAGAGTAATATTTTAAAGACTTAACAGGTTTGAATTCATATCACACCTTCCATTTTCGTGTAATCCAGTATACATCACCAACTATCGGTATTTTCTTCAGCTTTTTAGGTTTTAAAATTTCAAACATCATAGTCCGAACCTCTTTTCATATTGTTCTTTCAATTAAATTTTCCATATAATCATCAGCATGGTTAATTAACCTTATTTTTGCCAAAACTCTTAACTCACACAATGGAAACTAATTGAAGCTTTTAATTGATTTCTTAAAATAAGGTACTCCATCAATTCTCTTTATTATGAACAACTTTCTCTAAATTTCAAACTTCCAAGCCAAAATCTTTCCAATACTCTCCTTCTTATTATTGTATTTCTTTTTCTGAATTGGACTTTGTGGAGCATTGGCTATATCATCTTTAGCAAGTTGAATTACCACAGCAGTAGTCAATAATTTGATTGAATCTTCATTCAAAGTTTCTTTCTCAGCTTCTTTCAATTTAACTTCATCCTTAGTTGATTGAATGACACAATCAACAATCGTCTTTTCAACACTTTCTCTAATAAACTTATCTTCCCAGTCCAAATCCATAAACAGATTTCTAACCTCTTTAATGGGAAACCATTCTCCTTCTTATAACTCTTGATCAAGAACGTCATCTACCTCTTCAAATCTATGTATAAATTAATACTCCTATTCATTTAATTTTGGATCAATATCAAGAACATATTCAACATCATCTTGATCATCATATCCAAAAGCATCATCATCAGTATCCATAAGAGCATCAATTATTAGATCATCTTCATTTTGTTCTTGATTAACAATCCTATCTGCAACAAATTCTTCAACTTCTTGAACTTTTTTTTTACCCTTATCAGCTGATGTAGATGTTTGTCTTGATGGCTCCCCTGAGATACAGATTTAATAGTATATGTGCCTTCCACATTTGCAGTTACACGATCATTGCCAGTTGAACCACCGGCTGCTGGATCATCTTGATCATCATCTTGATTTCCCGTAATGGCCTAGTTGCTTCAACTCTACATGTATTCTCCCACAGAGTTGAAGAACTAACCATCCTAGCATTAATATCTTTCAATTGGGCTTCATGTAAAGGCCTGCGTTTTGAGTTCAAAACTTACTTCCAGCCTTTCCCTTTTGCACGTCAAGATCAAATGATTGAAGTTTAGAGATTAAAACATTAAGTTCTGTAATCTCCAAATCAGTGTTTTCATTGACGATCATGACATATGTCTCCCATGAAGATGGAAGTTCATCTAAAAGTTTGTCATTTTGCTCTTCTGTGACAACCAGAAAATTTTTGTTTCTCAAACACTTTTTTTCTCAAACACTGCAACAGCAACCAAATTTTAGGACGAAATTTCTTTCAACAAGGGGATGATGTGACACTTGGCAATTTCAGGTAAATTGCAACTCTTACACTCTACGTATTTCACATTTATACTTGCTGCATTTCATTTAATTTTGTTTAAATTAGATGAGTTAAACACAAACAACTGCGAAACGATAGTTCGAGGAACTATCGAATCGTACATTGCACATAGGTTTTAGAAACCAAATGTGACAAACACAAACACAAACACTAACGCAAAACAATAATTCGGGGAATTATTGAATTGTGCATTACACGTTGATTAGGATTAATCAAGCTTGCAAACACTTCGTAAAACACAACCATCAACTATCAAAGATAATTCGAGGAATTATCGAAACACACAGGAGTCTCACAAATGTTGGTGATCAAACAACTTATGTGCTATTATATGATTATGTGCTAAACACGCGTTAGATGTTTAGGATAGATGTTGGGTATTGAACACGACCAAAATCGAATATTCGAAATCGAAAAAAAACGAGAAAATGGACTCATCGCAGTACGCCAAGGCCCTTTGGCGAAGGGCTTGGCGATACGCGAAGCAAAAGTGGGGGCTCTGGATCCCGAATTCCTCGGTCGTATGCAAAGGCCATTTTGATCAGCCTCGGAGGTACGCAAAGCCCATGCAGCTCAAAATTATCATAAAAACCAATCCCAACTCATTTGCTCGGTTCCTATCACATCTTACCGAACATTTTCTCTCAAAAACGACCCAAATCCTTTGTAATCGACATCCAAACTCCCTAGAGTCGCTTTGGAAGTTACTCCTTTATGTTGGAAGCCATTGGAGCTCAAGTAAGGTGTTGGGAACCATCAAGAAGCATGGAGCAGCCATCAATCCACTAGATCTTCATCATCAGAAGCTATTCAACTCGAATCCTAGCATCTAAGGTAGTTTTATATGTTTATCTTTGGTTAGATCGTACATGCGTGATGTAAAAACACACATGCAAGTGTGTTTGAACACATGCAACTCCATGTGGCGCTATTGAGGACGAATTTGTTGGTGATTTGATGTGTTATTAGATTTAGATTTACTGATTTTAGTATAAGATTGATCGGATTTGAGTTTGGTTGAGTTATTGATCGATTTGATTATGGTTTAGGTACACTTGCCATAAAAGGAAACTTTTATGTTGCATGTCATAGATCTGTGAAGATCTGGACATGTTACACATGTCTAGATGATGTCAAATGCATATTGGAGTGTTTAGAAACACATTTGGGTATTTGATTTTGTTAAAAACATGGTTTTGCAAAAACTTACTAAATGAGGAAACCTTTGTAAATCAAAAGAGGGCTTTTGATGTCTATGAATGTTTTGGTGAACTTTGATTATTGAAACATGTTTAGAAATGGTTTTTAGCGTATTTGGAAACTTGGATTTGTGAAAACGAGCTTTTAAACGGAAAAGTTATGATTTTCAAAACTCAAGTTTTGTGAAAACATCGTGATTAGTCATAGGAGTGCGTGTCGGTGTCTTATCTGCATTAAAACACATAAACACAACAAACGTGTCACCAACGATTCGTCGAGTCAACACAAGTCAACACACACACACTCGGTTGAGCACACCGACACTTGGAGTTGTATGGGATACAACACACCACAAAACATGTACTCACACCTATATGGTTATAGGTGCTTACTAGCAGGACTGCTATCATTCGCAGACGCGAACACTTACACACTGGAACTACTTTATCAGGTGAGTTCACGGCCCCTTTTTACATTGTCTACCTTTGAGGGAGAAAACACTGCATACAAACTGTTTTTAAACAACAACATACTTTTGGTTACATTTGTACATGCTAATATCACGTATATGCATATGTGTGGCACTCATCACAAAACTGATAAGTCCTCATTAAACACAACTCGAACCGTTAATAGCACGTGGCGCTTAGCGTGGTAATTCTGAATAGTACTATTTGGGCCTGACAAGCCCCACTGTTTCGCGCCGTATGGCCACCCCGACTAGAGGTCGGAATAGTGCGTAATTGACCAAAAAACATTGCCATATCTTGTTGGATGGATATGGCGGGAGTCAGCATGTTAGCTTCGGTTGCGAACCCGCATATGGTATAACTCATATTGACTAGCTATCAATGGATATTGTATTGTAGTGAAATGTAAACCTGTAAAACTCTTTCTTTAAACATTTGATGTTTATTGCTGACATAAAACCTGTGCACTCACCAACCTTCGTGTTGACCTTTTTCTCGCACGTTTTCTCAGGTATTAAACATTTATTATCATTTGGTTATATTACTTTATGTATTGTTAAACAACTTAAACCGCTTCTGCAACGAGTACTCTGTAATGTTTTGAAAATTGTTTTAACAACGCTTCCACAAATTATGAACTCTAATATGTTTTGATAACTTATACTTAACTTCCGCAACTCTGATTTTATAAACTATTTTGTCCAAGTATTTGGATGTACGTATGAAACCAAACATGTAGGTCTAGCAACACTATGTGACCGGAGACTGCGATCCTGACGGTCTGTCGTTCGCGCCCCAGGAAGGGACGGGATTTCTCGGGGTGCGACAGATTGGTATCAGAGCCTCCGGTTATTGCGAATTAGGCTTGCATTTAGTGAGCTTAGTTTATAACCACTAGTCTCCACACGACACGTAGTGCTTAGCATTGTGATACTTGCATACATGATTTTACGCACACTTATTACGCACATAATAGATATGACGTCATCATCGTCACCGCATGTGATTGCACATGACTGGGAGGAGCCGATAGCTATACATATTTTCTTTCAATACCTACCACACACACTATATTAGTCATCAAACATACACTAACGCTTATTCTCGATATGAATATCATGGCCGGAAGACGCGAAGGATGCAGAAATGCAGGTGGATGTGGAAACATCAGCTTGACACCAGCTGAACTGAACGCACTCATCAACGAACGAGTTGAAGAGGCACTTGCTGCAGGAGAAGCTGCTCGTAACCAAAATCCACTAAACCAAGGTGATGAGCCTTACTTCACAATCACCTTGCACCACAATCACTCGTTTCCACTTCAACGCGTTGCCCGATACTAAAATCAATTCTATTGTTTGCATATCTCAGGAGCAAACCTCAACCCAGCTCTCTGCACATTCAAGATGTTTCTGGATTGCAAACCTCACTCTTTCAACGGAACTGAGGGTGCCGTCGGGCTATTACGCTAGATAGAAAAGGTGGAATCGGCCTTTGCTATGACCAATTGCCAGAACGAAGACCGAGTCAAATTCGCTGTGGGAACACTTGAGGGGGCCGCCCTCACTTGGTGGAATGCCAATGTTCTAAATCTAGGGCTCGATGCAGCCAATTCTCTACCTTGGGATGATTTCAAGAGAATGTTGAACCGCGAATACTGTCCTCGCGGCGAGGTGCAGAAACTCGAGACGGAATTCTAAAACCACAAGATGATTGGTTCCGAAGTCAAAGCATACACTGCTTGCTCATATGAGCTGGCACACCTGTGCCCGGAGATGGTAATACCGACCTACAAGCACATTGAGAAGTATATTGAGGACTACCACCTCAAATCCAGGGAATGGTACTTTCCGCTGACCCGATCACCATGCAACAAGCCGCGCGACTAACCCACAAACTCACCGATTCGGCTGTTGCACAAGGACTCTTACCACCCCGTGGTGCAGTAGCCAAACCTGCTGACAACAAACGCAAATGGGATAACACCCTGAGCAAACCGTCCACTCTCTAACCACCACCACAACAACGTAAGTTTGGATCAACCCAAGCTTACACCCACCTCTCCCAACCACCCAAAACCAAGGAGGCTACGCAGGCAAAAACCCTAAATGCCACAAGTGCAATTTCCGTCATGCGTAGGGTCAATGTGGCAACTTTCAATGCCAGCGCTATGGGAAAATGGGACATGCAGCTAAAGACTGCAGGGGTGAACTGATGACGAAAACCCCACAATCACAACAGTAGCCTCATGAAGCACCAAAAGGGTGCTATGAATGTGGGATGCCAGGGCACTTCAAGAAAGATTGCCCGCACCTGAAAAATAACAACAACAACCAACAGAACAACAACAATGGGAACAATGGCACGAAGGGACGAGCCTTCGTCATCGGGGCAATGGAGGCCAGAAGGGATCCCAACCTTGCAACTGGTACGTATCTCTTAAACGATAATTACGCTTACGTATTGTTTGATACTGTAGCTGAGAAAAGCTTTATATCTACGGATTTTAGTGAGATACTTGCTATAACCCCGACACCTTTGGAGATTGAATATATAGTAGAGCTAGCTGATGGTAAATTGATCGTAACTAAGCACATTCTGAGAGAATGTACTTTAGAGCTAGCAAACCAAAAATTTACGATCGACCTCATGCCAGTTACCCTAGGCAGCTTTGATGTCGTAGTAGGCATGGACTGGTTGTCTGAGAACCAAACTGAAATCATTTGCCACGACAAGGTTGTGCGCATTCCTCTCCCTGATGGAGAAACCCTGAACATCAATGGCGAAAAGAGCGACACCACTCTGAACATCATCTCATGCATGAAAGCTCACAAATGCCCACGAAAGGGATACACAGCCATTCTCGCACTTATCACCGACAAGACTGAAGAAGAGAAGAAAATAGAAGACATCCCAGTCATATGCGACAATCCTAACGTATTTCCTGAGGGTCTACCAGGACTACCACCACCTCGACAAGTGGAGTTCCGCATAGATCTAGCACCGGGAGCAGCACCCATCGCACGAGCACCTTACCGACTTGCACCTTCGGAGATGCAGGTACTGTCCAATCAACTCCAGGAGTTGCTAGACAAGGGTTTCATTAGACCAAGTTTCTCACCTTGGGGAGCCCAGTACTGTTCGTGAAAGAGAAGGATGGCACGTTTCAAATGTACATCAATTACCATTAATTGAACAAGTTAACAATCAAGAACCGATACCCCTTACCCCGGATCGACGATCTGTTTGATCAACTGCAAGGATCAAGTTACTACTCTAAGATCGATCTGCGATTCTAGGTCCGACCAGCTAAGGATTCAAGAAGAAGATATCCCCAAGACAGCATTTCGCACTCGGTATGGCCATTACGAGTTTTTGGTCATGCCATTTGGGCTGACAAACGCACAAGCAGTATTCATGGACCTCATGAATAGAGTGTGCAAACCATACCTGGATAAGTTTATCATTGTCTTTGTAGATGATATTCTCATCTACTCCAAAACTCAGGAAGAACACAAAGAGCATCTTCAATTGGCTCTTGAACTACTACGGAAAGAGAAGTTGTATGCTAAGCTCTCAAAGTGCGACTTTTGGATTCGAGAAGTCCAATTCTTGGTACACATACACATGTGGATAAATCCAAGATAGAGGCGATCAAGAACTGGGAAGCACCAAAGACTCCAACTGAGGTGCGACAATTCCTAGGTTTGGCAGGCTATTATCGACGATTTATTGAAGGATTTTCAAGATAGCCCAACCACTCATAGCTTTAACCCATAAGGACAAGAAATATCTCTGGACTGGCAAACAAGAGGATGCATTCCAACTTCTCAAGCAGAAGCTCTGTAGTGCACCTATCTTATCTCTTCCTGATGGAACGGATGCCTTCGTAGTATATTGTGATGTCTCAATACAAGGACTCGGCTGTGTGCTGATGCAGCGAGAGAAGGTGATCGCATATGCTTCTCGACAATTGAAAGTCCATGAGAAAAACTACACCACCCACGACTTGGAACTTGGAGCTGTGGTATTTGCACTCAAGATCTGGAGACACTACCTGTATGGTACAAAGTTTACAATATACACAGATCACAAGAGTCTCCAACACATATTAAAGCATAAGGAACTGATCATGCAACAACGTCGCTAGCTCAACCTCCTTAACAACTATGAGTGTGCTATCAAGTATCACACAGGGAAGGCCAATGTAGTGGCCGATGCCTTAAGCCGGAAAAACACCTCGAAACCCAAAAGAGTACGACCTTTAGAACTCAACATCCATCCCAGTCTCCCTGATGAGATACGTATTGACCAAGTGGAGGCACTTAAAGCTGAAAACCTAGCAGCTGAATCACTAAGGGGAATGGAGAAACAACTTGAGGTAAAAGCCGATGGCTTGCATTGTTTCATGGAACGCGTTTGGGTTCCACATCACGGAAACTTATGGGACCTTGTGATGGACGAGGCACACAAATCACGGTATTCCATTCACCCTTGATCTGATGGTACTCTACTGGTGGCCACATATAAAAGCCAACATCGCCACCTACGTGAGCAAATGCTTGACTTGTGCCAAAGTCAAGGTCGAGTACCAGAAACCCTTGGGATTACTCACACAACTTGAGATCCCCATGTGGAAGTGGGAACAAATATCCATGGATTTCATTACCAAATTACCCCGTACTCCTAGTGGATGTGACACTATTTGGATAATTGTGGACCGACTGACTAAGTCAGCACATTTCCTTGCGATCAAGGAAAATGATAAGATGGAAAAACTAGCCAGAATCTATGTCAAGGAAGTGGTCTCGCGACATGGAGTGCCGATCTCCATCATTTCTGATCGAGACGCTCGATTCACTTAAAACTTCTGGAAATCATTGCAAAAGTCGCTTGGTACACGGTTGGATATGAGTACCGCATACCACCCATAAACCAATGGCCAGAGTGAACGCACTATAAAAACTCTCGAAGATACGCTATGAGCATGCGTAGTAGACTTCGGTAACAGCTGGGAAACTCACCTCCCGTTGGTGGAGTTCTCCTACAACGAAAGTTATCATACAAGTATAAAAGCAGCGCCTTTTAAGGCCCTCTATGGCAGGAAATGCCGATCACCTATCTGCTGGGCGGAAGTGGGCGACAGTCAGCTCACTGGCCCGGAACTTGTACACGAAATGACGGAAAAGATAGTACAGATCGGAAACCGCATGGCAGCAGCTCACGATCGTCAAAAAAGCTACGCCGACAAATGGCGGAAACCTTTGGAATTTCAGGTAGGAGATAGAGTCCTTTTGAAAGTATCGCCATGGAAAGGCGTTATACGTTTTGGGAAAAGAGGCAAACTAAATCCACGGCATATTGGGCCATTGGAGATCCTGAAGAGGATTGGTCTGGTGGCATACCAACTCAACCTACCAGCCGAACTCGATGGAGTTCACAACGTGTTTCATGTTTCGAATTTAAAGAAATGTTTATCCGATGAGACACTTGTGATTCTACTGGATGAGATCCAGGTGGATGAACAGCTACGGTTCATAGAGGAACCGGTCGAAATTATGGACCGTGAGGTCAAACAACTCAAGCAAAGTCAGATTCCAATTGTCACAGTCCAATGGAACTCGAAACGCGGACCTGAATTCACATGGAAACGTGAAGATCAGATGATGCGCAAAAATCCACATCTCTTCAAACAGACAACGTCGAACGTCGACAACAACGAATAAATTTCGGGATGAAATTTCCTTTCAACAAGGGGATGATGTGACAACCAGAAATTTTTTGTTTCTCAAACACTTTTGTTGTCAAACACTGCAACAGCAACCAAATTTCGGGACGAAATTTCTTTCAACAAGGGGATGATGTGACACCCGGCAATTTCAGGTAAATTGCAACTCTTACACTCTACGTATTTCACATTTATACTTGTTGCATTTCATTTAATTTTTTTTTAAATTATATGAGTTGAACACAAACAACTGTGAAACGATAGTTCGAGGAACTATCGAATCGTACATTGCACATTGGTTTTAGAAACCAAGTGTGACAAACACAAACACTAACGCAAAACAATAATCGGGGAAATATTGAATTGTGCATTACACGTTGATTAGGATTAATCAATCATGCAAACAAAAACGACCATCAACTATCAAAGGTAATTCGAGGAATTATCGAAACACACACGAGTCTCACAAACGTTGGTGATCAAACAACTTATGTGCTATTATATCATTATGTGCTAAACACGCGTTAAATGTTTAGGATAAACGTTGGGAATCGAACACGAGCAAAATCGAATCATCGAAATCGAAAAAAAAAAATGGACTCAGCGCGGTACGCCAAGCCGCTTGGCGAAGGGCTTGGCGATACGCGAAGCAAAAGCGGGGGCTCTAGATCCCGAATTCCTCTGCGGTACGCGAAGGCCATTTTGATCGGCCTCGGCGGTACGCGAAGCCCATGCAGATCAAAATTATCATAAAAACCAATCCTAACTCATTTGCTCGGTTCCTATCACACCTCACCGAACTTTTTCTCTCAGAAACGACCCAAGTCCTCTGTAATCGACATCCAAACTCCCTGGAATCACTTTGGAAGTTATTCCCTTGTACTGGAAGCCATTGGAGCTTAAGTAAGGTGTTGGGAACCATCAAGAAGCTTGGAGCAGCCATCAATCCACTAGATCTTCATCATTAGAAGGTGTTCAACTCGAATCCAAGCATCTAAGGTAGTTTTATATTTTTATCTTTGGTTAGATCGTACATGCATGATGTAAAAACACACATGCAAGTGTGTTTGAACACATGCAACTCCATGTGGCTATTGAGCACGACTTTGTTGGTGATTTCATGTGTTATTAGATTTAGATCTACTGGTTTAGTATAAGATTGATGGGATTTGAGTTTGGTTGAGTTATTGATCGATTTGATATTGGTTTAGGTACACGTGCCAAAAAAGGAAACTTTTATGTTGCATGTCATAGCTTTCTGATGATCTAGACTTGTTAGACATGTCTAGATGTTGTCAAATGCATATTGTAGTGTTTAGAAACACATTTGGGTATTTGATTTTGTCAAAAACATGGTTTTGCAAAAACTTACTAAACGAGGCTAGGATGGAGTCCATGCATCTACTATAGTTTCTTAGTCTATTAAACATTTAGTATCATTTGGTTATATTACTTTATGTATTGTTAAACTGCTTCCGCAACTAGTACTCTGTAATGTATTGAAAACTGTTTTAACAACGCTTCCGCAAATTATGAACTCTAATCTGTTTTGATAACTTATACTTAACTTCTACAACTCTGATTTTATAAACTGTTTTATCCAAGTATTTGGATATACGTATGAAACCAGACGGTCTCGCAACACTATGTGACCGAAAACTGCGATCCTGACGGTCTGTCGTTCGCGCCCTAGGAAGGGATGGAATTTCTCGTGGTTCGACATCTTCCAAATAAACCTCATAGTGCAAATTACTAAGCTCACTCAACAATAAAGTGTATCTAGTCACCAATTCCTCAAAGGTTTCGTTGTCTAGGCACTTGAATACTTCAAGTTATTTCTTGAGAAGTGTTACTTTACTTCTTTTGAGCTGGTCACCCCTTCACATATTTTTGCTGAAGCATCCCACAATGCTTTCGATCTTTTGTGTGCCTTAAAAGATTGAAAAACCTCTTTGGGAAGTGCCATAGTGAGCAAAGCATAGGCTTTCTTCTCCAACTCATACAGTTTCTTTTCATCCTCAGTTAAACGTGAGACATTCTTGTAAACCCCATTGACCTGAGGTTGCTCATACCCTTCAATCAATGGTGTCATTAGACTTGGATTGACTGTAGACAAAAAAGGATTCAAACAGAGCACTCCACGATGAGTGCTCACTCAATGAAACCAGCTTTGGTACCTTTGTCATCGTACCAGCCTCATTATCAGATACAAGTGCAAAAAATGAAGATAAATTGGCCATTTGAAGATGTTTTGTTGAAATAATCAACACTTGGAAAAATTCAGAAGCTGATGTGTCGATATTAGTAGTATCGACGATATTAAGTCGTCGATGCTAATAGTATCGATGAATATATGATTGATATTATTAAATTTGATGGAAAGCTGTCAATACTGCTAATATCGATAGGATGAATATCGATGCTAACAATATCGATGGTAAACAGACCAGAAACCATTTTTGTCGGTACTGACAATCTCGAACACAAAACTTTCTATTTTTGACAAGTTTTCAAGTGCTGCAACTAGTCTTCAATGAGTAATTATAATTTGATCTTCAAAATAAATCAAAATATCATCAAGAAGTCTTCAATAATCACGAAAATCACCAAAAACTTGTTTTATCGAGATCATAACCGAGCAAATTGCTCTTATACCACTTGTAGGTCGTGGTTAGGATCTAAATGTCCTGGTATAACATAATATCATAGGCAGAATCCATCATATTATGTTTAAACAAGTGTGAAATAGATTTAGATTAATAGAATCGAACAAACAATAATGAATATAATCCACTCTTCTTGTATTAATCTTTAGAATTCTGCATGTACAATCAGAGAACATTACAATCTTTAGTAAAATAGAATTCTGCTCAAATCAATCCTAATTGTTTCAAACATAGAATAGGCAAACTGTCGATACTAATAGTATCGATGTTGATATTATCAATACTATTAGTATCGATGGATCATCACACAGACGTATTTCAAACATACTAACTACAACAAAACAAAAACAAACAAAACAAAAATAACATTAAACGAAACAATACAAATACAGTAAACATAAAAATCGCTACATATCAGCAACACTCTTCAGTCTTCAGTCTTCAGTCTTCGGTTCAACATTTGAGGCTGATGCTATCAGGGTGCTAACACACATTCTAAACGAAACGTATTTCATCTACAAAAAATGACCCGGGCTCCCCATGGTGAGTAGCTCGGTCTAATAAACCCTTTGTCTAGAAGTTCCTGAAGCTGGCTAGAGAGTTCTTGCATCTTTGACGATGCTAACCGATACGGAGATTTCGCAACTGGGTTCGCTCTAGGGATGAGATCTATTCGAAACTCCACTTGTCGGACTGGTGGTAGTCCTTGCAAGTCTTCTGGAAATACCTCTGGGTATTATCTGATGACCAGCACGTCTCTCACCATCTATTTCTCCTATTTCTTCTTCACCACATGGGCCAGAAATGCATAGTATTGCTTCTTCAAGTACTTCTTAGCCTTGATGCACGACACTATCTACAATCCGTGTCATGGCTTCTTGCCGTACATTCGAATCGTTTCGCTGGACAGTAAAGGAATTCGAAGTAGCTTCTATGAACAAACAACATCAATATTATTTTTTGATAACCAATCCATTCCAATGACGAACACAAAACTTCCAAGTGTCATTGGAATGAGATCGACGATGAAAGAATGATCGCTTTGCATAAGTTTACAACCACGAAGTATTGAATTTACAAGTATGTTCTTACCATCAGCTATTTCTACCGTATATGGAGTAGCAAAGACTGATGGTTGTATGTCAAACAATGAAGCAATAGTGGAAAAGACAAAACTCTTATCTGCACCATTATCAAATAGTATAGAACATAATGGTTGTTGATGAGAAATATACGTGTGATGACTGACGGCTCCTCACGGGCTTAAGTGGCTTCGAAGACAAAGCATGAGCAGTGGTAGTGGCAGCAGAGTTGTTGAGACGAGGACTTTGATTTCTGAAGTGTCCTTGTTCCCCGCAGTTGTAGTAAGCACTCCCGTCTGTGATAGCAGGAACTACAGCGGTTGTAGTGGCAGCAAGATTTGTGGCACGATACATTGTCACTAAATGCCCATACCTTCCACACTTAATACACTGACACTTAGGACAAAGTGGAAACGGTCCCGTGTAGGCCTTTCTGGCGGTAGCAGCTTGAGGTACAATGGTAATCAGTGTGGCTTATATTAGAGCAACTACAGTCCTCGCTGCATAATGCCTGATGGTCTTCTGCTTCCTCTTATTCTTTTGTGGTTTTTGAGGCTTTTTCATTTCATCAACCTTAGCCCACTTGAATGCTTTCCTATGGAGTAAGCCAGCCTTGACATACTCTTCGGTTAGGGTAGAACTAAGATGAATGGCCGCCTCCAGAGTGGCGGGACTGCTTCCCATGACATTAACCAAAATCACTATGGGTAATCCTTCAATGCACATCTATATCTTACGACATAAAGGAGTAACCAGATAAGGTACCAACACATGCAACTCATGGAATCGAGTTGTGTACTCTGTATTCTCCCCGATGTCTTGCACGAGGCCCCACATCTCAGCTTCAAGTTCTTTCATCTAAAGACGGGGACATAATTGTTCTACAAGCAGATTTTTGAAGTCTTTCGAAGGTTGAGATAAAGCTATGTCTCAGCCCTTGGTGTTTTTCTCAGCATTCCACCAGGTAAGAGCGCCCAATGAAAAACACTTACTGCCATTTTGACTTTCATATTTTCAAGACAACCCGTGTAATCGAGTATGTCCTCAATGCTTTCGAGCCATTGCAACAGACTCGTAGCTCCCTTAGTACTGGAGTACTTTAGGAGATTAGAATTGTTAAACTACTTAAAAGTGTAGTTTGAAGTTCCAGTGTTGGTAGTGTTGGAGTTGTTTGTTGTTATATCACGGCTACTTCCTTGTAGATTGTTGGTGATATCAGTAATCAAACCCGGAATAACTCTTTCATATGTAGGGTGATTACTGGGGTAATCTTGTTGATCTCTTCATCTTTGTCGCTTGTTGAACCCTTGCCGTTAGGATTACGTTGGGGAGGCATTCTACTAAGGGAAAGCCACAAGCAGGTTAGTAACGTGAAGTTATACAATTGAATTACAAGATAATTCAGTAATATTCCGATACTACTAGTATTATCATTCAATTGTAATAATTAGCAAGCACACACATGAGCAGTTAACCTATTAGTATACTTCTCATATGGTTGTATGTCATGATCTCATGTACAATGTTCTATGAAATACTCCACCAAACCTACACACTGACACTTTCCCAATATGTCGAGGAGAGCTTATGTATAGGGCATATGTACAGTCAAGCTCAGCCGCTAGCCCACCATTATTTCGACATACCACGATCATGCTCCTGCTAGCATTTGGCACAAAGTTTGTACTAACTAACAGGAATGTTCAATAGATAATGATTCCAAATTATATTGATCAACTGAACTATGATTTGATTATGATTGAACTTATGTTGGCATGTACTAACAGTATTAACATGTAGAACTATGTTGACACATATGTACTATGTTGTCATGTTAGTCTATGTGGATATGTACAAAGTATGTATGATCTACACTAAATCTAAGCATGTTCTTATATAAGATTAGCACATAAATTTTACACATAAGATTGTTTCACATAGTGGTTAATTCACATAAGATTGATTCATATATTGTCTCATTATGTTCTTTATTATCTTGAATTTCATTATATGTTCACATATGTTTGATTGATGTTCTAATGATCCTTCTTAACCCCAGATCTTCACCCCAAATAGTCACGTAGAATCCCCACTGTCATATTGAAGTTAGTTTATATATAGGGCATCGTAGGTTCAAGCCCAGCCGCTAGCCCACCACCACTTCAATATGTCAGGGCTAGGCCGCCATTTGTATTTGAAGCTTGGATCCTAACTCACTATTGTTTATGATTCTTTCACTAACTATGATTGTGAAAACCGTAGTCTTGGTTCACTTGTAACCAAGACCTCCAGTGTTCATGTTCTTGTGTCCTGGAATATTCATTCTAGCCTCTCAATACCTACTGTATTGAGTATTATGATTCCATGCTAACTACTTCAAGTTATGAATACTAAGAATACAGATTCCTACCATTGAAGTCATTGACATGCTAAAAATTTCAGATCAAGGATACTAAGAATACAGATCCTTGCCTCTGAAATCCTTTATTAAACACAAATTGAGAAATTTAGTTTGGGTCCTAAAATTATTGAATCCCAACTCTAAATTCCTTGATTTTGAAAAATAATTTTATAAAAAATTTGTCTCTAAAATCTTCCAAGCTTAGTGCAGACTTAATGCTAACTCAAGTTTACTTAATTTCTAAGTATCCTCAACTCATAGCACTTAGTCCTATGTGGTAGCTTAGGTTATAGCTTAGGTCTCCTTAGTTGTCCATGTAATGCTAACTCAAGTTTGCTTAATTTTTAATCCGTCCTAGCTTGTTTCTTGATCTTGTTTTATCTTAACTAGGTCGCCTTAGTTATCCTTGTAATGTACCTATCTCTAATTACCTGAAACATGTGGAAAAATATATGTCAACTACAAGTAGTTGGTGAGATACATAGGTTTAAAGTTTAAAGCAATATAAGTTCATGAAAAATAACATGTATGAAAATATGATTGAAAAACTGAACAATGTACAATTAAAATGTAAATAATATAATAGTACTAACTTGCTATTGTAACCCAAACTATCATCAAGTATATTAACATGTCATCCTAGATCCAAGTCACAAACTACGTTTGGAGTTAGGGTAAGACTGACCAATGAAACCAATACGGCCCATGGTACTAAAGTTAATTAACACAAACTTCGTATTTCTAAGCATGTGTCCAATATGGCCTAAGCTGTTAAAATTAATTAACAGCTACTACATATTGCTAAAGCCACATTCATCCACAGTTAGCTATAAAACAAATTTAAAGCTAACTCATACCTTAGTGTAGCAACCCGCTTTCTCTTGTTGTGATCACCCATTACTAACGATAAACGACTATGTCAACTTAAGATTTGAAAATTAAGAATATAGTTTCCAACCCTTAAGTCCTAAGATAACGATTGTGTGAACTTCTAGTCTGGAATCTAAGAATATTGATTTCAGCCCGACAAGTGCTAAAGATAACGATTGTGTGAACTTCAAGTCTGAAATCTAGTAATACTGATTTCAGCCCCTGAAGTCCTAATTATATATACCAGATGTGAATAAGTTTGTTTACAATAATGTTTCCATGTTACAACCCATATTATCATTTTGAAAGCCATTATGTACAAAACCATATCCTTGATAAGGTCGTGTGCCATGAGGTTTTTGAATTACCAACATAAGCCAACATAAGTTTTTGTATAATGTAATGAAAACCATTTAAGGAATTTCCTCCAAAATAGTTATTCGCATGTTCAACCCCAAAAGGTTTCAAAGTAGAAAATAGAGGCTATGATCTCACCTTGATTAATAGCGCAATAAATTGAACTTGATTTTCAATTCTCTCTCTTGGGGTTGATGATTTGATTGTATTCAAGACCCTCTGATGAATTTGATATGTCTTATGGATATGATCACTGGATAATGTTAATGTCATTTCTGAAGTGTTATAGGTTACAATAATCGCTTACTAACCAACTTATAGTTATTAAAGTAGCTTTACAATATGTTTATGAATTTAGAGTATGCCTAACTTTTGATAACACATGGCATGCACTTCCATGCATAACACTTGTTAAGCATGAGTTTGTGCAAGTTTAATAAGTTTATGAAAACCTAATACTAGTAGTCAATTAATCACTTATATGTATTGATCTTGTTACAACCCTCTTAGGTTAGGGTCAAAATTGTCTAGATTCAAGTTGTTTAAAGGTTAATAATTAAACACTTAGAGTCGGGTGAGGGTTAAACCATTATTACGAGACCTTTATGTTTAGCAATTGCCTTACCCTTGTTTTATGCTTGGCGTTTTCTCATTCTAGATTTGTATTACTTGTTTAAGGTTAAGTTATTAATATAGACATTTGGTTGGACCAGGGAAGGTGTCGAGCTTGCTAGTATCGATGGTCACCGGCTCAAGTGTAACCCATCGATACTAGTAGTATCGATGGGGACTTACAACCGATCCTCTAATCATAGTATTTGTTCATCCCTCAAGCGTTATAGTTTATTCTCCTTGGAGGTCATTAATGTATGTATTGTTAAAGATTTGAGACATATATAGAAGTCATTGAAGTTCATAGAATTGATTAAAGTTCAAGTGGGCTGAAAATGGTGCCCATCGTTACTATTAGCAAAGATGGGATGCTAATCTCGATTGTCTTCCCTTCGAACTTATCAGTATTGATGGAGACCAGTCCCTATTTCTATGGAGTCCTCGATACTAACAGTATCAAAGAGGACTTAACAATTTTTGAAGATGTCGAACTTGTTAAGTTCGATGGATGAGCATCTCCTTGTTCCTCCAATGATACTAAGGACCTTCATCGGTTCTTCCATCGATACTATTTACAGTCACCACCATCAACCTGCACAGCCTTTGTAAACTCAATCCATTGCCCAAGTGTTTCCATGGCAGTTTCTTGCAAGGTTCTTGAGTGTAGAGGGCTGAAAACCAGATTTATGTTCGAAGGTTTTCTGTGTTTATAAAATCCTAAAAACAGGACCTTCAATCGAGTTTCTGGATCTTTTGAGCTCGTTTAAATATGGATACTTTGTACTTCCTCAATGAAGAAATTGAGAGCTTTCCATAGACACCAAGAACTCATGATTTGGTAAAGAAATGAGTGAGATCAAGTGAGGGTTTTTAGAGAGAGAGTGTAGATAGAGTGTGACGTATTTTAGAGAGAAAAGGGTAAGAGCTAGTGGTTGTATGTATTAATTGAAAGATTTTGCCTTTAATAGTCCGGCTGGAAATATGTGTGTTCAGGTTCGTTCGGTTTCGCGTTTACGCATTATTTTACGAGCATACGTATATGTTACGTTTTTAACGAAATAATTTTATTTTATCATTTTAGGTTGTGATTCCTAGTAAATATTTTACATGAAATACTATTATTAGTTTTATTTTAAAAATCGTTTATTTTAATTATTTCATTAGAACGTGTAGCTTTCGCACGTATTCGTACGAATCATCACCCGTACGAACATGATGATTGTTTTACTTTATGTGTTGGTTTTCTAATTATAAGATATCATTTAACATGTTTAACCCACAGATATATTTGTGCGAACCGTCATTTCCATGAATACAATATTAGTTTAATATTTCATAATGTTATGCTTTATTTTTTTGAAATTTGTTCCTCACAATCTTTGTGATTCATCATTTGGTTATTTTGGATTACATGACTTATTAATTATGTTGCCAGACATCGAATTCCTCGTTACTGAGAGAATCATGTGTCTTAACTGTTTTTTGTGTCTGTTAATTGTTTACATGTTCGCATTAAATATCCACAATGTTATTGACAAACGATCTTATAATTACAAACATGTGTTTACAAGTATCATCCATACGTATGATTACTGTACAAGTGTTACAACTTGTACTGTATTATATAGGTTTAGGATGCTCCTAGAACACTTCTTAGAACATAGACTTATGCTTATTGCCACTTATGACTAGTATTGCATCTTTATATATATATATATATATATTATAACTTGTATTAATGTTCACTGTAACAACTGGCACTTTCCAGGTAAATCACGAATAGCTTTAAATTACGTAAGCGAACTCTTTTTACAATGAATGAAGAAATTAAAACAAAGACATACAACCAAGAACGAACCCTTCCACTCAAAATATTCAAGTAACGGATCATCAGATTGGGGATATATCTGGATGGGTGACGATCCATCGAGATATGAACCTGACACAAAACACATTCGTACGAATGAAGTCATTCATTCGTACGAATGTAAATCAGAAAACTGGACATCTCAATTGGCCAGCTGGTTCGGCCGACTGAAATTTGTCTGGCTGAGCTTCTATATAAGCAACACTTAACCCCAAATTTCATCACTTTTCAAAAACACCCCCACACTCTCACACGAACGGCGATCCACGAAGCTCCAACCGAACGACGCACGATTCTGACCTTTTTGCTTACAAGTCACTCCTAGCATCTCCACATCATCTCCCTCATCACTTTCCTCAATATTTCACCCATAGAAATTCACCCCACGAATCTCCCAAGTGATACAAAGAATGAAAAAACATAAGAAACCACTAAAATGATTAAAACATAAATACATTACTTAAACCTATTAACTGAAAACGCAGGTAATTGAGCAGAAGCGTATTCAAGCCATCCACACCATCTTGAACAACTACCAACTATTAGTGAGTTCATAGCCCCCGTTTTCCTAACAAAACGCTTTCTCTACATTATTGGGGCTTATCGCATGAAACATTTGTTTACAATTACTAACTTTTCACACTTATGTACATATATATTTAGGATTATTAATTACCGAAGGAGAGGGTCTGTTTTGCTTAATCCTTGAGGTACGTGAGAGTTACATGTACACGCACACATCAGTAAGACCCTTCATCAAACATTCGTTTACCATTAGTTGATGAGCGTCAACCGGTGGTAACGTAGATAGTACTATTAGTCTGACAAATTTCCGGCGCTGAGGTCGGTACGTTACGCTACCCGATGTCTACATCATCATCATTTGGATTAGATCTGTGTGATCTAGTCATCAAGGGCAACTCAAGGTTAGGTTTGGTAAATGGATATGTGCGGAATAGAATAGAGAGGCACCCTCCTCATAAATATCGAAATCTACTCATTAAATACCTCATATGGGGTGCCAAGTTCAATAGGAATGGGATAGTGCATGTGTAACGGGACCTCCTTCTATCCACGTTTGGTTACGTATGCCCTATACATATACGAAACTAGCTAGTTCGGGATGATATATGTAACTTTAGGAAGTTACCACTCATACAGTATTCTATTCCCTTGAACCTAGATTTTATGGCATATCAGATTTCACTATGTTAAAATATGAATCTCCAACATTCTGTTGACCTTATTTTTACATGCTTCTCAGGGGACGAACATGTCTAAATATGCTGATGGGTGGTTCTCGTAGGAGGGGTAGCATTTCAGAATTCAGCTTAGTTGACTGTAGTTAGCTGACCAAGGGATTTATAAAGTTGTTTAGATGAATTGATGTATTTTGAAAATGTTTTGTATTAAGACAAGTATCATGTAATATTTGGAAGCATGTAATGGTTGAAATGTTAAATCCTTGTTTTATATCATGTACTATGTAATCAATCTGATCACTCTGATTTCATCACGCCTAGGGACCCTTCTGCCCGACGGGTCCCCGGTCCGGCCTGCTAGCCCGGGGTGTGACAGATTGGTACCTGAGCCATGGTTATACGAAAATTAGTCCATACTGAAGGATTGACCTAGACTATAACCTAGGGACACAATGTAGAGGAAATAGGATAGGAAGAACATTACATGTGTGTGTGAAATATATTAACCGAATACTAATGTCTGCCTTATTTTTATAGAATGCCGCCACGAAGGAGGAGTCAAAAGAACAATCAGCCTAAAAGGACAACCACTCAGCCTGGTGGATCCAACACTCAGCCAGGTGGGACGAACACTCCACCTGGAGGAGCCACCACCGAACCCATGAAAGAGGTAGAAGTGGACCCCGCTACAACTGTGCTAGCCACGCTGATCACCGGGCAACTCCGGACCGCCATCCCAAAAATCATCAACAAGATCAACCGCGATAGCGGTAGTACTAGCCATGTGGAGATCTCGTCTGGGTCTAGAACTGCCACTACCAGGGCTACCACCGGTTATGCATACCGAAACTTTGTAGGATGCAAACCTCCTACGTTCGAGGGCACCGAGGGTGATGTGGGGCAGGTTCAATGGATCAGCAAGATGGAGCACACCCTTGATATTAACAGTTGCCCAGAACCCCACCGATTCTGGTACGCAGCCGGATCATTCGACAAAATATCGTTGGCATGGTGGAATCCCCGGATCCAAGCGAAGGGGAGAGAAACGACCCTATCAATGTCATGGGCGGAATTCACAAATTTGTTGCGTCAAAAAATCTGCCCAAAGAATAACTACAAAAGGTGGAGCAACAGGTGTGGAGTGGTGAGATGATCGGATAAGATCATCTCACTTTTACTACCTGTTTCGATGAACTGGTGTCTCTAGTGCCGTATCTTTTTCCCACCCTGAAAAGATCATCGATCAGTACATTCGCGGATTGCCGCCATGCATCTGCACTCATGTTCTCACCGCGGATCCACCAACCTTGGAATCAGCCATCGCTCTTTCCTCCTCCCTTACGAATGCCATGGTGTAGACTAGGGTCCTGAAGGATGAGCCTACCCCGGCGAAAGATGATCCAACCAAGAAGCCAGAGCCTTACCGGCACAAGAGCAGAAGATAGTGAAAGAGTATGTCATGGTGACACCTGTCAATCTGACCCCGCAACTCCCGGTAAACCTGTTCGCAGACAGTACACTGAAAATCTACCCCAGTGCAACAAATTCCAATATCACCATGCTGCAGGATCCCTGTGCAAGCAATGCACAAACTGCGGGAGAATGGGCCATTGGGCCGAGGGTTGTAGAACCCCACCAGCGTTACACCAAACTGCTACCGCAACACTCGCACTTCCTCCTCCTAATGCCAATCGCAGCTGTTATACGTGCGGGGAACTCGGGCATGTGTCTCGCAACTGACCAAGGAGAGTGCCACCGAGACAACCCCCACCTTGAGGATGGGTGTTCGCTTTGGGAGCACCTGCTGCACGCAAGGACCCCAATGTCATCACGGGTACGTTTTTCCTGAACAACAACTATATATCCATCTTATTTGCCATAGGTACCGATAGGGGTTTTATCTCCTCCGAACTAGAAACCAAAATTGGTGTTCGTGCGATACCTTTGGACTCCGCCTATACTATAGAAGTAGTAGATGGAAAACTAATCTCGGTACACACAGTGATCAAAGATTGCTCATTAACCCTGAATGAACAACCCTTCCTAATTGACTTGATTCCCATGGAACTGGGTAGTTTCGATGTGATCGGTAGAATGGATTGGCTGTGGCAGCATAACGTTGAACTCATCTTCTCAGAGAAGCTCCTCCGTATCCCTAACGCCGATGAGAGTCTATTGGAAGTACGCGGAGAACGAGTAGAAAGAGGCTTAAAAATCATATCTTGTATGAAGGCTCGCAAGTGCCAACAAAAGCAGTGTGTGGCGTTCCTCGCTCACGTAGTAGAGAAAGGAGGAGACAAGGCCATATTACAGGACGTACCCGTAGTAAGAGAGAATCTGGAGGTCTTCCCTGCTGACCTACCTGGTTTGCCTTGGCATGTCCAGTAGAATTCCGCATAGATTTTATCCCTAGAGCAACTCCTATTGCTAATTCTTCGTATTGTTTGGCACCCTCAGAAATGCAGGAGTTGTCAAATCAATTACAGGAATTGTTAGACAAAGGCTTCATTCAACCGATCTAGTCGCCGTGGGGAGCTCCAGTTCTGTTTGTAAAGAAGAAGGACGGATCCTTCAGGATGTGCATAGACTACAGAGGGTTGAATAAATTAACCATCAAGAATCGGTACCTGTTACCGAGGATTGTTGACTTGTTCGATCAACTATAAGGGGCTTGTTATTTTCCGAAGATCGATCTCTGTTCCGGTTAACAGCAGCTCTGAATCCAAGATGAAGATATACCAAAACGTCCTTCCGAACACGATATGGACATTTTGAATTCCTAGAGATGCCATTCGGACTAACAAACACACCAGCGGTCTTCATGGATCTCATGAACTGAGTGTGTAAGCCGTACCTGGACCAGTTTTTTATTTATTTTATTGATGAAATACTTATCTACTCTAAAAGTGAAGAGGAGCACGAACGACATCTCAGGAAAATCTTGGAGTTGTTGAGGAATGAGAAACTCTACGCCAAATTCTCGAAATGCAGATTTTAGTTAACAAATGTTCAATTTTTGGGTCATGTGATAAACAGTGGAAGTATTCACGTGGACCCTACCAAGATTGAAGCGATAAAGAACTAGAATCCCCCTACGACGCCGACAGAGTTACGGTCGTTTCTGGCTTTGGTAGGTTACTACAGGAGATTGATTTCAAATTTCTCTAAAATAGCCCTGCCACTTACCCAGCTAACCCAGAAAAGTGAGTCGTTTGTTTGGGAATACGAACAAGAAGAAGCTTTCCAGACTTTGATACAGAAATTATGTGATGTTCCAATTTTATCCCTCCCAGAAGGTATGGACGATTTTGTAGTATATTTTGACGGATCTCATCAGGTTTTGGGATGCGTGCTAATGCAGCGAGATAAAGTTATCGCGTACGCTTCAATACAGTTGAAAATACATGAAAAGAAACAGAACACACAACTTGGAGCTAGGAGCGGTAGTCTTCGCGTTGAAAATTTGGAGACATTACTTGTATTGCACCAAGTGTACCATCTTTACTGATCACAAGAGTCTGCAGCATATTTTTAATCAAAAGGAACTCAACATGCGACAGCACCGTTGGGTCGAGCTTTCGAACGACTATGACTGCGTGATTAAGTACCATCCGGGTAAGGCAAACGTCGGAGCTGATGCCTTGAGCCAGAAGGAACGAGGAAAACCTATGCATATAAGATCAATGGGAATGACGGTGCAAACCAGCTTAAAAGACAAAATTATACAAGCCCAGCAACAGATCATGGAGCAAGGAAATATGAAGAAGGAGCTAGATTGTGGAGCCGTACGGCAGTTTGAAACAAAACCGGACGGAGTTATCTACTATCAGGATCGCGTGTTGATTCCTGCCATGGATGAATTGAGGAAGCTCATTTTCGATGAAATGCATAAGATCAGATACTCAGTGCATCCAGGCACCGATAAAATGTACCAAGACTTTAGGGGATTTTATTGGTGGCCTAGAATGAAAAAGGATATAGCCAAGTATGTGGGTCGATGTTTGACATGCGCGAACGTTAAGGCGGAATATCAGAGACCGTCTGGATTATTGGAGCAGCCTGAGGTTCTGCTCTGGAAGTGGGAACAAATAGCTGTGGACTTCATTACCAAGCTACCCCGCACCTCCGGTGGTCACGACACAATCTGGGTCATCATTGATCGTCTAACCAAATCTACTCATTTCCTACCGATGCGCGAAACTTTCACCAAGGGTAAACTAGCAAGGTTCTACATCAACGATATATTGGTACGTTACGGAGTACCATTTTCTATTATATCGGATCGAGATAGCAGATTCATGTCAAGGTTTTGGCAGTCATTAAAGAAATCTCTATGGACACACTTGAATTTAAGTACGTCTTACCATCCACAAAAGGATGGTTAAAGAGAACGTACTATACAAAACCTAGAAGACATGTTGCGGATGTCTGTTCTGGATTTCGGTGGAAATTGGGACTCCCATTTGCCACTGATAGAATTCTCTTATAATAACAGTTACCACAGTAGCATCAGATGTGGCCAGTTCGAGGCTCTTTATGGAAGGAAATGTTGGTCACCGATTTGTTGGACCGAAGTAGGAGACAACCGGATTAATGGGCCTGAGCTTATCCAGGAAACCACAAATAATATAGCCCAAATACAACAAAAGTTGCAGGCAGCCCGGAGTAGACAAAAGAGCTACGTCGATAAGCGTTGGAAACCGTTAGAATTCCAAGTAGGAGATCGAGTCATGTAAAGGTATCCTCATGGAAGGGCGTAGTCCGTTTCGGGAAGAAGGGCAAATTGGCGCCACGATACGTCGGACATTTTAAAATTATTAAAAGAATTGGTCCCGTTGAGCATAGGCTGAGACTGCCAGACGAACTCAGCAGTGTGCATGTCGTGTTCCAAGTCTCAAATCTTAAGAAATGCTTGACGGATGAATCATTAGTTATACTGACTAAGGAAGTTCGAGTGGATGAGCAACTACACTTCATCGAGAAACCTTTGGAAATTTTGGATCGCAAGGTAAAGAAACTGAAGCGAAGCCGCATACCAATCGTAAAGGCCCGGTGGAATTCCAAACGAGGACCAGAATATACCTGGGAACTGGAAAGCCAAATGAAAAAGAAGTACCCTCACCTGTTTCAGTAAAAGGTCAAGTCTCGATCGGTAAACGCAAATTTCAGGACGAAATTTCTTCAACGGGGGGAGACTGTGACAACTGGCACTTTCCAGGTAAATCATGAATACTTTTAAATTACGTAACCGAACCCTTTTTACAGTGATTGAAGAAATGAAAACAAAGACATACAACCAAGAACGAACCCTTCCACTCAAAATATTCATGTAACGGATCATTCGATCGGGGATATATCTGGATGGGTGATGATCCATCGAGATATGAACATGAAACGATGCCATTATTGAATTAAAATGATTAATTCAAACCACCAGTGGACATAATTGATGATGCATCCGTTTGGGTGACGATTCACGCAGTTGCATACGCAAAAATTGTGTCGTCTGGTCTTAACTAAAGAAACTAGATAAAGTACCATTACACGAACCAACGC
The DNA here is from genome assembly GCA_009363875.1 of Mikania micrantha. Lineage (NCBI taxonomy): Eukaryota > Viridiplantae > Streptophyta > Magnoliopsida > Asterales > Asteraceae > Mikania > Mikania micrantha. The sequence goes on from CM018693.1 coordinate 85,257,348, forward strand.
TTTAACGTACAAAGACAATAATATGAGAACCTTAGGGTTAAATGGAAAACTTTGGAATAGAAACACATTCGTACGAATTAACTCATTCATTCGTACGAATAGAAAACTGGACATCCCAATCAGCCAGCTGGTTCTGCCAAATGAAAAACCATTCGCACGAATGGATCATTCGTGTGGCTGAGCTGCTATATAAGCAACACTTAACCTCAAATTTCTTCACTTTTTAAAAACACCCCCACACTCTCACACGAACGGAGATCCACGGAACTCCGATCGAACGACGCATTATTCCAACCTTTTTGCTTACAAATCACTCCTAGCAGCTCCACATCATCTCCCTCATCACTTTCCTCAACATTTCAACCATATAAATTCACCCCACGAATCTCCTGAAAGTATCCAGTGAGTGTTTCACCCAAATAATCACACCAATGTGTTCCCTAACACCCTCAAAAGCTTCGACCAGCAAAATCGTCACCAATGCGACCGAAATCGAAAAAAGTGTTTTGAGTCGAGTTGTAGGCGAATGAGACGTACGATCGTCTCATTAGTGGGAACGAATAGTTCGTTCGTAGAAGTGGACAACGAATGAAGTTGCCTCACAATTCGCACGAGTGAGTCAGACGAATGAATGGCAGAACGAACGAGAGCCCATTCAGATGAATGAAAAATGAAAATGAGCTTGGTCATTCATGGAGCTTCATTCGCATGAAGCATGGCTCATTCGCCCAAACATCCCATTCGCCCTTGACAGCTTGCATAAAACACTATGTGTTTGAAAACCAAACAAATCCAAGTGATACAAAGAATGTAAAAACATAAGAAACCACTAAAATGATTAAAAAATAAATACATTGATTAAACCTATTAACTGAAAACGTAGGTAATTGAGCAGAAGCATCTTTAAGCCATCCACACCATCTTGAACAGCTACCAACTATTAGTGAGTTCATAGCCCCTGTTTTCCAAACAAAACGCTTTCTCTACAATTTTTGGGCTCAGAGCATGAAATGTTTGTTTACAATTACTAAGTTTTCACACTTATGTACATATATATTTCACTTTAGTAATTACCGAAGGAGAGAGTCTGTTTTGCTTATTCCTTGAGGCACGTGAGAGTTACATGTACATGCACACATCAGTAAGACCCTTCATCAAACATTCATTTACCATTAGTTGACGAGGGTCAACCGGTGGTAACGTAGATAGTAATATTAGTCTGACAAATTTCCGGTGCTGAGGTCGGTACGTTACGTTACCCGATGTCTACATCATCATCATTAGGATTAGATCTGTGTGATCTAGTCAGCATGGGCAGCTCAAGGTTTGGTTTGGTAAATGGACATGTGCGGAATAGAATAGACAGGCACCCTCCTCATAAATATCGAAATCTACTGATAAAACACCTCATATGGGATGCTAAGTTCAATAGGAATGGGATAATGCATGTGTAACATGACCTTCTTCTATCCACATTAGGTATATAGTCGTGAATCAGTTAGGGCGTGGCTGGGTCTCAAAACCTTACGTATGCCCTATAAGTGTACGAAACTAGCTGGCTCGGGATGGTATATGTAACTTTAGGAAGTTACTAGTCATAAAGTATTATGTTCCCTTGAACCTATATTTTATGGCATATCAGGTTTCAGTATTTTATAATATGAACTCACCAGCATGCTGTTGGCGTTATTTTTACATGCTTCTCAGGGGACGAACATGTATGAATACGCTCATGGGTGGTGCTCGTAGGAGGGGTAGCATTTCAGGAATTCAGCCTAGTTGACTGTAGTTAGCTGACTAGGGGATTGAGAAAGTTGTTTAGATGAGCTGATGCATTTTGACAATGTTTTGTATTAAGACAAGCATCATGTAATATTTGGAAGCATGTAATGGTTGAAATGTTAAATCCTTCTTTTATATCATGTTCTGTGTAATCAATCTGATCACTCCGATTTCATAACGCCTCGGAACCCTTCCGCCCGACGGGTCCCCAGTCCTGCCCACCGGCCTGGGGTGTGACACTCACCAAGTACGCAAATAGTTGACAAAATGTATTTTACAAGTGTGATTGGAAATTGAAGGACGATGATGACATAAGCTAGACTAGGGGACCTAGGTAATAAAATAAACAACTTATATTATGTTGAATTTGCTATTTAATTGTTGGATTTGAAATGTTATGTTTGGATTGTTGAATGTTTGAATATTGAGATGATAAATGTTTAGTTCAATATTTTAAAATGGATGTTTAATTATAAACCTTAATAGTAGCTCATAAGCTTTTGAACAATCAAAATACGCCCCGTCATATTTCGTCGTCGGTCGGGGTGTGAAAAAGTCCGTTTTCGTTATTTTCTTTACAAATGGTAGAACTAAAATTCATACCAAATCAAAACATCACTTTTTTTCTTGGTGATCCACCAACCAAGAACGAGATGTTCACGAAAATGGTTCATGGTCTGATTCTCTCTCTTATCACCTACGCGATCATGGAGTCTCCAACAATTAGCTCAAACTTCATCCAAGATTTCTAGAACTACGTCAAATATGACAAAGACTCCATGGGAAACACTTGTTTGATCGGGAAAGTTCAAGGACTCCCTATGGTGATATCTAAAGAGGTTATTAGAGAATGTTTACAATTTGGAAATAAGGTCTCCGATCTGACTGAACTAGCTGAGCAACTGGTCGAATATGCACTTCATATGATGGGATAGGAAGGAAGCTTCCCACCGACTAAGAAGAAGCTTCTCCACCCGTACATGAGAAATCTTGCTCATGTTTTAACTTAGTGTCTCTCTGGAATGAAGGGAGGTTATGATATTCTGAACTCCACAATGAGTTCTTATATTATAGCGCTGACTTTGGGAGTTGAATTCAATTTCTCAAGGGTGATCTACAAGGATATGGATGACAACATCAAATGGAAAAAAAAGAAGAGGTTATTGGCCTCCCCGCTGTTCATCCAGATCATCATCAACAAAAGGCATCAGAATGTGGTTCCTGTTAGTCCCAATGAAGGATCTAAAACTGATATCGATTAACAAATCTCACGTGAGAGTGCGGAATGGTATCACGTGTGTGCACGAACAATAAAGAATAAGAACAATATGAAAACAATGCAGAAAATCACTTTGATTGCACTCGGTATCTGTAGAACCGACTGGTACAATACTTGACTCCAAGAACAAAGTCGGGTTTATATAGTACCCTTACATAATTCTAGGCTTCACGGCCTCTTGGCCCACTGTAACTAAATCAAAATAAACAAAATAAGAGAACTTGAACTCGAGAACCCAAAACCATTAGAGAATCATTTCCATTCCAACACCAAATTCGAGAACCACTAGGATTGTTAACAAAGAAACATCAAAACTTATTCACTTCCCAACAATCACCTCTTAATTTTGTGTTTCGCCAACACTCTTTTCCTTTTCAGGTCTATCATATTCACCACACTTTATCATCAACGTAGACGAATTTAGTTTTCCTCCTGACCAAGCTTCATTCTTTACGATAACTCTAACGTACACAACGAACACAAGTGCATCTTCCAGATGATCCTGATCAAGTTTCATCTCTTGATTGTTTAGAAACTTGATATCTTTTTCACTTAAACACATTAGATCCATTGGATCATAAAACATGTACTCCACTTCTCCACAATTAATGATTACTCCATATGTTTGTTCGTTGAAAGCCAAAAACTTGAGATCATCCAAAGCTCCTTCAGACATATCAGGTAGAATTGGCACTTTCTTCATCCAGTCGGTGGCTGGCCATCTCACTTGAAAGATATCTATATCAATTGGATTTCCATGTGAGTTCTTCTTCTTCTTTGTTTTGATGGATTGGGAAAGAGTCATGTCTGAAAGTCCCTTCCTTACATGCTGTTGCAATGAAGTATAAAAACTTTCTCCTCGTTTATTCTTGGTTGGATTGTAAAACCTTTGTCTTGTTAACTTCACCATATCCACCACACTCAATGATTTGAACAAAGAAGGATGATCATAATACTCAATACGCTTGGTTAACTTTTTGCATATCCACCACAACTCCTTAACCTCATCATAACCCCAACAGACAATTCTGGATCTATCCCCTTCATAGTTGTAGGGCTATCTCCCACATCAACTATATATCTTGTAGGTTTGAACTTTGCTGCATCTTTTGCCTCTTGAGTGGTTCTGTCGGTAATCATCATGAGCTCTATGGATTTTGCTATGCTGACATGTAATCCGGTATTACCAGCAATGTATTTCCTTAGTTCTTCCTCACGGCTTCTAGTGAGCTCATCAAAATCAGCTCTACTTATCTCTGGCATAGGTTCAGTAGGAGTTGATGAAACGGATTCATCAATAAACTCTCCCTTGATTTTATCTTGTAACTTTTGCTTCAAATCCAATACGATAGCTGATAAATGTCCCATATTTGTCTCAAGGTCCTTAATCTTTTTGTCCTTAATTTCATTGACAGTCTTCAGCTCTTGAATCAACAAAGTATGAGATAGAGAGTCTTGTTCTAATTCAAACACTCTGCTCTGCAGCTTCACCACATCAATTGGTTCATCATCAGGCCAGACATTCTTTCCTTTATTAGATCTAGTCCCTGTTTCTCCAGCCAGAAAAGAATCATAATCAATATCTTCAGTATGTGAAGAAGATCCAGCAGTAGACTCTTTAATTTGTGGCAATGGTTCAGTTGGTTCAATGGTGATGGTCAGCATCTGACTAACTGAAATGAGTTCAGTTTTTGGTTCACTAACAATAATCTCTGGCCTTGGGTCTCTTCTTCTTCTCTTCCTTGGCACTAGATCAGTAGCAACATCTAGTGGTGGCTCTTGATCAGGAAAGGAAGATTGTAAAACCCCAACCGATGGCGGAAACGTTGGGATGCCACGAGGGATGTGTAGATTGTTCAAAAGCTCGTGGGCATCTAAATCAAATCATCATATATCATTCAATCAACCAAAATAATTACACAAAAATCATGTTCATCATGAATTAAATACATCAATTTCACAAAAGAATTAGCTAAACTAACTAAACTCTAATCGCCAGAATTTTAGTTAATTAGCTAAGTCCAAGATCCTATATGATGATGTCCAAAAGTGAGAAGTTCATCTTCTTTAACCTACTTAGCTTCATTACCTGAAACATGTAAGAAAATCAAGTGTCAACTACAAGGTAGTTGGTGAGTAATCATAAGTTTTTATACTTAAAAGGTTTTATAAAATGAATTTTAAAAGTTTAAATTTATAAATGGTTTTATAAAAGGTTTAGATAAAACGAGTATAAATGCTTATGATTTTCTGAGAAAATCCACAAGAATACCTGCATGAGATAATCCAACCAATCTCCAAACTCAACAATCAAACACATACACAAACATATAATCACATATTCAATCAGTCATAGTCTATCATAGATAATCAAAGTCAATAATAGATAATCAACCACATAACCAATCAACCAATCTCAACAGCAATATTCTCAAATAGTATATGTGACTATACATGGACATTATGTAACTAACATAAGTTAAAAACAAGATCCATGGAGTGGAAGCTATCCATGTGGCAATACACGAAACCAAAGCAATTAACCGAGGTCAAAAGCAATGTTTCTCGGGGTTGTGATAATCCAAGTGACAATACATGTAATCTGTGTTATTGACTGAGGTCAATGACAACGTTACACGAATATATACATAAAAGTGATAATCCATAAACAATGATAATTCAATATTACGAATATCATAATGATAAACAGGTATTAGCCTTGTGTTATCAAAATAATATTCGAATTTGGTATACATGCTTCACCTCCGAGTTTTAAAACAAAACAGTTTAAAGAAAGGGAGGTTATGAGAACTCACCTGAATTCCTTAAAATCAGTGTCTCTGTAATAGTCGCGCTCGCGTAGGTAACTCAAAGCAACTAAACAATCTGTAGTTAATAAGTATTCGTGTGTATAGGTATACTTGTCATAATTTAACTCAACAACCGTATGTGTTTACTTTGACTTGTAAGTGATTCATAAGCTTAGTTTATTTTGCCTAAGATCAAATGATGCTCTAAGAATTTCATCAATAACCATTATTAATTTACAATATTAACCTGTTAGTTCTCTATATTATCTCATAATGAGAGTCAAGCCTTTAGCTCTCATGTATATCCTTGAAACTTTGTATTCATAAAAGTGATAATCTAATTCATACCCACACCTTTACATGTATGCTTATTTGATTACTTTAACCACATTGAATTTAGTTTATTTAAAGAGAACTTCATGTTTAGCAAATTACACCAAAGTTGTTTAGATGAAACATTATTCATGTTCATCCATATAATTCACATTACTTGTATTTTAGTGAGAGAAAAGGTGATGGTTAATATGGTCACCCATGCATACATTATTTCATGTTAATTCTCATGATTCTTTGTCCTCCATTAATCTCAATTCGATAGTTAGGTTCTTGTAACCCGTGGGGCAGCGAACCTTTCTAAAAAGAAGGACAGGTTCGGCTTAACTTAACTAGGACCAAGGTTCGGCACCTGCAGTGACTCAGGTAGGTTCGGCTAACCATGAAGGTTCGTGGACATGTACCTAAGCTCGTGGTTCAGCAGAGGGTTCGTGGGGGAGGGGTAGGTTCGCCTAACCCCAAGGTTCGGCCACCCCTTGTTCCCGCCAGTGATGGTTCGTGAGGCCATGGTTCGGCCCACCTAACTCCCAACTAGCACATGTTCGTTGCAGGCTGGTCATAGGCTCGTCCAAGATTCGAAACTCGGGGAGGGTTCGTCTACCCTAAAGGTTCGGCTCCTACAAGGTTCGGCCAAGGTTATTTACAGGGTTCGGCCGAACTTGTTGCGTGGTCACCCAGCCCCATCATCATCCTCATCACGTTTTTAATTGATTATGTGTTCATCCATGATATCCACCGTTTAATACTAATTCGGTTTCAACAAAACAAACTTACAAAGTGATTTAAGATAACATCCCAACACCCATGAACTTTCTCACTAAATTTCGAAAATAAGGCAGTAGATTTACCTCGAATCGTTGTTCAAAAGTAGGGTTTCTTCGTATCCACTTGTAGCTCTCGTTCACGCGGTCGTTTAGAGACAAAGGTCACTTGAATCCGTCGGGTAACGAGCGAGATAGGTTAGAGAGAAGGTAGAGAGAAAGTGTGTGTGTTTTTAGAGAGAGAAAGAGAGTTGGGAAAGTGAGGGGAAATGGTGGAGTCTTCCACCATTTAAGTCCATCCCGTTCCCGCGCGTTGGGTCTCGTCTTTATCGTGATAACTTAATAATTGTTCGGTTTTACTCGCAAAATATATTTAAATCATAAGACATTAAAATAATTAAGTTTCATCTTAATTAAAATGATTTTATTTAAATATTGTTGTTTCTTAAAACGGTTTTCGTTTTATCATTGTTAAATCAATTATTTGATAAATTAATTTATTCAACTCATTTTAAGTTGTGATTCCTAATAAACATTTTTATATTTCATTTATTAACTTAATATCTTAATTAATTATTTTGTTATCTCGTCGAAACGCGTTACTCGCGTACGTATTCGTAAAGATCGTCACCTTTGCGAATCCGATGCTCGTATCGTATTTCGATTTGATTTATAATTTACGTAATATCGTTTCAGAATATTATGCATAATAATTATATTCGTGTGAATCGCCATCCACGCGAATACATTTATTAAGTTGATATTTCTGAATTAATATTCACGTTTAAGTCATAATCGTAACCTCACCATCGCGTACTATTATTCTCATTATTTTATTATCTTAAATATTAAACTCCCAAACCAGAACCCACTAAACCCTAGTCACTGACACATCCATGATAGACCGAAATATGCATATGTATAGGGCATATGCAGAGGTAGATCGCAACCTCCCCTACACTGTCCCACCGCTATTTCGATAAACCATGACCATGTGTCCTTGACTACGTTTAGCAACCAGACCATAACAAACTCCCAGTTCCATCCCAATCCAGCCCAAATCCATTCGCATTCCAAACCAATAATCCATACTCAGTATAATGTAACTGCGATAAACTCTCTGGTTCTGTTTAGTTGGGTTACAACTAAACTTCCCATGGTTTACGCGTGTAATATGTTATAACATGCATACCAGTAACAGTGAAAATCATCCAATAATGTATTCATCATCAATAATAATAAATCTCAGATCGTAACATTACAATTGTACGGATGTACGGACAACCCAAAGTACAGTGATGTTACAGTCTCCCCTAGTTAACGGAATTTCGTCCCGTAATTCAACTTGGAGTAACCGTAGTAAATAAATGTGGATACTTAAGCTTCATCTGATCTTCCCGCTCCCAAGTGAATTCTGGACCCCACTTCGATTCCCAACGTACTTTGACAATTGGAATTCTACTGCGCTTGAGCTTTTTAACCTCATGATCCATTATCTCCACTGGATTTTCAACAAAATGCATGGTATCATCGACGCGAATGTCATCGAGTGATACCTGAAGATCCTGATCAGCTAAGCACTTTCTTAGATTGGACACGTGAAACGTCGGATGCACATTACTAAGTTTAGGAGGAAGTTCCAATTTGTAGGCCACCTTCCCGATCCGTTCAAGGATCTTAAAAGGGCCAACATAACGTGGAGCAAGTTTACCCTTCTTCCCAAATCGCACAACGCCTTTCCAAGGCGACACTTTAAGCAATACCATATCTCCCACTTCAAGCTCTAAAGGTTTTCTTCGATGACACAAGCTCTCAACATGTCTTCCAATGTCTGAATCGTTTGCTCCGTTTGACCATCCGTTTGAGGATGATAAGCGGTGCTAGGATCCAGCCTTGTTCCAAAAGCTTCATGAAGCGATTCCCAAAATCGTACCGTGAAACGAGCATCACGATCCGATATTATGCTTAAGGGAATACCATGTCGGCTAACGATCTCATCAATGTAGATACGAGCTAGTTTCCGCACAGGGTACGTTTCGCGTATCGGTAAGAAATGAGCCGACTTGGTTAATCTATCAACACTTACCCAAATGTTATCCTTACCATTGGTGGTTCGTGGGTGTTTAGTAATGAAATCCATGGAGATATTCTCCCACTTCCACATCAGTATTTCAGGTTGTATTAACAATCCAGAAGGTCGCTGGTGTTCTGCCTTGACCTTAGCACAGTTAAGGCACTTAAACACATATTCAGCAATGTCCTTCTTCATTCCAGGCCACCAGTACAAGCCCCTAAGGTCTTGATACATCTTGTTAGAACCTGGATTGATTGAGTAACGAGACTTATGAGCTTCATCCATAATCACCATCTTAAGGTCACCCCTCTTCGGTATCCACAACCGATTCAAGTAATACATCAAACCGTCATCCTTAGTTTCCAATAGTATCTCAGCCCCGCAGGACATTTCATTCTTCAAGTTGTCTTGAGCTAATGAGTGTTGTTGGGCTGTGAGAACATCATTACGGAGGTTAGTGTGCACTCGGACACTATGGATCTGAACTTGACCTTTGCGACTAAGCGCATCTGCTACTACATTCGCTTTACCAGGATGGTAGCGAATTTCACAGTCATAATCGTTTAACAGTTCAACCCATCTCCGTTGTCTCATATTAAGCTCTTTCTAATTGAGAATATGTTGTAAACTTTTATGATCAGTGAACACTACACACTTGGTACCATAAAGATAATGTCTCCATATCTTCAAGGCAACCACGACTGCACCAAGTTTCAAGTCGTGTGTGGTGTAGTTCTTCTCGTGAATTTTCAGCTGTCTCGATGCATAGGCCACAACCTTTCCTCGTTGCATGAGAACACAACCGAGACCTAGGTTGGATGCATCACAATATACTACAAAATCATCATTTCCATGAGGCAGTGTCAAGACAGGAGCATCACAAACTTTCTGCTTCAAAGTCTGAAATGCCTCTTCTTGCTTCGGTTCCCACTCGTATGGTTTATTCTTTTGAGCCAAAGAAGTGAGAGGGACAGCAATCCTGGAGAAATTCGAGATGAACCGCCGATAGTACCCGGCAAGTCCGAGAAACAATCGAATCTCCGTCGGTGTCTTCAGTGTATTCCAATTCTTCACCGCATCAATCTTTGCAGGATCCACGTGAACACCATTTTCATTGACTATGTGTCCCAAGAACTGAACTTCCTTAAGCCAAAATTCACATTTGGAGAATTTGGCATACAGTTGTTCTTTTCTCAAAACCTCCAAAATCAACTTAAGGTGTTTCTCGTGCTCTTCCTTGGTCTTTGAGTATATCAAGATATCGTCAATGAACACAATCACAAACTTATCCAAGTATGGCCTGCAGACACGGTTCATGAGGTCCATGAAAACCGCAGGTGCATTGGTAAGGCCGAAGGGCATTACCAGGAATTCATGATGGCCATATCTTGTTCTGAAAGCTGTCTTGGGAATACCATCATTATATACGCGAAGCTGATGATACCCCGACCTAAGATCGATCTTTGAAAACCATGCCGAACCTTGAAGCTGATCGAAGAGATCATCAATGCGCGGCAGTGGATATCGATTCTTAATTGTGAGCTTGTTCAATTCGCGGTAGTCGATGCACATCCGGAATGACCCGTCCTTCTTCTTGACAAACAGGACCGGTGCACCCCATGGCGAATGGCTCGGGCGAATGAATCCTTTATCAGTCAGTTCTTGCAGCTGGCTCGCCAATTCTTGCAACTCTGAAGGCGCAATTCTGTAGGGAGCTTTGGAAGCTGGGTTCGCACCAGGTACCAAGTCGATTCGAAACTCTACGTGGCGTTCTGGTGGAAGACCCGGTAGATCATCTGGAAATACTTCTGGGAAATCTCTGATTACAGGCACGTCTTCAATTTTCTTTCCTTTCTCATCTTTCTTCACAATGTGTGCTAAGAAGGCTATACACTTCTTCCTAAGGTACTTGTGTGCTTTAGTGCAAGACATTAGCTTAAGACCCTTACTAGTAGTTTCTCCAAAGACTCTTAAGGTTTCACCCGAAGGTAATGGAATACGAATGTACTTCTCATGGCAAACTATTTCCGCTCTGTGGGTGGCTAACCAATCCATGCCTATGATAACATCAAAGCTATCAAGATGCATAGGTATGAGATCAATTGGGAAAACGTGATCACTTAAGTTCACAGTACATCCAATAATAACAGTGTCAATATCGATAGTGTTTCCGTCAGCCACCTCCAAGTTAAACGGTTTATCTAAATATGTACGTGTTCTACCAAGCAAGCATTCAAAATCATTTGAAACGAAACTCCTATTGGCACCAGAATCAAATAAGACAGATGCATAAGAGTTGTTGATCAGAAATGTACCGTTGACCACGTCCTGGTTGGCTTGAGCAGCTGGAGCATTCAGTTGAAATGCCCGGCCTCTTGCCACCCTCTGATTATTCCCGGTCAACTTTGGGCATTGATTCCTGAAGTGACCCACTTCACCACACTCATAACAGGCTCTTGCCTGTGCAAGAGGTAACTGGTGAACGAGTACAGCTGGTATTGGTTGTGCATGTGGAGCAGGCAGTGCAAGCGGTGCTTGTTGCATCCTTTGTGCTTGCGGTGCACTCCTACAGACATTTGCATAATGACCATACTTGCCACAGTTGTTGCAGACGCGACATGGCAAGTTAGGTGCGTGATGATATCGGCAGACATTACATTGGGGTGTGACCCCAACATAATTCCTGGCAGTGGTGTTGTTTACTGATTGCTGCGCAGACTTTGCAGCAGGAGCAGTGACCATGAAGTTTCTGGTCTTCTTTTTCTTGTTACAGCTTTTCGATGAACTACCTTGTTCGGTCTTGACTTCAGTAGAAATCTCCTTGGTAGAAGATTTGGTGTCAGTCTTCTTGAATCCTTTTCGAGTGAGTGTTCCAGCCTTCACGTGGTTATCAGTAAGTGTAGCAGATAAACGGATCGCAGCCTCTAGTGTTTTGGGATTGCTTCCGTAGACAGTGTCTTGGATCTGCATGGGCAGACCCCCAATGTACTTCTCAATGGCCCTCTCCAAGGGTGTGACCAAGTGAGCCACCAGTAGACTGTACTCGTGAAAACGAGTGTTGTAGATGACGTTGCCGCCACTATCTTGTTTGAGTTCCCAGAACTCAGTCTCCAGTTTCCTCATTTCACTGCGAGGACAGAATTCAGTGGTCATCAGATTCTTGACCTCAGTCCATGTCAGTGCTAGGGCAGCGTCCACTCTCCTAGTTCGCTTCTCGCCATTCCACCAAGTCAGTGCTCTCTTTTGGAAAACACTTGTGGCATAGCGAACTTTCAGATTCTCCGGGAAATCGCTGTTAATGAAGGTGTTCTCCATGCTCTCAAACCACTGCAGCAGACCAGTGGCTGATTCAGCACCCGTGAACTTCAGCGGATTACAGGAGTTGAAATTCTTGAATGTGCAAGTTGGCGGATTTGCACCTCCTCTGTTTTGATTGATGTTCTGATTGTCCTGAGTCAATTGGTTTACCAATCCAGAGATAAGTGTTGCTAACTCTTGTATGCCGGAGTTGGCATTACTGTTGTTAGCATCCCCATTGTTTGAGTCTTCTTCGTTGTGACGGCACGGCAACATGTTTCTGAGAAATTAGAAACATGTTACTACCGTTTACAACGTAAGTCATACAAACAATGGTCAAATGAGTTCATTTAAACAGTTAGGATTTCATATAGGAACTATATTTCTCTCCTATCTGTCATTAACTCATAACATTTATCAATTTCCTAATATTATACTAAGTGTCCTAGTTGGTCATAACTAATACTAGTTAACTATTCCTAAGTTTCATACATTATCCACCCTATACCAACACTGACAACCTTCCGATGCAATGCAACAAGCTTATATATAGGGCATATGCAGAGGTAGATCGCAATCTCCCCTACACTGTCCCACCACCGTTCCATTGCGCCACGATTATGCCCTTGCTAGCATTTAGGGTGTATCATGTATCTTACCATAGTCTCACTTCACAAAGCTTATCCTAGGTAGGATAATTTTGAGTGAAGTGGTCTCTAGTTCCCTTGGACAATTAGGTTCGCCTAATGTCTAAGTTCACCTGACATATAGGTTTACCTATTTATAAGTTCACCTAATGTCTAAGTTCACCTGACATTAAAGTTTCCCCTAATGTCTAAGTTCACTAAATTCCACACCAAATCTCAATGTCCATAATCATTAATAAGGGTTCATATTATCACTGAGTGCTCTTATTGTCACTAAGTGTTCATATTCTCCCTATAATTTATTCTCAGCATGTGTCCATACCGTCACTAAGTGTTAGTATCATCACTATGCGTTTATATTATCACCAAGTGTCTATATCATCACCCAAGTCCATATTCCATCACTAATCGTTCATATCGTTCGTTGATCCTATGCACCCTACGTGTCCAATCCGTGTGTTTACATAAGAGAATTTATAAGTGTTTATCAAGTGTGATCGTCCATGAGTCAATCCAAACCAATCCAACAAACATACTATCAACAGTCCATCAAACTCAACTGTACAACATTTCCTAGTCATATCCTAATAATATCCTATGTTCCTGACACTGACAGACCCCCGATATACCACAAATGGTATATGTATAGGGCATATGAAAGGGTATATCGCAACCTCCCTTACACCGTCCCACCACCTTTGTAGTATACCACGAGTGTGTCCTTGTCTGGAGATCAAGAGATCTAGCAGATAATTCCTAAAGCACATAAATTCCTAAGCAGTTAAGTTCTTAAGCAGACAAGTGTCCCAAACGGGTAGTTCCCTTATTCCTCAATACTGACATCCACCCAATGTACTGTAAATGCTATATATATAGGGTATATGATAAGGGTAGGTCGCAACCGCCCAAACCACCGTCCCACCACCTTTACAATACACCACGAGTATGTCCTTATCGAGTCATTAGGGCACAAGTAGCAAACAATTAATAATCAGCATATATAATCAGATGTATAACAGGAGTTCAGTTAACATGTAATAAACACATAAGCATGAAATCCTGAATATACTAACTAGTGTATGAATTTCTTCATACTAGGGTATCCTACGGTTATAGACTAGGTCAACCATTTCTAGTAACCTAATTCCCTATAACCCAGGCTCTGATACTAATCTGTAACACCCCGACCGATGGCGGAAATGTCGGGATGCCACGAGGGATGTGTAGATTGTTCAAAAGCTCATGGGCATCTAAATCAAATCATCATATATCATTCAATCAATCAAAATAATTACACAAAAATCATGTTCATCATGAATTAAATACATCAATTTCACAAAAGAATTAGCTAAACTAACTAAACTCTAATCACCAGAATTTTAGTTAATTAGCTAAGTCCAAGATCCTATATGATGATGTCCAAAAGTGAGAAGTTCATCTTCTTCAACCAACTTAGCTTCATTACCTGAAACATGTAAGAAAATCAAGTGTCAACTACGAGGTAGTTGGTGAGTAATCATAAGTTTTTATACTTAAAGGGTTTTATAAAATGAATTTTAAAAGTTTAAATTTATAAATGGTTTTATAAAAGGTTTAGATAAAACGAGTATAAATGCTTATGATTTTCTGAGAATATCCACAAGAATACCTGCATGAGATAATCCAACCAATCTCCAAACTCAACAATCAAACACATACACAAACATATAATCACATATTCAATCAGTCATAGTCAATCATAGATAATCAAAGTCAATAATAGATAATCAACCACACAACCAATCAACCAATCTCAACATCAATATTCTCAAATAGTATATGTGACTATACATGGACATTATGTAATTAACATAAGTTAAAAACAAGATCCATGGAGTGGAAGCTATCCATGTGGCAATACACGAAACCAAAGCAATTAACCGAGGTCAAAAGCAATGTTTCTCGGGGTTGTGATAATCCAAGTGACAATACATGTAATCTGTGTTATTGATCGAGGTCAATGACAACGTTACACGAATATATACATAAAAGTGATAAACCATAAACAATGATAATTCAATATTACGAATATCATAATGATAAACAGGTATTAGCCTTGTGTTATCAAAATAATATTTGAATTTGGTATACATGCTTCACCTCCGAGTTTTAAAACAAAACAGTTTAAAGAAAGGGAGGTTATGAGAACTCACCTGAATTCCTTAAAATTAGTGTCTCTGTAATAGTCGCGCTCGCGTAGGTAACTAAAAGCAACTCAACAATCTGTAGTTAATAAGTATTCGTGTTTATAGGTATACTTGTCATAATTTAACTCAACAACCGTATGTGTTTACTTTGACTTGTAAGTGATTCATAAGCTTAGTTTATTTTGCCTAAGATCAAATGATGCTCTAAGAATTTCATCAATAACCATTATTAGTTTACAATATTAACTTGTTAGTTCTCTATATTATCTCATAATGAGAGTCAAGCCTTTAGCTCTCATGTATATCCTTGAAACTTTGTATTCATAAAAGTGATAATCTAATTTATACCCACACCTTTACATGTATGCTTATTTGATTACTTTAACCACATTGAATTTAGTTTATTTAAAGAGAACTTCATGTTTACCAAATTACACCAAAGTTATTTAGATGAAACATTATTCATGTTCATCCATATAATTCCCATTACTTGTATTTTAGTGAGAGAAAAGGTGATGGTTAATATGGTCACCCATGCATACATTATTTCATGTTAATTCTCATGATTCTTAGTCCTCCATTCATCTCAATTCGATAGTTAGGTTCTTGTAACCCGTGGGGCAGTGAACCTTTCTAAAAAGAAGGATAGGTTCGGCTTAACTTAACTAGGTTCGCCCCTCCATAGTTTTTCCAAGGTTCGGCTACCACTAGGACCAAGGTTCGGCAACCACTAGGACCAAGGTTCGGCACCTGCAGTGACTCAGGTAGGTTCGGCTAACCATGAAGGTTCGTGGACATGTACCTAAGCTCGTGGTTCAGCAGAGGGTTCATGGGGGAGGGGTAGGTTCGCCTAACCCCAAGGTTCGGCCACCCCTTGTTCCCACCAGTGATGGTTCGTGAGGCCATGGTTCGGCCCACCTAACTCCCAACTAGCACAGGTTAGTTGCAGGCTGGTCATAGGCTCGTCCTAGATTCGAAACTCGTGGAGGGTTCGTCTACCCTAAAGGTTCGGCTCCTACAAGGTTCGGCCAAGGTTATTTACAGGGTTTGGCCGAACTTGCTGCGTGGTCACCCAGCCCCATCATCATCCTCATCACGTTTTTGATTGATTATGTGTTCATCCATGATATCCACCGTTTAATACTAATTATGTTTCAACAAAACAAACTTACAAAGTGATTTAAGATAACATCCCAACACCCATGAACTTTCTCACTAAATTCCGAAAATAAGGCAGTAGATTTACCTCGAATCGTTGTTCAAAAGTATGGTTTCTTCGTATCCACTTGTAGCTCTCGTTCACGCGGTCGTTTAGAGCCAAAGATCACTTGAATCCGTCGGGTAACGAGCAAGATAGGTTAGAGAGAAGGTAGAGAGAAAGTGTGTGTGTTTTTAGAGAGAGAAAGAGAGTTGGGAAAGTGAGGGGAAATGGTGGAGTCTTCCACCATTTAAGTCCATCCCGTTCCTACGCGTTCGGTCTCTTCATTAAAATAATTAAGTTTCATCTTAATTAAAATGATTTTATTTAAATATTGTTGTTTCTTAAAACGGTTTTCGTTTTATCATCGTTAAATCAATTATTTGATAAATTAATTTATTCAACTCATTTTAAGTTGTGATTCCTAATAAACGTTTTTATATTTCATTTATTAACTTAATATCTTAATTAATTATTTTGTTATCTCGTCGAAACGCGTTACTCGCGTACGTATTCGTAAAGATCGTCACCTTTGCGAATCCGATGCTCGTATCGTATTTCGATTTGATTTATAATTTATGGAATATCGTTTCAGAATATTATGCTTAATAATTATATTCGTGTGAATCGTCATCCACGCGAATACATTTATTAAGTTGATATTTCTGAATTAATATTCGCGTTTAAGTCATAATCGTAACCTCACCATCGCGTACTATTATTCTCATTATTTTATTATCTTAGATATTAAACTCCCAAACCAGAACCCACTAAACCTTAGTCACTGACACATCCATGGTAGACCGAAATATGCATATGTATAGGGCATATGCAGAGGTAGATCGCAACCTCCCCTACACTGTCCCACCGCTATTTCGATAAACCATGACCATGTGTCCTTGACTACGTTTAGCAACCAGACCATAACAAACTCCCAGTTCCATCCCAATCCAGCCCAAATCCATTCGCATTCCAAACCAATAATCCATACTCAGTATAATGTAACTGCGATAAACTCTCTGGTTCTGTTTAGTTGGGTTACAACTAAACTTCCCATGGTTTACGCGTGTAATATGTTATAACATGCATACCAGTAACAGTGAAAATCATCCAATAATGTATTCATCATCAATAATAATAAATCTCAGATCGTAAAATTACAATCGTACGGATGTACGGACGACCCAAAGTACAGTGATGTTACAAAGATGTGGGAGGAGGATTTCCTACACTCCTTTTGGCATGCTCAAGTAGTGCCTTAAGATTTGCAGTAGTTAGCAGGCTCACTTGAACAGGAAGATCACTCTCAACTAGTATTGCCTCCATCTTGAAATCAAAATCTAAATCTGGTTCATCTCTAGTCACAACATCTTCATACTCTGGCAACTTTACCTCATAAAAGTCTTCATCTGAGGGCTTTGAACTCACAATCTCTACATCATGTTTCTCCTCAACAAACACATTTGGAACTTCAGCAACTTCACCAGCATCCACATCTTTTATTTCAGCAAATTGACCAAACTTCTTTAATCGGTGCGAACCTTCAAACTTGTACTTTCCACCTCGTTTCTGCATTATCAAAGGAAATGTCGATTCACTCAGCAGCTTCAGAACTCGAGTCACAACTCCTCTTTGTAACCCAGAATATCTCTTATCAAATGTCATCTGCAGAAATCTTGGATACATCATGAATCTCTCATATTTGCTTCCTTTCAGGTTTCCCTTCATCTAATTCAATATGAATTTTGAGAAAGTATATCCCCAGTTCATTGCAAGGTTGACAAAAGCAGAAGATTGATCCTTGTCTAGCATAGCAAAAGTTCCTTTGTTTCCACTCATACATACCATGAAGACATGAGCGATATATCTCCAATAAGGAATGAGTAATTTCTTCTGCACCATCGGATAAACTCCTTCATAACCCATCTCTGACAAGACACCCTCAATCACCCCTTTCTCTAGAGACACGGAATAAGTAGGTTTATCAGTAAAGGCCATAACTTCTCTAATCACAATCTCTAAGATCACAATATCTATAACTTGAACGCATGTAGTAATATTTCCTTTTCCACCATCTCCTTCTTAGTGTATCTTAGCAGACAACCAGAATTTTTCAACAAGGTTCTCATGAATAATTGGATTCATTCTCAGGGCATGAGAAATTTTGCAGTTGTTGAAACCGCGGATTGCAAACGAAAATTGTTTCTGACTTTCCGGTGGAAGAAATATCAACAGTGCTATGTTTTGATTATCCTTCCATAGAATCTGCAGTTGTTGTGCCATTTTAATCTGCAAATTATCAAAACACATCAAAGATTCAAGTTGGAAGCACTTCCCTCGAGCCACAATAAAAAAAATTTTAGGTTCAGAAATTATTTTGAGATTTATATTAATTTTCGAGATCAAATTCTACTTCGAGATCAAGTATTTAGTTTCTTGAGAACAACTAGTGTTCTCCACCAAACTTTCCTTTCTCGAATTTAAATTCACTTTCTCGAATTGAATAAATTCTAGTTTTTTAATCTCAAACACAACCCAAATTGTTCTCGAGTATCCATAAGCATTCTCGAGTTTAATATCCATTCTCAAATTCAATTAATTTTTCTCGGGTTTTAGATTTAGTTTATGTATTCATTCTCGAGTATTCAATCCTTTCTCGAACTCAAACTCGAGAAGTCTTCATCCCTTTCAAAAACATTCAAAACTCATTACCGATGAACTTAATCAATTTCCCACTTCAGTTTAGAACAAAGTTAATCGAGAATTTATGCTGATTCGACTTTAACATTTCATTCCATCAAAATCAAATGTACTAAGAATCGAGAACTCAAATTCCGAAAGCAATCTTCTCTTTCTCGCCCGACCTGCCAAACATATCTCAATAAAACTTGAAAATGATGATGAACAGTGATTGCCTTATGCAAACTCGAAAACCTTTTGCAAAAATTCAGAAAAGTGTTCGTTGCTATCGAAACCACGAAAAACGTGGTTCAAAAGAACTCAAAAACGAATGAGTAAGCTTCGAAAATGACTAGGAGGATAATTTTGAAAACAAAAAAAATTACCTAAACCCTATTTAACTTTTTCCCCCTTTTTCTATTTACCGCCCAGCCCATGTGTCATCAAGAACCACTAAACGGCCCATAACCTAAAATTTTTCTTTTGAATTAACGAAAGTGATCAAGTCAAACTAACTCATTTTGTTTTTAGGATCAAATCGTTCTAGAGTCAGTCAAATACCTCTTTTTAATGCTGATCCTTATTAACTGGATATCATGATTGTCGGTATATTATCCATCTAAACTCAAGCTTAACACCTTCTTTGCTTTTCTATTTGTGCATGTTTATCATGTTTTGGTACCTTAAATGTGTTATGAGCGAATCACACTAAGTCCTTTTTGGAAAATAAGGACTGAAGCCAGACAAAGGAATAAAACCGCGGATTGACCAACCACGGATACTTGTCTTCCGGAAACACTCCCTTCTGACTGAAGAACTGTTGAACTTCAGCATCGGAACATCAACAGTGAAAGATTCGCCAAAAAGAACTGCCGCAGATCTTCTCTATATCAGAAGACATTAGCTGACCATGATCCCTTCGGAAGACATCCAATGTTTCGGAAGACGATCTCCGATTCCGAAACAACTGTTTGTTCAATCAGCTTCCGATGAACACCTTCCAAAAGAATAACCACTGAGCATCAACACAACTATCATAGCCTTGGAAAAACTGAAGTCTTTTGAAGACTCCTGAAGACTGTTGTTCCCGTTGTTGTTGACTTTGTATTAGTTGTACTATTATGATGATTTAGTGTCTGTCACAGTGTCAGCTATTTGTCTTATTACTTCTGGTCTTGTAACTCTGAATGTTGGGTATTTAAGTCCCAACATTCCCTGAGTAAATTAAATTACTTCCACCAAAAATTCCTTGTGCTATTATTTATGTTCTTCTCTCTTTCTAGCAACAACTAAACAACAAAAATAACTAAGTGTTAAACTTTAGAGGGAGCTAATACCAAAGCTTTGACCATGTGTCTAAAGTCTTTTGCTGGTTGAATAGCCTCTCCGAGTTTTCAACAGTCCTAGATACCTACGGTGCATTCTATCAAGCCAAAGAATTCTTACATCAAATTCAATATGCATTCGATTCTGATTGTATCTTTGAGAGTAATAGAGATAGAAAGCTAGAATGGATCATAGGTTTTAATATAAAAGGCTTAATATACAGTGGACCTAGGGTTTTGACTGTTGAGGGTCTCTTTTAACTTGCTTTTTCGCATGATTGTGCTCTAAGGCATCTTTTATGGGTGTCAACAGATCCTGATTTCGTACCACATACTCATGTATGCAAGTAACATCTCAGGTCTCCGCATAAACAGAACAGAGAGAGCTACACTTCTCTGCTCACTACGGAAGCAGAACAGAGAGAAGACATCCATGAGCACTGCAGGTTTTTATGTACAGACGTAAAGCACTTTCAAAGAAAACACTGGATTTTTGACATATTTTTAGAAATGTTATAAGATCTCTAAGACATTCAACTAGGTAATACACTCTTCTAAGTAGTGATATTTCGACAACGCAACACACAATTTATTTAGTTTAGCACAAAATAGATCAACTAATTCTGTCAAGTGAGCCTACCAGCATATCATTTCAATCCTAGTTCATTCAGATTTAGCATTTTTCAGGAATTTTATCATTTCCCAAAACGTCTAGATATAATTTCTTTTGCATATTTATCCCCTTAAATTTATTCATGATATGAAAAAAATTATTTAAATGAAATTTGTAAGAAAAAATAAGAATAGACCTCCAAAAGAACTCATATCAATAACCTCAAGTACTTAATCCTCAAAAACAATCATTTTCAGCAAATTCACAAGCACATTGAAGGTTGAAATGCTCACCGGCTTTGTGAACATGTCAGCCACGTTTAATTTTTTGTCAATTTGTTCCATTTTAATGAGTTTGTGGTCATAGCAATCTTTGATAAAAGGAAATTTCATGTCAATGTGCTTGGTTTTAGAGTGTTGAACCGGGTTTTTGCAAATTTAGATTGCTGCATCGTTATCACAAAAAAGAGGAGTGTTAATGAAATTCAAACCATAATCCAGCAGTTGATGTTGCATCCATATCACCTGAGAGCAGCAGGCAGAAGCTGCAACATATTAAGCCTCTGCAGTAGAGATAGACACAGTTTGTTGCTTCTTGCATTGCCTTGAAATGAGCCTGTCACCTAGAAATTGGCATCCAGCATAAGTGGACTTACGATCAGTGTCACATCCTCCAGTCACTGTCACTGAAAGCATAAAGATCGAATTCAGAGTTTCGAGGATACCACAAACCAAAACGGGGCTTCCCTTTCAAATATCGAAAGATCCTGTGAACCGCAGTCAGATGAGAAAGTCTTGGCGTGGACTGATAATGTGCACATTGACAAAATGCAAACATAATATCTGGTCTACTAGCAGTAAGATACATAAATAACCCGATCATGGAGCGATAATGAGTTTGATCGACCTTAGAGCCATGTTCATCAGAAGTGAGAACAGGACGTTCTTTCATGGGAGTTACCTCAGAATTACAATCTTGCATTCCAAATTTCACCAGCATATCCATCACAAACTTGCACAACTTGTAATCCCAAAAAGGAGGTCATTTCTCCCAATGAGCTGATTTCAAATTTCTTCTTCATCACACTCTCAGATTCCTTGCACAACTTTTCACGGGTTAATCCAAAAATGATGTCATCAACATAAATTTGAACCAAAATCATATCATTATCAACTATTTTGAGCAGTGTTGTAAAAATCGGCCTACGCGGCCGCTTAGGCGCTAGGCACCCATTTACTGTCTCAATTTTGGCCTCGGCGATGCCTAGGTGCTGGGGGGCCTAGCCCGTCTAGGCGCCCTAGTCGGTTTTTATTTTATTTTGACTTTTTTTGAATTTTTTCTGGTAAAAAGGGACCACTTTCATGATTATTTAGATATTTCTCAACCAAAAATCCTTAATATGTCTCTCAAACATCGAATCCAGCCAGTTAATATCGAAATTTATCTCTAAACTTTGAAATAAGTGTTTTAGTTTGCACTTTAAAGTACTTTATTTAGTATATTTAAGTTTATTTTTTAAATTATTTGAAGTAATATATTAAATTATTGATATTGATGTGTGTATATAATATATATATATGTAAAATGACATAAAAATTCCAATCCACGTAGCGTCGATTAGTCCCGATTAATCCCAAGGCGGTACCACGCTGCCCAACTAGCACCTCGCGACTTCAACAACCATGCTTTTGCGAAACAGTGTCTGATCAATTGTTCCCAGTGTATATCCATGACTCAGCAAATTTTCTGTCAGTGTAGCATACCAAGCTTGTGGAGCCTAATGAAGGCCATATAAAGCTTTATCAAGCTTGTAAACATGCTATGGATGATCTGAGTCAACAAAACCATGCGGCTGACTACCATATATCACTTCCTTCACCTTCCCATAGAGAAAAGAGGTTTTGACATCCATTTGATATACAGTAAATCCCATGTATGAGGCATATGCAAGAAACAAACGAATGGCTTCCAATCGAGCAACTGGAGCATAAACTTCATCGTAATCAAATCCCTCAACCTGACGAAAACCTTGAACGACATGACGACCCTTATTTCTGACAATGTCACCACTGTCATCTTGCTTGTTGCGAAATACCCAACGTGTTCCAAGAGCCTTTTTGCTATCAGGTAGAGGAACAAGTTCCCAAACCTTTAATTGATCAAACTGATTCAACTCATCATGCATGGCCTCAACTGTGACATCCGGCACCTCATCGTCCGGCAAATCCGTACGGTGTGTGTACTTTCACTATTTACTGTGTGTAAATACAATGCATGAACAGTGTTTGTGATAACCGAACTCAGAATACAAGTAACAGTTGTATGTATTTAGGTGAAAACCTAATTACAGTTAATACAACGAATCAAGAGAAACAACAGCGTACAAGTTAACAACCATAACACGTCGGTTGTGAAATGATATCCATAGATGATAGGAATCAGA
This sequence comes from Mikania micrantha, assembly GCA_009363875.1. Lineage (NCBI taxonomy): Eukaryota > Viridiplantae > Streptophyta > Magnoliopsida > Asterales > Asteraceae > Mikania > Mikania micrantha. Next base: position 85,280,775 of record CM018693.1, read on the forward strand.
TGGCCGATAACTCAGTATGAAAGCAATGTGAAAACAGGAAGTTTAGTTGAGTCTGTCAGTGAGGAAACAGAATTCAAACACAATTGCAGTGTTATTTAAGAATAACGAACTGACAGTGTGTTTGCGTGGGTGACGATTCACACAAACATATCTGTGAGTTTAAAGTTTTGAAATAATGACTGAAGAGTAGAAAACAAAAGTAAGAAAGCCAAACCATTGTCGTGTTCATTCGGGTGACGATTCGAACAAATACGCGCGAAGGTGACGCGATTTGACGAAACGAAAACGATAAACGATACGATCGAAAATAAAATAAGAAAAATAATTATAAAACATTTACTAGGAATAACCACCTTTAAAATAATTAAAATAAATCCTTTAATTTAAATTTGTAAAAATACGAGCGTTACGTTCCGAAAACGCAACGAAAACGCGAAACGAACCCGAACACCCGCGGGGTATAAATACCTTGAAAGACTCATCTTCAACATTTAACACCCCTATTTTCTCTCTCTAAAACCCTAGACCCAGCTCCCTCCCTCTCTCTAAAATCTTGAACTTCAACCTCTCATATCTCACTCAATACTCCACCAATTAAGCTCATCTTTGGACCAAATCGAAGCTCTTGGTCCCCTATACACGAAAGTACAACAGATCTAGAATGAGATCCATCTGAAACGAGGTAATCTGTGATGAAATGTAGCAAAAACTAGGGTTTTTACACCCTCTTGTTCGAACCCAACCCTAACCGGCTCTAAACCTACCTTCTTCAACCATTACATTCTCGAAACTAGTTCTGATACACACCATCACATAAACCATCCCAGATCTTAACTTGGAACATGGTTGAACACCCATGGCCGCCCTACACCTTCAGCCTGTCGAAAGAAACCATTCGGCCGAATGGCCATAGGACGGCTAAACCAACTAGCGAATGAAACAACCCTATTCGACCACTCTTCCTTCGGTTCCCCCATTCATTCGGCCGTTCCAACTCATTCGACCCAGGGGGACTGATTCGGCCCAACCCCACATACTTAGCCCATATACGTATTCGGCCCATCTGAAATAGGATACAAACAAACACAGCCCATACATGCAATCGGCCCAACCATTCGGCCTAAGCTTTATTGTTTCAGCCCAGTAGATGTTTTGGCCCACAGTTTACTTGTTCAGCCCATCTGATAGGACCAATAACAATTTAACCGGCCCAAACTCACACACCTGCCCCATGATAAATCAGGTGGCCCATGACACATTTCTTAGGCCCATGATCTAGTTTGGTCCAAATAACTAAGGAAGTAAAAAACATATTTAGCTGATAACCTACATGGAATTATGAAGATTGGGTAAATTACTACAAAGGTGGTCACGGTTTTGATCTAAGGAAATTGACAAACTCAAAACATCAAATTTATACAAGGATTATTAACTAAGTTTATCCTTGGGCTTATTTACTAAGCCTCATAGCAAAACAATTAATTAACATCATATGGAAAATCTTTGAGATTTCAAGGGTGGGTTAAAGCTAAAAACACAACATGAAGACACATGGTAATAACAATCTATGACACTTGAAACAATGGCTGAATGACTACCGAGACCCACAAGTGTTAGCCAATTTTAGGGCTAACACATACACGTGCACAAATTCCTATAACTTATGCTTACAAGTTACAAACAACGTGAAATCAATACAGGATCGTGAACACAAAAACAAGTACAACAATGAGCGTGTGCATTTCTCGTTTAGGCTAAGTCAATCACAACTACTACAAGGTGAGTTCATACGCCCCTTTTCTAATCTTAAGTGATTTTAATCTCTCGGGGCTGAGAAACATGCTAAATCTTTTATTTACTTAAAAGCTTTAGTACAACATATTGCTTACACTATGATTTAGATAATATTGTTTATCTTTATTATCGCTTATCGTAGTATGCGTGTTTATGTGAGAATAACATATCTTAAATGTCTAAGATGACTTATGATAATATAGTATCATGAGTTCACCAATACAAGCGAATAATATAATTATAAGATTAAAACTTATAATACTTTATTATTCATACAATGAGAAATCAGGACATAACTTGAGATAATTACAAATAACAACAAGAATGATAAACATGATAACATTCTTTCATGATGATGATATCATTCGCCACATTTATTAACACCGTGTCATTAGACGAGTTCATATAACACGTTGTTAAAATCGCAGAGGGATCCATAACACCGATACAACATATGAGACTATTATTTGTGATATCAAGGATGACATCATGATAACCTAGTTTCAAGATGTCATCCCCCTTGTATATTAACATTGCATTATAAGACAAGATCTTATAAGAGAATGTTAAGTACTAGAGTTCCTAGTACCGTGTTGATTTCATGATTAGAACATACTTAGGAGGATATCATAACAACGTAAATTCTCGATATCATTCAATTGTTAAGTAATATAAGCGTATTAAGAATTGATCTTATAGCACTATCCATATAGTATGAAACTATGTGATTGTGTGACTACATGAATAGGGAGTACACTTTTATGAGCCTACGTGATGAGACTATATGAGACTATGTGATGGGACTATATGAGACTATATGAGACTATGATATGAGACTATATGAGACTATGTGATGAGACTATATGAGACTATGTGATGAGACTATATGAGACTATATGGGACTATGTGATGAGACTATATGAGACAATGTGATGGGACCACATGAGACTATATGAGACTATATGATGGGGCTATATGAGACTATGTGATGGGACTATATGAGACTATATGAGACTAGAGGAGACTATATGAGACTATACGATAATACAAGGTGGAACCATGCGACAGATAGATGGGTATCCATAGTTGTATTACAAGTGGTGTTGAATTCTATTGAGCATGTGGTGGGATGGCGTCTGGGCGGGTTGTAGGCTCGACCCTTTCGTATGCCCTATATATAAGCATGGTTGATAGGGCGAAACACTGTCTGTAGTATAACTATGGGGAGGCCATCGTGAGAGACCAACCAGACATTTATCAATAAGACTTGGGTGAAACATTTCTATTGTGACTAACACACTGGGGAATGAACAAGACCTTATGGGTGCATATCAGACGGGCTGAACATAAGGGATATGTGAATGGGCATCTATAGTTGTATTACAAGTGGTGTTGAATTCTATTGAGCGTCTGGTGGGATGGCGTCTGGGCGGGTTGTAAGCTCGACCCTTTTGTATGCCCTATATATAAGCATGCTTGATATAATGAAATATCACTTGTAAACATAACTATGGAGAGACCATCGTGTGAGACGGGTGAATCAAACATTAACAATACATTTGTATGACATTGTGTGTGTAAATGTTAACAAGCCAATGGTTTTCAATTACTAAACTTATGAACTCACCAACCTAGTGTTGACTCTGTTTAAATGCATGTTTTCTCAGGTGACGAACACGTTTAGTCACCAGCAGTCAAGGATTAAGCTAGCAGACTTTAGTGGACCTAGCTTCATTTTGTGTAGAACTTACTTGTGAATGACAGACAATGAATCATCTTTTGTAAATCTTGTGCAGATACAAGATAGGAACTCAATGATTCTTTTTTTATAGATTTACTTAGTTAAATTATGAACCTAACATTGTAATTTAACTTTGTAATTCTATATCATATGTCATGTTAGCATTTCTTATTATACATCATGTGCCATGTAAACAATCTGATCACACGATTATCACCCACGATATTGCGCCCCGAGAACCTTCCGCCCGACGGGAAAGTCGATCCGTCCCGCCGGCTTGGGGTGTGACAGATTGGTATCAGAGCCATGGTTATAGAGAAATATAGGTCATATTACTTAAACGGTTTGGCCTAGACTATAACATAGGGACCCTCATGTAGTGAACATACAACATAGGATTCTATTTGCATGTGTCCTCTGCATCTGATCACTGCACTAACCGATTTTCTTTCGGTTATGATCAGAATGCCGCCAAGAACACCACCACGAGCTTTACTGCCACCACCACAAGATTCAGCTCCACACTCTTCGACACCGACACCACCTGACTCTCCTACACAACCACCTCCACCTCCTCCTCCGCCACCGCATGTTCATGAGTTGGACCCGGCTACCATCGCATTAGCCACTCTACTGACGAGCCAACTGAGGGATGTGATTCCTGACATGATGAACAGGATCAACACCAACAACAGCAACAACACTGCCAACTCATCTGGAGAGCGCAGTGGAAACGCCAAGAACCAACAGGACTACTCCTACAAGAACTTTGTAGGATGCAAGCCACCTACTTTCAGTGGCAACGAGGGGGGCGTTGGTTTCATCCAATGGATCGAAAAAATGGAGACGACCCTCGATATCAGTGGTTGTCCTGATCAACACAAAGTGAGGTATGCCGCAGGCTCGTTTGACAAACGAGCGCTTACCTGGTGGAATGCTCAGGTACAGACCAGGGGACGAGATGAGGCATTGTCTATGCCTTGGGAGGAAATCAAGGTCTTACTAAGGGGCGAGTTTTGCCCCAGGAACCAACTGAAGAAGGTTGAGATGGAGTTGCTCAATCATGTTATGGTGGGAGCTAGACATCTGGCCTACACCACAAGATTTCATGAGCTAGCGACATTGGCACCGGACATAGTGCCAACACTGGAGAAACGAATTGAGTGGTACGTATGCGGACTACCAGCTTGTATTCAAGGACATGTGATTGCTGCCCACCCCACTACTCTACAGATGGTTGTCACACTATCAGCGACACTAACTGATGTAATGGTTGCCTCGGGGGCACTGATGGAGGAAGCCGAAACACCCAAGACTAAAACATCAGAGAAGCCGAGCAGACATCCGGCTAAGAAACAGAAAGTGCTCCAAAACTATGCTGGGACCACACCAGCCCTGAGAGCACCACAACCACAACCACTACAAGTCAAGAAGCCATATGCTGGCGCGGCTCCTCAATGCAATAACTGTCATTTTCACCATCATCTTGGGACTCCGTGCAGACATTGCACTGGGTGCTGGAGATTGGGGCATTGGGTTGATCACTGCAGGAATCCAACTCCACAGAACAGGAACAACAATGCAGCGATGATGGCTGCTGTTAATGACAACAGGCATTGGTACACATCTGGCGAACCTGGACATCTCTCAAGGGACTGTCCCAAGAGAATCCCACCAAAGGCACCGGTAGCTAGAGGACGGGCCTTTCAAATTGGAGCGGCTGCTGCCCGCCTGGACACAGACACCAACACTGGTACACTCTTCATTTAAAATCTTTGCAGTTGTATATTTTTATACTAGCATAGATTATCGTTTGCCTCTTTAAAGTTATTTTATAACTTACTCATATTGGGACAATTCTACAATACCTCTTACACTATTTTAGTAGTTGGAGGTAAACAATTATAAATGACATGAACACACTGTTCACTTACTTTTAGTGAACAAACACATACCATGGAATTCAAGTCCAGGGGACACGAGTAGTGTCAACATCACCATCAGAACGGATGCTTTACCCCTAATGGGGCTGAAGTCATCAGAATCGATAAAACCTTCTCCATGTCATTACAGTGAACAACAAAGTTGCTTTCATAAATCTCATTACTGAGGTATGCAAATTTCACGATTTGATCCGCCACTGTTGTCCTAACGGACAATACGTGGTTCCATTTCAACAAGGGGAGGAATGAGAAATTCCTTCTGACAAGAAATAACACGCGACTACAAGAAGCATAGTGCATGCTATGAACCATGAAGTTGTTGTAACAACTCGAAATACCATGATGGAAGTGTACACCAACAGCTATGGATTTTAAGTGCCAAGCTACCTCACACTTCCATCAGACTTGATGTTATTAGATTAACATGGACGGTGAAATCGAGTCCACTCATTACATAACGATACACAAAATCCTAGGCTCATTGAGAGGGACTAGGGCACACAATAACAACATCTTTTCGAGGAACCTCGAACATTATGGATCGTGCAGTCGAGAGACTGAAAACGAATCCGTATCACATCAAAAAGACTCAACGAAACTCTAAATACAACTCCGTGTAACCTTGAGAACATGAGAAACACACGATGTCAAAACATCCCCACCTATACAAAGAAAAAGTAGTACCCGACAATAACGTTTAAATTTCGGGATGAAATTTCTTTAACAAGGGGAGACTGTGACATCCGGCACCTCATCGTCCGGCAAATCCGTACGGTTTATGTACTTTCACTATTTACTGTCTGTAAATACAATGCATGAACAGTGTTTGTGATAACCGAACTCAGAATACAAGTAACAGTTGTATGTATTTAGGTGAACACCTAATTACAGTTAATACAACGAATCAAGAGAAACAACAGTGTACAAGTAACAACCAGAACACATCGGTTGTGAATTGATATCCATAGATGACAGGAATCTGATGGCCGATAACTCAGTATGAAAGCAATGTGAAAACAGGAAGTTTAGTTGAGTCCGTCAGTGAAGAAACACAATTCAAACACAATTGCAGCGTTATTTCGAAATAACGAACTGACAGTGTGTTTGCGTGGGACGATTCACACAAAAATATATGTGAGTTTAAAGTTTTGAAATAATGACTGAAAAGTAGAAAACAAAAGTTAGAAATCCAAACCATCGTCGTGTTCGTTCGGGTGACGGTTCGAACGAATACGCGCGAAGGTGACGCGATTTGACGAAACGAAAACGATAAAGGATACGATCGAAAATAAAATAAGAAAAATAATTATAAAACATTTACTAGGAATAACCACCTTTAAAATAATTAAAATAAATCCTTTAATTTAAAGTCTTAAAAATACGCGTGTTACGTTCCGGAAACGCAACGAAAACGCGAACCGAACAAACTAAATGAACCCGAACACCTGCGGGGTATAAATACCTTGAAAGACTCATCTTCTACATTTAACACTCCCATTTTCTCTCTCTAAAACCCTAGACACGTCTCCCTCCCTCTCTATAAAATCTTGAACTTCAACCTCTCATATCTCACTCAATAATCCACTAATTAAGCTCATCTTTGGACCAAATTGAAGCTCTTGGTCCCCTCTACACGAAAGTACAACCGATCTAGAACGAGAACCATCTAAAATGAGGTAATATGTGATGAAATGTAGAGAAAACTAGGGTTTTTACACCCTCTTGTTCGAACCCAACCCTAACCGGCTCTAAACCTACCTTATTCAACCATTACACTCTCGAAACTAGTTCTGATACACACCATCACATAAACCATCCCATATCTTGAATTGGAACATGGTTGAACACCCATGGCTGCCCTACACCTTCAGCCTGTCGAAAGAAACCATTCGGCCGAATGGCCATGGGACGACTAAACCAACTAGCGAATGAAACAACCCTATTCGACCACTCTTCCTTCGGCTCCCCCATTCATTCGGCCGTTCCGACTCATTCGACCCAGGGATGACTGATTCGGCCCAGCCCCACATACTCAGCCCATATACGTATTCGGCCCATCTGAATTAGGATACAAACAAACACAGCCCATACATGCAATCGGCCCAACCATTCGGCCTAAGGTTTATTGTTTCATCCCAATAGATGTTTCAGCCCACAGTTTACTTGTTCAGCCCATTTGATAGGCCCAATAACAATTTAACCGGCCCAAATTCACACACTTGACCCAAGACAAATCAGGTGGCCCATGACACATTTCTTTGGCCCATGATCTAGTTTGGTCCAAATAACTAAAGAAGTAACAAACATATTTAGGTGATAACCTACCTGGAATTATGAAGATTGGGTAAATTACTACAAAGGTGGTCACAGTTTTGAACTAAGGAAATTGACAAACTCAAAACATCAAATTTATACAAGGATTATTAACTAAGTTTATCCTTGGGCTTATTTACTAAGCCTCATAGCAAAACAATTAATTAACATCATATGGCAAATCTTTGAGATTTCAAGAGTGGGTTAAAGCTAAACACACAACATAAAGACACATGGTAATAACAATCTATGACACTTGAAACAAGGGCCGAATTACTACCGAGACCCACGAGTGTTAGCCAATTTTAGGGCTAACACATACACGCGCACAAATTCCTATAACTTATGCTTACAAGTTACAAACAACGTGAAATCAATACAGGATCGTGAACACAACAACAAGTACAACAACGAGCGTGTGCATTTCTCGTTTAGGCTAAGTCAACCACAACTACTACAAGGTGAGTTCCTACGCCCCTTTTCTAATCTTAACTGATTTGAATCTCTCGGGGCTGAGAAACATGCTAAAACTTTTATCTACTTAAAAGCTTTAGTACAACATATTGCTTACACTATGATTTAGATAATATTGTTTATCTTTATTATCGCTTATCGTAGTATGCGTGTTTATGTGAGAATAACATATCTTAAATGTCTAAGATGACTTATGATAATATAGTATCATGAGTTCACCAACACAAGGGAATAATAGAATTACAAGATTAAAACTTTTAATACTTAATTATTCGTACAATGAGAAATCAGGAGATAACTTGAGATAATTTCAAATAACAACAAGAATGATAAACATGATAACATGTTTTCTGATGATGATATCATTCGCCACATTTATTAACACCGTGTCATAAGCCGAGTTTGTCACACCCCCAATTTCCAACTAACGGAATCACACCGTTTGGGAACGTGACAAACCAGGATCTCAGATCATTAGACATAACGAAGACCTCTATATGAATTTCAAAACATACTTTGGTCTTAAAAACATAATATCGGAGTTTTCAAAACTTGCGGAAGCGTTTTAAAACCAGTAACAGTTGTAATATGTAAATTACAAAACAAAATCCTCAAATGTGTAATTTAAACAATAAATGTAAAACATGCATGCGACTCTATCTCCTAGTCCATGCCAGCTTTGTTGCGCACCTTAGCGTCCTGAGAAAAACATGTAATTCAAGTCAACACAAAGGTTGGTGCATAACACAGGTTTTAAGTATTCACAATGTTCAAAAAAACAGTTTGAATATCAAGTTGTAGATAACATAATCACACATGCACAGTCATGATAGCTAGTCATATAAACTATTTACATAAGTGGTCGACACCGAAGCTGACGAATTGCCATACTATAGCATGTTTTTGCCTTGCCACTATTGTCTAGCACAACAATAGTAAAATTGTGTTTGGTCAGTCAAACACCTGCGTAGATCCCATCTACCAGGTGAGGTTTGTCAAACGTAATAGATCTATTTCCAACTACCACGTTTTGCGTTACAGCAAACTAAACGGTTCGAGGTGTGTAAGGACTTTCAAATTGCTATGTTGTCACAAAATGTAAACAGCTAACTCATGCAAGTGATATGTATCTAAAAATAGTTTGTTGTACATGTTTTCTCCCCCAAAACAGTTTAAAATAAGAAAGGGGCCGTGTATGCACCTTTGATTTTTAGCAGAATGATCAAACACTTGTGAACTCGTGTAGAAATCCTCTACGAAGAATCTGTGGTTTAACAATAACTTAGAATTATTCGGAATGTCGTTTTGTGCTTGGAATCACATACGTGTCAACATACGTATGTTAAAGTGTTAAGAATGTGCATACGTAAGTACGCGTGACTTTGAAATCGTTTAAATAAAATCATATTTGATTTTATTTAAATAACCGTAATTATACGCGATTTCGTTTTCGGATTAAAATATAATTTTTATTATCCTAGTACATTCGGAACTGAATTCTGGTTCTAACGCAATTCGAATGGTTCAAATCGGAGTTTAAACGAAGAAGTTATGGGCTAATTTCAAAAAGGATTTGAAAATACCAAAACCGGCAGCCCTAAGGCTCGAACCCGCGACCCTTCACACCATACACACGCGTCTTACCAGTTCAGCCCGCTAGGGTTTCGCATTAACCTTCTCAGATTAAATGTTTTAACTTGACCCCCAACCGATTCCCTTTGACAACTATAGCCGAAGCAATTTCATCTCGATTGATCCCCAATTCGAATTCTGATCAACCTTAAACCCATGGGGTTTTGTTGCTGCAATCCTTTCGACCCAATACATGGTTTCAATTTCAAAAATCATTCATTATAACCCAAACCAATTGGTTTTACCCATGTCGAACTGAATTTCTAACTTCCTTAAATCTATTGCATCGAATTCAATACTGTTAATCTGCAAATCCATATGGTTTTCAATAAAACAATGATTTCGAAGCTATCTAAAGTCTTAGTTTTTACTATCGATTTAATTTAAACCAAAAACCCCTAACTCGTTCTTGTTGAAGAACCCTAACAACCGAATTCATACAATTCGTTGTTATTAACTGTAATTAACATAGGATTATCCTACTTCGGAGCTTTCTGAAACTAACCATAATACTTAATTTGATTCTTGAACTCTTTTGTATAAAAATCCCCAAAACCGTTTTGCTCAAGAACCCTAGAAATTGAAATGCTATAATTCGATGTTGTTAGCCGAAATTGATTTGGGATTAACCTTAGTCGGCTATTTATGAAGCTACCCATGTAATCTATTTCGATTATTACACTGATTAAACCAGAAACCCCCAAAACCGTTCTTAAAACAAGCCCTAGAATTCGAACCTTATTAATTCCAGATCTTTGAATGAAATTGTGTCATGTGTATGCTTAGTCGGCATGTTTAGTATGTGTAGGAATGAATACTTACTTGATTTGATAGCGAATTGATCTATCTCGACTTGATACTCAACTTTCGGCCAAGCTTCGATACAATCCTTCTTCCCTTAGTTTATAACTTCGAATTGTAGGATGTATAAGACTCTAATGTTGCCGAATAAGGTATAGGAATGTTCAATTCGTAATGTTTCAGTCGATTGATGAGGTTTCTATTGACTCAAGTAGCGGTTTCAACCTCTTGGATTAACCTTGGAGTTAATTCGATCAATAATTGCAAAGTAACGACTGATTGATGATTATAATCATCAATGTGGTATTCATGAATGTTTAATTCAGTTTGTAACCATGTATTGATGTGTAATTCAAAAACCCCATTGATATACCCTACGAATTTTGACTTCTAAAGTCAAAATTATGAATTTTTAAATAATTTCAAGCTTGATCCTTGCAAAGTAATCCTATTAAGACTGATCTTTCTTAATTCTAACCCTCAGGCTTGGTTTTGTTTGATTACCTAACATTTCGGTTAACAAAGTTGAACCGAAATTCCCGAACTATCACTAATTTGATCAATTGGAATACTATTGGGTTCAATTAATCCATTTGGGCCAATTGGGCCTACTCTAGGCTCATTGGGCCTACCTTCAGTCCACTTGGGTCTCACAAAATATAATTGGGCCTATCTTGGGCTTTGAATTTGTAATTGGGCCTCCTTTGGCCTCAGGTTTGTGATTGGGCTTATCTCCTATTCAATTGGGCCTCATTGGCCTACCTTGGCCTTATTGGGCCTTCTTTGGCCTTACTGGGCCTTCTTGGGCCTTACTGGGCCTTCTTTGTCTTGTTGGGCCTATGATCTAACCACTTTCAGTTAACAAGGTTAATCCAAAAAGTCGGATTGTCACATCATCCCCTTGTTGAAGGAATTTTCGTCCCGAAAATTAGTAAGTGTTAGGAGTAGTTAGGAAACTACTTACGAGTTTAAATCGTACGTGTTAGTGTGATTTGATCATTCTGTGTGCTTGTGTGTACTCATACACAACATCTACTGTTTGCAACATCACAACTAAGTGTGATCGTTCAATGTGACTGTTTGCGTGTACACTAGTTAGTTCACCTAACTGTGACTGTTTGTGTTTGATCATACTGTGTTGTGTAACCTCACACATAGTGAGTGTCTATAACTGTTTGTACTATGTAACCCCGCACATAGCAAAATGTGTGTAACTAATCATGCATGTACTACCATAACATGTAACATATGAAATGCAGCACACAAAATATATAAAATGTAATGTAGCATAAATGTTTGTAACAAAACCAATTGAATAAAATGTTTGTGCTTACATTTTGACTTTTGCAGTGTTGATGTGTGAAGCATCACGTCATCCCCTTGTTGAAGGACATTTCGTCCCAAAATTTAACGTGCGCTCTCAGTGTTTGTAGTTGTTTTGAATAGATGAGGATACTTCTTCATCATTTGGTCTTCCCGTTCCCATGTGAATTCAGGACCACGTCTTGAATTCCATCGAACTTTGACTATCGGAATCTTGCTTTGCTTAAGTTGTTTGACCTCCCGATCCATGATTTCTGCTGGCTCTTCAATGAATCGTAACTGTTCATCCACTTGTATTTCTTCCAACGGTACAATCAATGTCTCATCAGAAAGACATTTCTTTAAGTTCGATACATGAAAAACATCATGAACTCCACTGAGTTCATCCGGTAGTTTGAGTTGATACGCAACCGGACCAATCCTTTTCAGGATCTCAAAAGGTCCTACGTAACGTGGACTAAGCTTCCCGCGCTTGCCAAATCGTATCACACCTTTCCAAGGTGATACCTTTAGAAGAACTCGGTCTCCTACTTGAAATTCCAATGGTTTACGACGCTTGTCAGCATAACTCTTCTGTCGATCCCGGGCCGCTGCCATACGGTTCCGGATTTGAACTATCTTCTCTGTCGTCTCGTGCACCAGTTCAGGACCTGTTATCTGACTGTCACCAATTTCAGCCCAGCAAACTGGTGAACGACATTTGCGACCATACAAAGCTTCAAACGGTGCTGCTTGAATACTTGTATGATAACTATTATTGTAAGAGAATTCCACTAACGGTAAGTGATTTTCCCAACTATCACCAAAGTCAATTACACAAGCTCGTAACATATCCTCGAGCGTTTGAATCGTACGTTCACTTTGACCGTCGGTCTGCGGATGATAGGCGGTACTCATATCTAAGCGAGTCCCCAATGACTTATGAAGTGATTTCCAAAAGTTGGAAGTAAATCGGGCATCCCGATCTGATATGATAGAGATTGGCACGCCATGCCATGCTACCACTTCTTTGATGTAAATGCGAGTCAGTTTCTCCATCTTATCAGTTTCCTTGATTGCTAAGAAATGTGCAGATTTCGTTAATCGATCAACAATTACCCATATCGTATCACAACCACTCGGTGTACGGGGTAACTTAGTAATAAAGTCTATCGAAATCTGTTCCCATTTCCACATCGGTATCTCTGGTTGTTGCAGTAAACCAGATGGCTTTTGGTATTCAACTTTGACTTTCGAACAAGTCAAACATTTACTAACGTACTTAGCAATATCAGCTTTCATGTGAGGCCACCAATACAGTGCCTTCAAGTCATGATACATCTTGTCTGATCCCGGATGGACTGAATATCTGGACTTGTGTGCTTCATCCATCACGAGTTCCCTTAAACCTCCGTACAAAGGTATCCACAGTCGATCAATGAAATAACGAATTCCATCAGACTTAACATCCAACTGTGTTTCCATTCCTCGTAAAGATTCCTGTACCAAGTTTTCCGTTTTCAAGGCCTTGATCTGAGCACTGCGTACCTTGTCAGGTAAGTCAGTATGTATAGTCATCATAAGTGCACGAACCCGTCTTGTTGAAGTATCTTTTCTGCTTAAAGCGTCAGCTACCACATTAGCTTTTCCCGGGTGATACTTAATCGCACACTCATAATCGTTCAACAACTCAACCCATCGTCGTTGCCTCATATTAAGCTCATTCTGATCAAAGATATGTTGCAAACTCTTATGATCAGTGTAAATAGTACACTTAGTTCCATACAAGTAATGCCTCCAAATCTTCAAAGCAAAAATCACTGCTCCTAACTCCAAGTCATGAGTAGTGTAATTCTTTTCGTGTGTTCGTAGTTGTCTGGAAGCATAAGCAATCACTTTATCACGTTGCATCAACACACATCCCAAACCTTGTGCAGAAGCATCACAATACACCACAAAGTCTTCCGTCCCTTCCGGTAAGGACAAAATTGGTGCACTGCAGAGTTTCTGTTTCAATAACTGGAATGCACCTTCCTGTTTATCCGTCCAGTTATACTTCGTTCCCTTGTGCGTAAGAGCTGTAAGTGGTTGAGCGATCTTTGAGAAACCTTCAATGAATTGTCGATAATAACCCGCCAAACCAAGGAACTGTCGTACCTCGGTAGGGGTCTTTGGTGCTTCCCAATTCTTAATCGCTTCAATCTTCGCTGGATCAACATGTATACCCTTTTCATTAACTATATGTCCCAAGAATTGTACTTCTCGCATCCAGAAATCACATTTCGAGAACTTAGCGTACAATTGTTCCTGTTTCAGTAATTCTAGTAACAATCGGAGATGTTCAGCATGCTCCTCCTCAGACTGTGAATAGATGAGAATGTCATCGATGAAAACAATGACAAACTTATCAAGATAAGGTTTACAAACACGATTCATGAGATCCATGAATACAGCTGGAGCGTTTGTCAACCCAAATGGCATGACCAAGAACTCATAATGGCCATAGCGCATCCTGAATGCTGTCTTTGGAATATCCTCCTCCTGGACTCTTAGTTGATGATAACCAGACCTGAGATCAATCTTCGAGTAGTAACTCGAACCTTGCAACTGATCGAACAGATCGTCAATCCTGGGTAACGGATACCGGTTCTTGATAGTAACCTTGTTCAATTCCCGGTAATCGATACACATACGGAACGTCCCGTCCTTCTTCTTAACAAACAAAACTGGAGCTCCCCACGGTGAAAAACTAGGTCATATGAAACCCTTATCCAACAACTCTTGCAATTGTGTGGATAACTCTTGCATCTCTGACGGTGCAAGTCGATAAGGCGCCCTAGCTATCGGTGCTGCCTCTGGTGTAAGATCGACTCGAAATTCCACCTGTCTGATAGGCGGTAATCCCGGCAAGTCTTCTGGAAATACCTCCGGAAATTCACAAACTACAAGTATATCTTCAATCTTCTTCTCAGCTACCGGCTTTTCAGTTATAAGTGCTATAACTGCTGTATGACCTTTACGCAGACATTTATGTGCTTTCATACAAGATATGAGACGCAGTGGCGTACTGCTCTTCTCGCCTTGTACATACAATGTCTCTCCATGCGGAAGAGGTATGCGAACAATCTTTTCATGGCATACGATTTCAGCCTGGTTTTTGGACAACCAGTCCATGCCAATAACTACATCAAAACTGCCTAAGGCAATAGGCATAAGATCAATTTCTAATGTCTGACCCATCAAATCAAGGATACATCCCTTAAAAATATTTTCCACTACTATCAACTTACCATCAGCTAATTCCACAGTGTATGGACTATCTAAGGCAGTGGGACTAACATTTAGCAACTTAGCAAGTGAACTAGATACAAAACTCCGATCGGCACCAGTGTCAAATAACATAGAGGCATAGTGATTATTTAAGAGGAACGTACCCGTAACAATGTTGGGATCCTCCCGTGCTTGACGTCCTCCAATCACAAACGCCCTGCCCCTAGCACCATTGTTGTTGTTGTTGTTATTGTTGTTGTTGGTGCCATTACCATTACCATTGCCGTTGCCGTTGCCATTGCCATTTGCATTATTATTTTCCCCGCCTTTCTTGAGTTGTGGGCAATCCTTCTTAAAGTGCCCCATCTTGCCACACTCAAAACAACCTTTCTGTGCGTTGTTCTGATTATTATTCTGATTGTTGTTATTGTTTTGTAGCTCCCCGCGACAATCCTTAGCCGCATGTCCAATCTTGCCACACCTCTGGCACCTAGCCCTATCACACTGATTACCGGCATGATGAAACCCACACCTGTTGCACTTGGGGTGTTTACCAATATAACCCCCCGATGATGATAATTGCTGACCACTGCTTAAATTATGATAAGACTTGTTTGAGTCTTGCTTTCGGTTTTGCTGATATGATTGTTGGTTGTGACCCTTGGAGTTATTACCTTCCCACTTCCTTTTATGGTCTCCCACCTTGGTAGCCGATGTTCGTTTAGGCAGAGTCCCCTGTAACACTGCCTGATCAATAAGCTGATGTGCTAAACGAACAGCTTGTTGAATGGTGGTGGGATTTGCTGAAGTAACCAACCCCTGGATCTGAGGCACTAGTCCTCCAATGTATCTTTCAATCCACTTACTGGCTGGAGTAGCCATGTGTGGTAGAAGTCTGGCCAACTCATGTGACCTGGTCGTGTACTCTTCAATATTTGACCCCTCCATCTTGAGGTGCCAGTATTCTTCCTCTAATTTTTGCATCTCACTACGAGGACAGTACTCCTCCTGCATTAAAGTTTTGAAGCCATTCCAAGTCAATGCATTAGCCTCCCCCAATCCCAAAGTCTGAACATTTGAGTTCCACCAAGTTAATGCTGGACCCTCCAATGTTCCCGTAGCAAACTTCACCTTGCTCTCGTCAGGGCAGTTGCACATTTCAAACACAAACTCTGCCTTTTCAATCCATCGAAGGAGTCCTATGGCCCCCTCCGACCCTTTGAAGTTGTGTGGTTTACAGTCCAAGAACATCTTGAACGTGCATAACTGTGGGTTAACCAGTCCCCCTGCCGGACCCTGTGGCCCTGTGGTGTGTGTCTGAGCATATTGTGCGATTACCTCTGCGACTCTGTTATTGATTAGCTCGTTGAGCTCAGCAACTGTCATGTGAACGTTCTCGTTGGCCATTATCTTCCTAATTAAAAGAAATGTTAGAGCGTTATCAAAATCCAATGTGACATGTGTAAGCAAACAACAAACACAACATGTAATATATAAATCAACACAACTGTTGGAAATAAATAATAGCTTTTCAATAGATAGAAATTTTGATTTGAGTACAATACTTTTGAAATCAAAACATAACTTTCCAAACATCTAGTGTAGGAACACAACCCGTTCCTAATAAGTTTAAACAAAACAAGGAAACTCAATCATCCTCAACAGAGGATTCAGGATCAGAATCAACAACTGGTGCTGGTTCCTCCCCTTCTTCCTCTCCATTCTCCTCATCCTCCTCTTCATTGTCTGATGCTACTAAATCCTCTAAGGCTTCTATTCTGCCCTCCAAGATCTCGGCTCGGTTCTCTGAAGCTTCAAGACGACCAATCAAATTAATCATCTCATCCCGCATATCATGAACCAGATGGGCAAGTTCCTCTTGCCTCTCATTAGCATCCCATAGTTCCTGAGAGTTTTGTCCGATCCTATCTTCTGCCTCGTACAAATCCTCGCGCAGTTTGGCGATCTCCTCAGCGTCCGTCCTTTGCCTCTTAGGCTCAGGAGCATCCAATACTGGTGGTGGATGTGTAGAAGGTCCCTCAGCAGGGATCTGCTGAGTGCCCTCCACTGGCTCCTCCTCCGGATCCTCATCCGGGTCCTCATCTGGATCCTCCTCTGGATCCTCGTCTGGATCCTCCTCCGGATCCTCCTCCGGGTCCTCGTCTGGATCCTCCTCCGGATCCTCCTCCGGATCTGAGTCATCCCTCTCATATGATGGAGGAGATGGAATAGGTGGTGGTGGTGATGACGGTGGTGCTGGAACTATCGGTGCCTCGTCCTCAGAATCATCAATATAGATGTAAGGTACTGATGATGATGCCATGCCTGTTACATAATACCATATGTAAGTGCAGTGCCATGGAATGTGTAAACAAGTCAATTACATAATGTCATATGTAATTTCTAAGTGATATGTGTAAGCATATGTGTCTAATGTCTAACAGTCATAGTCTAAGTCTACAAATGCAAACCTAGTTCGCTATAACCAATGGCTCTGATACCAATCTGTCACACCCCCAATTTCCAACTAACGGAATCACACCGTTTGGGAACGTGACAAACCAGGATCTCAGATCATTAGACATAACGAAGACCTCTATATGAATTTCAAAACATACTTTGGTCTTAAAAACATAATATCAGAGTTTTCAAAACTTGCGGAAGCGTTTTAAAACCAGTAACAGTTGTAATATGTAAATTACAAAACAAAATCATAAAATGTGTAATTTAAACAATAAATGTAAAACATGCATGCGACTCTATCTCCTAGTCCATGCCAGCTTTGTTGCGTACCTTAGCGTCCTGAGAAAAACATGTAATCAAGTCAACACAAAGGTTGGTGCATAACACAGGTTTTAAGTATTCACACTGTTCAAAACAACAGTTTGAATATCAAGTTGTAGATAACATAATCACACATGCACAGTCATGATAGCTAGTCATATAAACTATTTACATAAGTGGTCGACACCGAAGCTGACGAATTGCCATGCTATAGCATGTTTTTGCCTTGCCACTATTGTCTAGCACAACAATAGTAAAATTGTGTTTGGTCAGTCAAACACCTGCGTAGATCCCATCTACCAGGTGAGGTTTGTCAAACCTAATAGATCTATTTCCAACTACCACGCTTTGCGTACAGCAAACTAAACGGTTCGAGGTGTGTAAGGACTTTCAAATTGCTATGTTGTCACAAATGTAAACAGCTAACTCATGCAAGTGATATGTATCTAAAAATAGTTTGTTGTACATGTTTTCTCCCCCAAAACAGTTTAAAATAAGAAAGGGGCCGTGTATGCACCTTTGATTTTTAGCAGAATGATCAAACACTTGTGAACTCGTGTAGAAATCCTCTACGAAGAATCTGTGGTTTAACAATAACTTAGACTTATTCGGAATGTCGTTTTGTGCTTGGAATCACATACGTGTCAACATACGTATGTTAAAGTGTTAAGAATGTGCATACGTAAGTACGCGTGACTTTGAAATCGTTTAAATAAAATCATATTTGATTTTATTTAAATAACCGTAATTATACGCGATTTCGTTTTCGGATTAAAATATAATTTTTATTATCCTAGTACATTCGGAACTGAATTCTGGTTCTAACGCAATTCGAATGGTTCAAATCGGAGTTTAAACGAAGAAGTTATGGGCTAATTTCAAAAAGGATTTGAAAATACCAAAACCGGCAGCCCTAAGGCTCGAACCCGCGACCCTTCACACCATACACACGCGTCTTACCAGTTCAGCCCGCTAGGGTTTCGCATTAACCTTCTCAGATTAAATGTTTTAACTTGACCCCCAACCGATTCCCTTTGACAACTATAGCCGAAGCAATTTCATCTCGATTGATCCCCAATTCGAATTCTGATCGACCTTAAACCCATGGGGTTTTGTTGCTGCAATCCTTTCGACCCAATACATGGTTTCAATTTCAAAAATCATTCATTATAACCCAAACCAATTGGTTTTACCCATGTCGAACTAAATTTCTAACTTCCTTAAATCTATTGCATCGAATTCGATACTGTTAATCTGCAAATCCATATGGTTTTCAATAAAACAATGATTTCGAAGCTATCTAAAGTCTTAGTTTTTACTATCGATTTAATTTAAACCAAAAACCCCTAACTCGTTCTTGTTGAAGAACCCTAACAACCGAATTCATACAATTCGTTGTTATTAACTGTAATTAACATAGGATTATCCTACTTCGGAGCTTTCTGAAACTAACCATAATACTTAATTTGATTCTTGAACTCTTTTGTATAAAAATCCCCAAAACCGTTTTGCTCAAGAACCCTAGAAATTGAAATGCTATAATTCGATGTTGTTAGCCGAAATTGATTTGGGATTAACCTTAGTCGGCTATTTATGAAGCTACCCATGTAATCTATTTCGATTATTACACTGATTAAACCAGAAACCCCCAAAACCGTTCTTAAAACAAGCCCTAGAATTCGAACCTTATTAATTCCAGATCTTTGAATGAAATTGTGTCATGTGTATGCTTAGTCGGCATGTTTAGTATGTGTAGGAATGAATACTTACTTGATTTGATAGCGAATTGATCTATCTCGACTTGATACTCAACTTTCGGCCAAGCTTCGATACAATCCTTCTTCCCTTAGTTTATAACTTCGAATTGTAGGATGTATAAGACTCTAATGTTGCCGAATAAGGTATAGGAATGTTCAATTCGTAATGTTTCAGTCGATTGATGAGGTTTCTATTGACTCAAGTAGCGGTTTCAACCTCTTGGATTAACCTTGGAGTTAATTCGATCAATAATTGCAAAGTAACGACTGATTGATGATTATAATCATCAATGTGGTATTCATGAATGTTTAATTCAGTTTGTAACCATGTATTGATGTGTAATTCAAAAACCCCATTGATATACCCTACGAATTTTGACTTCTAAAGTCAAAATTATGAATTTTTAAATAATTTCAAGCTTGATCCTTGCAAAGTAATCCTATTAAGACTGATCTTTCTTAATTCTAACCCTCAGGCTTGGTTTTGTTTGATTACCTAACATTTCGGTTAACAAAGTTGAACCGAAATTCCCGAACTATCACTAATTTGATCAATTGGAATACTATTGGGTTCAATTAATCCATTTGGGCCAATTGGGCCTACTCTAGGCTCATTGGGCCTACCTTCAGTCCACTTGGGTCTCACAAAATATAATTGGGCCTATCTTGGGCTTTGAATTTGTAATTGGGCCTCCTTTGGCCTCAGGTTTGTGATTGGGCTTATCTCCTATTCAATTGGGCCTCATTGGCCTACCTTGGCCTTATTGGGCCTTCTTTGGCCTTACTGGGCCTTCTTGGGCCTTACTGGGCCTTCTTTGTCTTGTTGGGCCTATGATCTAACCACTTTCAGTTAACAAGGTTAATCCGAAAAGTCGGATTGTCACATCATCCCCTTGTTGAAGGAATTTTCGTCCCGAAAATTAGTAAGTGTTAGGAGTAGTTAGGAAACTACTTACGAGTTTAAATCGTACGTGTTAGTGTGATTTGATCATTCTGTGTGCTTGTGTGTACTCATACACAACATCTACTGTTTGCAACATCACAACTAAGTGTGATCGTTCAATGTGACTGTTTGCGTGTACACTAGTTAGTTCACCTAACTGTGACTGTTTGTGTTTGATCATACTGTGTTGTGTAACCTCACACATAGTGAGTGTCTATAACTGTTTGTACTATGTAACCCCGCACATAGCAAAATGTGTGTAACTAATCATGCATGTACTACCATAACATGTAACATATGAAATGCAGCACACAAAATATATAAAATGTAATGTAGCATAAATGTTTGTAACAAAACCAATTGAATAAAATGTTTGTGCTTACATTTTGACTTTTGCAGTGTTGATGTGTGAAGCATCACGTCATCCCCTTGTTGAAGGACATTTCGTCCCGAAATTTAACGTGCGCTCTCAGTGTTTGTAGTTGTTTTGAATAGATGAGGATACTTCTTCATCATTTGGTCTTCCCGTTCCCATGTGAATTCAGGACCACGTCTTGAATTCCATCGAACTTTGACTATCGGAATCTTGCTTTGCTTAAGTTGTTTGACCTCCCGATCCATGATTTCTGCTGGCTCTTCAATGAATCGTAACTGTTCATCCACTTGTATTTCTTCCAACGGTACAATCAATGTCTCATCAGAAAGACATTTCTTTAAGTTCGATACATGAAAAACATCATGAACTCCACTGAGTTCATCCGGTAGTTTGAGTTGATACGCAACCAGACCAATCCTTTTCAGGATCTCAAAAGGTCCTACGTAACGTGGACTAAGCTTCCCGCGCTTGCCAAATCGTATCACACCTTTCCAAGGTGATACCTTTAGAAGAACTCGGTCTCCTACTTGAAATTCCAATGGTTTACGACGCTTGTCAGCATAACTCTTCTGTCGATCCCGGGCCGCTGCCATACGGTTCCGGATTTGAACTATCTTCTCTGTCGTCTCGTGCACCAGTTCAGGACCTGTTATCTGACTGTCACCAATTTCAGCCCAGCAAACTGGTGAACGACATTTGCGACCATACAAAGCTTCAAACGGTGCTGCTTGAATACTTGTATGATAACTATTATTGTAAGAGAATTCCACTAACGGTAAGTGATTTTCCCAACTATCACCAAAGTCAATTACACAAGCTCGTAACATATCCTCGAGCGTTTGAATCGTACGTTCACTTTGACCTTCGGTCTGCGGATGATAGGCGGTACTCATATCTAAGCGAGTCCCCAATGACTTATGAAGTGATTTCCAAAAGTTGGAAGTAAATCGGGCATCCCGATCTGATATGATAGAGATTGGCACGCCATGCCATGCTACCACTTCTTTGATGTAAATGCGAGTCAGTTTCTCCATCTTATCAGTTTCCTTGATTGCTAAGAAATGTGCAGATTTCGTTAATCGATCAACAATTACCCATATCGTATCACAACCACTCGGTGTACGGGGTAACTTAGTAATAAAGTCCATCGAAATCTGTTCCCATTTCCACATCGGTATCTCTGGTTGTTGCAGTAAACCAGATGGCTTTGGTATTCAACTTTGACTTTCGAACAAGTCAAACATTTACTAACGTACTTAGCAATATCAGCTTTCATGTGAGGCCACCAATACAGTGCCTTCAAGTCATGATACATCTTGTCTGATCCCGGATGGACTGAATATCTGGACTTGTGTGCTTCATCCATCACGAGTTCCCTTAAACCTCCGTACAAAGGTATCCACAGTCGATCAATGAAATAACGAATTCCATCAGACTTAACATCCAACTGTGTTTCCATTCCTCGTAAAGATTCCTGTACCAAGTTTTCCGTTTTCAAGGCCTTGATCTGAGCACTGCGTACCTTGTCAGGTAAGTCAGTATGTATAGTCATCATAAGTGCACGAACCCGTCTTGTTGAAGTATCTTTTCTGCTTAAAGCGTCAGCTACCACATTAGCTTTTCCCGGGTGATACTTAATCGCACACTCATAATCGTTCAACAACTCAACCCATCGTCGTTGCCTCATATTAAGCTCATTCTGATCAAAGATATGTTGCAAACTCTTATGATCAGTGTAAATAGTACACTTAGTTCCATACAAGTAATGCCTCCAAATCTTCAAAGCAAAAATCACTGCTCCTAACTCCAAGTCATGAGTAGTGTAATTCTTTTCGTGTGTTCGTAGTTGTCTGGAAGCATAAGCAATCACTTTATCACGTTGCATCAACACACATCCCAAACCTTGTGCAGAAGCATCACAATACACCACAAAGTCTTCCGTCCCTTCCGGTAAGGACAAAATTGGTGCACTGCAGAGTTTCTGTTTCAATAACTGGAATGTACCTTCCTGTTTATCCGTCCAGTTATACTTCGTTCCCTTGTGCGTAAGAGCTGTAAGTGGTTGAGCGATCTTTGAGAAACCTTCAATGAATTGTCGATAATAACCCGCCAAACCAAGGAACTGTCGTACCTCGGTAGGGGTCTTTGGTGCTTCCCAATTCTTAATCGCTTCAATCTTCGCTGGATCAACATGTATACCCTTTTCATTAACTATATGTCCCAAGAATTGTACTTCTCGCATCCAGAAATCACATTTCGAGAACTTAGCGTACAATTGTTCCTGTTTCAGTAATTCTAGTAACAATCGGAGATGTTCAGCATGCTCCTCCTCAGACTGTGAATAGATGAGAATGTCATCGATGAAAACAATGACAAACTTATCAAGATAAGGTTTACAAACACGATTCATGAGATCCATGAATACAGCTGGAGCGTTTGTCAACCCAAATGGCATGACCAAGAACTCATAATGGCCATAGCGCATCCTGAATGCTGTCTTTGGAATATCCTCCTCCTGGACTCTTAGTTGATGATAACCAGACCTGAGATCAATCTTCGAGTAGTAACTCGAACCTTGCAACTGATCGAACAGATCGTCAATCCTGGGTAACGGATACCGGTTCTTGATAGTAACCTTGTTCAATTCCCGGTAATCGATACACATACGGAAAGTCCCGTCCTTCTTCTTAACAAACAAAACTGGAGCTCCCCACGGTGAAAAACTAGGTCATATGAAACCCTTATCCAACAACTCTTGCAATTGTGTGGATAACTCTTGCATCTCTGACGGTGCAAGTCGATAAGGCGCCCTAGCTATCGGTGCTGCCTCTGGTGTAAGATCGACTCGAAATTCCACCTGTCTGATAGGCGGTAATCCCGGCAAGTCTTCTGGAAATACCTCCGGAAATTCACAAACTACAAGTATATCTTCAATCTTCTTCTCAGCTACCGGCTTTTCAGTTATAAGTGTTATAACTGCTGTATGACCTTTACGCAGACATTTATGTGCTTTCATACAAGATATGAGACGCAGTGGCGTACTGCTCTTCTCGCCTTGTACATACAATGTCTCTCCATGCGGAAGAGGTATGCGAACAATCTTTTCATGGCATACGATTTCAGCCTGGTTTTTGGACAACCAGTCCATGCCAATAACTACATCAAAACTGCCTAAGGCAATAGGCATAAGATCAATTTCTAATGTCTGACCCATCAAATCAAGGATACATCCCTTAAAAATATTTTCCACTACTATCAACTTACCATCAGCTAATTCCACAGTGTATGGACTATCTAAGGCAGTGGGACTAACATTTAGCAACTTAGCAAGTGAACTAGATACAAAACTCCGATCGGCACCAGTGTCAAATAACATAGAGGCATAGTGATTATTTAAGAGGAACGTACCCGTAACAATGTTGGGATCCTCCCGTGCTTGACGTCCTCCAATCACAAACGCCCTGCCCCTAGCACCATTGTTGTTGTTGTTGTTATTGTTGTTGTTGGTGCCATTACCATTACCATTGCCGTTGCCGTTGCCATTGCCATTTGCATTATTATTTTCCCCGCCTTTCTTGAGTTGTGGGCAATCCTTCTTAAAGTGCCCCATCTTGCCACACTCAAAACAACCTTTCTGTGCGTTGTTCTGATTATTATTCTGATTGTTGTTATTGTTTTGTAGCTCCCCGCGACAATCCTTAGCCGCATGTCCAATCTTGCCACACCTCTGGCACCTAGCCCTATCACACTGATTACCGGCATGATGAAACCCACACCTGTTGCACTTGGGGTGTTTACCAATATAACCCCCGATGATGATAATTGCTGACCACTGCTTAAATTATGATAAGACTTGTTTGAGTCTTGCTTTCGGTTTTGCTGATATGATTGTTGGTTGTGACCCTTGGAGTTATTACCTTCCCACTTCCTTTTATGGTCTCCCACCTTGGTAGCCGATGTTCGTTTAGGCAGAGTCCCCTGTAACACTGCCTGATCAATAAGCTGATGTGCTAAACGAACAGCTTGTTGAATGGTGGTGGGATTTGCTGAAGTAACCAACCCCTGGATCTGAGGCACTAGTCCTCCAATGTATCTTTCAATCCACTTACTGGCTGGAGTAGCCATGTGTGGTAGAAGTCTGGCCAACTCATGTGACCTGGTCGTGTACTCTTCAATATTTGACCCCTCCATCTTGAGGTGCCAGTATTCTTCCTCTAATTTTTGCATCTCACTACGAGGACAGTACTCCTCCTGCATTAAAGTTTTGAAGCCATTCCAAGTCAATGCATTAGCCTCCCCCAATCCCAAAGTCTGAACATTTGAGTTCCACCAAGTTAATGCTGGACCCTCCAATGTTCCCGTAGCAAACTTCACCTTGCTCTTGTCAGGGCAGTTGCACATTTCAAACACAAACTCTGCCTTTTCAATCCATCGAAGGAGTCCTATGGCCCCCTCCGACCCTTTGAAGTTGTGTGGTTTACAGTCCAAGAACATCTTGAACGTGCATAACTGTGGGTTAACCAGTCCCCCTGCCGGACCCTGTGGCCCTGTGGTGTGTGTCTGAGCATATTGTGCGATTACCTCTGCGACTCTGTTATTGATTAGCTCGTTGAGCTCAGCAACTGTCATGTGAACGTTCTCGTTGGCCATTATCTTCCTAATTAAAAGAAATGTTAGAGCGTTATCAAAATCCAATGTGACATGTGTAAGCAAACAACAAACACAACATGTAATATATAAATCAACACAACTGTTGGAAATAAATAATAGCTTTTCAATAGATAGAAATTTTGATTTGAGTACAATACTTTTGAAATCAAAACATAACTTTCCAAACATCTAGTGTAGGAACACAACCCGTTCCTAATAAGTTTAAACAAAACAAGGAAACTCAATCATCCTCAACAGAGGATTCAGGATCAGAATCAACAACTGGTGCTGGTTCCTCCCCTTCTTCCTCTCCATTCTCCTCATCCTCCTCTTCATTGTCTGATGCTACTAAATCCTCTAAGGCTTCTATTCTGCCCTCCAAGATCTCGGCTCGGTTCTCTGAAGCTTCAAGACGACCAATCAAATTAATCATCTCATCCCGCATATCATGAACCAGATGGGCAAGTTCCTCTTGCCTCTCATTAGCATCCCATAGTTCCTGAGAGTTTTGTCCGATCCTATCTTCTGCCTCGTACAAATCCTCGCGCAGTTTGGCGATCTCCTCAGCGTCCGTCCTTTGCCTCTTAGGCTCAGGAGCATCCAATACTGGTGGTGGATGTGTAGAAGGTCCCTCAGCAGGGATCTGCTGAGTGCCCTCCACTGGCTCCTCCTCCGGATCCTCATCCGGGTCCTCATCTGGATCCTCCTCTGGATCCTCGTCTGGATCCTCCTCCGGATCCTCCTCCGGGTCCTCGTCTGGATCCTCCTCCGGATCCTCCTCCGGATCCTCCTCCGGATCTGAGTCATCCCTCTCATATGATGGAGGAGATGGAATAGGTGGTGGTGGTGATGACGGTGGTGCTGGAACTATCGGTGCCTCGTCCTCAGAATCATCAATATAGATGTAAGGTACTGATGATGATGCCATGCCTGTTACATAATACCATATGTAAGTGCAGTGCCATGGAATGTGTAAACAAGTCAATTACATAATGTCATATGTAATTTCTAAGTGATATGTGTAAGCATATGTGTCTAATGTCTAACAGTCATAGTCTAAGTCTACAAATGCAAACCTAGTTCGCTATAACCAATGGCTCTGATACCAATCTGTCACACCCCCAATTTCCAACTAACGGAATCACACCGTTTGGGAACGTGACAAACCAGGATCTCAGATCATTAGACATAACGAAGACCTCTATATGAATTTCAAAACATACTTTGGTCTTAAAAACATAATATCAGAGTTTTCAAAACTTGCGGAAGCGTTTTAAAACCAGTAACAGTTGTAATATGTAAATTACAAAACAAAATCATAAAATGTGTAATTTAAACAATAAATGTAAAACATGCATGCGACTCTATCTCCTAGTCCATGCCAGCTTTGTTGCGTACCTTAGCGTCCTGAGAAAAACATGTAATTCAAGTCAACACAAAGGTTGGTGCATAACACAGGTTTTAAGTATTCACACTGTTCAAAACAACAGTTTGAATATCAAGTTGTAGATAACATAATCACACATGCACAGTCATGATAGCTAGTCATATAAACTATTTACATAAGTGGTCGACACCGAAGCTGACGAATTGCCATGCTATAGCATGTTTTTGCCTTGCCACTATTGTCTAGCACAACAATAGTAAAATTGTGTTTGGTCAGTCAAACACCTGCGTAGATCCCATCTACCAGGTGAGGTTTGTCAAACCTAATAGATCTATTTCCAACTACCACGCTTTGCGTTACAGCAAACTAAACGGTTCGAGGTGTGTAAGGACTTTCAAATTGCTATGTTGTCACAAAATGTAAACAGCTAACTCATGCAAGTGATATGTATCTAAAAATAGTTTGTTGTACATGTTTTCTCCCCCAAAACAGTTTAAAATAAGAAAGGGGCCGTGTATGCACCTTTGATTTTTAGCAGAATGATCAAACACTTGTGAACTCGTGTAGAAATCCTCTACGAAGAATCTGTGGTTTAACAATAACTTAGACTTATTCGGAATGTCGTTTTGTGCTTGGAATCACATACGTGTCAACATACGTATGTTAAAGTGTTAAGAATGTGCATACGTAAGTACGCGTGACTTTGAAATCGTTTAAATAAAATCATATTTGATTTTATTTAAATAACCGTAATTATACGCGATTTCGTTTTCGGATTAAAATATAAGTTTTATTATCCTAGTACATTCGGAACTGAATTCTGGTTCTAACGCAATTCGAATGGTTCAAATCGGAGTTTAAACGAAGAAGTTATGGGCTAATTTCAAAAAGGATTTGAAAATACCAAAACCGGCAGCCCTAAGGCTCGAACCCGCGACCCTTCACACCATACACACGCGTCTTACCAGTTCAGCCCGCTAGGGTTTCGCATTAACCTTCTCAGATTAAATGTTTTAACTTGACCCCCAACCGATTCCCTTTGACAACTATAGCCGAAGCAATTTCATCTCGATTGATCCCCAATTCGAACTGATCGACCTTAAACCCATGGGGTTTTGTTGCTGCAATCCTTTCGACCCAATACATGGTTTCAATTTCAAAAATCATTCATTATAACCCAAACCAATTGGTTTTACCCATGTCGAACTCAATTTCTAACTTCCTTAAATCTATTGCATCGAATTCGATACTGTTAATCTGCAAATCCATATGGTTTTCAATAAAACAATGATTTCGAAGCTATCTAAAGTCTTAGTTTTTACTATCGATTTAATTTAAACCAAAAACCCCTAACTCGTTCTTGTTGAAGAACCCTAACAACCGAATTCATACAATTCGTTGTTATTAACTGTAATTAACATAGGATTATCCTACTTCGGAGCTTTCTGAAACTAACCATAATACTTAATTTGATTCTTGAACTCATTTGTATAAAAATCCCCAAAACCGTTTTGCTCAAGAACCCTAGAAATTGAAATGCTATAATTCGATGTTGTTAGCCGAAATTGATTTGGGATTAACCTTAGTCGGCTATTTATGAAGCTACCCATGTAATCTATTTCGATTATTACACTGATTAAACCAGAAACCCCCAAAACCGTTCTTAAAACAAGCCCTAGAATTCGAACCTTATTAATTCCAGATCTTTGAATAAAATTGTGTCATGTGTATGCTTAGTCGGCATGTTTAGTATGTGTAGGAATGAATACTTACTTGATTTGATAGCGAATTGATCTATCTCGACTTGATACTCAACTTTCGGCCAAGCTTCGATACAATCCTTCTTCCCTTAGTTTATAACTTCGAATTGTAGGATGTATAAGACTCTAATGTTGCCGAATAAGGTATAGGAATGTTCAATTCGTAATGTTTCAGTCGATTGATGAGGTTTCTATTGACTCAAGTAGCGGTTTCAACCTCTTGGATTAACCTTGGAGTTAATCCGATCAATAATTGCAAAGTAACGACTGATTGATGATTATAATCATCAATGTGGTATTCATGAATGTTTAATTCAGTTTGTAACCATGTATTGATGTGTAATTCAAAAACCCCATTGATATACCCTACGAATTTTGACTTCTAAAGTCAAAATTGTGAATTTTTAAATAATTTCAAGCTTGATCCTTGCAAAGTAATCCTATTAAGACTGATCTTTCTTAATTCTAACCCTCAGGCTTGGTTTTGTTTGATTACCTAACATTTCGGTTAACAAAGTTGAACCGAAATTCCCGAACTATCACTAATTTGATCAATTGGAATACTATTGGGTTCAATTAATCCATTTGGGCCAATTGGGCCTACTCTAGGCTCATTGGGCCTACCTTCAGTCCACTTGGGTCTCACAAAATATAATTGGGCCTATCTTGGGCTTTGAATTTGTAATTGGGCCTCCTTTGGCCTCAGGTTTGTGATTGGGCTTATCTCCTATTCAATTGGGCCTCATTGGCCTACCTTGGCCTTATTGGGCCTTATTTGGCCTTACTGGGCCTTCTTGGGCCTTACTGGGCCTTCTTTGTCTTGTTGGGCCTATGATCTAACCACTTTCAGTTAACAAGGTTAATCCGAAAAGTCGGATTGTCACAGAGTTCGTATAACACGTTGTTAAAATCGCAGAGGGATCCATAACACCGATACAACATATGAGACTATTATTTGTGATATCAAGGATGACATCATGATAACCTAGTTTCAAGATGTCATCCCCCTTGTATATTAACATTGCATTATAAGACAAGATCGTATAAGAGAATGTTAAGTACTAGAGTTCCTAGTACCGTGTTGATTTCATGATTAGAACATACTTAAGAGGATATCATAACAATGTAAATTCTCGATATCATTCAATTGTTAAGTAATATAAGTGTATTAAGAATTGATCTTATAGCACTGTCCATATAGTATGAAACTATGTGATCATGTGACTACGTGAATAGGGAGTACACTTTTATGAGCCTACATGATGAGACTATTTGAGACTATGTGATGGGACTATATGACACTATGATAGGAGACTATATGAGACTATGTGATGAGACTATATGAGACTATATGGGACTATGTGATGAGACTATATGAGACAATGTGATGGGACTACATGAGGCTATATGAGACTATGTGATGGGGCCATATGAGACTATATGAGACTGGAGGAGACTATGTGAGACTATACGATAATACAAGGTGGAACCATGCGAGAGATAGATGGGTATCCATAGTTGTATTACAAGTGGTGTTGAATTCTATTGAGCATGTGGTGGGATGGCGTCTGGGCGGGCTGTAGGCTCAACCCTTTCGTATGCCCTATATATAAGCATGGTTGATAGGACGAAACACTGTCTGTAGTATAACTATGGAGAGGCCATCGTGAGAGACCAACCAGACATTTATCAACAAGACTTGGGTGAAACATTTCGATTGTGACTAACACACTGGGGAATGAACAAGACCTTATGGATGCATATCAGACGGGCTGAACACAAGGGATATGTGAATGGGCATCTATAGTTGTATTACAAGTGGTGTTGAATTCTATTGAGCGTCTGGTGGGATGGCGTCTGGGCGGGTTGTAGGCTCGACCCTTTTGTATGCCCTATATATAAGCATACTTGATAGAATGAAATATCACTTGTAAACATAACTATGGAGAGACCATCGTGTGAGACGGGTGAATCAAACATTAACAATACATTTGTATGACATTGTGTGTGTAAATGTTAACAAGCCATTGGTTTTCAATTACTAAACTTATGAACTCACCAACCTAGTGTTGACATTGTTTAAATGCATGTTTTCTCAGGTGACGAACAGGTTTAGTCACCAGCAGTCAAGGATTAAGCTAGCAGACTTTAGTGGATCTAGCTTCATTTTGTGTAGAACATACTTGTGAATGACAGACAATGAATCATCTTTTGTAAATCTTGTGCTGATACAAGATAGGAACTTAATGATTCTTTTTCGATAGATTTACTTAGTTAAATTATGAATGTAACATTGTAATTCTATATCATATGTCATTTAAGCATTTCTCATTATACATCATGTGCCATGTAAACAATCTGATCACACGATTATCACCCACGATATCGCGCCCCGAGAACCTTCCGCCCGACGGGAAAGTCGATCCGTCCCGCCAGCTCGGGGTGTGACATCAACCCAACTATTTTCTTAAAGAGCCATATAAATATTGTTAGGTTCTATTTGAGAGATAAATCAAGAATATAAGTAGTTATCGATAGCACCAGACTGACTCCGTCGTGTCAAGTGATCCGATTACATTTTCAATGGGATGGTCACGTTGAATGCGGGTGGGAATACCATTTTGAGACTGATTGATAGCATTTGGTAGATCTGACGCATTTTTAGATGGGACATCTAGAATATCTGGTTCAGCCTTGGATTCAAAACGAGAAGAACTAGCAGTATAGTTAGCTTCAATTGGTTCAGAAAAGGCGTGAGTGTGCTCAAGAGTTTTTTGATGTTGATCAGGGTCGGAGTCCATAGATGTGTCAGACTAAATTTCTTTGCCTTTTTCGTGCTGTTGTGGTGCTGATCTTTCAACAGGAGGATCAACTGTCCCTAAGGTGTTTCGCACAAAATCTGACTCATCTATGTGAAATGTATCACCTGAAACATTTGGTTCATTAGAGGGGACATCAGACGGAATGTTGAAGGTTTCGAACAAGGTTGAATAATCAAAAAGCCAATCCGGTCCAACTCGGGCATTAGTTGCGTTCTCCTCAAGCCAACGAACATCATAGGACTCCATAATTTACTAGGTGATTTTGTTGTAAACTCGATATGATGTTTTACCAGCATAGCCTACAAAATAGCAGCCATCTGCTAGAGCATTGAACTTTGGAATTGCATCTAGGTGCAGTAATGTACAAGGACATCCAAAGATTTTAAAATGCTCAACAGACGGTTTCTGTTTGTAAAGAATTTCATATGGGGTCATCATATGCCACTTGTTCAGCAAGACTCGATTTTGAACATAACAGGTAGTGTTAATGGCATCTGCCCAGAAAAATGTAGGCAAATTTGAATCAATCAGCGTTGTACGTTCAGCGTCGATCAATGTTCCGTTTCTCTATTCTGCAACACCATTTTGTTGTGGTGTTCTGGCTGCACTGTACTACCTAGCAATTCCTTTTTCTTCATAGAAAACATTAATTTCAACATTCTTAAATTGTGCCGTTGTCACATCGAATTCCCTTGACTCTTTCATTAGTCTGATTCTCAATGAGAATGATAAATTCTTCAGTAAATCTGCAGTCGCACTTTTATTTGACAGAAAGAACACTCAACTGAAACGTGAATAGTCATCTTTAATAACCAAACAGTATGATGCACGATTGACGCTGAACACATTGACCGGACCGAATAAATCCATATGAAGATGATGCAGAAGAGAATCAATGGAATTGAAGATCTTTAGCTTGTAAGGCTTTCTATGATGCTTCCATTTAGCGCATGCAATACACTTCTCGATCATCATGAAGTCTTTGATTAGAAGATTTCTAACAATGTTCTCATTTGCAATTCGATTCAAATTCTTGAGATTTGCATGTCCCAGATGACGATGCCAAAGCATAGCATTTTGTTCAGATAGCTTTTAAAGGAGACACACGACGATGGTTGTTGAATCACATCCAAGAAATATGCATCTTGTCTTCGTTGAGCTTTTACCAGAATCCAGTCTTCCGGGATGATGATTCCGGGTTTGAGAATGAGACGTTCTTTTCTTGTAAAATCACTGAAGTAACCTTTGTGACACATTTGTTACACACAGAGCACACTGTGCTTGAGTTCAGGAACATAGTTAACATTTTCGAGATTTAAAGCTCCATTTGAGACAGTTCCTCGTTGAATAATCTTTCCCCTACTCCCTCCAGCAAATATAACAACTCCCCCATCATAGTGCTCTAGATTTGTAATCTGGGAGACGTCTCATGTCATGTGACTGGAACAGTCACTATCCACATACCAAAGTTTGAGAATATTCCTCCATAGTCGTTCCTGCCCAAATGAAAAGATTAATTAGTTTTTGGAACCAAGATCATCTTGCATCTGGGTCATCCAAAATATTTTGTGGATGTGGTAACATTCATCAAGAGCGATATGAATTTAGCATGTTTGTCAAATGATTAGGGTGAAGATGTGAATTTTTGAATTTTGTGGGGTTTTATATAAGAGATTTGTTCCACAAAACTTTGTGCTTAATTTGATGATTCACTTTGCGCCAATTACTATCAGAGGGCTTTGATTTGAAATGAGATTTCGTCATAGTCTTAGGTGTATACATCTTCATTGACTTAGACTGTTTCACGTTTCGTAACCTAGCTTTCTGATTGTTTCTTGCGAAAGAAGCATGTGAATTATGTTTTCAATTTCTTGCAATGTGTCCGGGAACTCCATAGTAAAAGCATGTTTTACGTTTCACTAATTGTTTGGTATTGTGATGATCACGTTGCTTCAGAACAAAATCATTCTTGACACCCTTTTTGTAGTGATTTGAATAGGAGCTCGAAGATGGAGGTTTAATGTCTGTTTTAGGTTTGGGTGGCACATATCTAGCAATCTTAGGATTTTCAACAAATATGTCAGCTATATGCAATTTAATGTCACTTTGCCAATCATCACTAAGGTTTGAGACAACATTTGAAGTAGTTCTATTGCTAGAACATAAACCAGATGCATTCAAAGTATTAATGAAATCCCAATCAGACATATTTGAGCGAGTGCAATCAACATAAACATCTTTCAAACAAGCTGTAGAGCCCGCTAAACGATGAAGACTGACAAAGTCAACTCGGAAGAGTCAAAGATCAGATTTTTGATGATAATTCGTGTACAGTATTTCGAGTACACGAACTGATCGTGTACTCGAACTTTTGTAATAGATTTCGTGTACTCCTAGGCCTAGTATAAATAGACGTATTTTGTACAGGTTTAGGTTGGAATCCCGAGGCATTTGCTCTCTAGACGTATTGAGGCACTTGTACTCGAACTTTTCAGATTTTATAAAAGTTTGCATTTTTCTTATCGCTTTCTTGATTCTAACCTGGATTCCGCACTCGTTAGACATCAACGATGATGATTATGAAGATAAAGTTTGGATCTTGATTAGTTTAAGGACCTACAAGTGGTATCAGAGCTTGAGTGCTCTTTTCATCATCAAGGAAACAACTTTCTGAAGCAAGTTTTATACTTTATCATTCTTCTCTACTTCATCTAGCTACTGTGTAAATTTGGGACTCCAAATCTTAAGAAATATTTTTATAAAACTTTTCTTAAGTATTTTTGAGTTCAGAATTTTCGAGTTCAGCTATTTCGAGTACAGTTAGAGTGTTCGAAGTATAAATACTTTTCGAGTACAAGAGGAGTTCGACTACAGAATTTCGAATACAGTGTCAGATTCGAATACACACAGGATTTCGAGTACAAGAAGATTTTCGAGTACAGGGATATTTTCGATTACAAGGAGTTTCGAGTACAGATTTGTCTGTTTAACTTTGAGCAATATCTACAGGGAGCTACAGGGAATTCGTGTACTGGACTTAGAAAATTTTCTGATTCATCATGGCTTCAAAGAATCTGACAAATTTGTCCAACTTACTCAATCTGGACAATGAGATCGGCACCGGAACAAAGCCACCAAGGCTCGTGTCAGGAGATAACTTCCAAGATTGGAAGTTCAGATTTTAGTCATTCATCAAGTATACCGATCCAAAGCTTTGGAGATCGATTGAGGAGGGTCCCTATGTACCCTCCTACCAGAGTGAGATCAATGGTCCTCTTGTTCCCAAGGATCCGGAATTGTACACCGACAATGACATACTCATGATGGAAAAGGATGAAAAGGTGTATGCTTCGATTACAATGGCCTTATCGACTGATGTTGCTCACAGATTTAAGGAGCACAAGACTGCTAAGGAACTCTGGAATGCCTTGGTTGAAAGATTTGAAGGAAATGAGGACATGCGAGAAAGTCGGAAGGATATGCTCATGCAAAGGTTTAACATGTTTAATCACATCAAGGGAGAGTCTCTTGAAGCACAACTTAACAGATTCACTCATCTGATGACTGAGATGACTAGTTCTGGAATTGAGATGACCAAGGGAGAGGTGAACAAGAAGCTGCTGAACTCATTACCTTACACTTGGAATTCAAATTGTACAACAATCAAAAGGACCAAAGATATGTACAAAACTTCTTTGAGTGAGCTGATCTCAATCATCAACTCCTATGATATGGATGATAACCAGAGAGCACTGAATCATGCCAGCTCAATGGGCATTGCTCCTGTATCTGAGAACTCTGCCCTTCTGTCAGCAATCAATCTTCAATCATCAGGAATGCAGCACTATCAGCCTTCTTCATCTCATACAATTCCTTTTGAGACTGCATTCCTATCATCTGGACAAACCGGATCAGTGCCTAAAGTCAATCCAGAAAGCGAAGAGAATCTGCTGCTGTTTAAAGGATTCATGAACAGTTACAATGCTTTCATAGCAGGTGAATTGGCTCCATCCAATCTCACTCAAGACAATCTAGAGCAGATCAATCCAGCTGATGTTGAAGAAATGGATATCTCGTGGCAGATGGCAATGGCAGTATTTAGAGCAAAGAAGTTCATCAAGCGATATGGAAGAAATAGCTTTGAAAACAATCCTGGAAAGAAGCTTGGTTTTGATAAATCAAAGCTGCGATGTTACAACTGCGACCAACCGGGTCACTTTGCCAGAGAATGTAAGCAGCCGAAAGTGTCTAAAGAAGGAGAAAAGAAGACTGAAGAGAAATCTGTGACTGCAGCTGCGGGAGGAAGTGCTAGCACATCGAAAGCATTGGTGACTCAAGAGACTGACTCCTATGATTGGAGTGATCAGGTGCAGGAACTAGAGCTGACTCTGAGTCATGCATTCATGGCCGAGGTGGACGACAAACAGAAGGAGGTAACTGAAAATCTTTGCTCTACCTCATGCATAAATAAAGTACTTAAGTACAGGTCACACAATGAATCTTTAATCAAAGAATTAAACAAACTTAAATACTTTAACTCAGAATTTCTTAAAAATGAAGGAATTTTTAAAAGGAAACTTGAAGCCGAGGGTCGGGATGTGGCAAGGCTAAAAGAACTTTTAAGTGATAAAGAGTCCAACTATCGTGATGCTAGACGCAAAATCGATGAACTCACTTTGGAGCTAGACCAAGCCAAAACTCAACTTTCTAAAATTTCTGTAAAATGTGAACAATTTGATTATTCAAGCAAAGTTTTAGAAAACATGGTAAGCATACAATTCAAGAGGGATAATAAGGGTCTTGGTTTTAAGGAGTGTGCACCACCCTTTAACCATAATTACTCATGCATGCCAAGGATCAACACATCTGTTGATGACTTGGAATTGGATTCTAGTCGTACTTGTGATTTCCCCACCAAACCGGTTATGCTCACAGCTAACCCTGTTATGACTAATGATTCTAAGGTTTGTGCAGAAAAACTAAGTGTTGCAGGTTTAGAGGAGAAGAAGGTAGAAAGAAGTGCTGGGAGGAGCACAGATTGTTCAACATCTACAAGACAATCATCTTTTGTTCCAAAAACTGATTTTGTTGGAAAATTCGATGAAATTGACATTAATCTTAATGATATGTTGAAACATTTTCAAAAAACATTTGCTATAAAATCAACCTTCTCTCCTTTGACACCACAAACTGCACCGGCTCATTCCACAGTTACTAGAGAGGAATGTTCACAGTTGAACCCTAACTGTGAACCTTATATTCCAACTGGGTCATTGGAACAAATTTCTTCAAACTCATCCTCTAGTCAAAGTAACTGTGATGTAAAGCCCTTTGATCCAATTGAATTTCACCAAAAGGTCTGCTGTTATGCATGTGGGAAACCAGGCCACATTGCTAGACACTGTCTGCACCGACCTACTGAATTCTTCTATGGGAAGAATCAGAAGGTCATACCTAAGGCTAAACCGGTTAACAAACATGTGAGGACTGTACCATCCTCCAAGCCTAAGGCAACCTCTCAAAAGGGGACTCAGACTCAGACTCCTTCCACTGCAAAAAGACATAAGAAATCAAACAAAACACAATCTGGTTTTCATAAGCAAACTCCAAGGATTTTCAAAACTAAGATAAAACCAGTTGACCAGGGCAGTGGAAGCATGACAAAACATATTAAGCTCAATTCAGACAGACCCAAACCCAAACCCAAGGATAGAGTTTATTCTATTACCAAAGTACCTAAATCTGTTATGATTTGGGTACCTGTTTCTCATTAATTGAATGTGTACTATGCAGGGAAAGCCAAGCAAGCTTAAACATGTTTGGTATGTAGATAGTGGCTGTTCCCGGCATATGACTGGGGATTTCTCTCAGTTGCATGAAGTTACACCATTCAATGGAGGCTATGTGTCATTTGCTGGAGACAAGGGAGGAAGGATAAGCATGAAGGGCACGGTCACAAATGGAACTCTTAGTTTTGAAGATGTGTACTATGTTGAAAAGCTCAATCACAGTCTTCTGAGTGTTTCTCAAATCTGTGATAAGAGTTTTTCCACACACTTCACAAACAAAGAATGTCTTATTCTGAAGCATGGCTTTGTAGTGCCTGAGAAGTGGATTCTGATGAGAACTCCAAGGATAAACAATGCCTATATTATTAATATGAACTAAGATTCACTTACAGAGAACACTTGTTTGTTCTCAAAGGCGTCGGAGCATGATTGTCTGTTATGGCATCCGCGACTGGGTCATGTAAAACTAAAAAATCTGAACAGACTCGCCAAGGGAGATCACGTCATTGGTCTACCTTCTAAAGATTTCTCCACTATTGAGAAATGTATCGCTTGTGCCAAAGGGAAACAACACAAGAGACCTCACAAGCCTAAATTGTTCACTTCTATCTCTTCAGTTCTTCAACTTCTTCATATTGATCTCTTCGGACCGGTTAACGTAATGAGTATTGGGAAAAAGTCATATTGTCTCGTTGTGACAGATGATTATTCCAGATTCACTTGGGTGTTCTTTCTGGCCAAGAAAGATGAAGCTCCAGAGATTTTGAAGAAGTTCATTACCTTGATTGAAAATCAGAAGAATCTAAAGGTCAAGGTGATTAGAACTGATAATGGAACTGAATTTAGAAATCAGACTCTTATAGATTTCTGTGATGAGAAAGGGATAGCTAGGCAATACAGTGCAGCCAGAACACCTCAGCAAAATGGAGTTGCTGAAAGGAGAAACAGAACGCTTATAGAAGCTGCACGAACAATGTTGTCAGAATCAAAGCTACCAATCTTTTTCTGGGCTGAAGCAGTTAACACTGCGTGCTATGTTCAAAATAGAGCACTTCTGAACAAGCGTCATCAGAAGACTCCCTACGAGATTCTATTCAATCAGAAGCCCAAAGTTGGACACTTCAAGTCATTCGGATGTCCTTGCACTCTTCTTCATACAGAGCCTAACCATAAGTTTGATGATAAGGCAGATGAGTGTTACTTCGTGGGCTACTCGTCTGAAAGGGCAGCATACAGAGTTTATAACAAGAAAACTCGGATGATTGTGGAATCATACTACATAGATTGGCAAGAAATGAACTCTACTGATGCTGGTTCTGGTCCAAACTGGCTATTTGAGTATGACTCCACTTTTAAGCCCTTCAGCACTCCATCTGAGAATGCAGGAGCATCTGAGCAAGCCGATGATTTCTACAAAGGTGATGATGTGGACTATAGAGTTGAGTATGTTCCATGTGATCCTAATCTTTTGACAGTTGATCCTCCTGGCATGTACAATCGTGACCCTCCAGCTCAGCCGACCCCAGTACAAGAAGTTCTCCCATCAGAACCAGACACTTCTCAGTCTGTTCAACCACTTCCAGAAGCTGATCAATCTCATCTTCCTCCCACCAGACGTTTGATAATCCATTGTTCTCAGATAGCATTCCTGAGGAACATTGTGTGGATCAAGGAACTGAGTCAAGTGAAAATGCTCATACCGACAACATTTCTTCCTCAAGTATAGATCAAGTGAATAATCTCAGTAACTTGCTAGAAAATCTAGCTGTAGAAGAAGTGCCAACACTCAGTATAAAAAAGAATCATCCAGTTGAAAATATTATTGGACCTCTCTCGGAAGGTGTTCTCACTCGAAGCAGAACCATTACAGCTCAGAACCTCTTGCCTGAAGAGACGACTACCAGAAGTCAATCAGGTCCTATTAATTCATGTTTATATTCTTGTTTTATCTCGCAGGTTGAGCCCAAGAATGTTAAAATGGCTCTCAAAGAGTCCAGCTGGGTTGAAGCAATGCAGGAAGAACTGATGCAGTTTCAGAAACTTAAAGTATGGAATCTGGTTCCCCTGCCCAAAGGAAAACTGCCTATAGGAACCAGATGGGTTTTCAGAAATAAAAGAGATGACTTTGGAGTCATTATCCAAAACAAAGCAAGGCTGATGGTTCAAGGCTTTTATCAACAAGAGGGGATAGATTATGAGGAAGTGTTTGCGCCAGTTGCACGACTTGAAGCCATTCGAATTTTCTTGGCTTACGCCTCCTATATGAACTTCACGGTATATCAGATGGAGGTGAAGACAGCTTTCTTATACGGAAAGGTAAAGGAAGAAATCTATGTGTGCCAACCCCTGGTTTTGAAGATTCTCAGTATCCAGAGCATGTCTACAAGTTAGACAAAGCTCTTTATGGCCTTCATCAAGCACCGCGAGCATGGTATGCTACGCTTACTGATCACCTGCTCGCAAATGGATATACCCGTGGAGCCATTGATCAGACTTTGTTCGTTCGCAAAGATAAGGATGATTTAATTATCGTTCAAATCTATGTGGATGACATCATATTTGGCTCCACCAGCTCAGCGTTGTGCAAGGAATTCGAAGGGGTGATGAAAAAGAAATTTGAAATGAGTGCGATGGCCGAAATGACCTTCTTTCTGGGTCTGCAGGTGAAGCAAGATTCTAAGGGCGTGCTAATTCATCAAGGAAAATATGTCACGGACATTTTGAACAAGTTCAAAATGATGGAGTCAAAACTGGCGTCCACTCCTATGGCTGCTCGTCCTATCCTGACTTCGGATTCGGAAGGTGAAGATGTTGATCAGCACCTCTATCGCTCGATGATTGGTTCTCTGATGTATCTAACTGCTAGTCGTCCAGACATTATGTTCTCAGTATGTCAGTGTGCCAGATATCAGGCAAATCCAAAGGCATCTCACCTCATAGCTGTCAAGAGAATCTTTCAGTACATAGTCGGGAAGCCTAAACTCAGTCTTTGGTACCCAAAGAACTCTGAGTTTCAATTATTTGCATACTCAGACAGTGACTTTGGTGGATGTAACCTGGATAGGAAGTCAACCACTGGTGGGTGTCAGTACCTGGGAGATCGCCTTGTCTCATGGCAATGCAAGAAACAAACGACTGTATCTACTTCGAGTGCTGAAGCTGAGTATGTTGCTTCCTCCAGTTGTTGTTCTCAGGTTATATGGATGCAACAACAGCTCCTCGATTACGGTTTGAATTTTCTTGACTCTCCTATTTTTTTGTGACAATGAAGCAGCCCTACAGATCGTCAAGAATCCGGTACAACACTCCAAAACTAAACATATTGACATCCGGATTCACTTCATCCGTGACTGTTTCGAATGAAAGCTGATTCATCTTGAAAAGGTCCATACTGATGACAATCTTGCGGACCTTTTCACAAAACCGTTCGATACAGCGCACTTCCATTACTTGCTTGTCTCTCTCAAACTAATAAGCTTTAGTTGAAAGCATTTTTGTAAATCAATTAAAATTTGTGTCTTACTCAGTTCACAAATTTAGGGGGAGAAAATTTACAAAACAACAAAAAGATTTTTCGTTCTTTGAGTCAAAAATTTACAAAGCATCAAAAAGATTTTTGGTTTTTGAGTCAGTCTAAGATAATCTATAAGTTTAGGGGGAGTTAAGTTTTGAAATCCTAAGAAAAGGAGATTCTGCTCCGTGTTATTCAAAGAAAATTACAAAAATATTTTTAACTTTTTACTTTACAAAAACTTAAGAAAATACAAAAAGATTTTAGTTGGACAAGCAAAGTGAATCGATCAAAATGGGAAGTGAAATAATCTCTAAGGATCAA
This sequence comes from Mikania micrantha, assembly GCA_009363875.1. NCBI lineage: Eukaryota > Viridiplantae > Streptophyta > Magnoliopsida > Asterales > Asteraceae > Mikania > Mikania micrantha. Next base: position 85,322,148 of record CM018693.1, read on the forward strand.
AATTTCACTATCTTAATATGATTTCAAAAGGAATCACAACCTTGAATATCTATTCTATGCTAAGAAGTTGAAACAAGTTTTTCAAAACTTAAATAATCAAACTTGATCAAACTTAAAATACATAATTAGATAAATAAGTGTGAAATTATGATCATTAGATAACTAGAAATGTGTGACAACTATTTGACTTCTAGATTAAATCCTTTAATCAAAACGAGATTGTGTTTCTATAAACTTAAAATTATGTTTTGAAAAAACTCGGGCATTTCCTATGTTTTGTGCAAACAAAGAGCGGGAAATACCTACTGAAGCATTCTATGTTTTGGGTAAGCAAAGAACTGGATGTGTGACGTTAAGGCCAATGTGTCTGCAGATCAGAAAATAAAAGATGCCAATGAGCACAAGATGATAGAACCCCTTCTTGTTCTTGATTCTAACCTAATGGATATGTTATTTTCTTTTCTCATCTTAAAACTCTGTCAAAATGATTTTAAGTTCGCTGAAACACAATCAAAGTTTAAAACAAAGGATTTAACAAGACTGATAGGTTGCATATTAATCTAGTCTTACAATCTAATTGATCACAAATTTCCCATAAGATATTCTCAGAAAAACTTGATCATATAATTGATTTTTTACGAGATGGATTAACGAGTGGAAATCATTGGTGGGGAATAGCTGTTTAAAGGTTGTGCTTCACTGAGAAATTAACTAAGATGGTTAAAATTTTGATAACAGATTTGATCCCACAAAATTTGAACCGACTAAACTTTAAACTTGTTCAAAGTTTATTTTATTTTATTTTATTTTATTTTATTTTATTTTCTTTTGTTTTGTTTTGTTTTGTTTTGTTTTGTTTTATTTTATTTTATTTTATTTTATTTTATTTTAGAAAAGTTAGAATTTTTAAATCGAAAAATTAACTAAGTGTTTGTACTCGAAATCGTGTACACGAAAATGTGTGTTCGAAGTGACCCTATAAATAGTCCACCGATATTTGATTTCAAATACCACAATTTCGTGTACGCGGTTTCTTCATTTCGAGTACAGAATTAGTCTTTCAGAGGCGATCTCGATTTCTAGACCCGATCTCAAACTTCTATTCCGGCCATCTTATAGATCATCATTAGGCGACCCTAGGTATAGAATTTTATCAAATTTTGACCGTGCATTCGAAAGTTATGGTCAAAATTGATTTTCGAGTACGCAAATTTCGAATACAGGAAGTTTTTGGTCAAATTGACCAAGAAATACTTGAAATTGGAAGGCTATCTGTAAATATGTTATTCGCCTTTCAATTCCGAGTATATTGAACCTGATTAGAAATTCTAAGGAGCCAAAATGTTAAACTTTTCATGGAATCTTGAGTACACGAAAATAAAAACTTTCGAGTACATGATTTCGTGTACAGTCTGGATTTCGTGTACAACCTGAATTTCGTGTACAGGTTATACTTCGTGTACATATCATATTTCGTGTACATCAAGTATTTCGTGTACTTCTTGATTTTCGTGTACTCAAAACTTAGAAATTTTTAACAAATCATAGTTCGTGTACACTATGGTCTTCGATTACATCGAGACTTAGAAAATTTTTCTTGAAGTTAAACTAACTTAATCAGTTTCCTTTTCAGATGGCAGACCTACGATTCGTACCTGATCACAACATGTCAGCGTACCTCGGAGATCCACCGCAAAAACATTCAGAGTTCAAGAGCATGTCGATGGTCTGATTTTGTCTCCAGTAAACTATGCTATCATGGAGCATCCTACCATCTTTTCTGATTATATTGAGAGCTTTTGGAGCACCATTACTGAGCACACTAACAGTAATGGAGACATCAGTATTGTTGGGAAGATTCAAGGGAAGTCAATCACCATCACAGAGCAGATCCTACGAGAATGTCTGCAATTTGGAGACAAGGATACAGATCCGGTTGAGTTGGACCAGGATTTGGTCAACCGTACTATCTTCCAGATGGGACACGAGGGTGCTTATCCTCCTACCGAGAAGAAACTTCTCCATCCTTACTGGAGATATCTGGTTCACGTTGTCACACAGTGTCTGTCCGGAAGGAAAGGCGGGTATGATGTGCTGAATCAGAGACTAAGCTCTTGTTTGACAGCTCTGGCTCTGGGAATGGATTTCAACTTTTCAAGAATGATATTTCTTGACATGTATGCTAACATCAAGGGAAAGAGAAAGGAGAGGTTTCTGGCATTTCCTCGCTTCATACAGATCGTCATCAACAAACTGCACCAGGATCTGGTTCCCACTGTCGGCACTCTGGGAATCAAAAGGATGCGTGATGACATCTTTGGCTATATGAAGATGAACAAGCGAGGGAAGAAGCAATATGTTGGTCAAAGGCCTCTGATCAAGTTCGGACGATTTGTGGGGGAAGACAACGTTGTGGAAGATCAAGGCACCCCTATTGTCGTTGTCGCTGACGAGCACGACACCCAAGCGACAAGTTTGAGGGCTGAGCCTGCCTCTTCATCAAGTGAGGATTTCATCCCAGAGAGACCACCTCCCACAAGGCAAGAAAGGGAAGAAGCTCAAGATGCCGACTACACTCCAACTCCTGAGTCTTCGCCAAAGAAGAAGAGGCAAAAGACAATGGCCAAGAGAAAAAGGGATCCACGACTGCAAAAGATGTTCTCGAGCTTATCTTTCTCATCTGCTGCTTCCATTATTCTCAGGCACCTACTCAACCACAACCACCGCCACCTACACAACCACCTCCACCTACTAAACCTCAACCATCCACACTTCCCAAGCCACCTACAACGACCAAGCCACTCTCACCACCTCCTACATTTACACAACCACCTTCACCACCTCCCGTTACAAAACCACTTTCACCTCCACATGTTACTCAACCACCTCCACCACCTCCACCTTCTAAGCCTTCAATCTCTAAACCCAAACCAACCAAACCTAAGCTCGTCATTAGACTCCCCACTCCTCGTCCATCCACCACAACCCTTCCACACACCAAGACCCTATCACCTCCACCCCACTCCGGAAGCGACAAAGGAAAATCTCCTCTGAACGCTGACTCACCGTATGAACCCAAACACGTGCCTGTAGATATTGTGGAGCTGCAGGATCGAGTATTTCAGCTTGAGAAAGATGCTGAGATCAAGGATGGCATGATCAAGAATTTGCGTGAAGGAAAGATCAAGATCTGCGCCCATCTGAACAAATGTAAAGGAAAGATCAAAGCTCATGAGAAGTTCATCGAATTTCTTCTACTGGAGAACCACAAGATGAAGAAAGACATTAAGCGACTCAAAGGAGAAGAAGTCTCCGAGTCTGAGGACGAAGTCTTGGATTTCAGTGATGACAGTGACGATGATGATGATTTAGATGGAGGTTATGAACAGAGCCAGAAAGAGGACAAAGATGAAAAGGATGATAAAGGAGATGATAAGGATGAGCATGACAAAGATAAAGATAAAGATCAAGGACCCCCTGATGACAAAGATCAGGGAGGAGACTCTGGGAATCCATCCTCATCCGAGAAGCCATCTGGTTTATATGATGACCTATTTGGAGATATTCCAGATGACATCCTGTTCGGAGACCGTGTTCAGCCAAATGAGACTTCAGGCGCCGGGCTTGAAAGTATATTTGATGATCTTCCTGATGACTTTGATTTTGAGTCACCCGGCGAACCAACAGAGGATCAAGCCAAGTCTTCTGTAGGGGCATCTGTAGAGGAAGAACCAGAGAACATCATACTTGGCAATGTGTCATCGGGTCCTTATATCGATTATTTGTATGCCCACAAATATATTGATGCATTGGGCAAGGAAGTCACCTCTCTACGCGAAGTGATTAATAGCTGGTTTGACAGGAAGAAGGATTGGACACCCTCTCCTCCTGTTGATAAAGCTGCATGGTTCAAAGATATGGGAGACAAACATCCAGAGCATACATTCATATCAGACGATAGAAACCTGTTCGCTGTTCGTAACGACAGGTCAAACATATGCTGCTGGATGTATGACAATGTCAGAAACATCTACTTGGTGAAAAGAATGAGCGGTAAGGTCGAATTCTACAAGAAGCCAAGAGATTTTTGTTCCTTGCCTAAGGTTGACATTAGAAGCATTGACAAAGCTATGTTCCTCAATCCCTCCAAAGATTCTCAGGCTGAGTTATTTGCAAAGTTTATCAGGAATCAATGTGAGAAGGACTTCCCAACCATGCGCACGGCAAAGGGAAGACGGTTTGTTTCTTCTTGCATTATCGATCCTAAGATAGAAACCGTGGGTCTACTACAAGTACCCTCCTCCTCACGTTGAGCAAGCAGTTCGGTTTCGCCAAGAGTTCCTGATAACTCTTTGGCTAACTTTCTTTCCTGGTATTTTGATGATCTGAACCTTGCTGCAGTTATTCTTAGGAATAAGGATGATATTAATGATGTTGATATCATTCTTGATCCTATGGATCTTCTGAAGTATGGTAAAGAAGATATGATGAAGCTGCACGAATCTCCCATTCGGGTACATTCGGGAATGATGAACAGGCGAAGCCTTTTACTCGAGTCGTTGCGTATGCCATGGAGCTAAAGCTGTATGTTGGAGCAGGGCCACACAATGTTACTCTTCCGATAGGATGACTTCGCCAGTCTAGGGGGAGTTTGTAGAGCCCGCTAAACGATGAAGACTGACAAAGTCAACTCGGAAGAGTCAAAGATCAGATTTTTGATGATAATTCGTGTACAGTATTTTGAGTACATGAACTGATCGTGTACTCGAACTTTTGTAATAGATTTCGTGTACTCCTAGGCCTAGTATAAATAGACGTATTTTGTACAGGTTTAGGTTGGAATCCCGAGGCATTTGCTCTTTAGACTTATTGAGGCACTTGTACTCGAACTTTTCAGATTTTATAAAAGTTTGCATTTTTCTTATTGCTTTCTTGATTCTAACCTGGATTCCGCACTCGTTAGACATCAACGATGATGATTATGAAGATAAAGTTTGGATCTTGATTAGTTTAAGGACCTACACAAGCATTATCAGTATTTAAAGCAGAAGGTACAAAAGGCACTGAGTTTTTTAAAACAAAAAAAAATCCAAAGGTTTTGAAACACAATTATCATCTGAAATCATTTTTGAAGATGGATTGTTAAATTTATAACAGCAACAGGTTCATCATCCTCTTCAACCCAATCTTCCACTATTACTTGATCTGCGCAAGAATCAGAAATGTTAGAAGATGTTACATGGACTTCAGGTTCAGGTGTTTTCGCTGAACGTGAAGTGGAGACAACTGTACCCTCTTGTCTACCATATTTCAAAGTGGCAGATTTTGCTAACCCTTCTTTTATCATGGGAGTGTAAACAAAACTGTCACTCAATGGTGAAGGGTTGTTTACAAAAATTTTTCCCTTTGCATCGATCACAATCATGGGAGTTTCTTCTTTAGAAGTTAACCCAAATTCCTGTCCCATTGCACTTACCCAAACTGTTGGTTTAACCAAACTCTCATGTACACGATTCATATATCCCACTCCTTTAGTTTCTTGTCATTTCATCTGTTTTTGAATCATATCTTCTACCACCACAGACGAAACATCAAACTTTTGAAAATTCAATTCAGAGTTTTCAAATTTGTTTTTGTATCGTTTTGCTTCAGATTTAGCTTTATCAAGTATGGTTTTAGGAGATTTAATGGCACACTTAGCATTACTCAAATCTCTTGTTAAAACAGGGATATCAATCTTTTGAGCTTCAACCTTTTCAAATAAATGTTTATTTTCCCTTTTTAATTTTAATTTTTCTTGCTCAAGTCGTGACATATCAAGTAAGAGATTTGTATTGTTAACCCTGTACGTAGTCACTTTATCAATACATGCTTGAGTGCATAGGAAAGTACTTGCATCTGCATCAGCAGGAAGATGTGCCATGAAAGCATGCTCCATATGTTTATAAGCGGTGCCGGCCATCAATGAACCTGCAGAGTCCTCAGAGATATTTAGAGCTTTGATCTGATCAACCCATCCAAAAGCACCGTCTTGCATCGCCACTAGAGCCTTGGTGTCAGCACCTTTGTTTTCACCACTTGTAGCTCCATTCACTGGAATCAGATTGCACTCAGGATTATCAGTATTCTTCTTTGGCTTAGTACATTCTCGAGCATAATGACCGTGCTCATGACAATTGAAGCATCTAAGTTTGTTTTTTGTGAACTTCACCTTGTTAATGTCAGACTGGCCCCATGTATTTCTTCCCGTGGCTTTTGTGAAGTTCTTAGCTCTATAAATAGCATTCATAATGTCTCAAGTGATATCCATCTCTTCCATATCTTCTGGATGGATCTGCTCAAGTTTTGAACCCACAACAGCAAATGGTGGCAACAGATCACCAGATCCCAAAGTAGTTGAACATTTAAGAAATCCTGCAACTAAAGCAATGTTCTCCAGAACTTCCTTGGTGAGTGTGGCGGGTTGTACAGCAATTGAACCAGATGAACTTCCTGGAACATCTCCAAAAGCTTGAAGAGCAAAAATAGGTGATCCGACATTAGATGACAAAACAGACTTGCCAGTTGAGACAGAGGGCAAAGCAACTTTATGAATAGGGAAAGCAGATGAAGGTTGAGATATAAAAGCACTGTTGACACTACTGATGCCCGCAACATTGTAATCGTTTGTATGATTCATAGCTCTCTGCTAATCATTCATTTCATAGGATTTGATAACAGACACCATCTCGGTCAATGACAGATTATCATGATTCTTGGTTGATTTGAAGATGCCAACGTTCATATCCCAATTCCTAGGAAGAGCCTTCAGTAGCTTTTTGTTAATTACACCCGCTTGATTATCAATATTGGCGGTACGCATCTCAGTGATTAAGGTAACGAATCTCTGAATCTAATCGTCCAGACTTTCCCCGACAATGTAATTGAAGGTGTTAAACTTATTTTTTAACATTTCTTTGCGGGACTCCTTCATCTCAGTGTTACCCTCATACATGTCAATAAGAGCTCTCCAAAGCTCTCTTGCATCAATTATCTCCCTAAATCATTGTGAGATCTCAGGAGTAAGACCTTGAATAATGTAGCCAAGAGCCTATTCATCTTCCTCTATTATCAGAAAGTCCTTTTCAGTGTAATGTTCTAGATCTTTAATCAATTCATTTCCTTTTATGTCTTTATAAGTTATCTTTTGCTTTCCTCTTAAGATCATCCTCCAAAGACTTGGTTCTTTGGTCCTGATAAGTTTTTCAAATCAAAACTTCCAATCAGGAAAACCGACGGCTAGGAATTCTGGTGGTAGTACCCATGATGGCATCAAGCTCATTTTGTTTACTGGACAAGGCAGTAGCAAGTATACTTGAGGAATCCGTCTGTAAACAAAACAGAATTTTCACACAACAGTAAGATGTTCTCGAAAGACAAGAATAATTTGAAAACAAAGGATTGGTTCGAGAACACAAGCTGAATTCAAGAACCAAGGATCAGTTCGAGAACACAGTTCACAATACTTAATTCGAGAACACCACTTGAATTTGAGAAACGAATGAAACTCGAAAACTAAGAAGAAGATTCGAGAATCCGATCAAGTTCGAGAACCTAGGAAGGAATTCGAGAACCAAACAAGATTCGAGAACCTAGAATTGAGTTCGAGACAACCAAATTTGAGAAAATAAAATTAGAGAAACTAAAATCAAAAACACAAAATTCGAATTTGAATTAATGTGTTCTCGAAATTTTAATAAAGCTCGAGAAAGATCAATTCCGAAAATAATGGAAGTTTAAAATTTGAATATTGATCTTGTCAATCTTGTAAAAGTTTAAGTAGATCTGATTAACACTTCTTAAACTCGAGATAGGCTACACCACAGATTAAAGCACTTCTTTTTAATAATATAAATCAAGAACACGACAAACACAACCTGCAAACTCTTTAAAATAATTTTCTCTTGCAAAATCAATACCACTATGGGCCACAAAACTGGCTCTGAGGCTCTGATACGAATTGTTAGTCCCAATGAAGGATCTAAAACTGATATCAATTAACAAATCACATGTGAGAGTGCGGAATGGTATCACGTGTGTGCAAGAACAATAAAGATGAAGAACAAGATGAAAACAATGCAGAAAATCACTTTGATTGCACTCGGTTTCTGTAGAACCGACTAGTACAATACTTGACTCCAAGAACAAAGAAAATTGAAAGCAAAATAATGAGCCAACCCCAATTAGACATCTAAGCCGAGTTTATAGACTACCCTTACATAATTCTAGGCCTTTCGGCCCAATGTAACTAAATCAAAATAAACAAAATAAGAGACCTTGAACTCGAGAACCCAAAACCATTCGAGAATCATTTCCAATCCAACACCAAATTCGATAACCACTAGGATTATTACCAAAGAAACATCAAAACTTATTCACTTCCCAACAGTTCATACTATTGGGATATTGGTCCAGAAGAAGACATCCTTGGACATTTTCTCATACATGGTCATGAAAAAAAGGGAAAGAAAGTTTATGTGGGAGACAAGCGATTGGAGAAGTTCGGGAGATTATTCTCTAATCTGGATGCTGATATATATTATCTAGTAAACTTGAACGCCTTCGTTGCTGAAGAGCACGATCAACCAGTCAACAAAGAAACTGAAGATGTTATCGCTTATGGATTTTCCTTTAATGATCAAGAACCTGTGCTAGTTAATCTCTTGAAAGGGAGAGACTACGAAAGAGGAAAGTTGTTGAGGCACCCAAACCCTCCACTACTGACAAAGACTATGAGTATGTTCCATCGCCTGAGTATGTTCCCAATAAGAGGTTAAATATGGCATCAAGGCGCCCAAGGGATCCCAGAATCAAGAAACAAAAAGCCTCCCAACCTCATGTTACACCACCCAAAACCCATTTGAGCCACCATCTCACTTCAAACCCAAATCTCCTCCACCATCAAAACCTTTATCATCCACAAAACCTTTGCCTCCTATCAAAACCATATCACCTCCTTAATCATCAAGTCCCATTCACTTTTCACACCCTCCCTCTCAACTAAAATCCAATATTGATAAGGTAAAGGCATCCATGGGATCATCATCTGAGTACAATCCTGAATATCTTCCTATTGATGTTGATCTTCTTCAATCCCAAGTTTTCAAGCTCGAGCAAGATTCTGTGAGGAAATATCAGGAGATCAATAACCTAAGACTTGTCATTCAAATCAAATATAAACAACTTGAAGCAATGCAAAAGAATATTATGTATTTGCTAAAAGAAGTTCAAGAACTTAACCAGGATTTCTGATGGTAAAAAGGATAACGATAAAGAATATAATAAACCTGCTGATAAAAAAAGATGATGACAATGATGGCGAGGATGATGATAAGTGTGGAAGGGGGGACATTTCAAGTATCACGTTGGGACCATGTCTTATAAGGACTATTCTGTATCCGAGGTCTTGACGATAAGGATCCGAAAACAAGGGAAATGATTCATCTGATAAGACTATTGAATATTTTGATGACCATTTCTTTGATGATCGGCCAGACAATCACTTCTTTCAACGAATAGCAGATGAGCTGACCGAACAAGGATTTGATAACATGTTCAAAGCCATCAGCATGGATTCCATTTCTGAGGCCATTGATGATGAAGAAAAGAAAGGTGATCTTCAACAGCCTTCTTCATCTTCCAATCAAGCTAAGGAAACAGTTTGGATGATATTATTGGTGGTGATGTTACAGAGGATCCGTATCTGGACTACTTCTAAACACACATGTATGTCACTCCTCAAGGAAACAATTACTAGGTTTTGATGAAGTGATTGAAAGTCGGTTCGACAAGAAGGATTGGAAGCCTGTAATAAAATCAGAAGAACAAACATCGTTAACCAAAGACCAGGCTGAAGCCGAAGAGGATCTTGAAATTAAATACACTGCTAGCTCCAAGGATGTTTACGCAATTCGAACCGATTGATCCCGGATAGTTAGATGGAGCTTTGAAAACGAAGAGGAGATGTTTGTCCTTAAACGATAGAACGGAAAACTTGAGTACCTCAAAAGGCCTTAAGATTTATGTTCACTACCTGCCATCGATCTTCGAAACTTGAGAAAAGTCACATTCATGAATGTTGACATAGTTGGAAGAGCAGATCAATTTGCCATGTTCCTGAAGGAACAGCGTGAAAAAGATTTCACAGTGACGAAACTTGTACACGGGAGAAGATTCAAACACAAATATGTTCTGGATTCCATCAAGAAAGAACCATGGACTTTTGTCAAGAGTTCTCCACCATGAACATAGAAATCACTTCCTCGAGACACGTTCATTATGGATCCCATGGACTTGTTGAAGTTTGGGAGAATTGATATGACCGTTCTATTTCAGAATCCAATAAAGGTCGTAGACGGATTCAATCAAGAGGAAAAGACCTTTACTAAAGTGGAGGATCTCTCAATTACAAACAACTTGTATGTTAGTGCTGGATCATTTACAACCACTTTAGAGCTTGATTAATTTCATTATTCTAAGGGGGAGTGTGTAAGGCACTATAAATACCTTGAGACTGACAAAATCAAGCTGAAGAGGAACAGTATTCGAATTCAAAGTACTCGGCCGAGTACATTCTATTTCGTGAACTTTATATTTCGTGAACTTGTATACTAGTATAAGTAGACATATTTTGTACATGTATAGGTTTGGATCCTGAGGTGTTATGTTAAAGACGTATTGAACTATACCATGTAAAGTTCACGACTATGTTAACGCAAAGCACTTGTTTCTTCTTCTATCTTGGATTTAGCACTTTTAAGAAGATTTTTGCTTATTATTTTTGTTGTTCAAGTTGGTATTTATTAACTTTGGGACCAACAATGTGTATGTATTCATGTTTGGCACATAAAAAGATAACATGAGAAATATTCAGGAAACATTGTCCTAACCTTGTTGTAAATACCTTATGTTCCAAAATAAAAAAGAGCAAAACGCTAAAATGAATCTAAAAAAATAAACAACACTCTTAAAACTCAAGCACAACTGCATATATACAAAAAAAAAGTGCATATGAATAGGTGGTAAAAAATAAAAAATGAAGCAAAAATGCCAAGATAAGATTAAATAGGATTATATTCCCAGAAAAAAAAACACAAATAATAGTTGTATAGTATGTTGTACATGTTCACAAACCTATATAGACTTGTACTTTATTAATCTATATAGTTGTATAGTATGATGTACAAATTCACAAAGTAAATGTTTGACATTAATTAGATGTATGTTGTATAGTAGTTGTGTAAATACACACACAACATACACTGAAGAACATAAACAAATTGTTTCATACATAACATAGTTTTGTGCTTACTAAATTGTACCTATTTGACCATTTATAACAAAATTAGCATGATCTACAAGTTAATTGTACCTATTAAACTTTAAGTTCGAAATCAACCCCCTTTGTATGTGTGGGTATGTTTATACAATACATGCATCCATATACACATGCAGATATATACACATACAAATATATACATACATACTTATACAATCATGTTACCAATTTTTGAGTGACTTGTAATTAAGTTAACTTTAAAATTCAAGTGAATTCTACATTTTGTGATCTTTATGTAAAACATGATCTAACCTAATTATAAACTAAATCCATTACGTTTAATAACTTAAATTTGTTGAATTAAATAAACCAAACAAAAACATTTAAAGAAACTCTCTAACTTAACCATCTAACTATTATATAATTGCAAGATTAGTTCAACATCATAAAACTTCGTTTTTTGTTTACTCGTAATGCAAGCTTTTAAAGATAACATTGTAATTCTTGTAACACAACGACCCCTCAAAGGCCCATTTTATGTCTCTCAAAAAACCATTGATCAACTAATTGCAAATATTGGAAAATGGGCCACGTTATCTATTAGTTAAAGTGTATTTAATTCATTTCTTCATGGCTTAGTGCATGTGTGTGCATACTGGTTAACACATACTTGTTTAAACATTGTTTTATCCTTCTTCAAAAATATGGATATTTCAATCCATTTCGTTGATTTGGATTGTGTTCAATTTGCACAGGGATTCAAAAAATTTTTTAGCTAAAAAAAGTGGGTCATTTGGGTTGAACAAATTAAACGGGTTGATAGTCGTCCAAAGTCTATTTTTAAGGGGGGTCTGCACATTATTATTTCTAAAAATATTAGTAGTTGATAAAATAATGTGCTAGTTAACTGAACCTGATCATGCACATTCTAATCAGCATTGAAAATAAATCTGTCTATACCCAAAATTGTAATCAAGTTGTAAGTGACTTGTAATCAAGTTGGCGGGCAGTAAAACAGGACTGATTAGGATCATTTGATATGGTCAATTTTCCAAGAAATTATAGAAAATTAGAGATGTAAAAGGGGTGTAACCACTTAAACACAAGCAAGTTGGAAACAGGTTGTAAGAAATTTGTTGAACACGTATTAAAATACATACATATATAGACACGTACTAAAAATGCATACATTTAAAAACACATACATAAGCACACACACATTGAAAATAAATATCAAAAGAAGGCCAAATATTCCCTTCAAAAATATTTATATCCATTCTATTCTTATTGATTAGATTAAACATAAAACTATCTTTTTAGATTAAGCATAAAACTATCTTTGCAAATCATGAAAATAAATGCTTTAAGTGTTCATCCATTAGCCTGAGCCTAACCCATTTAGTTAACCATGGTTTCAATTTTTATTTAAGAAAACTGAACTAAATATACTCACAAAGAGCATATGATTTTTTATTTAGATTTGTGTTTGAAAACCTTAATCTAAGAGTTTAGTAAATATTATACTTCTTGAAATGTAGTTAATTATTTACCAAGATTTGAGAAAATATTATTTTTAACAACATATAAATATGCATGTAAAAAGTAGTAACAACAATCTATATTTACAAAATGACATAGTGTTCAACAATTCCCAAATAAAAACTCTTTATTAGCCACTTAGGCATTAATTATCTTGCCACCACTCATATTAATAGCCTGCTAAATCAAGTGCATACATGTTAAGTGCCATCTTATTGCTCCAGTTGACATCTAATCAACAAATTAACATTTTGAGAAATTGAGAAAGGCTAATCTAACTTGTGGTAAATAGTTGTTGACTCAAGTTATTAAATAACGCCAACAATTAAAATAGCCATTTCATACTTTAATATGATAAAAGAGTCAAAATTACACCTTGATGTGTCATTAGACCAAGTTGTATACCATAATCAACCATTAACATTTTTTATCATTTATGAACCTAAAAGAAAACACAATTTATTGTTTCATTGAACCATAATACACCTTATTCACACGCAATTTGTTTTAAGAATCAAAAATCATTTTAGTAGGTCATTAGACCAAAACACCCATTACAAATAAATAATATAATAGACAATATAGTTTTGTAAAATCACGTATACCATACTGAGTTTCCCTTTAACTTGTGTAACCAAAACAATTTATGTATTTTTTTGGGACCAAAGCATTGCTTAGCAAATTGAACTTGAACTCTTCTACAACTTTCACGAAATTATAAAGGCATACCTTAAGATTTTGTTTATTTATGTGATAAACCCAATGAAGAAGCTTCAGAAATCAATTCAAAAAATATATTATGCGAAAGCCCATAATGAGAAGAATAATTATCTAATTTAGCATGTTAAATCACAACAAAATGATTCTAAAAATCGAAGCTTCTTAGCACACAAACAACATGTTTTAAACTTCAGAAATCTATAGCAATGCTTATTGTGAAGTGCCTCCTACCTCTTCACGGAATCAACTTTCCTAGCCTTCAACTCTTTCTCCTTCTTCTTTAAATCCTTGAGAAGCATCCATTAAACAAAGGCTTGTTAGTAAAAAGCAGTAGAAACAATCTATATTCACAAAATGAAGTAGTGTTCAACAAATCCCAAATAAAAACTCTTTATTAGTCACTTCGGCATTAATCATCTTGCCACCACTCATATTAATATGCCTCTAAATCAAGTGGATACATGTTAAATGTCATCTTATTGCTTCAGTTTTCTAATAATCAACAAATTAACATTTCGTGAAATTGAGAAAGGCAACACTAACTTGTGGTAAATAGTTGTTGAGCTAAATCAATTTTAAGGCAAAACTCAAATTGTTTGTTAAATCATACAAAAACATGTTTAATGGGTCATTAGATGAAAACAACCAGTACAAACAACTTTAATTTGCTAAACATGACACATGTAATAGAGACACAGTGACATTATGCACATACATGTATTAAACTATGAATCTAACTATGCACACAGGTTATAAAAAAAAGTAAAAAGCATACTTGAACTCTTCTACAACTTACAAGAAATTAAGAAGGCATACCTTAAGAGTTTGTTTATCTATGTGATAAAGCCAATGAAGAAACTTCAGAAATCAATTCATGTAAAAGGAACGGTTAAACATAGCTTAAATGACGAACAAAAATTAGGTTAAAAGTAATTTTGAGGCATACCAATTTCTAAGGAAGCATCGGATAGTGGGGTTTGATTGAAGAGAAGGTAGGTATTTTTATCATGTGAAGGTAGGTATTGTTTTTTCTTTTTTTTTTTTGTTTTTTTAACTTTTTTTACTCTTGTTGAGCAACAATCATGCTTATGACAGGAACACTTTATGTAACAGTCGTTACGACATGCTTTTATATATGCATTTTAATTTTTATCAACAAAGGTTGGCTTTTTTTTTTTTTTTTGTTTTGCTTTTTTTACAATAGCATTTATAATAGTTAACATTTTAAAGTATTATAAATATATTTACATTAAGAAACATTTTTTTTTCATTTTTTTTTCTAGTTTTATTTTGACACATTGTGGTCACATTTATGACTCGGTACCCTTTATGGTGTTATGTCAGAGTAACAACATTTGGGATGTGATTTTATGTCTATGTTTTGACATCGGATCATGTCTTCATTTTGATATTTCACTTGCTACAAGTTTTGATATTTGCATTTGATATTGGTTTTGTGTTTATGTTTTGATATTTCAGGATAATGGTAGAATTTATGGTGTTTTTTTATTGTTATTTATTTATTAATTTATTTTGCGTTTTTAACATAGCGGATTGACAAACTCGTATACGATTGAATACACTTTAGTATTGTACGTTAGAATGATAGTTGTTGCCGTATGTTTTTGTATCTAAGTTTTCATATTTAGGATCATGTCTCCGATTTGATATTTTGAGATCGTGGTAGAATACCAAGCATAATGTGTGGGTGGATACCTTTAGTTTGTTTAAATATAAAAATAGAAATATCGTATTAGTTTACATACATACGTACGCACGCACGCACGCACGCACGTACATACATACAAACAAACAAACAAACATACATACATACATACATACATATATGTGTGTTTGTATAAAGTTAGGTGCTAATTAATGAGCCAAAAAAAGCGAGCCCCTAAATATCCAAGCGACTGACGAGCAAGTTTACTTTGGCTCATGTTTGGCTGGTTTCGAAACTGAAACGAGCATCTCCAACTTGTTTATAACCAGCTAAAATTCAATCGTGCTTTTTCTGAGTAAGTGTTTAGCGAGTTTCTAACAATGACTTTTTTGGACAACGCTAGACACATGCCTATTTTTGAGTATCCACACCTTGGCATCCCTTCTCGTAAACTGACAATCGAACAAAGTTATTCAAGGATAACGTGTGGTTGCTCTTTTGGCATCAATTTAAAAAAAAAAAAGATCTATTCAAAAAAAAGTTATTCAAGGATAAGGATTGGATAATGTTTATTATGGCAACACACACCTCAATCAATTCATCATTCACTCTTTTGCATATAATAAAACTAAAAAAGATAATTGAACAAAAGCCAATCCAATTTAAAATTTTCAAAAAAGAAAAAAACAAACATAGAAAATGACATTTAACAATCATTCATTTAGAAAGCTAGAAGATGAACGAATATATGTATTAAAAGATGGTTATTAATCCAAGCATTTATAGTATAATAGTGTTTAAACATATACAAAGTAAATTAACATGAAGAGTAGCTCCTAAATTTATTTTTAGAAATATATTGTTGATGACATTTTGTAATGCACGTTTTAGATCATTAAATGCTTACAAATGAACAGTTGTATTATCTAAAAAATTATAATTACAATTTATTTTGTTTTATTTGTTGGCCACATGTTTTAATTTTTTTAATACTAAATTTTACAACTATGCGTGACCTCATTCTTTGTTCAGATGTTCGCAATGGTAATAAAATTTCTTAGCAACACGCAAACAACCCACTAATTAATTTTTAAATAAGATGATTTTGATTTTCTCTAAAAAATCAAATTGCCAAGGGAAAGGAGAAATAATAAGTATTCCATGATTGGTAATTCATAGGGGACCGGAAGAACTCAAAAAGTAACAAAGAGCCTTGTGGTCTGATATGTTACCACGTAGCATGTCAATAATTCATCAAATTTAAGGTTTTGTCCTCTCATATCATCTTTTGACGTCTGATCAATCTAATCATCCACTTTGCTCCATTAATCTACCACCATCAAACTAGATTTCATTATAAGAATAGGATCACACATTCAAATATTATAATTCAGACATTAAAAGATATAATAATGATATGACGCATTAGATCTAATTTTTTTTAAAAAAATACCACTTCTAATTCACACAGAAATATTTAAGTGAGTCTGGAAAAAAAAATAAAAAAAAATAGTTTTGGCAACATAAACCGAATCAAGTGCTTTAATATAAAATCTAATCATGTAATATAAACATGTAATATTCATAAAAGTGGCAACGCTAAATCCAAAGCACATTCAACCAAATTCTGAAAATAGCTGTTTAAAAATAGATATATTTGTGTTGCTCAAGAAGTCGCGATGGATTTGAAGTCTTGATTGTATTTAAATCTAGGCAACTCTTGTTTCTCATTACTTATTAGTTCATTCTATTCTTTTGAACCAATTGATTACACTACAAAAATCAACAATTTTGTTTTGTAATTCTAACTCTAAAGATGGCTTTACCTCAATGAACAATACTAGAAAAATGGTAACACACAATCTCAAATCTTAAAAGGATACTTTCAAGACTTGGCGCCATTTCATTGGTAAAACAGAGTTAAAGGTGCATTACAAACTATATATTGCTAATATTAGGTCAAGGTCATACATAATTTACATTGTCACATTAGAAAATACAAACACCTACATATATGTCATCATGCTAGCTGTTAATTACTTTTTCATAGTAGTTATTTTCGTGGCCAAAATGGATGTTTCATAACAGTTGCATTACAAAAGGTATTCTCCTCCTTTGGATCTTTGTTGTCTGGGTATCGTGATAGCTTGCTTTGACGAATTGGGTTATGTGCGTATAATGTCACATTCTTATTCATTGTCATAAGGTAATTTCCTAAATTTAATAATTAATTATTCTAATTCATAAAATTATTGTAGGCTCCAAGCTTGTCTAAGATCCAAGCTTTATCCTTGAAATCAGCACGAAATCTCTTCTACAAAGTGTGGAATCCAATATTGAAGATAGGAAAGTTAATTTCTATTGCAAAAGTCGTGAACTTTACAGACACAGCTTCAATAAGTCTAAAAGTGCTCTGCCTTGGGATTCTAACCTAGACCAGTACTATGTACGTCTATTTATACTGGTTTAGGAGTACACGTTTTCCTATGTACAGGAACATCTAAGTACAAGAAATTAAAAGTATATGAAAATAACAAACTTGGTCTTCATCTTTGTCTTGAGTTGATTTTGTCAGTCTTTGTCATCTCGTTGGGCTCTACAAACTCCCCCTAAACTGATGAAATCAATCAATATTGAGTTTAGCAAGATGAGGACCGGTTCGAGCGTATAACTTGTGAGCAATAGCCAATGCAACCACCTTAGTAAAAGGTTTGGCTTCCGAGTCATATCCACCATATGTGCGAATGGGGCTCTGATGCAGCACTGTTATATCTTCTATCCCGAACTTCAGCAGATCCATGGGGTCTAAGATGAAATAATCGTATGAATCACACACGATAGTCCCAAGGCTGGCGGGCCGGATCAGAGGCCCGTCGGGCGGAATAGTCCCGAGCCGTGATTGTAATCATTGTGATCAGATTGATACATTGCATATGATAATATGAGAAATACTAAAATACATTAAATGAATAAAATTAAATTACAACTCTTTTATAATTTAATTTTATTACAACTTGACTTGGACATCTGGAATGTGGACCAGATGTCACCCAAAACTTGCTTGCACAAGTGCAAGTCTTGAATCTTGTATCTGGCATGGCCGGAGAGACTCCATGCAGGAGTTATAGGTTCCTCTAAGAGATCCTATATTTCTCTCTGTAAAAGTCATCCTATTTTCATCTGTTCTTCACCTGACAACATGTAAAAATCTGTCAACACTAGGTTGGTGAGTTCATACCCTCCTTCTTTTATTTAACTTACTACCTTCCAAATCATTTGGGGCTGAGAACATGAACCGTTTTATTTGAATGATCAACGAATAAGAGTTATTTTCAAATAAATTTATTAAAAGGATCAACTCTTAACCTCTTATTCGAATATTATACGAATAAGTGTATTTTCAAGCATTTTTTCTAAGCGTTCATCGCTTCATTCAACTCTTTCAACAAACAACAACAACAAACAAGTTTCGAGAGTTCAAACACAAATCATCGAGGAGATGTCCGTTGACCACCAAAGTTCGAGGATTTGTGCCCAACCAAGAGGTGAACGGCACGAACTGGGGAATTGTGTAGTGCACAATCGAAAACAATCCTTTTCATGGGAGTCCGCCATCAAACAAACAACATATTTGCATGGTATTTGTCTAGGGTAATTCACCAAAGCATGTGTCCACACAACAACACATCAAGAATTCGCTGAGGAATTCTCAAGTAAGTCCCTTTAAAGTCATTTACCATTAGTCGACGCGGGTCAACCGACGGTAACGTAGATGCTACCATAGGTCTAACCACCCTCCAACGCTGAGGCTGGTACGTTACATGCATACAACGTGAAACAACAACTCGGATTAGTTCCAGGGGAACTAATCAACAAGGGCATATCAGTTAGGTTTGGTAACGTATATGCTACCATAGGTCTAACCACCCTCCAATGCTCATGACATTAACCGGTCCAAAGAGATCCATATGGAGAAGCTGCGGAACTGATGAAATCAAGTTAAACAATTTGGGTTTGTGGGGTCTTTTGTGTTTCTTACCCTTGGCACATGCGATGCACTTCTCAACTGTGGAGAAGTCCTGAGAAGGTAGTCCAGTGACATGATCTCCCTTAGCCAATCTGTTGAGATTCTTCAAGTTGACATGACCAAGTCGGTGATACCACAATAAGCAGTCAATCTCCGATGCCTTAGAAAGCAAGCCGGTATTTTTCGTGTACGAATCAGAATTCATGTTGATGATGTAGGCATTGTTTATTCTCGGATTCCACATCAAGATCCATTTCTCCGGTACGACAAATCCGGGATTTAATATAAGATGCTCTTTGTTTGTGAAGTGTGTTGAAAAACTCTTGTTACAGATCTGAGAAACACTCAACAAGCTGTGGTTGAGTTACATTAGTGACTGTGTCCTTCATGCTGATCTTTCATCCTTTCTCTCCAGCAAATGAGGCGTATCCTCCATTAAAAAGTGTGACTTCGTGTAACTGAGAAAAATCCCTAGTTATATGCCAGGAACAACCACTATCCACGAACCAAACATTCTTCGGCTTATTTTGTCGTCCCTGCATTGTACACACACATTTAATGAGAAATAGGTACCCAAATCATAACAGATTTAGGTACTTGAGGAACATTGGGCCCTTTCTTGATATTTCCTTTGGGCTTGTCTGATTTGGCCCTGTCATTCATGGGCCTGACAATAGTGCCATGATAAATTTGTTTTAATTGAGGTTTCAGATGTGGCTTATTCTTCCCCTGTGGTTTACTTTTAGATTTGAAAACCTTTGAATTTTGTTTATTAAAACCATATTGATTTTGTTTTGTTGATTTGGCCCTTTTGGCAGTGGGATGATTCTGAGTCACCTTCTGAGGTTTCACCCTAGGCTTGGAGGATTGGTCAGTCCTCATTGGTCTTTAAGCATGTTTAGCCTTGGGTGTGACCTTCTGATTCTTCCCATAGAAGAATTCAGTAGGTCGGTGCATACAGTGTCTAACAATGTGGCCTGGTCTTCCATACGCATGCAGCATACCTTGTCATGAAACTCCTTTGGGTCAAATGTCTTTACATCACAATCACTCACACTAGAGACAGAAATTGTAGGGCTTGTTCCAATGACCTAGTTGGAACATAAGGTTTACAGTTAGGGTTTAACTTTGAACCTACCTCATGAGTGACTGGGGAATAAACCTGATTAACCTGCTCTGACAAAGGAGAAGAATCTGATTCTAAGACACTTTTGTTTTTAACATCATCATCATTTTTAACAAACTTAGTCTTAAAATTCTTAATCATTTCATTTGGTTTAATTTTGATTGATTCAAATCTTCCAACAAAGTCAACTATTGGAACAAAATGTGATTTGCTATGTAAAGTTGAACAATCTGTGCTCCTGCTAGCACTTATTTCCTCCTTCCTCTCCCTTGAACCTGAAACACTCAAACTTTCTGCACAAAGCTTAGAACTATCAGAATCATTAACGTTAGTCATGACATGATCTGCTGTAAGAGGCACTGGTTTGTTAGAATCAGTAGTGAACTCAAACCTTCGGCCTGACTTCAACAACAGATCATGAACAGACGTGTTGATATTGGACATTATGGAGTAGTTATGGTTAAATGGAGGTTTCACCTCAGTAAAACCAAGCCTGATTTTCTCTTTTCTCGTATTCTGAACATCAATCATGTTAGCCACGACAATACTTGAATATTCATATTTATCAGCTTTGATTTTATCTTTGGATAACTAAGTCTTAACTTGTTCTAACTCTGAGGAGAGTTCATCTATCCGATGCCTGGCGTCCCGATAGTTGGACTCTTTATCACTAAAAAGCTCTTTTAATTGTGAAATATCACGCCTTTTAGCATTAAGTTTCTTTTTGAAAAGTTCTTCATTTTTAAGAAATTCAGAGTTGAAATATTTAACTTTGGCGACTTCCTTAATTAAGTCCTCATTGTGAGAACGGTACTAGAAAACCTTTTAAATGCAATAAGTAGAGCAGAGATTTTTTGTTACCTCATTGCGTTTATCGTCCACCTCAGCCATGAATGTATGGCTCAAAGCCATCTCAAGCCCTTGCACCTGGTCACTCCAGTCATAAGAGTCGGTGTCTTGTGTAACCAATGCCTTAGATGTGCTAGCTCCAGCTCTAGCTCCAGCCTTCTCTTCCGGCTTCTTGTCTGCCTCTTTCGCAACGTTGGACAACTTACATTCACGAGCAAAGTGACCCGGCTGATCACAATTATAGCACCTGATCTTTGACTTGTCGAATCCTAGCTTCCGTCCTGGGTTGTTCCCGAAACTGTTCCTTTCGTACTTCTTAATGAACTTCTTGGCACGAAAGACTGCCATGGCCATCTGCCATGAAATATCCATCTCATCAATTCTGCAATTTCTTCACATGGATCTCTTTCGATCGGTTAACGTCATGAGCATCGGGAAGAAGTCATACTGTCTTGTGGTTACAGATGATTATTCCAGATTTACTAGGGGTGTTATTTCTGGCCAAGAAAGATGAAACACCAGAGATCCTAAAGAAGTTCATCACCCTGATAGAGAATCAGAAGAATTTAAAGGTTAAGGCGATCAGAACTGACAATGGCACTGAGTTTGGAAATCAGACACTTATTGATTTCTGCGATGAGAAGGGAATTGCTTGACAGTACAGTGCAGCTCGTACACCTCAGCAAAATGGAGTTGTTGAAAGAAGAAACATAACGCTTATCGAGGCTGCACCGCCCATGCTGTTAGAGTCCAAACTGCAATATTCTTTTGGGCTGAAGCTGTTAACACAACCTGCTATGTTCAAAACCGTGCACTATTGAACAAACGCCATCAGAAGACTCCCTTTGAGATTTTCTTCAATCAGAATCCAAAGGTTGGACATGTGAAGTCGTTTGGTTGTCCTTGCACTCTCCTCCACATTGAGCCAAATCACAAGTTTGATGACAAGGCTGATGAGTGTTACTTTGTGGGGTATTCTTCGGAGATAGCTGCCTACCGGGTATACAACAAGAAGACCCGGATAATTGTGGAGTCATACTATATCGATGCAACAACAACTCCTCGATTACGGTTTGAACTTTCTTGACTCTCCTATTTATTGTGATAATAAAGCTGCTCTATAGATCGTCAATAATCCGATACAACACTCCAAAACTAAACACATTGACATCCGGATTCACTTTATCCGCTACTGTTTCGAATGGAAACTGATTCATCTTGAAAAAGTCCATACAAGTGACAATCTGGCGGATCTTTTCACAAAACCATTCAGCATAGCTCGATTCCACCATTTGCTTGCCTCTCTCAATCTAATAAGTTTTGATTAAAATAGTTTTGTAAATACTGTTTACAAAAATATTAAATATATAAATAAAAGAGAAGTAAAGAAAATCAGATAACCTGAAAAATGCAACAACTATTTGACTTTTTGTGTAAGTCTTTAAGTCAAAACATGATTGTGTTTCGATAAACTTGAAATTGTTTTGAAAAACTCGGGTATTTTCCATGTTTTGTGCAAACAAAGAGCGGGAAATACTTATTGAAGCATCCTCTGTTTTGCGTAACCAAAGACTTGGATGTGTGACGATAAGGCCAAGGGGTTCTGTAGATCAGTATAGTAAAAGATGCCAATGAGCACAAAGATGATAGAACCCCTTCTTGTTTTTGATTCAAATCTAATAGATCTGTTCTTTTCTCTTCTCATCTTAAACTCTATCGAAACGTTTTAAGTTCGTTGAAACACAATCAAAGTTTGAAACAAAAGATTTCTCAAAATTGATAGGTTGCAGGTTAATCTGGTTTTACTGTCTGATTGTTCATAAACATCCCAAAAGGATTTTCAGAAAAAACCGTTAGAAAATTTTTGATCATAAGTCTTATTTTTGAATTATGTATTAACGAGTAGAAATTATTGGTGGGGTATAATTATTTTGAAGGATGGGTTTCTTTATGAAATTATATTAAGGTGGTCAAATTTCTGACACAGATTTGATCCCATGAAATTGACCCGACTCAACTTTGAACTCGTCCAAAGTTTCTGAGTTTATTTTATTTTTATTTTATTTAAGTTAAGTTAGAAAATTTTTAATTAATTTATTAATTAGTACTGGAAAATTTGTATTCGAATATTCTGTACACGATTTCGAGTACACGAAATCGTGTACTCGAACCTTGCCTATAAATAATTCGAATAGACACATTTTCGAGTACCATAATTTTCAAGTACACAGTTTCTCTCTCTAGACGATCACGATTTCTGAGCACGATTTCGAAATTCTACTCCGACCACTTTGTAGATCAGACTTAGGCTAACCTAGGTATAGATTTTGATACATTTTTAATCGCAAGATAAAAAGTTATGGGACAAAAACACTTTTCGAGTACTTCCTTGCGTTAACCAGGGAATCTTGAACAAATCACCACAAAATACTCAAAATTAGAAAGCGATCTTCTTATACGTTGGTCGCCTCCAATTTTCAAGCATTTCTAGTATAATTTGGAGTTCTAAGGAGCAAAATTGAAGGAGTTATGAGGTTTTTAGAGTTCTCGAAAATTTGAATTTCGAGTACAAAATTTCGTGTACTCTTTTCGTGTACTCCATTTTTGATTACAAAATTTCGAGTACAACTGAAATTTCGTGAACTCCTGAAAAATGTGAACTTATTTTCACTTTGTGATTTTGACTTGAACTCGTTTAACCTGGACTTGGACTTAGACTTTTGTTTTGACTTTTGACCATTGACACTTAGTTTGACTAACTTAACTTATTTTTGTTTCAGATGGGTGACTTACGTTTCGTGCCGGACCATAACATGTCTGCATATGTCGGAGATCCTCCAGAAAAGCACGCCATGTTCAAGAGCATGGTGGAAGGGCTGATTCTATCGTCGGTCAAGTATACGATTATGGAGCACCCTGAGATCATCTCTGAGTATATTCATAGGTTCTGGAACTCGATCACCGAGTGCATTGACACCAATGGAACTGTGAGCCTGATCGGAAAGGTTTAGTTACAGCCAATCATCATTACAGAGCAGATCCTCCGGGAATGTGTACAGTTCGGTGACAAGGAAACTGACCCGGTTGAGCTCGATCATGAGCTCGTGCAAGGAACTGTTTACAGGATGGGACATGAGGGTGTCTATCCTCCTATAGAAAAGAAGCTTCTCCACCCCTATTGGAGATATCTGGCGCATGTGGTGACTCAGTGCTTGTCAGGAAGGAAAGGAGGTTATGATGTGCTTAACCAGATGCTTAGTTCTTGCATGATGGCCATCGCCTTGGGTATTGAGTTCAACTATTCTAGAATGATATTCAGGGATATGCATGCCAATATCAAGGGGAAGCAGAAAGAGAGATTCCTGGCCTTTCCTTGATTTATTCAGAATGTGATCTACAAGCGTCATAAAAATCTTGTTCCTACTATCGGTACACTTGGGATCAAGGGGAGGAGAGAGGATATCTTCTCATATATGATGTTGAACAAGAGAGGCAAGAAGTAGTACATTGGGGGAGCGCCCTCTTGTGAAGTTTGGCAGGTTTGCGGGACTGGAAGAAGAAATGGAGCATCAAGGCACACCTATTTCCTTTGTTGCTGAAGAACATGATGTTCACCCTGCAGGAAACATTGCATTCATTGTTAATGAGCACGATCATCCTCCAGCAGGCACAAGTACTGAAGCCGGCAAGGAAACTAAAGAATCATCATCAGAGTCATCATCATCCTCTGGTGAAGAAGAAATGATTGGAGAAACTGAGGCAGTCACTCCACCATTATCTAGAGCAAAACGCGAAGAGATCCTGGATACGGACCTTGTTCCAACCCTTGAGACATCTCCAAAGAAGAAAAGGCTCAAGACGATGTCCAAAGGGCAAGGGACCCAAGACTGAAGAAGAAGACCACGGGCACATCTTCGTCATCTCAGGCTCAGCCTCCACCACCTCCACCCAAACCTACATAGTCTAAACCACCTCCAACTAAACCACCCAAACAGCCAAAACCACCACTACCACAAAATCCAAAGCCACCCACTCAACCCACAACTACCACCCAAATTCTGATTCCACCATCCACTTTCACCACCACCGAAGCCACCCAAACCACACCATCATCTCCTCCACATACTCACATTTCACCGCCACATTCTCCAATTCCCATTCACTTCTCAGAACCACCACCATCACCACCCAAGAACCGAAAAGAGAAAGGCAAGGAAACTTTACAAACTCCATCACCCTATATGCCTGAAAAGACGCCCGTGGATCTTGAATGGTTGCAGGAGAGATTGTAACAATTGGAATAGGATTCAGCCGCTAAGGACGGACATATTCTGGGTTTGTAGTAGGCCATTTTCAAAGTATGTGATATGATTAGAAAGCTGAACAGAGACCTCGGTCGCACGGAGAAAGAAAGCAGACGTCTGTCAAAAGTCATTGAGGAACTGACTGGATCAAAGCCTGATGATCAGGAAGAAGATAAGGCTGATGATGACAAAGAAGATGATGATGAGGAAAAGAAAGAAAAGGAAGATGAGGATGATGAAAAAGATGACAAGAAAAATGACAAGAAGGATGACGATGATAATGATGATAATGCTAGTGGAGATGTGGGCTAGGGAGCTAGTTCCTCTGGACAACAGGATGATGAGCATGTTAAAGATGTTACAGAAGGTGATGCTACAGAGAATCCACCTTCTTCAGAGAAGGCTCTTGATTACTTTGATGATTTATTTGATGACCTTCCTGAAAACTTTATTTTTGATGGATTTGTAGACGAGCTTAGTGCAGCGGGACTTGGAAATTTGTATGCTGATGTGTAGGACCTATGGAACCCTAGTAATCAACTCGGTTCCTATGTAGATATGCTCAACAGCCACTGGAATAGTGTCGAATCCTATTCAAGGGTTTTCCAATCAAAAACACCAAGCCCAGTGGCAATCCGACGATAAGGAGTGAACGTTTTGATCGAAATCGAACATCACGGGGTGAGAATCGAAGTTGGACAGCAAGAGTCGGCTCAAAACCCTAAGGGTATGACAGAGGAGTGCACAGGGGAGAGAGAGAGCTCGGAGAGTTTTGAAAGATGCTGTTTGCAGCCATATATATAAGCTGTACTCATTCGGCCGAATGAGTGGTGCGAATCACTCATTCGGCGAATGGCTTAGCCGAATGTGCTGGTGAACTGAATGAGTCATGCCGATGACTCATTCGTTAGCCCCAGTCATTCGCTAGGCGTTCATTCGCCCGAATGAACTCATTCTTCGGGTCATTCACACAAATGGGTCTATAACATATTCAAAGTCAAACATATATAAACATAACAAACTCAATTAAACATGTACGAACAATATAGAATGACTGATTTCATTAATAATATCCACTTTATACATCAAATCATACAAAATACTGAACTAGGGACATTCTATACACTAACATACTCCCCTTGGACCTAGTTCTTCACTTGTCAGCATCATTCTTGAAATACTTGTGTGATATAGCTTTCCAGTCAGTGCCGGCATGAATTCCAAACACTATGCATATCCGGATGACTTTCATGAATTGTAGAGCTTGCTCCATGTCTGCAACTTCGAAGAATATCTGACATCTGCACAAAGCTTTCACATCGTTGTGTGACAGATTTATCAGACACATGGGATCAACTATACGTTCAGTATCCCATTGGTTGTCTTTGCGCAACACAATCACTGCCTCTGCAGATCTCCCATAATAATACCACCTTCGGAAACTGTCCAAGAATTCTTGACACATCTTCCGTAATGGAATCTTCTTCATGACTTTTGGAGGTAGCCACTTTAGGATGACGCGGTTATCAGCATTGATTTCGGGTTTATAGTACCTTTCTGGTTCCTGAGGCTTGAAATTGATCCATCTCTTTCGATACACATACTAGATCTGTCTAGAGAACCAAGAGGACATTCCTGAATCTTCACTATAAAGCATCTTCAGACGTGCTAGTTGATTAGCTTTGAATCCCGGCAGCGTCTTGAAGTCATGGGGATGCTTGAAATATTGTATCCCTTGTTCCCTCTTGACAGCATAGCATTGCAGATCATGAAAGTATGCCCAACTAAGAATTTGACCTCCGGCCTTGTATCCTTTGGTCTTGTAT
Organism: Mikania micrantha; assembly: GCA_009363875.1. NCBI lineage: Eukaryota > Viridiplantae > Streptophyta > Magnoliopsida > Asterales > Asteraceae > Mikania > Mikania micrantha. The sequence continues at coordinate 85,349,522 of CM018693.1, forward strand.
ACTTTGGTGTGTGTAGTTGGCATCTTTGCAACACTTTCCTTCTTCAAGACTTCCCAATAAGCCTTCCATTCCTCTTTTCTTTTATGGATGTCTTCTGCTGAAGACTCACTACTGCTCACCTTTTCATCAATCTTCCTGTTCAGCTCCTCCTTAGTATGTTGACCGAAAACATCAGTGAAGGTAGGCAGTTCATCCTCAGCTGAAGTATACTTGATGTCCTCTTCCTATGTAATATCCTCCAAGATCACCTCATCAACATCATCAAACATCTCTAGAGAAGGAATATCTTAAACAGGAGCAGAGGAGTCATCAATGACAACCTCGTCAGGATTTAACGTGAAAAGCTCAGCAATCTATTCCCTTGTCAGGCAATGGATAATCTCTTCTTCCTCCTTGTCGTAGCTAACTGAGTGTTGTATAATGCCTTGAGCGTCCAAAATCATGGTCAACTTCTCATCCAAACGACGTCTCAAAGGCACAACATGAACTTCCTCAGTAGCTTTAGGCTCTTCGGTTTGAGGAGGACGCTTGGCAGCTCTGTCATGCCTTGTTTTTGTCTGGATTTCAGTGGGAGGGGACTACTGACCTGATGCACTAGATGAATTGGCAGACCCACTTTCGGCACTGTCATCGTCATCATCTGAATCATCATCTTTGTCAGTATCCTCGTAATCAACCTTCTCCTCATCAGATTCGTCTTCTTCTTCTTCTTCTTCTTCTTCGTCTTCTTCTTCTTCTTAATCTTTATCTGAATCATTGAAGGCAATCTCAGTCTCGATCCTAGGAGTAGACTCCTTGAGGCTTTCAACTTGCTCAGCTAGTCGCAAGTTTTCAGCCTCAAGAGCAGAAATCCTATCATTTAGGCCAACATCTGTTAGGGCCAGCTGGTTGTAATCATCTACAGAATTGAGTAGCCTCTCCTCTAAATCTGCAGATCGGGCCCTCAAATCCGCCAGTTGGTCAGCTGCTTGTAGTAGTAGAGCATCCTTCTCACTGACCCTCTGTGTCAGCTGAGAGATAGCCAAGTCCTGCTCGTGGTTCCTCTCCATAAGTCGAAGAACCAAACTGTTCAGAGTGCTGAGCTGTTCAGAAACTGAAACAGTCAGTATATACGATTCAGCACGTGTGATGAAGGGACCCGAGGAAGCTGCAGTAAAGACAGCGGTAGGAGCACGAGAGGAGGTCAGAGGGGCAATAGTGACACGTGTATGAGTTGCCCTTGACCTGGTCAGTGAAAAAGCTGCAACTGTTGCAGCGGATATAATAGTGGTTGTTGCAACAGAAGACAGCTCTGACCGCCTCTGTAGGACCAACTTAGTCCGTCTTCTTTTGGCTGGAGGAGAGGTAGACTGAGCAACAGTAGCAGCAGCAGTAGATGTAGCAATGGAAGTATGTGGGGGATGAGAAAAATCAAACTCAGGAATAAACGATGGATCCCTTATCTCCTCCCTCTCAAGCTCTGTCACACTGGGCCTCTTCCTCTTCTTCACTAGCCTCATCCCCACAATAACATTCTCAAACTCATCATCTGGACTATCAGAATCTGAACTGTCAGAACCCTCTTCATCATCTTCTTCACCACCATCTTCATCTGATTCATCTGACTCATCTCTCTACTCAGCTGATGTGGTACCACCCATCTCTAGTGGAATGGAGACGGTGGCCTCAGTGAAAGTCATGAAATCTAAATCAAGTAAAGCACCAACATCTACATCATCACCACCAGCAATAGAAACACTAACTCTAGTACCAGTACCAGCATCAGAAACATCGCCATCAACACTACTAGCACCTGCACCACTACCAATATCAGCACTACCACTAGCACCTGCATCACCATCAGCACCTCCCGGCACAAAAATATCTTCTAAGTCTAAATCTGAATCCTCATGTCTCCATCTCCTCCCAACAGGTGCAACGTTATTAGGGTTGAGGAGATGGCCGAATAGAGTATGAATGGGAGGCTTTGTCTCCTTTCCTCTGTATGATAAAACTCTATTAAGAGTTATATCATTCATGTGCTCCAATCTAATAATGTCTGAACTAGCCTTCGGTAGATTAGGCACTTGTACATCAAAGATCTGCTGGAGAAATCTCGGGTACATAAGGAACTTCTTGTCTCTTTTAAGATAGACATTCTCCTTCATATGCGTGAATACCATCTTCGAGAGGTTGAATGGTATATTCAGCACCAAGGCCACGAAGGCAACCTGTAATGTCTCTCTGAGTTCATCAAATCCCCCGTGCCTAGAACCCAAGCAGTGAATGAGTACGTGAGCCAAGTACTTGAACTGCGGAGATAGAAAAGCCTTGTTCAGAACTCCGGCTTCTAAGTCACCATCATACTTGCATCGCATAAAGCATCCTCTAACAAGATAGCGATCATGTAGGAAAGGATGATCAGGTGCTTCTTGGAATCCACAAACCCTCCGAATGTGTTCAGTAGAGACTAGGAAATCATGTCCTCGCACCTTTCCTCTAATCACAGGAGGTTCGACCTCACAGTCTATGTCTGCAGATCTCCAGAAATCCCTCTGGTGTGACATATATGGATCATAAACGGTGTATATAACATTAAAGATCCTAGAACGCCTATGAAAAGTAATAATCTCTCTGAAATGTGTGGCATTCTTGGTGGCAAGATCTAGATGAGCACAGATGTTGTTCTTCGTTACAGCTTTGAAATATGCCATACTGAAAACAAAGAAATTTACCTGTAGGTTTAAATCAGTCAAACATTTGAGCCAAATCAGAAATTTTACACAAGTATACAACTTGTGCGAATGAGACAACTTTGCCCGAATGAGGCTTATGCAAATGAGGTGAAATGACCGAATGGGCTATGTTACCCGAATGACAATCGAATGAGTCCAATGGCCGAAAGAGTCTCATTCGGTCGAGACACCTCATTCGGTCGACTTTGAAGTCCGAATGATCATCATTCGGTCGACCGAAGGATTTCAAAAATCCAAGTTCCCAAAACTACAAATTAGACCTTAAAATTGACACCAACAAGTTCAGATATGTCTGATTAGAGTTTTAGAACAGGTTTTTGGTATTTTAGGGTTCATTTTGTCCATTTATTAGAAAGTTACAGTTACGAGCCCTAAAACCCTAAGCAGTGAGCTGTTTGTAGCAAATCCATGGTCAAAATTGGATGATCTTGGTTCCAATAGTACCTGTCACAATCACAAGAAGAGACATAAGCAGTATGGTCGATTTAATCGGTGAAAATCAAAGAACAGTGGAGAGAGAAAGAGTGAGTCGGGCGAAGGAAAACACACAGTAAGCCGAGCGAATGAGTTTGGGAGAATGAGTTTGTTCGGCCGAAAAAGCCCAATAAATAGGAAGGCTCATTCGGCTGAGAGATCAACCGAATGAGTTTCTTCGCATCAGGGATTCGGCCGAATAACCCATTCGCTTGAATAAATTCATTCGGTCATTTGATCTCCCTTGAAGTCTAGCACTCAAAAACACAACTCATTTTCAAATTTTACATTTTGATCATAAAAAGAGCATTGTTATGAAGTTTAGTCTGGTTTGGTGATAGGCAAGGATGATTGAATATCCAAACCAACAAATGATCATTTAAAACAATTTCAAATGAAAACCTTTTTTGTATTTTCTGATAAACAAACAACTGTACAAACTGAAACTGAAATAGACAAAATGCACATATTTTTGTGAGTAGTCTTTCAAGAAAATAACCCATACACCAGATCATGTCAAATCAGCATTCAAGAAATTTTGTACTTCTGACACATTAAGTTCTATAAGGTTCCAAATTATTTTCTTTTTGTATTTTTTCTTTTTGATTTGTCTCTCATGTTCAACACATTCTCATGGACGGCTTCAGCTAGGTCTTTACAAAGCAATATGGCACGTATACATAATTGTGTTGACACGATCAACTTGTTCTATCCAAATGGATGGCTTCAGCTAGGCTGTAACCCAGCAATATGGCACGTGTATAGAATCAGATTTACTTTTATTTTCTTGTGACTCAATCATTCTCATCTGAATGGACGGCTTCAGCTAGGTCTTTACAAAGCAATATGGCACGTTTACAGACTTTAATTCATGAATCATTGGAAACCTCATAAGTTCCTATGATAACTGGTGTATGCCTGATTTGAGTCAAAAACTGTTTATCCCTTAACAAGTTTTCTAAACTGAATCCCACAAATCAAACTTTCTAAGCAATCACCAACAGTCTATTAACTTTGTAAAGTCGGCCTATCAGTACATCAGATTATAATTCCTATGTGCTATCAGTTTATGCATTCAATCTTGCATTTAAGACATGATAGGCTAACACATCACTTTCTCTAATAGGACTTTCTCATTTTTACAATTTTTAAATGTTTTTGGTTTTTCAGTAATCACTTTTTCTCCTCATAAAAACCTAAAACTGAAAATCTTTTTTGAGTTTTTGATTAAGTGAAAGAGAAATAACAGAAATACTGAAAAGGAAAAAATGAAACAAAAGAAACTAACTAATAAAAACAATGATTATTTGTTTGATTCAGATGAAGGAATGACTTCATCCTTTTGATAAACACCATTAGCTGATAACAGATATAAAAATCTGGGTTTATCAAAAGCTTTTGTGTAAAGATCGGCTTTCTGGTGATCGGTATGAATTTTAACAACATCGATTAGCTTCTTTTCAAAACAATCACGTATGAAGTGATATTTTATGTCGATGTGTTTGGTTTTCGAGTGCTTAACAGGATTTTTAGTGACAACAATGGCAGCAGTATTATCAACATATATAGGAGTGTTAGAAAAATGTAACCCTTAGTCCCTGAGTTGTTGCTGAATCCAAATGATTTGAGAGCAACAACTAGCAGCTGCAATATATTCTGCTTCACATGTTGAAGTAGACACCGACGTCTGCTTCTTGCACTGCCAGGTAACTAGGCGTTTCCCAAAGAACTAACACCCGCAGATGTTGACTTGAAATCTCTTTTGCATCCACCATAATCTGAATCACTATATGCAGTACGATCGAAGTTATCATCACTAGGGTACCATAAGCCCAGATCCGGAGTACCCTTCAGATAACGTAAAATCCTCTTCACAGCAATCAGATGGAAAACTCTTGGCTTGGATTGATAACGAGCACACAAGCATGTGGCAAACATAATGTCTGGACGAGAGGCTGTAAGATACATGAGAGATCCAATCATTCCTCTGTACAGAGTTGCATCGATTAACTCCCCCTTTCATTTGGCATAATCCCGTGATTGACAGCCAGTGGGGTACCAACAGGTTTTGCATCCAACATACTGAACCTGCTCAGAATGTTACCATTGTATCTGGTCTGATGAATAAAATTTCCTGCCTCAGACTGATCCACCTATAATCCCAGAAAGAATTTCATCTCCCCCATAGAGCTCATCTCAAACTTTTCTTTCATAACCTTCTCGAATTCCTTGCACAAAACATCATTTGTAGAACCAAAAATGATGTCCACATAGACTTGTACCAAGAGTAAATCACCATCCTTCTCTTGAATGAACAAAGTGCAATCAATGACACCTCTTTTGAACCCGTTGATCATAAGGTGAGTAGACAATGTCTCATACCATGCTCACGGAGGTTGGTGAAATCCATACAAGGCCTTGTCTAACTTGTATACTTGGTCCCGATGCAATGGATCTTCAAACTCGGGAGGTTGATTGACATACACCACTTCATTGATCACACCGTGAAGGAATGCACTCTTGACATCCATTTGATAGACTTTGAACTTTTTGAAGGATGCATAAGCTAGAAAAATGCGGATTGCTTCAAGACGAGCAACCGGTGCAAACACTTCATTGTAGTCAAGTCCTTCAATCTGCCTAAAACCTTGCACCACCAGACGTGCTTTGTTGCGAACCACAATGCAATGATCATCTCTTTTGCAGCACAGAACCCATCTTGTGCCAATCACTTTTGCACCCTTGGGTCTATCAACTAGCTGCCAAACTCCCAGTTTCTTGAACTGCAACAATTCTTCTTGCATGGAATCTACCCAAGATTCTTCTTTCAAAGCTTCAATAATGGTTTTTAGTTCAACTTGGGAGATAAAACATGAATGGGCACATAAGCTTACATCTGCAAGATCAAGAATATCAGCAAGACTATCTGAAAACAACCAATTTTTGGTTTTCACTCCATCAGATGGACTTCCAATAATATTTTCATGAGGTTGAATTTGGTTAATTTTGCCAACAGGATGAGCAGGGACCTCAACTTGTGGATCAAGATTGTTTATATTGAGATCCTCAAGAGCAGGTTCAATATTTTCAACATCTGGTTTTGGATCATCTGGATGAGAGTGATTGTCTTCTGAGTCTGAGCTGTCATCATTTGCCTGTATTGGAGCTTGAACTGAAGAAGGTTTCACAGGTTTATCAGGTGCATTTTGTGCATCGTACATCATTTGAATGACTACATCTTCATCTGTATACATGGGAGGCATGTTGAAAGAGTCAAATAAGTCTTAATAGTTGAACATCCAATCAGGACCCTTCCAGGTGGTGGCATTGAATACTTCTGAACATCTACATGGTACCACTCCTCCACATTTTGAGTTGATCTGTTGTAGACCCACTTGTTTGGAGTACTGTACCCAAGAAAGTAGCCTTCTTCCACCTTTTCATTGAACTTGCCTTGCTCATGTTTCTTAAGCATCGTGCATGGAGCACCAAATGGTTCAAGATACTTGAGATTTGGCTTTCTGTTATGGAGCAATTCAAAGAAAGTTTTCCCATGCCTCTTAACAATCAAAACCTGGTTCAAAGTATAACAAGCATTAGCAACATCTTCGTTCCAGAAATGAACCAGTAGGGAAGAATCAGCAAGAATAGTCCGAGCAGCCTCAATTAATGTCCTGTTCTTTCGCTCAGCAACACCGTTCATCTGAGGGACATATGGAGCACTGAACTGCTGAATAATACCACGTTCATTGTAGAAAGTCTCCATAGTGTCTCTTGAATTCAGTCCCATTATCTGTTCTGCGCATGCAAACGTTGAGCTTGTACAGTGATTCAAGCTTAGTGACAAGAACTTGAACACATTCAAACGTTTCAGATTTCTCCTTCATAAAGAACACCCAAGAGTATCTGGAGTACTCATCAGTGATAACTAAGCAGTATTGATCTCCAGCAATGCTCTTGCGGTTGACAGGACCAAACAGATCCATGTGGAGAAGCTCTAGGGGAACAGTAATTGAATGGTACTTCTTAGGCTTGTGAGACTGCTTGGTTTGCTTTCCCTTTTTACATGAGACACAGACATCAGACAGCTTTAAGTTCTTCAAACTCACCCCCTCAACCAGATTATTGTGAACCAGATGATTCATCTTCCTCAAACTCAAATGACCCATCTTCTTATGCCAAATTATAGAATCTTCTCTGTATCCTTGGACATAAAACATGAAGCTGTAGAAGATGTAGTTGAAGTTGTGGCCATGTTGAGTACATACAGATCTTGCTTTCTTGGAGCAAACATCAAAATCCAGTCTTCAAGAACTGTAATGCCTTGCTTGAGAATGTAATAGCTAGAGTCATCAAATAGAACTTTGTACTTTTTGTCACAAATCTATGAGACTGAAAGTAGATTGTTCTCCAGCTGCTTCACATATCTGACCTTGTCAAATGATACTTTGCCATTTGAAAGAATACCTTCTCTTGTAATAAATCCGCCTTTGTCACCCACAAAGGCAACATATCCACCTTTAATAGCATGAACATCAGAAAGAAGTGATATGTCTCCAGTCATGTGCCTTGATACCCCACTATCAACGATCCAAGTGCTGTTAAGAGTAGCATTTGTGGCAACCTGCACAAACACAAACTATTAGTTCAATTTGGGAACCCAAGCCTTTTCAGTCTTGGGTTGACCCATTAAGTCTTGGATTAAAACATCAATCCATTTTCCATCTGGGATCACCTTATCTGGTGGATTTGAAACTGAAGTCTCAGAAGACTTAACTTTCTAGATTGTGTTTTTGCAAAAAGAGTTTTTCAAATAAATGGATGATGGATTGGATAGTTTGACATTAACAACATTTGGGACATCCAAATTAACAACTTTCCCTTTACCCTTGTCCAAAGATTTAATGGGAATGGGTTGTTTGGGATTTCTAGACTTAATCTCTTTAACAACATGCTGATTTTGTTTTCTGGATGGTGCAAATTTTTGGTCTGATCAGATGAGGACAAAATCTGACTACATGTCCAGATGCACCACACTCAAAGCAAACTCTTTTGTCTTTGTAATGAAACTTTTTGGTTTTAGAACATGACTGTTTGTTTTGATGAAAAACATTTTGTTTTGTCATGTTTTGCTTAAAACCCAACCCCTTAGTTCCATTAAAAACAAGGTTGTTAGCCTTGTTGGGCTCACTTGCTTCACCCTCTTGTGAAGACTTCACAAAGCATATGGCTTTGGATAGCTTGAAAACCATGTTTGTCATAGGTAAGATTGGGTCAGCCTTTTTGGAAACAGATGTATGTTTCTTAACACAAGAGACTTGAGGAGAAACATCAGACTCATCCTCAGAATCAGAGACCCAATCTTCATCCACACCCTCCACAGAAGATTCCTCTGACAATGAGGAACCCTCATCAGAGATAATCCCAATGGGATCAATAACTAATGGAGTTTTAACTTGAAAGTCTTTAATCTCTTTGCCATTTGGAGAATTGACAAAGCAGTTCAAGACTGGTGGGGGACAAGGATTGTATTTTGTATCTTTTCCTTTACCCTTCTGATCAGTACCTTTAGTGATCATGTGCTCAATGATATAAGAGGAGCTTTCATAGCTCTTGAGCTTCTGATTTAAGGTTTCATAGTCACACTCGACTATGGCTAACTTCTTCTTTATCTCATTGATGGTATTGAGATAAGAAGTAATAGCATCTTGCTTATTCAGCACAGCGATCTCAACCTCATGCAATTGTCTGTTTAAAAACTCAATTTTAGCTTGAAAATCTTTTTCATTTGATTTTAAAATTTTGTTAGCCTCAATGCACAAGTTGAGATCGCTAATCAAGTCAGCATTGTGTTGCTGATAAGCCAAAACCTTACTTTCAAGATCAAAACATTTAAAGCAGTAAGAATGAGATGAGGAACAGTCATTATATACCTGATCTGACTGAGATGAAGCAGAAGTATTCACCATCAAAGCAAACATTGTAGCAGATTGTTCTTCAGACTCAGCATCTGATTCTCCTTGAGTTTCTAAATCTGAAGAGCTTTCTAATTATGATACTGATGATTCATCCAAACTAGTCTTTGTTTCTTCTGAATGATTTTCATCCCTGGATCCATCAGCTTCTTTAATCTCTGCAACACAAGCTTTATCAGTTCCACCCTTCTCAGAATTAAATATAAAGTCCCAGTTTTCTCCCTCATCATTCTGAACTATAAGTGCCTTGTTTGCATTGGATGATCTGGTTTGAGAAGAAGTGTCAATTGGTACCAATCTCCTCTCTGGATTGGCAGCTCATGATCTCTGGTTCTGAAAAGGATTTAGATTACCCATCCTCTTGGGCTTGTTGCACTGTTTTGCAAAATGACCTTTATCTCCACAGTTGTAACAGGTGACATATTATATATCAAATCCAAACTTAGAGTCTTTGTTCAGATTGATATTTTTCCCAGTCCTTTTAACAAAATCTTTTGCTCTTCTAACTGCACTTGAAAGAGCCCACATAATGTTAATACTTTCCATATCATCAGGGTCAATTTGAGAATAATCTTCATTTGACAGATGTGGGTTACCAATCTGCCCAGCTAATAGCCCATCATAAGAACTAACTACTGTGGACAACAAAGCCATATGCTCCTTTGCAACCTCCACAGTTACTTTATCAAAGTTGTCCGTCTTCAAACTTTTTGTAGAGTGGCTTTCTTCATTCTGAGAGGAGGAAGTTGTAGATGACTGACTGAAGGATGTCTGGCCTGACACAGGAGCTTCCTTGGTCTGTGAGACAAAAGCTGTCTTGAGTGGAGCATGAGAAGAAGCTCTTTCTACTGTGGGTGTAGAATAGTACAATGAAGGATCTTGAACTTGAGCAACTCTCTTTGCCTTCCATTTGTTCTCAATCTCTTGTTCTTTTAGCTTCTGAATGAAATCATTGATGTCCATATTAGCTATCATCTCAATCCGTTTCAAACCATCCGAAAGGATTCCCACTTGGGAGGCAAGGCATCAGCCAGACACTGAATCTTCTCCTGTGTAGTAGTCTTGACTTGATGATTATAAAGCTTAGTCAACAGATGATAAAATCTAGCAATCAAGTCATCTAAAGATTCATTCCCCATATACATGAAACTGTTAAACTCTTTTCTCAAATCTTTGGATTTTATATTCTTCGAAGCATCATTTCCCTCATATCTTTGTTGCAACGCATCCCAAAGTAACTTAGAAGAAGTGAACTGTCTGAACTGATGAAAGATATCAGTGGCAATTGATTGAGACAGAATAGCATAGGCTTTCTTCTCAAAGTCATATAACTTCCTTTGGGGTTCAGTCATCCAGGTGACTAAGATGGAAGTTCCATCTTCATTCAGAGGTCTCAAATTACCACTCTCTATCATCATCCACAAGTTTGTATCAACTCCATTGATGTGGATCTCAAATTTGTACTTCCAATGAGGGTAATCATCTAATGAAAGCAACTTAGGAGCTTTATTAGAGTTTTCTGTCTCAATCTTAGTGAGTAGAATGTTCTGAATCCAATGATTCTGGTTAGCCATCAAAGCTAGTTCCTCCATTATGTCAAGAACAAATGTATCCAACACTTAGAAAGATTGAATGCATAAACTGATAGCACATAAGAATTATAATCTGATGTACTGATAGGCCGAATTTACAAAGTTAATAGACTGTTGGTGATTGCTTAGAAAGTCTGATTTGTGGGATCCAGTTTAGAAAACTAGTTAAGGGATAAACAATTTTGACTCGAATCAGGCATACACCTGTTATCATAGGAACTTATGAGGTTTCAAATGATTCATGAATTAAAGTCTGTAAACGTGCCATATTGCTTTGTAAAGACCTAGTTGAAGCCGTCCATTCAGATGAGAATGATTGAGTCACAAGAGAATAAAAGTAAATCCGATTCTGTACACGTGCCATATTGTTGGGTTGCAGCCTAGCTGAAGCCGTCCATTCAGATAGGATAAGCTAAGAAAACTAAAAAAATAAAATAAGTTCGATTCCATACATGTGCCATATTACTAGGTTGCAGCCTAGTTGAAGCCATCCATTTGGATAGAACAAGTTGATCATGTAAACACAATTCTGTATACGTACCATATTGCTTTGTAAAGACCTAGCAGAAGCCGTCCATGAGAATGTGTTGAACATGAGAGACAAATCAAAAAGAAAAAAAATACAAAAAGAAAATAAATTCGAACCTTATAGAACTTAAGATGCTAGGTACTAAGTTATGCAGAGATGAGTTATAAACTGGTTTTGATCTAAATTGGTTGAGTATAATGGGTAACTCAGTCAGAAAGCATGAGTGATCATTGATCAGTTTAAAAACAAAGTACTGTCAGGTTTAAATTGGACAAATATATCAGTAATCATTTCATAAATCAAAAGTGTTAGAAGTATAAACATTCTTGAATGCTGATTTGACATGATCTGGTGTATGGGTTATTTTCTTGAAAGAGTACTCACAAAAATATGTGCATTTTGTCTATTTCAGTTTCAGTTTGTATAGTTGTTTGTTTATCAGAAAATACAAAAAGATTTTCATTTGAAATTGTTTTAAATGATCATTTGTTGGTTTGGATATTCAATCATACTTGCCTATCACCTAACCAGAATAAACTTCATAACAATGCTCTTTTTATGATCAAAATGTAAAATTTGAAAATGAGTTGTGTTTTTGAGTGCTAGACTTCATTCATCCGAATGAAGCAAGGGAAAAGATCAAACGAACGAATGACTTTATTAAAGCGAATGGGTTATTCGGCCGAATCACTTGATGCGAAGCAACTCATTCGGTTGATCTCTCAGCCGAATGAGCCTTCCTATTTATTGGGCTTTTTCAGCCGAACCAACTCATTCTCCCAAACTCATTCGCTTGGCTTACTGTGTGTTTTCCTTTGCCCGACTCACTCTTGCTCCACAGTTCTTTGATTTTCATCGATTAAATCAACCATACTGCTTATATCTATTCTTGTGATTGTGACAGGTACTATCGGAACCAAGATCATCCAGTTTTGACCATGGATTTGCTACGAACAACTCACTGCTTAGGGTTTTAGGCCTCGTAACTGTAACTTTCTAATAAATGGACAAAATGAACCCTAAAATACCTAAAACCTGTTCTAAAACTCCAATCGGACATATCTGAACTTGTTGGTGTCAATTTTATGGTCTAATTTGTTGTTTTGGGAACTTGGATTTTTGAAATCCTTCGGTTGACCGAATGATGATCATTCAGACTTCAAGGGAGACAGAATGAGGTGTCTCGACCGAATGAAACCATTCGACCGAATGAGACTCTTTCGGCCATTGGACTCATTTGCTTATCATTTAGGTAACATAGCCTATTCGGTCATTTCACCTCATTTGCACAAGCCTCATTCGGGCATTGTTGTCTCGTTCGCACAAGTTTTATACTTGTGTAAAATTTCTGATTTGGCTCAAATGTTTGACTGAGTTGAACTCACAGGTTAATTTCTTTGTTTTCAGTATGGCAGATTACAAAGATGTAACGAAGAACAACATCTGTGCTCATCTAGATCTTGCCACCAAGAACGCCACGCATTTCAGAGAGATTATTACTTTTCTGAGGCGTTCTAGGATCTTTACTGCTACATCCACCGTCTATGATCCATATCTGTCACACTAGAGGGATTTCTGGAGATCCGTAGACATAGACTGTGAGGTCGAACCTCCTGTGATTAGAGGAAAGGTGCTAGGACATAATGTCATAGTCTCTGTTGAACACATTCGGAGGGTTTGTGGATTCCAGGATGCACCTGATCATCCTTTTCTACTTGATTGCTATCTTGTTAGAGGATTCTTTATGTGATGCAAGTATGATGGTGACTTAGAAGCCGGAGTTCTGAACAAGGCTTTTCTATCTTCGCAGTTCAAGTACTTGGCTCATGTACTCATTCATTGCTTGGGTTCTAGGTGTGGGGGATTTGATGAACTCAGAGAGACATTACAAGGTGCCTTCGTGGCTTTGGTGCTGAATATACCAATCAACTTCTCGGAGATGGTATTCACGCATATGAAGGAGAATGTCTATCTTAAAAGAGACAAGAAGTTCCTTATGTACCCGAGATTTCTCCAGCAGATCTTTGATGCACAAGTGCCTAATCTACCGAAGGTCAGTTCAGACATTATTAAATTGGAGCACATGAATGAAATAACTCTTAACAGAGTTTTATCATACAGAGGAAAGGAGACAAAGCCTCCCACTCGTACTCTATTCGGCCATCTCTTCAACCCTGATTACGTTGCACCTGTTGGGAGGACATGGAGACATGAGGATTCAGAAGATATTACTGTGCCGGGAGGTGGTGATGCAGGTGCTAGTGGTGGTTCTGATATTGGTAGTGGTGTAGGTGCAAGTGGTGGTGATGGTGTTGTTACTGGAGTTGGTGGTGATGTTTTTGATGCTGGTACTGGTACTGGATTTAGTGTTTCTGTTGCTGGTGATGATGATGTAGATGTTGGTGCTTTACTTGATTTAGATTTCATGACTTCCACTAAGGCCACCATCTCCACTCCACTAGAGATGGGTGGTACCACATCAGCTGAGGAGAGAGATGAGTCAGACGAATCAGATGAAGATGTTGGTGAAGATGATGATGAAGATGATGATGAAGAGGGTTCTGACAGTTCAGATTCTGATAAGCCAGATGATGAGTTTGAGGATGTTATGGTGGGGACGAGGCTAGTGAAGAAGATGAAGAGGCCCAGTGTGGCAGAGCTTGAGAGGGAGGAGATAAGGGATCCATCGTTTATTCCTGAGTTTGATTTTTCTCCTCCCCCACATAATTCCATTGCTACATCTACTGCTGCTGCTACTGTTGCTCTGTCTACCTTTCCTCCGGTGAAAAGAAGGACTAAGTTTGTCCTACAGAGGCGGTCAGAGCTGTCTCCTGTTGCAGCAACCACTGTTATATCCGCTGCAATAGTTGCAGCTTCTTCACTAACCAGGTCAAGGGCAACTCATACACGTGTCACTATTGCCCCTCTGACATCCTCTGGTGCTCTTACCGCTGTCTTTACTGCAGCTTCCTCGGGTCCCTCCATCACACGTGCTGATTCGTATATACCGACTGTTTCAATTGTTGAACAGCTCAGCACTCTGAATAGTTTGGTTCTTCGACTTATGGATAGGAACCACGAGCAGGACTTGGCTATGTCTCAGCTGACACAGAGGGTCAGCGAGCAGGATACTCTACTGCTACAAGCAGCTGACCAACGGGCGGATTTGAGGGCCCGATCTGCAAATTTAGAGGAGAGGTTACTCAAGTCTGTAGATGATTACAACCAGTTGGCCCTGACAGATGTTGGCCTGAATGAAATGAGGAGTCCGAATGAGTGATCTGTTGTGAATGAGCAAAGGACCGAATGTCCTGTTGACCGAATGACTTGAAGACCGAAAGAGCAGTCAACCGAATGAGCAATTGACCAAATGGGTAACTGACCGAATGAGAGCTATTCGGCCAAAAAAGATCTATTCGCGCAGCTTATTCGGACGTTCGATTCATTCGCACAATCTGGGGTTTTCAGCAACAAAAATCGTGATAACTTTTGATTTAGAGTGAATCTAACCACCAAAATTGGTACAAAACTTCAAGACATCATTACTAAGCAATTGGAATGATCGATTTGTCAAAACATCCACAAAAACCCCTTGGATCTATAATGAAATAGTAACTTGAAGGGCAAGAAAGTTAGGGTTTTTGAAAATCTCGAACAACCAACCTGCAATATGGTGATTTGGATTGAAAATCGAGCAGAATCAAGAACCAAATTCTGATACAACTTTGTAGGACCTAAGGAACCCTAGGAATCAACTCGGTTCCTATGTAGATCTGCTAAACAGCCACTAGAATAGTGCGGAATCCTATTCCAAAAATTTTCCAATCAAAAACACCAAGCCCCGTGGCAATCCGACGATGAGGAGTGAACATTTTGATCAAAATCGAAAACCACGGGGTGAGAATCAAAGTTGGACAGCAAGAGTCGGCTCAAAACCCTAAGGGTATGACAGAGGAGTGCATAGGGGAGAGAGAGAGAGAGAGCTCCGAGAGTTTTGAAAGATGCTGTTTGCAGCTATGTATATAAGCTGTACTCATTCGGCCGAATGAGCTGGTCAACCGAATGAGTCATGCGGATGACTCATTCGTTCGCCCCAGTCATTCGCTAGGCGTTCATCGCCCGAATGAACTCATTCTTAGGGTCATTCGCACGAATGTGTCTGTAACATATTCAAAGTCAAAGTCAAACATATATAAACATAACAAACTCAATTAAATATGTACGAACAATATAGAATGACTGATTTCATTAATAATATCCACTTTATACATCAAATCATACAAAATACCGAACTAGGGACATTCTATGCACTAACATGATGTTTCCATTGATTCTGTTTTTGATGCCGTATGTGATCAGGGGAGGAAAGAGACTGCCGAATCTTCTACAGGAGCATCTGCAGAAGAACCAGAGAATATCGTAATCGGGAATGTCTCTACGGATCGATACGTTGACTACTTGCATGCTCACAAGTATGTCGACCCTCAAGGACAGGAAGTTGCATCGTTCGGGAAAGTAATCGGTAGCTGGTTTGATCGACAGAGCGACTTGACTCCTGCTCCTCCTGAGGTGCAATAATCTTGGCTAGGAGATGTTCCTACAAAGCAGAATGATACTACTTGGACTTCAGATCCTCGTAACTTATTTGCAGTTCGAAACGATAAATCCAATGTTGCTTGTTGGACGTATTACAAGGACAAACAACTGTATTTAATAAAGAGGATGAACGAAAAGCTCGAATACTACAAAAGGCCTCAAAATTTCTGCTCGATGTCAAAGTTTGATCTTTGAAGCATAAACAGTGCAATGTTCTTCAATCCTTCCAAGGACAGTCAAGCTGAGCTCTTAGCAAAGTTTCTTAAAGATCAGTGTGACAAGGACTTCCCGGTTATGAGGATTGTCAAAGGTAGAAGATTCATCTCTTTGTGCATAGTGGATCCAGTCAAGAAAGAGCCTTGGGTCTACTAGTATCCGCCTCCAGCAACAGAGAAGGCTGTGCCAATTTCCACAAGAGTCCCAGATAATTCTTTGGCTAACTTCTTGTCCTGGTATTTTGATGAAAAGACTTTTGCAGCTATCATCCTTAGGAACAAGGACGACAACAATGACATCGACATGATTCTGGATCCGAAGGATCTTTTGAAGTTTGGAAAAGAAAATATGAGGAAACTTCATGAGTTTCCCATCAGAGTCCTCACTCTGTGTCACTTCCCGTCGGTTGCGTTTGCTCTGGAAATGAAGTTATATGTAGGTGCAGGTCCTCGCTCTGTGTCACTTCTTGTCGGTTGACTTCATCAGTCTAGGGGGAGTTTGTAGAGCCCACCCAAAGACGAAGACTGGCAAAGTCAACCAGTGACGAGCTGAAGACCTAATTTTGGTTATTTTCGTGTACAGTGATTTTCGTGTACTTAGATTTTCGAGTACTCGAACCATTTTCGTGTATAGGGTTCGAGTACTCCTAGAATAGTATATATAGACGTATTTTGTATTGTTCTAGGGTTGGATTCCCGTGATGTGCTCTCTAGACGTATTGAGGAACTGTTGTTGAGAACTTCACGAAATATACCAAGCAATCATTTTTCTATATCTTCTTGTGATTCTATTATGGATTCCGCACATTCTAGAGTCGTTTGATGTTGATCAGAGCCATAAAGCTCGAGTCTTGACAAGATCTGGGCCTACACAACTTTCATCTGATTCACCTATGATTTGTTCACACTCTGTTCACTTGTTCACAAACTTTTCTTTTGCTCAAACACTGCTCACTATGTTTTTTGTTCACTTGATTTCATGAATATGTTCAATTGTAGTTGCTCGATATACTAATGAACTTGAATACTCCGGATCCTCACTTCAAATAGTCACGCCGAATTCTGCCTGTCATACTGAAGTTAGTTTATATATAGGGCATACGTAGGGTCAAGCTAACTGCCAGCCTAGCCGCCAGCCCAGCACCACTTCAGTATATCAGGGATAGGCCGCTGCTTAAATTTGAAGCTAACATCCAATTCTACTACTGTTCATAAATGTTCACCACTGTTCACATCTGTTATATGTTCCATGATTGAGAAAATCATTGTTTTTATTTACTAGTATCCAAACATATAATTTTCTTGTTCTTGTACACCGGAATGTTAATTCCAGTCTCTTAGTACCTACCGTACTAAGCATATTGTTCTCATGTTGAGAACCTTAGGTTAGGGATACTAAGAATACATATTCCTACCCCTGGAAGCCCTTGACAAATTGAGAATTCCAAACCAAGGATACAAAGAATACAGATCCTCGTATCTAAAATCCTTTATTGAAAAAAAAAGTTAAGAATTCAGTCCAAGTCCTAAAATTATAGAATCCCGGTACTGAATCCTTTGATTTTTTTATATGAAAATAATTTTCATAAAAATTTTAGTCCCTAAAATCTTTCAAGCTTAAAGCAGACTTAATGCTAACTCAAGCATACTTAATCCTAAGTATCCTCAAGCCTAAAGCACTTAGTCCTATGGGGTAGCTTAGGTTACAGTCTAGGTCATTAAGCATTGGGTTTTTCCTAGTTCACTATAACCTTGGCTCTAATACCAACCTGTCACACCCCTGGGCCGCGTGCAGAATCCACGGCGCGGTGATGACTTGATCGATTGGTCGGTTGATTCAAATGCATATGATTGATGATGAACAACAACGATAAATTACTACATTTTATATGATTAATGTAAAGTTTACATGTCATGACAAACTACAAAAAGAATACAACTAACCGTCCTCAAAAATAATGTCTACAAAATAAGAACAGACAAGATAATTAAACAACAAGGATTTAATGGGTTTCTAATCCATCCTAGATTGTTTCTTGATCTTGTTCTATCTTAAACTAGGTTGCCTTAGTTGTCCCTGTCCTGTGCCTATATTTGATCACCTGAAACATGTGAAGAAAATCAGTCAACTACAAATAGTAGTTGGTAAGATACATAGGTTTAAATATTGTAAAACATATTGTTTATGAATATGAAAATATAAGTTCAAAAGATAACCATTGGTAACCTGTGAATATAACCTGTATAACACTTAAGTTTAAACAACCAATGAAACATGTACAAATCACCACTATATAAAATATATATGTATAATTGTAAAAGTGGTAACATGCTAATGTAACTCAAACTATCATCAAGTATATCCTACTGTCATATTAAATCCAAGTCCCAAACTACGTTCAGAGTTAGGCAAAGACTGACGAATAACCAACACAGCCCATGGTAATAAAATAAATTAAAACCAACTCTATGTCAATGAAAGTGTATCCAATATGACCTAAGTTGTTAAAATTAATCAACAGTTAACTCATATTACTAAATCTACACCAATCCATCTTTGGAAATAAAGTCAACTAAAGCCAGCACTGACCTTGGTGTAGAATCTGTTGTCCCTTGTTGTGATCACCAAGTACTAACGATAAACCAGTGCGTGAACTCAATTTTAGAGGTTAAGTGAATAACTTCTAACCCTTGAGTCCTAAATGTACAATTGCATGAAATTCAATTCTGAAATCCAAGAATAATGATTTCAGCCATCGAAGTCCTGAGTATAAGCATACATGATGTGAATAAGGTTGTTTACAAACTATGCATCCATTTTACATAGTTTAATTGAAAAAGAACTTGTACGAAAGGAAATTGAATTAGGTTGTGTGCCATGACAAGTCATGACTATATGCCTTGTATCCAGTGTTTATTGCTCAAATGTATTAAAGTATACCAACATAGCCAAACATAAGTTTTTGAGTAATGAAACCATTCCAGTAATTAAGAAATGAAAGACATCTAAGAAATTGAGTTTCTAAAACAGTATTCACATGTTCCACCCCAAATGATTTAAAAGTAGAAAAGAAGGAGTTATGTACTCACCTTGAATGGTTGAAATGTATGATGAACGAATGATCAACGAATGATGCTCTTACTTCTTATTGATATGTTTATTGTGCTCAAACCCTATTCGTGTTAACATAGTTCATGATTTTGTAAGTTTGTTATTCATTTCGTGTTTAAGACTTTATGTTTATTTGTCTTACTTGGTTAAATGTGTTTTAGGGACTTGACCTCTCATACCCATCCTTTGACTTAGTGCACAACTCTTGTTTTATCCTTTTAAAGTTTATTAGCTTACTTAGTTATATGTTTCTAAGTAACTTTATTCTAGGTTTAGTTGGTAAATCATATAACCATAACTCATTACATTATGCATGAACTTATACATAATGTTTGCTAAGTTATAACCATGACATTAATAATGTAAAGTTTATAATACCCTCAATAAGCTTATTTAATATCCCTTACTTATAACAACTTAAGTTATAAACCTTTTTGGACTAAGTTTGGATGGTTTAAGGTCAAACCCTAATCACCAAGGATCGGCCAAGGCTGAAAATGCTCATACCCGACCTTGTTTGTGGCTGGTTTCTGTGTATACATGGTTCATAACACTTGGGGGAGGTTCTTGTACTAGTATCAGTGATTAGGGAGGCTTGGCATGGGTGTCGATACTAGTAGTATCGGTACAAAGTTCGAAACCTGCATGACAGTCTCATCAATACTCTAATATTGACCACCTGCTCTTCTGCCTACCATAGCCCATTGACTTTATTAATATCGATAGGCTACTCAGCACCATGCCACTTGGACCTCCGAACTTGATAGTATCGAAGGAATGTTGGTCGAACTTATGCCCCATCGAAGCTAGTAATATCGACACAAGAACAACATGTGTTGTTCTTATGTCGATACTATGCAGCCTTGTGTTCTTCACATCGATACTAATCCAATCCCCCCAAATTCGAACCTGCTAGCTTCTATAATCTGAACCAAAAGTCTCCCAAGTAAATCTGGGTTGAATTCGAGCTGTGTTCATGGGTTGGAAGAGCCAAAAACCGATTTTAAGATCACATAGTTTTTGGGATTAAGAAACCCTTAACAACCGAACCTTCAAGCTGGTTTCGGGGCCGATTCGAGTGGTTTGAGCTCCAATCTTCAGTACTTTCTTGATTTACAATTTGAGGGCTTTCCGTAGACTCCAAGATCTCTCAATTTCGTTAAGAAACGAAGGAGATTGAAGGTGGGTTTTTAGAGAGAGATTCTAGAGAGAGAATAAGACAAAATTTAGAGAGATAAAGGGTGTAAAATCTGGTAGGTTGAAGCATTTAATGGGGCTTTTACCCCTTGAATAATCCAGGTAGTTTCCCGCGTATTCGGGCTCGTTCGGTTTCGCGTTCGCGCGTTTCGTTACGTAAAGTTACGCAACAACATATCATTGTTAAAATAGTTTTGTTATTTCATTCTTGGGTTTTATTTGACGAGTTTCAAAGGTGTAAAAATAAATAATTGTATTTACGCATTTTGTAAAGTTCGTTCGTTTCGAACCGTAAATGAATATATTTACGTGCATGCCCGTAAATGTACGCGTTTTTGGTCGTTTCTTGTCTTTATTATCGTCTACTCGTAATTGTAAGTTTTTCAATGATATCTTTATGGATCGTCACCCATAATGATACCAAGTGTCGCTTACGTATTGCGATTTTGTTTTAAATGGCTTATTTGTTTTACTATTCGTCTGTACGTTACGCACTAACAATATCCCAACATACCGAACACAGTTTATGTATAGGGCATACGTAGAGTCCAGCTACGTGCCTTATCAGCCGCCAGCCCACCACTGTTTCGATATATTACAATAGTGTTATTACGTAACGTAATTGACAATAATTAAATAGTAAGTGTATACTTAATCAGCCACGATGAATTCCTAAAACATACAAATAATTGGACAATGATATCATGAATGTCTGCATACTTGTACTGTGAATTTCATATTATTAATGATTACATCGTGAATATGTACAGATGTTACAATATGTGTTACTGTATCTGGGTGCTGTAACAACAATCTATTCTTCAGGAATCACCACACCAGGTTTCAGAATGTAGCATGCTTTGTTATCAATTATAACAGAATATTCTTTGTCACAAACTTGTGAAACACTCAACAGATTATGTTTGAGTTGTTCCACAAAGCTTACATGCTCAAACCTTATTCTGTCATTTGATAACACTCCCTCCTTGGTAATGTGGCCTCCGGTGCTACCAACAAATTTAACATATCCACAATTTGTTCGTTTATCATTTTATAAAATCTCCAAGTTTCCATTCATATGTCAAGAAAATCCACTATCAATGTGCCATATATTTTGTTGAGCACCTGATAATGAGTCCTGCATATATAAAATTAATTAATGGGAAACTGGAATCCATATCTTAGTCTTATGACTTTTAACATGGATTGGAGAAACAATTGTAATACCAGAAGTTAAACAAATAGTGGAATCTATATAAACTTTTCCCTTAACAGTCCAAATTCGATTAGGAATTGGCTTGTAAGGAATAGTCTCATTCTGACGTTTCACCATTGGTTTAACAAATTTATCCATTTTCTTTTGAACAACCTTTGATTTGAAAGAATTAATCCTTTTGGATTTTACAAACATGGTTTTTGGTTTATAAACCAATGGTGTAACATGTTTCTTTCCCACAACAGGAAAAGAAATAACAACTTTTACTGGCCTAGCATTACACTTGTGTCATGATGAATGTGCAGTAAAGGCTGTTGTCAGAAAATCAATCAGGTTAATTGGATTTATGGGTTGCTTCTTTTTACTTTTCTTAGAATGTATAACGTGTGATTGACTACCATTCCTGGATAGACTTAATTCCTGAACCTTAGAACAAGATCTAGACTCCTTTGACAATGCAGATCTAGACTCCTTGGACAATGCAGCTAAAGGTCCATTGCAACTAGAAAAAATTTTCTCAAAAATATTGTCATCTTGTTTAACTAGATTCACCTTTAAAAAATTTTGAGAAGATGAAGTTTGTGATTTAGGCGTTGAAGTTTTAACCCCTATGAATTCAGCATTTCATTGACTCAACAACTTGTGAGTCTGTTAATTCAGCATTTTGTCTTTCAACGAAATTGTGTTGACATGTCTTTTCTCGAACCAGTTTATCAACCCATTTTGATTTTGGAAAAAGTTTTTCACTAGGTTTCATAAAAAACTTTATCAACCAATTGTGGATTAATTAAACTTAACGGTCTTGAATCATCACAGAAAATCTCATCTCGGCCTTTAGGTGTATAATTTATAATATTATTTGGTTCAGTGAATAAACATTTGTCCCTAGGAATATCAGATTCCTTAATGACAGATTCATGACTGATATTAACATCTTCAATTAACACACATTCAAAATCTTTGTTTATACTAATTGAATTTGTTACATCAGTTTTGTTATCAACATTACACACTAAACCAGAAATATCACTACTATTCTTGTCATCAGCATCACAAACTTCAATCTTGTTTCCTTTGTTCTTTACATCTGTTCCTGCATTTACAAAACTCATAGAACCAGACAAGTTAGATAAATCAGATGAAATATATATCTAAGTTCTTAGAGGTCTTTGAAATGTAAGGAACAACATTTGGTCGATCAGGTAATTTCCCATATACATGGTTTATCGGTGAAGGAACTGAAGTCTAAACCAATCCCTTGGGTGCCTGTTTTTGGCAAATGATTTGCCAAAATGTACTAAAATGTTTTCTGAGCACTACGCACGGTTGATTTGCATTTCTTTTTCTGCTCATTCATTTCTTCAATCAATTTATTGATAATGTCATCTTGATCGGCTAATTTCAGTTTTAAAGATTTAACGTCTACATTATATTCTTCTAGTTTATTTTTGTAAAGTTTTTCATTAGTGAGATATTGTTTGACATTATGTTCCAGACAGATGACATCATCAATAAGTGATTTATTGTCTTGGTTACCATGTCTAGCTTTGTACCATAAGCACAGCATTTCAGACAAATTGGTTTATTATTAAGACTTTTTGATGATGATGAATCAAACTTTTTTGGCTTGTTTGAGCCATGAATGCCACATGAGATTCATCAATGTCTTGTACTTCCTCAGCATATGATGACTAGTCAGCTCCAAACTGATCTTCTAAAAGCAAAGCCTTGTCTTTTCCTAGAGGAGTGGTCTTTGAGCTTGTAGTGCCTGAATAAGTAGAAGCAGCAGCAGTCTTCTTCGAGGATCAAACATGTCTTGTTTAATACCAGCTTCAAATCTTGAATTGTTCCTAACTGGCATCTCAAACTCTCTTGCAAAATGTCAAGATTCCCACAATTATAGCACTTGACTTTCTGTTTAGAGAAACCAAGTTTATTTTTCGGATTTCCTGAAATCTCAAACTTTCCAGCTCTCTGCAGAAATCTCCTTTCTCTTCTTGTTAACATGGCCTACCAAATCATTTGGATCCAACTGATCAATATCCTCATATGTAATCCTCCGTGCTTCATCAACTTCAACAGAATCATAAGCATTCACAAATTGCATGAAGAATGCTAAATGTTCCTGAGGAATTTTAACATTTACACTCTTTGATCTATTGGGTGATGTTTTCTCTTTGGAGTGTGCTGAGACAAAGCAAACCTTAGTATTCTCATCAACAGCAAAAACATCACCATCTTTTGTACTTGATAAAAACGCAGCTGATCCAGAAATGGGATTTGCAGCATCAACAACAGACTTCATATATAAGCATGGATTTTGTGAAGAAAATTTACTACCAAACTTTTTCTTTTGCATATCAAGATCAAAAGTTTGTATTTCTGAAATCAGCACTTCCAACTCTGTTATCTCTAAATCAGTATTATCCCTAATGATCATAACATATGCTTCCCAAGATGAGGGAAGAGCGTCCGGTAATTTATCATTTTTGTCACACCCCGAGCCGGCGGCCCGGATCGTGTGTCCCGTCGGGCGGAAGATTCTCGGGGCGCGATATCGGGAATGATAATCGTGATGATCTGATTGTTTACATAGTATCAACATTGAGAATAACTAAAGCACAATATAGCATTAAACTAGGATTACAAAGTTAAATTACAACTGTCAATGTTTGATAATTTAGCTGAGTAAACCTATGAAAAGAATCAAATGTTTACTATCTTGTAATTGTATTCACAACGTTCATTAAAACCATGTGCTTTTCAAAATCTACTAGGTCCTCTAACTGGACATCCTAGCATGCATTCCTTAGCCTTAGCTTACTCCTGTACGTCACCTAAGAAAGCATGTAAGAAAACAAAGTCCACACAATGGTTGGTGAGTTCATATAGTTTAGCAGTTGAAAATAGCTTTAGCAAACCTCTTCGGTAACAACCTTAACCTCATTAACATCACCTGTAATATCCAATTCGGTATGTTTATATATAGGGCATATGTAGGGTCGAGCTTACCGCCCGCCCAGCCACCGTCGCACCACATACTAAATCACATATGACGTTGTTGTTAATGATAATTAATCAATTTACCTACGTCCAATTCCGTCTCCATCATAGCTTTAGCATACTGTTTTAAAAGTTTACATGTTTATAACATTCACATAGCTCGGCCTTTAAGTACCTTATACACGGGTATTAGCTTTGCATCAACATAGTTTAGCATTTATCTCTTGCATAGGTACAAGCTTTGCAATAGCAAACTTTAGCATTTATGTAACCCATGATTAGATACAAGCTTTGCACTAGCATAGTTTAGCAATTACGTATCTCATGAATCGATTCTAGCTTTGCATTAGCATAGTTTAACATTCACGTATCTCATATATGGATACAAGCTTTGCATTAGCATAGTTTACCATTCACGTATCTCATATATAGATACAAGCTTTGCATTAGTATAGTTTAGCATTCACGTATCTCATATATAGATACCAGCTTTGCATTAGCATAGTTTAGCATTCACGTATCTCATATATAGATACAAGCTTTGCATTAAAATAGTTTAGCATTCACATATCTCATATATAGATACAAGCTTTGCATTAGCATGTAGTATGTAGCATATGACATTAGCATGTAGTCTTAGTGTATAGCATATAGCATCTAACATTAGCATGTAGTTTTAGCATATAGTTTTAGCTTGTGGCATATAGCATCTTGCATTAGCATATAGTTTTAGCATATAGCGTATAACATCTAGCATTAGCATGTAGTTTATCATATAGTCTTAGCTTGTAGCATATAGCATCTGGCATTAGCATATAGTTTTAGCATGTAGTCTTAGCTTGTAGCATTAGTATGTAGCATTAGTTTATAGCATCAGCATGTAGCCTTAGCATGTAGCATTAAAGTCAAGTGTATGAAATGTTAGCATTTAGGATAAAGCCTTAGATTTTAGCTTTTAGAATTAGCTTCTAGAATAAGCGTGATAAGCATTAGTATTAGCATTATGAATCAGTATAAAAACATTTACGAAACATTTAAACATTTGTTTAAAATGAATAACATGCTTCTCAGTCCCGATGTAAAATTCGAAATAGTTTGAAAAGGGACAATGAACTCACCTGTGTTGCTAAGTATGTATTACCACAGACAATGCGCGCTCTTTAGTTGTAGCTAAAGTATCTTCAACACCTGAGTTGTTTTAAGAGATTCGAATACTAGCCTTTGTAATAGACGCAGACTAGGGTTTTGGTCTCGGCGTGCAACTAAGTGTCCTATATTACTAACGTTTTTTCTAGGATTTCATCTAACTAGTCTATGATATTACCCATCATTAAAACCCTTGATCCCGAAGGTAATCATTACAAGACTTTAGTTAATTACTTTCAAGATAATTCATGTTAAATAAATCTTAGGTTAAAAATCATTTAATTGATTAAAAAAAAAGTTTATCATAAATTTTCATTTACTAAAACCATAATTCTATTTTAAGAAAAAATGACAGATTAGATGGTTAGGCTTAAGTTAATCCAATTTGATTAACTCTAACCTAAGATTTAGTTTTAGCTTTATTCGTTTCTTGGATCGTTAGTATGTACAACTTCACTTAGAAGTTCCATAGAACTATCTAACTTGGTTATAAGTGATTGAATATTTAACTAAGTATTGGGAGTTATTGATTAACACTAACACTTAGTTAGATTCTTGGTATTTCATGCGTTGTGAGACAAAAGATATGTTTAACATATGTTTAGAAACATATTGACGTTCTAAACTTTTGCATGAAAACTTTCAAGCTTATCATCTTTGTTTTTAAAAAAAAAACTAAATTGGTTTCTTGTTAGTAAATCCTACTTGTTTCCCATGCACACACACACATACATGAATAAGGTTCATGTAGTCATCCATCCATGTTATCCTCCATGCATACATACAAATGGCCTTAGTCTACCGACTGGAACCTGGGCGAATCTTTGGCCGAATGTGGCTTAACCGAAGGAGCATGGTGTGCGAATGGCATGGACCGAATGGTCTTGGCTGAAGAGGTTAGGCCACATCGGCTGTGGCAAAGCAAATGGGGATTTGCCGAATCAGTGGGCCGAATGAATGCTTGGGTCGAATAGGGAAGTGGCGATCGAATGAAGAGTTCCAACGAATGGGGGTGTGCACGAATGGGTCCCTTTGGCCCTGTGTCACTCGGTGGACTGGGTTTACTCATTCGGCCGTTCGAAGCTCTTCAACATGGAATCCCTATCTTGGACCTAAACACCTAAATCTTGCTTGCTAGTATGTTCCTAACACATCCTGAAGGTGTATTGTGAAGTTCCCATATGGTTTTGGGGTGGCTTAGTCGGTTTCAATGGTGGGTCGCACAAGGGTTTCAAAACCCTAAAAATAATGATAAATAGCTCGAATCTACCTCAAGTCAGACGATCTTGGGCTCCAAATCCTTGTAGTTTCGTTATCTACGTGATGTGGTGGTCGTTTTGACTCTAAGAACTCTTGAATATGTTGAGAATTGAGGAAGTTTGAAGCTTGAATCCTAGAGAGAGAAAATGTAGAGAGAGAGAGTGACGGTGGGGAGAGTAAAAGTGGGTAGTTGGGGGAAGATGAGGGTATTAAATGCCCTCATCAATATTTTCATATACCCGGGTATGTTCGGGTTCGTTTGAGTTCGCTCGATTTTGCGTAAAAGCTTCGATTTCGTTTCGTTTTAGTGTCGAACGTCTCGGTTCTTAAAATAGGATTTATAAAATCAAATTAGGTTGTGATTCCTAATAAATTAACTAATTATCTTTCGTTTATTTAATTTTTTTCCAAAAACGTTTGGATTACTGTTTAAATCGAATCGTATAGTTGTCGCGCGTATTCGTTTGAATCGTCACCCGTACGAATACGATGATAACTACACTTTTCAATAAGGTTTTCTGATTATTGGACATCATTCAGAACGTTAAACTTTTAGATGTATTCGTACAGATCGTCACCTATACGAATAATAATCCGTCCATTTAGCATTCCTGTAACGACGTCCGTTACTGCTTTGTTCTGTTCAACCTCGCATACGTTTATACAAAATAGCATATTACAAGCGTTCGCGTGTCAATTCCATGTTGTCTGATATATTTCTGATTGTTAAACCGTGAGATTTAATCAGATTGCAGAAACGATTGCATAATAGTTAAGTGTCAAGCATCACAATGTTATTAGCATACAAATAGTTCACGTAGTTTCTACCTGAGTTACTGTGCAGATCACTGTTCCGGTAACGTTTCTGGCACTGATGTTACAAGTTTTCTCTTCTTTTATAATCCAGATTGCCTAGCTCACAAAGCAACATAGTATATCAAGTAACAAGTTCTTCATAGGATTCATTCTCAAGAGATTTCAACACTTCGAGTTGCTATTTCAGAAGAGTACCTTTACTCATCCTCAATTGGTCACTACCTTCACAACGCTTTGCTAATGCATCCTAAAGAGCCTTGGATCTTTTATGAGGTTTGAAAGATTGAAAAATCTCTTTCGGTAGTGCCATGTTTAGTAAAGCATAAGCCTTCATTTCTAGACCATAAAGTTTCTTTTCATCCTAGTCAGCCTAAAAACATTTTTGTAAACACCATTCAGCTAAGGCTATTCATACTCTTCAGTCAATTGGATCATCAAGCTTGGGTTGACAATCGATAGGAAAGATTCGAATCTTGCGCTCCATGAAGAATATTCACTTAGAGACACCAGTTTTGGAGGCTTTGTCATGATATTAAATCGTCGATACTAGTACTGTCGATGAGAGTGCTGTCGAGATTGTTAATATCTATCGAGAGTTTTCGATACTGTTAATATCGATGAAACTACTATCAATATTGTTAGTATCAATGCTCAACAATCTGATAACCGTTTTTGTCGAGATTATCAGTCTCAAAATGAAATTTTTCAAATTTTCACAATTATTCAAGTGCAGCTACTGTCTTCTATATGCTTCAAATGATAATCATCATTTGATCACTCAAAAATGTCAAATTATCATGAATTTGGCTTTAAAAATTGGTAAAATCACAAGAACTTTGCTTAACCAAGATCATAACCGAGCATAATGCTGTGATACCACTTGAAGGTCCATACACCTATGTTTGAGCAATATTATAAATGAAATAGAAATAGAAATGATTCAAAGTCAATCTTCTTGTATTAATGTCTGGAATGGAATTCGTACAATCAGAGAGAAAACACAAACTTAAGAAACTGAGTTATGAATATGTTCGATCCAATTAGTATCGAAACAAGCCAATTTATAGAGTTTCCATCGATACTGTAAGTATCAATGGTTGACTAGTGTCGATACTAATAGTATTGATGCTATTACTATCAATACTATTAGTATCGATGAAAGCAGCACTTAGTCAAATTAAACTTTCAAACACTAAACAAATGCAAATCAAACAAAAAAAAGTAAAACTAAACAATTACAAAAACAATAACATAAAGATCTTCACTTTGACTCTACTGCAGCTTCAGTCATTAGTTCAAAATCTGAGGTTGATGCTATCAGGGTATAACGTACATGTAGCATCAACATGTAACACTCAGACTGCATTTCCTGCAAAATGTATAAAAATAGATAGTCAACAAATATATTGGTGAGTAAACATAGATTTTAATATGTGTAATAGATTGAAAAATGTGTGGTCTTATGTCAATGGTAGAATCTAAACATGTATGAATAAACATATGCATGATCAGACCATTGCTGACTAGACGTTTCACTCGCAAGTCAACATTATAATGAATGTGGTTTCAATTGCCAAATGCCCTTTATAGGGTAAAAAGATGGATAGGCGTCACCCAATTGATATGTCGTCGTTACCATTGGCTTTTACAGTAAGTGATCATTTTAGATATTGAATTTAGAATGGCACCCACAATGTTTAACACATATAGCATTGAATCATACACATAGACATATATTAGAATTTCACACAGTTTAAGGAATTTCAATTTGAATTTGAATAATGTATACATGTTACAGCGAAAGCTTAGAAATAAAAAAGGCTTATGAATACTCACATGGTATGATTGATGGATGATTTCTTGATTGTAGTTCATACGAAGACTTATTCGTTTCCTATAACATAACGAGTTTCTTTTGACTTTGCAAACTTGCTATAGTTTATGTAGTTGTGTTTGTGTTTTATGTTTTGGGATTTTATTAAAAGAATTATGTTTTTTAACTTATATTTGAAAAACTATCCTATAGTGCTTTGAAATTACTAGGTGTCAGGTTTTAGAAAAATTTTGTCATTACAACAACGTATTTTGGAAATTTACAATTTTACATAGCAACTTAAAAACTCATTAATTACATAAACATGTATAAATATATTTACGAGCATATATCATATTATTCAAGTATGTTTATGACGTATAGATATATTTATATATATGAGAATAATTAATATTTTGGTAACAGTTTTTAAGTTTATAAAACTATTTTTGGACAGATTCTGTCAACTTGTTAGGGTGAGCATTAAAAATATCAATCGTTGGAATAAAATTATGAAACTTTCTAGTCTACTATTTTATGGTCTTTTGAACAACTTTCATTGAGAAAAATTTTCATTACTTTGCTTCTAAATGGGTCAAAACAGTCTCATAAATATAAGTCCTTGAAGTTCCTGTTTTAGCAGATTTAGTCCTGTAAGTTCGATTCGTTTTTGTCACAGTAAATCTTTTAGATAATCTATTAAACTCTCCAATATACTATTTTAATATGTTATGCACAACGTTTATTAAGAAAAGTTTTCATGATTTGGACATTAAGTAGGTCAACAAAGCTGCACAATTCAGGATGTACAAATCCGCACACTAATCTTGTGAAGGCTCTTTGGGGAATCATTTTGTTGAGATAGAAGGTGTATAAACAGTGCATGGAAAGCTACAAAATGAACTTAGTCACGAAAATTAATTAGGTTCCCTTTGAAGTTTTCATGAACATCTTATAACATGTGGAAGTCATGACAACATTTTGTCATAATTTCATGAATGTTGTGTTTGTGTGTATAGTCAGGTGAAAATTATAAAGCAAAAGATTTTCAGTCTTTACACCCATAGTGGAGCTGAAAATTATGAAAAAATAATAAGATCCATTATTATTATAATTTTACTCATACAAATATATACATGCATGAATCAAGTCATCATAAACGAGTTTTTGGATTTGAAAATCTCATTTTTAGGGCATTGTTGCATGTAGAGATTTAGACCATGGCTTCAATACACGATAATTTAGTAGGTTAAATGGTGTATATTTCCTGTTCAAAATCAGGTATTGGCCATGGATTAGAAAGTGTATGTGATAGAGTACGAAAATGTGAAGAAATATGAGT
Organism: Mikania micrantha; assembly: GCA_009363875.1. Taxonomy (NCBI): domain Eukaryota; kingdom Viridiplantae; phylum Streptophyta; class Magnoliopsida; order Asterales; family Asteraceae; genus Mikania; species Mikania micrantha. The sequence goes on from CM018693.1 coordinate 85,380,543, forward strand.
TTTGGACGTAAACCGTTCGCTCTTTTGCTTCTTGTATGCTTGAAATGACCCAGAATGGATGGAGTTGGGGCTGGAGTTATTTAGGGTGACGAGAGGAGCAAGATAGAGTTTGAAAGTTTGAAAATTCTTGAAAGAATGTGTGTGTGAACTAAAGAAAGAGATGGGTGTATGATAGAGAGAGGGGGACGGTTTGGGGAGAGAAGAAAGAGGGGAGGGAGTGTCTTGGATAGTGGGAGGGAAGAGTGTGGGGAAGAGGTTGAGTGTGTATGTAGAAATGTTGACTTTTAAGGTTATTTTTGTTTTCTAGTGGTTGTATTGCTTGCATGTGTGTACTCTTGTGTATGCATGTATGTAGACATGTATTTTGTAAGTATACATGTATAATTTTTGTGTGTGTGTCGTATACATATATATATATGTATATATATGTGTATTGGTGATTTTATTTTATAACTAAACTAGTATGTTAAATTAATTAGTTGTGCTATCTAAATGGTTCCATGTATGTACTTCCTGAGTGTGTTTGTATACGTAATTATATTTTACGTAACATCTTGACCGATGGCGGAAATGCCGGGATGTCACGAGGGATGTGTAGATTGTTCATAAGCTCATGGGCATCTAAATGTATCATCACATTTCATTTCATTCAATTAGAGTAATTACACAAAATTCATGTTTCTCGTGAATCAATTACAGCAAGTTACACAAAAGATGTAGCTAAATTAACTAAACCCTAGTCTTTAGTGATCCAGTTAATTTAGCTTAGTCCAAGACCCTAAGTGAACACAAGTTTAACACACACCAAAATGGTTATAAGAGTTTTAAATAAACACATGTGAACCTGTAAAGATGATCATATCCTGTATATTCACTAACAAGCATATCAATCAAATAATCCAAGTAAGTACAAACAATCATCCAAATATTAAATCAATAAACAATAACCACAACAAGAGTTTAACTTATGGTACCGCGGAGGACCATAGTCAATTCAATCAACAGTATGAGAAATCATCGCGGAGGACCATAGTCAATTCAATCAACGATGGTTCTAAATGTATAAGAGTTTATCCTATGTAGTACGGAGGACCGAAGTCGACTAAATCAACAATGTGATGAATAAATTGGAGGACTGGAGTCAACTCAATCAATAGTGGTTCAATGAGTATAAGAGTTTACCTTAATCACTACGGAGGACCAAAGTCGACTCAATCAACAGTGTAATTACCACGGAGTACCGAAGTCAACTCAAACAATGATGATGCAAGTTAATGCAAGTCTAGCGTCTATACATGTCACACCCCGAGCCGGCAGGCTGGATCGACTTTCCCATTAGGCGGTAGGTTCTCGGGGCGTGATATCGTTTGATAATCATAGTGATCAGATTGTTTACATAGCACATGAGATATAATGTGAAATGCTAACATGACATTAATATAGAATTACAAAGTTAAATTACACAATATATGATCATAATTTAACTAAGTAAATCTATCCAAAAGAATCATTGAGTTTCTATCCTGTATCTGCACAATATTTACACAAGTTGATTCACAGTTATGTCATTCAAAAATATGCACAGTACAAAAGTAAGCTAGGTCTCCTCTATAGTCCACTAGCTTAATCCTGCTGCTTGTAATCTAGACATATTCATCACCTGAGAAAACATGCATTTAAACAAAGTCAATACTAGGTTGGTGAGTTCATAAGTTTAGTTATTTAAAAACCTTTAAAGTTATTTATACAACAACTTGTATTACACAAGTCTTAGTTATTCTCATCTGGCATTTCATCATCCAAATTTCCTCTATATAGATACACCTACAGATAGGATATTGTCCAATTAAGTATGCTTATATATAAGGCATACGTAGGGGACAAGCCCCAGCCGACATCCCACCACACACCTAACCGAACTCAATACTTCCTGTGTTGTATATATAGATACCCATTTCACTACACATATATTTACTCCCAATTAGAATTTCCCAATTAATAACCCGTTATCTCACATTGATCTCATCATAGAATAATAGTCCTTAAAGAGTACCATTCTCCACAGTTATACATGGTGGATTTCCACAGTTATTAATGGTGGCATACTCTTTAGATTTTAGAGAGTAAAATATCCACATTCTGAATGGTGGATTATCACAGTTATAAATGATGGTATTACCATATTTATCAGGGGTGGCATACTCTCTGACTTACTATTACTCACGTCTAATTAGGAAGTAAGAGTAAGTCTGACACGTAGTTCTATCCCAGTTGATCTATAGGATTGAATTGACCACATTCTAACCACCACAAAGGCAAACCACAATGTCCTCAATTCATTCCTAATCCTTAGTTTTTCCCAAGAACTCACAACTATCTGCCACTAGCTTATGGCACAAGAGAGGTCAGTCTCTCTGCCTACTAGTCCACAGAATAGAAGTGGTGAGATAATTAGCAGACACTATCATACTCTCATCACCCATGTCAGAAATGATAGAGTTGGAATAGGCTGCCTAAATATCAAAAGAGTTCTCATAGTTCTCGTCCCATAATCATCAACTCATAACCTCAAGTTCATCATCACCTATGAATTTCTTAGATATAACACACATGTCCTCATAGGAATAATAGATCTATTCGATTATGATTCACTACAGCATTCTCACAGGAATAGTAATTCCAGTTTCCTTAGAGTCAAATAAATAATTCAATAGAAATAATATGTATTCCTTATATGGATTACAGTTGTAATCACAAAGGAATACTAGTCTTATCACTTAGGATTTACAATTATTGCCTCATAGTAATAACAGTTATGGACGATATCATAGATATCATCTGATAGAAGTAACAGTTATAAATTCACAATCATTAACAGTAACATAATAAGGCATACAAATGTAGTAATACAAAGTAAAACCTTATTATCACTAGATATACTAAAACATTTAAGAAAAGTTTTAGCATGTTCTCAGCCCCGCAGTTAAATCAAAAGAATTAGAAAAAGGGAGAAATGAACTCACCTGGTAGTGGTAGTGGTTGACTAAGTAAATCAAAGAATGCACTCGCTCGTTGTTGTTCTTGAGATTATATTCACGATCCTGTATTTGATTCCAATTGTGTGTAACTTGTAAGTATAAGTTATGTAACTTAGAGTTAAACCTAAAGTTGGTTAACTCTTATAGTTCTCTGTTCTATGTTTAGTCCTTAATCCCTTGTAGTGTCATATAATCACACTTGTTTATAGGTTTTTTGGACTTAGATATAACCTTGTTACTTTGCATAGTTTTGAAACACATAATAATTTCTGAGTATAAATCTTAAGTTTTCAAGTTAACACTTAAAGTGCATTACTTATGTTAACTTAGAATGGTGTTCACCATTCAAATGTGCTAACACAAGTGATAGATTCTAAAACTACGCCATTAACATATTTTAAGAAAGTTCATGTAAAGTTGATTCACGTAGTACCCTTAACCACTTAGCTTTTTTTAAAAAAAACTAGTTATCAACATTGCATGAAACTTTAATACCCTTTGATAAAGTATAGTTTGTTTACATCCCTTGATATGTTCTTAACCTTAATCCTTTATTATTACAGCATTGGTATCATAAATCATGTGTACATAGATCATTTTTTTAGCAATATTGATGGGTTGCAAGTGTTTAGTATTGATGATGACCCATTCGGCTAACACTAAGAAACTCTAATGGTTCCCCTTCGACATCACCTAGTTCTCATCAACCTTGTGATTTTGTTTGTGACTCAATTTGCTTGGTTTTGAGTGCAGGATGCTTGGAAGATCCCAGGGGTTTAGTATCGACAAAGTGATAGGCCATCATGTCCTTCAAAACTACCGATATCGGTCGGCAACCAAAGCTCACCCCCTGTCAATACTAACAGTATCGGCAGGTGTTTAGCATCAACACTCTAATCAGATTCAACCATAATATCCATGGAATTTGACTGCCCCATCCTTGGAACCTCCGAAACTACTAATATCGATGAGAGGCTGGGTCTGTAACACGTCGAACTTAGTAGAATCGGTGAGGGAGTTGGCAGTCGCATCTAAACAGCACCGATACTATGGTTTATGGTTTCATCCGTCGACACTAAGACTCTTTGTGTCGATACTATTCCCAAACCTTCCAGATCCTTTCTCAAACGTTAACCAAGAGTTCTAAAGTCTATGAAGTGTAAATTCAGAGTCTTGAGAGATTGTAGACCAAGGTACACGATTATTAAAGCTGGGTTTTGAAAAAACCCTGAAAAACCGTGATTTGCAGCTCACCTTGTGCTCGATTCAGTATGTTTCACTCCCGATCTGTTGTACTTTCATGTAGAGGATGTCGAGAGCTTCACATGAATACCAAATTTGAGTCATTTGGATAAGAAACGAGTGACATATGAGGGTTTTTGTGTAGAAATCTTAGAGAGAGAGAGCCTCCGGAAATTCTCGACAGAGAGTGGGTAGATGAGGGAATTTATGAGAAATTAAATGCTAGTTAGGGCTTATATACCCGTGCAATTTCGTGGTCATTCATGGTGCTCGGTTATTGCTTTCGCTAAGGTTTCGAAACGTAGACCGCGTATTTTTCGTATTTTACGTATTTTACGTAATTTACATAAATAGTTTTCTTAAATCATTTTAAGGTTGTAATTCCTAATAAATATTTTCTATTTTATTTCAAAATTGTTTATTAATTTTGTTTCGTCAGATCGTATTACCTTCGCTCGTATTCATTCGAATCGTCACCCGAACGAACACGACGATGGTTTTACTTTCTGATTTTTGTTTTCTACTTTTCAGTTACCTTTCAGAACATTAAACCCACATATATGTTTGTGTGAATCGTCACCCACACAAACTACTGTTGGTTCATTCTTCTGAAACGACACTGAAATACCGTTTTGATTCAGACATTCTCGCAGAAGGACTCAACTGAACCTACCTAATTGCACATAGTTATACTGTTTTCACCTTGTTTTCTCACTGATTTATTGGCCATCTGATTTCAGTTATTCATGGAAACCATATCGTAACCGATATGTTTTTATCATTTGTTCTCACACTGTGTTATTTCTCATGATTGGCTGTATTTCTATATTTCGCTTTTCATCACATACATACAACTGTTATATTGTTTTATAGCCCTGTTGTCACACAACCATTTAACGAATAATTATTCACGTATAGTCATTCACACACAGTTATTTACACACAGTTATTTACACATAGTCATTTACACATAGTCATTATGAAAGTACACATACCATACGGATTGCCGGACAATCTGGTACTGGTTGTCACAATACATCTATGATATCCAAGTTTCACATGTGTTATATCAAAGCATACGAGTTTTAATGTACATGTTCCACCCCCGAGTTTAGAAGCAAAAATATTTAAAAAGGAGGTTATGAGAACTCAAAGTGATGTTTAGTGTTTTGCGTTTGTGAAATGTGTGCTCACTATCATGGAATAAACAATGACTCAACAACCTGTATTTCATGTGTTTCGTATTCATAAATATAAGTGTCTTTATCAATATGTAATGTTCATTGTGTTTAGTTTGAAATTCAGACATCGCGTTATTATCCATGTGAGTTTATCCGAGTTATCATGATTTGGAGGTTTAAAACCTTTGTTAAGTTTAATTAAATAATGATGGTGACATGAGATTAAAGATAAGTCATATTAACTTATATGTATAGATATTGTAAAAGGTGGCAACCTAGAATATACATGCATGCATGGAGGCATGCAAATATATTCCTAAAGTTGGTTATTATTATGTATGTATACATCCATCGATATTAGTATGCTCGACACCCTACACGACCACCGATATTAATAAGTTCGATGGTTAGGAGTTGGACTTAGTATCGACAATTTTACCATCAAGATTATCAGTCTCGATGGTTAGTATCGATGTGTAACATCCCAAATTTTCTAATACAAGTTACTTGAACTTACGAATGCATAACGAACGATTAACTTGTAGGAAAATAGACGACAAATAACCAAGGCGGGGTGTAGAAGATTGTGTACTCGAAATGAGAAGGATTTCGAATACACCACATTTCAAGTACACCATATTTTCGTGTACAGGAGTTTTCGAATACAGGGATCCTCCCTATAAATACCAGTGCCTTGGGAATGGTGCTAACCTTTGGCTAAAGCACATCTTCTCTCGAGTACACGAAGCAAAGTTCGAGCACTGCAAAGGTCGAGCTTTTAATCGACCAAACAAAGGAGGAAAGACACGGGATTCTACCAGGAGAATCAGCTACCTTCAAGTAAGTGATTCATATATAGAAAGCTGGATTTTTATACAAAAGTTAGGATGGTCATACAAAAAGGGAACTTATGCATAAAGCACACACCTTTATGCATAAAGTTCGGAACTTTGAGATGTCTAATGACGAAATGATGAGTACACGAAAATCATGAACAGAGGGTACTCGAAACCATACATGTTATTTCGAGTACATGGACAATTCGAGTACGATGGATATCTCGAGTGCATGACTACTTCGAATACGAAGGCCATTTCGTGTACAAGGATTATTTCGAATACACTTAATGATTTCGAGTACAAGCCATTTCGTGAACTATGTAATTTAGTATACATGGAAACGTAATGGACTTCAAGTGTTTCGAATACTTAGCTAAGTTTCGAGAACTTGGAATTCAGTAAGGGGGACTAGTGGGCTATGAGGACTTGAATAAATTCTAAGTCTAAGTATGGAATGTGATAAGATAATGTAATGATGTAGGTTCCTTGAGTTCTAGCTAAGGAGTTCGGCTAAGGAAAACAAGAGTCTACTATCAAGTGAGTTCTAGACGCCCTATTTTATGCTTAATGTTTTGGGCTGGCATACATGCTTATTGTTATGTCTATGATGTTATGTCCTTATGATGATAATGAATGAATTATGCTAGATAGGACGAACGCATGATATATGAGTTATGATGAATGAGTTATGAAAGACATGACATGATGAAGACTGTATGATGATATGCAATATGATGATAGCTATGGAAATAGTTAGTAGTTGCCATGATGATGTCCTAGAGGGCTAGGATGAGTATATGATATGATGTCAATGATGCTAGCATACGATGAAATGTTATGATATGATATGTGCCTTTGTTATTAGGGCAGAAAGCTATGATGATAAAATGCTAGTATGAAAAGTTATGAATGCCAGAATGTATGATATGATGATATGATGATAGCATGATATGTATTCATTGCTAGTTGGTTATAATGATATGATGAAATGATACTGGCATGAGTCCTATGATATTAGGGCAAAGTGATGATGTTATGATGATAAGATACTAGCAAGAAATGTTATAATGTTACGATGACTACGATGATATGATGCTAGCATGTCAGGTATGATGAATGAATGATGTTCCTATACGTGTTATAGGAAAGTATACGAATGATAGTCAACCATGACTATAACTGGGTATGATAGTCAACCACGACTATAACTGGGTATGATAGTCAACCACGATTATAACTGGGTATGATAGTCAACCAAGACTATAACTGGGTATGATAGTCAACCACGACTATAACTGGGTATGATAGTCAACCACGACTATAACTGGGTATGATAGTCAACCACGACTATAACTGGGTATGATAGTCAACCACGACTATAACTGGGTATGGAGCCTTGTGCCGGCATAAGCCCACTGTTCGTACGGTGACAGTGGAACATATGATGATGTTAAGGATGTTATGTGCTAAGGTTATGGACTATGTGTATGAAATGATGTTTAAGTTAAGTATGTTTAACGTTGCTTTATGAAAACTAGAACTCACCAGCGTAAGCTGACTTGATTTAGCATGTATGTCAGGTTGAATGTACGATAAGAGAAGGCATGGAGCTCGGGCATCAAGTCAGACGATCCATTGGTTTTGGCAATCCGATGTGATTTTGATACATACACTTTATTGATTTCTGTTTATCAAACTATGATTACATTTCCGCTGCATGATTATGAAAGTTTTTAGTTTAAGAGCTATGTGTTATGTTAAAAACGAACCTCTGCGAGGTGCCCGGTTTCGGGGCCTCACAAGTTGGTATCAGAGCCATAGTTTGAGAGATCTTGGTATCCCAAATGCCAAGACTTAAACTGAGAATGGGATTAACTGACGCAGATTGCCAACCACGGATGAACGGATGCCACGAGCTGAATGTTTATGTATGAGTTAAAGGTTAGATGTAAGGTTATGTATGTAGTTAGTGTCATGCACATTGAAGAGATGGGATGGGAAACGTTTAGAGCCTATGAGTTGGGTAAATGGTTAATAGCACTTGATCAACGTCATTAACAATTTACAAAGCTTATTTCGTGCTAAACTGACTCCTGTACTAACTCATCAATTATTGCATCCTGTAGATAGTTAGATGGCCGGACAAAAGGGTAGACCATGTAAGCAACCACAGAAACCCGAAGAACCACGTGTCGAGGATGAAGAACCCGTCAATGATGACGACCACGAGCACAACGAGCAACCAGAGAATGAAGAAGAGTTCGCTCTTGAGCCTGTTGTAGTGAAGGCTATTTCTGATGAGGTCTACAAGATCATGGTTGAGAAGCTACCAGCCTTGATTGCTAAGGCACTGAAGGATACTCTGAAGGACAAGTCCGAGGGAACCAAGGAAAGCTCTAAGGAAGATGAGGATGTTGTGATTGTCGAGACAAAGAGCAGTGATTCTATGTCTGGGAAACTGAAGGGTTATGATTACAAGTCCTTCAAGGGATGTAACCCACCAATCTTCGATGGGAAGAAGGATGATGTGGCCACTTGCCACTGGATTTCTGTGATGGAGGCTGTTATTTCCATCAGTGAGTGCCGAATTGATCAAGCTGTCAAGTTTGCAACTCACTCCTTTGTCGAGGAGGCACTTCACTGGTGGAACACCATTAAGCAGTCCAAAGCTGCAGCTGATATGGAGAAGATGATTTGGGACGATCTCAAGGAACTGGTTACTAAACAGTTCTATCCCAAGAACGAGCTGGATAAGGTTGAAAGGGAATTTATGGTTCTGAAAGCTGGGAGTCTGAACCACCGTCAATACACGTCGAGGTTTAATGAGATGGCTAGATTTGTTCCTCACTTGGTTTCTACCGAGGAATGCAGGGTGAAGTTGTACATGGAGGGTTTGCCTCCCAAGGTTCGGATTCATGTGAAGGCGAATGCTCCCAAGACTTATGATTCCACTGTGGAGCTCAGTGGAATAGTTTGGGACGATGTTATGTCGGATGAGCCAGCCAAAGAAGAAGCAAAGGTGAAAGAGTCCTCTGGGACTAAGCGGGGTTGAACAGACCAACGAAAGTTTTCAGGCAAAAAGGTGAAGCGTGAGGATGCGAACCGATGCAGCAAGTGTGGTAAAATTCACACCGGACAGTGCTTGGTGGGCGCTAACCTATGTTTCCGATGCGGAAAGACGGGGCATTTTTCCGGCAATTGCCCAAGTGCCACCAGATGCTACAACTGCAACGGGTTTGGACATCTGTCTAAAGATTGCAGGCAACCACGGGCCGATGCTTCAGGCTCGGGTAAGAAGGAAGAGAAAGGAAAGGAGAAGCAGAAGGCTAAAGCACGGGCTTTCACGATGACCAAGGAAGATGCGATTGAGGACCCCGATGTGGTCACAGGTACCTTTTCTATCAACAATATTCCTGCTTCTGTATTGTTTGATTCTGGTGCCAGTATGAGTTTTGTATCTTCTACTTTCTGTGATGGGTTATCTGGGAAGGTTAAGAAGATAGATTGGGTGATTGATGTAGAGACGGCTATTGGTAAGATTACCAGGGTGACTGAGGCTATTGATGATTGTTATGTTGAGATAGGAGGTCATAGGTTCCCTGTCTGATTGTTTCTGATAACCTTAGGAGGCTTCGATGTAGTTTTGGGTATGGACTGGTTAGCCAAATATGAGGCTAACATTGTATGTCGACTAAAGATGATATGTTTACGTGCGATGGATGGGAGTTCCGTAACGGTTTATGGTGATAGAGCGATGTATGCACCGAAAATCATTTCGATGATCAAGGCTGATGATATGATAAGGCGGGGGTGTGGTGCCTACTTGGCCTATGTGATTGAGGAACGTAATGATACGAGGACGATTGATGATGTTCCTGTGGTGCGTAACTTCCCCGATGTATTCCCTGAGGAATTGCCTGGATTACAACCTGAGCGGGAAATTGAGTTCCAGATCGACTTAGTGCCGGGGGCACAACCCGTTGCCAAAGCACCTTACCGTTTAGCTCCAACCGAGATGAAGGAAATGATGACCCAGCTACAAGAACTCCTTGATAAAGGTTTTATACGACCGAGTGTCTCTCCGTGGGGAGCACCGGTGCTGTTCGTTAAGAAGAAAGATGGAAGTATGCATATGTGTATCGATTACAGTGAACTGAATAAGTTGACCGTAAAGAACAGGTATCCTCTACCTAGAATTGATGACTTGTTCGATCAATTGCAAGGGGCAAGCTGGTTCTCAAAGATAGATCTCCGATCCGGTTACCATCAGTTGAAAGTTCGAGAGCAGGATATTCCAAAGACTGCTTTCCGTACGCGTTATGGACATTACGAGTTTCTCGTTATGTCGTTTGGATTGACGAATGCTCCTGCAACATTTATGGATTTGATGAACAGGGTATGTCGACCGATGCTGGACCGATCGGTGATAGTGTTTATTGATGATATTTTGATTTATTCAAAGAACGAGGGAGACCATGCTTGCCACATACGTGAGGTATTGGAGATCCTGAGGAAAGAGAGACTTTATGCTAAATTCTCCAAATGCGCTTTCTGGTTACGAGAGGTACAGTTTCTGGGTCACGTGGTGAACCCAGAAGGCATTATGATAGATCCAACTAAAGTTGAAACGATTATGAAATGGAGCCCTCCGAAGTCACCTACGGAAGTACGCAGTTTTCTTGGTTTGGCCGGTTACTATCGGAGATTTATTCAAGACTTCTTCAAGCTAGCGACGCCATTGACAAAGCTCACGAGGAAAGATGTAAAGTATGAATGGGGCCCTAACCAAGAACAAGCATTTTCAGTGCTAAAGGAGAAACTTACCCAAGCTCCTGTTCTAGCACTGCCGGATGGAAATGATGATCTTGTGGTGTATGCCGATGCGTCACGACAAGGGTTGGGATGTGTACTGATGCAAAGGGGAAGGGTGATAGCTTATGCTTCGCGCCAGCTAAAGATTCATGAGGCTAACTACCCGACCCACGATCTTGAACTCGCTGCAGTGGTGTTTGCATTGAAAATATGGAGGCACTACTTGTATGGAGTAAGAAGTACCATCTATACCGACCACAAGAGCTTGAAGTACTTCTTCGAGCAAAAGGATTTGAACATGAGGCAGAGACGATGGCTTGAGCTGCTAAAGGATTATGATTGTGATATTGTATATCACCCGGGAAAGGCCAATGTAGTGGCGGATGCTCTGAGTCGCAAGACTGATCATCCTGCCATACGAGTAAAATCGTATGGTTTGGTGATAACGCCAGACTTTCTGAACGAGCTCAAGCAGGCGCAACAGGAAGGGTTGAAAGAAGAGAACGTGGGTTTTGAACGTGTCTTCGGGCAGGTCAAGAACTTGGAAGACAATGATTACAGTGTAAAGATACGATTCGGTCGTATGTGGGTGCCCAAAAATGGGGACATTCGATCGAGGATTTTAGATGAAGCCCACAAATCACGTTATTCGGTGCATCCCGGTGCGACGAAGATGTACCAAGATCTTCGAAAGGACTATTGGTGGCCGGGTATGAAGTTTAACGTGATGCAGTATGTGAACCGATGCCTTACTTGTACGCAAGTGAAGGCTGAACATCAGAAGCCCTACGTATATGTGCAACCTCTTGAGGTACCGGAATGGAAATGGGAACACATCACCATGGATTTCATCACCAAGCTACCAAAGACAGCTAAGCGGCATGATACCATATGGGTGATTCTGGACCGACTGACAAAGAGTGCACACTTTCTTCCTATCAGGGAAACGTATACGTCCGAAAGGTTGTCCGAGTTGTTCGTGAAAGAGATTGTGACCAGACATGGAGTTCCTGTCTCCATTGTGTCAGATCGAGATACGACGTTTACTTCCAGATTCTGGAAGCAGTTTCATAATGCCATGGGAACGAGGTTAAATATCAGTACCGCCTATCACCCTCAGACGGATGGACAGTCAGAAAGGACTATCCAAACGTTGGAGGATATGCTTAGGGCGTGAATCATCGATTTTGGAGGGAGCTGGGATGACCACTTGCCATTGGTGGAGTTTTCTTACAACAACAGCTACCACTCTAGTATCGGAATGCCCCCATATGAGGCGTTGTACGGAAGACGATGTAGAACCCCGGTGTGCTGGGGTGAAGTTGGGCAGAAAGAAATGGGAAACAAGGCTGCCGTGATTGATATGGCAGAAAAGTTACGGGTGATAAAAGCACGTATGAAAGCTGCACAAGATCGCCAAAAGTCTTACGCTGACAAGCGCCGAAGACCGATCGAGTTTGGTATTGGCGATCGAGTGTTGCTGAAAGTATCACCATGGAAGGGAATCATTCGATTCAGGAAGCGGGGAAAGTTGAGTCCGAGGTACATCGGACCGTTTCCGATACAGGCAAGGGTAGGGAAAGTCGCGTATCGACTGGACCTACCAGAGGAGCTGAATGGGATTCATCCTACCTTCCACGTGTCACACCTCAGGAAGTGTCTGGCAGACGAGCAAGCACATGTTCCTTTGGATGACATTGAGGTAGATGACCGACTGAACTACATTGAAGAACCCGTTGCCATTGTGGATACGAAGGAAAAGCAGCTACGGAATAAAACGGTTCGTCAAGTAAGAGTTCAGTGGAAGCATCGGAAGGGTTCAGACACGACGTGGGAATTGGAAGACGAGATGAGGAAGTTGTATCCTCATTTGTTCGATGTGTAACGAGGCAGGTTTCGGGACGAAACCTATTGTAAGGAGGGGAGACTTGTAACATCCCAAATTTTCTAATACAAGTTACTTGAACTTACGAATGCATAACGAACGATTAACTAGTAGGAAAATAGACAAAAAATAACCAAGGCGGGGTGTAGAAGATTTTGTACTCGAAATGAGAAGGATTTCGAATACACCACATTTCGAGTACACCATATTTTCGTGTACAGGAGTTTTCGAATACAGGGATCCTCCTTATAAATACCAGTGCCTTGGGAATGGTGCTAACCTTTGGCTAAAGCACATCTTCTCTCGAGTACACGAAGCAAAGTTCGAGCACTGCAAAGGTCGAGCTTTTAATCGACCAAACAAAGGAGGAAAGACACGGGATTCTACCAGGAGAATCAGCTACCTTCAAGTAAGTGATTCATATATAGAAAGCTGGATTTTTATACAAAAGTTAGGATGGTCATTCAAAAAGGGAACTTATGCATAAAGCTCACACCTTTATGCATAAAGTTCGGAACTTTGAGGTTCCAGTGTTTAGATAACACCCTAAGGAACCTAGAACTAGCTCCCCAAAGTCTTAGATGAATTTCTGAGATGTCTAATGACGAAATGATGAGTACACGAAAATCATGAACAGAGGGTACTCGAAACCATACATGTTATTTCGAGTACATGGACAATTCGAGTACGATGGATATCTCGAGTACATGACTACTTCGAATACGAAGGCCATTTCGTGTACAAGGATTATTTCGAATACACTTAATGATTTCGAGTACAAGCCATTTCGTGAACTATGTAATTTAGTATACATGGAAACCTAATGGACTTCAAGTGTTTCGAATACTTAGCTAAGTTTCGAGAACCTGGAATTCAGTAAGGGGGACTAGTGGGCTATGAGGACTTGAATAAATTCTAAGTCTAAGTATGGAATGTGATAAGATAATGTAATGATGTAGGTTCCTTGAGTTCTAGCTAAGGAGTTCGGCTAAGGAAAACAAGAGTCTACTATCAAGTGAGTTCTAGACGCCCTATTTTATGCTTAATGTTTTGGGCTGGCATACATGCTTATTGTTATGTCTATGATGTTATGTCCTTATGATGATAATGAATGAATTATGCTAGATAGGACGAACGCATGATATATGAGTTATGATGAATGAGTTATGAAAGACATAACATGATGAAGACTGTATGATGATATGCAATATGATGATAGCTATGGAAATAGTTAGTAGTTGCCATGATGATGTCCTAGAGGGCTAGGATGAGTATATGATATGATGTCAATGATGCTAGCATACGATGAAATGTTATGATATGATATGTGCCTTTGTTATTAGGGCAGAAAGCTATGATGATAAAATGCTAGTATGAAAAGTTATGAATGCCAGAATGTATGACATGATGATATGATGATAGCATGATATGTATTCATTGCTAGTTGGTTATAATGATATGATGAAATGATACTGGCATGAGTCCTATGATATTAGGGCAAAGTGATGATGTTATGATGATAAGATACTAGCATGAAATGTTATAATGTTACGATGACTACGATGATATGATGCTAGCATGTCAGGTATGATGAATGAGTGATGTTCCTATACGTGTTATAGGAAAATATACGAATGATAGTCAACTACGACTATAACTGGGTATGATAGTCAACCACGACTATAACTGGGTATGATAGTCAACCACGACTATAACTGGGTATGATAGTCAACCACGACTATAACTGGGTATGATAGTCAACCACGACTATAACTGGGTATGATAGTCAACCACGACTATAACTAGGTATGATAGTCAACCACGACTATAACTGGGTATGATAGTCAACCACGACTATAACTGGGTATGATAGTCAACCACGACTATAACTGGGTATGATAGTCAACCACGACTATAACGGGGTATGATAGTCAACCACGACTATAACTGGGTATGGAGCCTTGTGCCGGCATAAGCCCACTGTTCGTACGGTGACAGTGGAACGTATGATGATGTTAAGGATGTTATGTGCTAAGGTTATGGACTATGTGTATGAAATGATGTTTAAGTTAAGTATGTTTAACGTTGCTTTATGAAAACTAGAACTCACCAGCGTAAGCTGACTTGATTTAGCATGTATGTCAGGTTGAATGTACGATAAGAGAAGGCATGGAGCTTGGGCATCAAGTCAGACGATCCATTGGTTTTGGCAATCCGATGTGTTTTTGATACAGACACTTTATTGATTTCTGTTTATCAAACTATGATTACATTTCCGCTGCATGATTATGAAAGTTTTTAGTTTAAGAGCTATGTGTTATGTTAAAAACCAACCTCTGCGAGGTGCCCGGTTTCGGGGCCTCACACGATGGTGACAATAGTATCGGCCACATTTAATATCAACGGTTTCTTGATCGAGATTAACAAGTTGAACAAATCCATAGTATCGACGAGCATGTCATCGAGATTACTAATCTCGATAGTTAGTATCGATCGTAATCTTCCTATGGTATCGAACTTATTACTCTCGATGGTAGGTACCCAATTTCTAAAAAGCCATCGATACTAATATGTTCGATCGGTCTAATATCGATGATGATGATAGTCTCGACGGCTGCCTCCATCAATACTGTTACTATCGATGGTGGTTGTCTCTTCCATTCAGCCATAACATTCGGTTTTGTCGCAGGTCCACTTCACATACTTAATCCGTTCATATTTCATGCGATTTTGAAGCTTTTATGTGTAAAACATGTTCAAATGGTGACAAGAAAGTATGGTTCTCGTTTGATTTTAAAAACCGAAAAGTATGTGCAGATCTACCTCTAAAACACGATTGTTAGCTTGAATTCATCATTGGTTTCTTAGGTATTCGAGTGAAGAAAGATTTTGAGACCAAGATCAAAGGAAATGGTGGAGAATTGAAGAACTCTCTCTCTAGAATTTCTAAAGATAAAGTGACGAGAGAAACTTTCTAGAGAGAGAAGGATGAGTAGGAAAATGAGAAAGCTAGGGTGTTTCATCCTTTTTATATTCTAGAATGATCCCGCGTGTTCGGTTTTATTTCTTTAATGTTTTAACTGTTTATTTGCTCGGTTTTGCATAGTTTTATCTTTAAAATACGAAATGTTTGATAAAAATGATTTTAAAAATCGTTTTAGGTGTTAATTCCTAATAACCATTTTAACCCCTTTTTATTAATTTAAAAGTCGTAAAAATATTATTTTGGTAATCGTGTTGGAACGCGAAACTTACGTTTATATTTATAAAGGTCGTCACCTTTACAAATACAACGCTCGTATCGTATTCCAACTTGGTTTACAATTTATGGAATATCGTTTTAGAATATTATTCCTAATAAATGTTTTCGTGTGAATCGTCACCCACGCGAACACACTATTGGGCTACCCTTTCTGAAATAACATTCGCGTTTTAAATTTTACTTGCGCCCTCACCATCTCGTAAATGTGTTCATTACCATTATTATTAAGTTAATTTAATATGTTTATCAATGTTAACGTCCAAAGAATTATCCTCACTAAATCTTATCACTGACACATCCATGATAGATCAAAATAAGTTTACGAATAGGGCATAAGTAGTAGTCGGTCACAATCTATCCAGCTGCCGTCCCACCACAACTTCGATAAATCATGACAATGTGTCCTTGAATATATTTAGTGACCAAACCATAAACCCTTATCCAAAACCTTAACTAACCTCAGATTCTCCTCACCAAATCCTAACACCGGCATACTCATGATAAACCGAAGAAAGCTTATGTATAAGGCATACGTAGGAGTCTGTCGCAACTAGTACGGCCGCCAGCCCACCACCTCTTCGATAGATCATGACTATGTCCTTGCCGATATTTGGTGATTGAATCCTACACTACTACCAATACCGTTTCCACAAAATATATCATGCGTATTCAATTGCAATAAACACTGTGGGTATCTCTAGTTGTATTCCATGCTAAACTTCCCAATAGTTTATTCATGTTAAATGTGTGTTCTCAATAGCTAACATCAGTGTTCATATCATAATTCAAAACCAAAGCATTCAATGAGCATAATGTATTCTGTCAAAATATAGTATGTGCAATAACAATTACCTGATATGCAGTGATGTTACATTTTAGCTAGTAATAGCAAAATATTAAATGATATTTGGTTCATTGTGTTGACTTTTAACGGGGTAAAACACATGTAGAAGTATGAGTTTATCTGTTAAAGTTACAATTTGCGATTTTTCTTTGTTAATTCAAATTCTTTACTTTCGAATTATTATTTCGTGTTAAATAAGTATATTTACTAAATTAGTTAAGTGATTTGTCACTAATGTTTGTAATAGATAGTATTGCACAAAGTGGCATCGTAATTAAGAAAATTACCAAATGCAAACTATGCATTTTATATATTGCTAAACTTTAAACGAGAACAAACATTTAATTATTACATTTGTTGACAATTCTGCCATAACCACGCAGTACACTAAAGGTGTTAAGTAAGTCAAACTTAAAAGTTAATGGATGTCCCATTTCTGTTGGGTTAAACATCAGAAGCATAGTTCTTAAACCATAAAACACCATATATTATAGCAGCGGAAATAATTATATCACTTTTAGTTACAATCAAACATTTAAACCGCATTCATAAAATGTGATTTAATCTCAATAGGAATGCCAGTTCAGGAATAGGTTGTCTCTATTTCAGGCCACAAGTCATCGTAATCATAACCTGCTTCACGTGACATGCATACTAAAACAAGTTAGTTTTCGCTAGAGAAATCTAATTTTAGTTTAACATAAACTCTTTAAATAGTTGGTTTAGATAAACCTAAGGCACGTTAGATCCATTACTTTCATGCAACTGCTGTCATAAGGACAACATGCATATACTAGCGCTAGGGAACCCATACATACCTAGTAACAAGTACTATATCAATGTTCATACTTTTCTAGCAACAAGTACTAGAGGAACATTCATACTTACCTAGTAACAAGCACTAGAGCAACATCCATGCTTTTCTGGTAACAAATACTAGAGCAACATCCATACTTACTAAAAAGTACTAGAGTAGCACCCATACTTACCTAGTAACAAGTACTAGAGCAACGTTCATACTTACCTAGTAACAAGTATTAGAGCAACGGTCATACTTTTCTAATAACAAGTATTATAGTACATAGCATCTTCTACTTCAATTTCTTCGTTCACTTATAACATATGTTTGATAACATAGATTTCATAGAAGAAACCATTTTAACTATAGTAATCAAAAGAATCATATATCATTATCACATGTCACATTTTGTAACATATCAATCAGGTAGTTCTGTGTCACACCCTGAGCCAGCGGGCCAGATCGTGTGTCCCGTCGGGCGGAAGGTTCCTGGGGCGCGATATCGGTAATGATAATCGTGATGATCAGATTGTTTACATAGCATCAACATTGAGAATAACTAAAGCACAAATAACATTAAACTAGGATTACAAAGTTAAATTACAATCGTCAATGTTTTGATAATTTAACTGAGTAAACCTATCAAAAGAATCAAATGTTTACTATCTTGTAACTGTACAAGATATCAAAAGTGATTCGCAACAATCACAAAATATGTGCTTTCCAAAAACTACTAGGTCCTCTAACTGGGCATCCTAGCATGCATTCCTGAGCATTAGCTTATTCCTGTACGTCACCTGAGAAAACATGTAAGAAAACAAAGTCAACACAATAGTTGATGAGTTCATATAGTTTAGTATTTGAAAAATAGCTTTTGCAAACATTTTCGGTAACAACCTTAACCTCATTAACATCACCTGCAATATCCAGTTCGGTATGCTTATATATAGGGCATACAAAAAGGTCGAGCCTACAACCCGCCCAGACGCCATCCCACCACATACTAAACCACATATGACATTGTTGTTAATGAAAATTAAACATTTTTACCAACCATCCAATCCCATTTCCATCATAGCTTTAGCATTCTGTCTAAAAGTTTAAAACACGCACACAACAGCATTTGCAAGTCTAGTTTTGAGAGTTACCTTTATGGACAACTGAACACCCTAAGGAATTCAGTATCAATCCTTATCGGAACTAGATGTAAATAGAAACATTGGTGTTTTGATAAAGGATTCCCCAAGATGACACGAAGTCAACTAAAGGAACCAGAATCATCCTAGTCGGACATCACAAAACATGGGTAGACAATGAGGAATCACTGTATGCAAGTACTGAGAGGCCAACAGTCTGCTCCTCAAAGTCCTGACTATGAAGAACACCCTGTGGCAAGCATTGAGTGGCCAATCGGTCCATTCTACAATAGCCGATAGCTTTAGCATACAAGTTCATAGCATTCACATACCTTAGCATTTACGTATCTTGTGCACAAGTACTAGCCTGTAGTCTTAGCATTTCAAGCATATCAAGCATACAAGAGTTCTATGCATTTCAAGCATCTCGAGCATTCGTGCATAGCAAGCACATCAAGCATATAAGCCTTTCTGCGTTTAAGCATTCAAGCTTTCAAAGTTTAGTTTATAAAAGCATTTCAACAGTTTAGCCTTTGCATTCTTTGCACATTAAAAGCATCCAAGGTTTTAAGCATACTAGTATAAGAGTATGTAGCCTTAGCATGTAGCCTTAGCATTTAAGTTAAGTGTATAAAGAGATAGCATTTAGAATAAAGCATTAGCTTTTAGCCTTTAGAATAAGTGAATAAAGAATTAGTATTTTCATTATGAATAAGCATAAAAATGTTTAAGAAACATTTAAACATTTGTTTAATTGTATAAACATGCTTCTTAGTCCCGCAGTAAGATCAAAATAGTTTGAAAATGGACAAATGAACTCACCTCTGTTGCTAAGTATGAATTACAACAGATAATGCGCGCTCGTTGGTTGTAGCTTACGTATCTTCAACACCTGATTTGTTTTAAGAGATTCGAATACTATAAGTCCTTATAATATACGCAAACCAGGGTTTTGGTCTCGGCGTGCAACTAAGTGTCCTATGTTACTAATGAGTCTTCTATGACTCTTTGTAACTAATCTAATACATTACGCGTATATAACCCTTGTCCCGTAGGTAGTGGATAGTAAACCTTAGCTATGTAAGGTTTAGGTTAATTGTATTTAAAGTCTTTAATTAAAACATTTTGAATAGTTCATTCGAAGTAATTCCATTAAGTTAAAAATCATTTATTTAATTTAAGTAAGTTTATCGTTAATTTCATTTACTAAAACCATTACTTATTTTAAGAAATTCATAAGTTAGCTTGTTAGACTTTGGTTAATCTAATTTGATCAACTCTAAGTCTATTGTTAAGTCTTACTTTCCCTTGGTTCTTTGATCACTCGTGCGTACAACTTAGCTTTGAAGTTCAATGGAACTATCTAATTTAGTTGTATATGGTATGATATGGACTAAGTATTGGGTGTTAATAATAAATTAACACTAACACCTAGTTGTTTTCTTAATTCTTTACAACTCAATGGAACCCTTAATGTTGTTGCATAAATCTTTGCCTAGCTACAACCCCGTTTGGTAGGTAAGATTTATGTTCACATTTCATCTTAGTTTAAAGGAGATAGATTATTAAAACCCATGGTTTAGATGAGGCATAAAAACCGATTTGCATTTAAAACACTAATAGGTTTTTCTCATCCACACACACACTCACAAATTCAACCCATGCATGAAAGTTTACGTATCCCCATGCATCCAAAACTCCTTGATCGTGGTTGGTAGTTCTAACCCAACCGTTAGCGAAAGGAGCCTTGACCGAAGCAACTTGGCCGAAAGGACTTGGCTGTATGACCTTGGCCGACTAGCTTGGGCGGCCGAAAGAGCATCTGGACCGAAGGAGGGTGGCCCGTATGTGTGGTGTCGAATGGGACCTGCCGAATGGATGCTTGGCCGAATGAGAGCCGCACATGCCCTGGCCGAAGAAGACCTGGTTCGGGCGAGTGGGCCTATCCGACTGTCCCAAGCCATTCGGTCGGCCTGGTGATGGAGCCATTCGGCCTCACGAACTCATCCAGATACAGCCATCTCGATTCGATTTTTTAAGGCTATCCCAAGATATCCCACCTATCCCTACATCTCCTAAGGTGTTTTAGTGATGTTTCCCTAAGGATTTTGGGTGATTTGAACCGGTTTCTTAGGGTGACTCGCACAAGGGTTGAAAATACTAAAAATCGTGAGAAATAACTTGAATCTACCTCAGATCAGGCGATCTTGGTTTCCATATCCTTGTACTTTCGTGTTCTACGTGATGTGGTGGTCGTTTGGACACCAAAATGGCTTGATTTGGTTGAGAAATGGGAGAGATAGAGGGAGGGTTTCTGGAGAGAGAGTGTAGAGAGAGAAAGAGACGGCGGTGAGGAGAGAGAGGTGATTTTTGTGGGGAAGATGAGGCATTTAATGCCTCATTAAAAGCTTTCTACTTACCCGCGTGTCCGATCTCGTTCGGTTTCGCTTGGTTTCGCGTAGAAGCGTTGTTTCGTTCCGTTTTCGTAATGAAGTGCTACGGTTTTAAAAGTAAGTTTTGTAAATTTATTTTAGGTGGTAATTCCTAGTAAATTAATTAAATATCTTCCGTTTATTTTAAATTTCTGAAAACATTTAATTTACTGTTTAAATCGAATCGTATAGTCGTCGCGCGTATTCGTTCAAATCGTCACCCGTACGAATACGAAAATAATACGCTTTTCAATATGGTTTTCTAATTATTAGACATCATTCAGAACGTTAAACTTCCAGATATATTCGTACAAATCATTACCTATACGAATAATCCGTCCATTTAGCATTCCCACAACGACGTACGTTATTGTTTTGTTCTGTTCCACCTCGCATACGTTCATACATAATAGCATCCTAACAAGCATTTGTGTGTTAGTTCAATGTTGTCTGATGTGTTTCTGACTGTTAAACCGTGAGTTTGAATCAGGTTACTGAAACAATTGCATAATAGTTTTGTGTCAAGCATTACATGATAATAGCTTACAAATAGTTCACATAGTTTGTACCTGAGTTACTGTGCAAGTTACTGTGCAGATCACTGTTCCGGTTACATTTCCGGCACTGATGTTACATTCTACCATAATAATTCACATTATATGCCTTTTTATCACCCAAAAAAAAGTATAGCATTAGAGTAAAACATATAAAGGGAGAATAATAAATCTCATGCAATTAGAGATACTTTGTTCAAAATCTTGTTTAAACTATCAAGCATGTTGACCCTAAAATAGGTAAAAGTACTTGAAAAAGGGCTCGTAGAACTCACCTAATATTTATGTAAATGATCATGTTTGTGAAACACTGTAAACAATTGCTCGTAGCCAAAGTCTCTTGGGAACGCATCATACCCTTGTTCATTTTCATCTAATCTTTCATGACCCATTAATATATTCACACGAATTACGTATTCACATGTTTCCTCATTTCTTCTTACTCATGCACACACACAACATGCTAAGCTCCTGTATTTTGTTTCAGCTAACACAAGCTACAAACATTTGTGCACATACGATCCATTCACGCATACTTATATAACATGCCCATAAGTCACTACAAAATTCCACTTGGTTTCACATATCTCTATTATGCTCATTCCACACTCAAGCTTTGGAACACACGCAAATTCATACTCTCTCGGCACACACCTTATGCGCACACTCAACTCACACCGATTATGCATATAAATAATTTCCATCCTGTTGAAGTATTCAAATCCGGGTGGGTACGGCGTCGGGACAAGTAGTGCATTGCTATCCTGAGTATGGATCCTAGCTGCAACAACATAGAAGATCTACGTGTCACACCCTGGGCCGGCGGGCTGGATTGAAAACCCATCGGGCGGAATAGTCCCGAGGCATGATTGAATCGGTGTGATCAGATTGTTTACACAACACATGATACTATGAGAACCCTAATTTACATTTATAAAATAAAATAAAATTACAACTCTTTCATAATATAGTTTTATTACAACTTGACTTGGACATTTGGGGCGTGACCCAGATGTCTCACAAAAATTGCTTGCAAAAGAGCAAGTCTTAAATCTTATAGCCGATGTGCCCTTGTAAGATTTCATGTAGGAGTTGTACGGTCCTCTATCGGATCCTATCTTTCTCTGTCTAAAAGGCATCTTGCTTAAACCTGTTCATAACCTGAGAACATGTAAAATATGTCAACACTAGGTTGGTGAGTTCACGTGAGTTCTAAAATATTAGGTTTTGAAAAAAAGCTTGAAGAAAACTCCTTTCATTTACAATGGTTTTGAAAATGGTGTGTAAATGGTGTTGAAAATACGAATGGATTACACAAGTGTTGAATTTTGAACCTCGTTGTTGACACCATCCCAAATTATCATAGATAGTTTATATATAGGGCATACATAAAGTCGAGACTGAGACGCTAGCCCACCACCCCTTCGATATTCCACAAGGATGTCCTTAACGGAAATCAGACCTCTTCACTTCTGCACTTGTATTCGACCCGACAAATGTTTTGGAAAGAAATGTCTTGAGAAAAGAGTGTATGCTTTGTCTCCTGATATAGGAAAAACTTATTTTGTTATGTTTACTTGAAAATCACAAAGTTTACACTCCTTTCTTGTTTGTTCTAACTTTGTTTCTCTTGAACCCGTTTGAAAATCGTTCAAGGTCGACTTTGAAAATTATTTGTATTAAAATTCTAAAATAGGTATTTGAGTTAGTTTATTAGTGTGGTCTGTCCATAATGTCACACATGTGATATTTAACAAACCTAACTGATATTCCCTTGTTGATCAGATCCCATGGATCTGATCCGAGATTTAGCCTTTGTACTTGTTCACGTAATGTACCAGTCTCAATACTGGAAGTTTGTTAAACTTATGGTACCATAATCTAATGGTAAATGACTCTTGAAAAGGGGACTTACTTGAGAATTCCTACGCGAATTCTTGATGTGTATGTGGGATGGACACATGTTCTAGTGAATTACCCTTGACAGATACCATACTAAACTTGTTGTTTGTTTGACTTGGATGTGTAACACCAGCTCTCAAGCTGTGTCCGTTCACCTCTTGGTTGGACACAAAGCCTCGAACTGTTATGATTAACGGACACTTGCCTTATGAGCTGTGTTCTAAATCCTTGAAATCATTGTTTGAGTTTGAGAATATGTAATGAAGCGATGAACGCTCTGTAAAATGATTCAAAATACACTTATTCAAATAACATTTGAATAGGAGGTTTCTAAATGATTTATTATTTTAAGTTAATTGAAAATAACTCTTATTCGAATATCATTCGAATAAGAGATTTCATATTCTCAGCCCCAAATGATTTGGAAGGCAGAAATTAGAAAAGAAGAGGGTTTGTGAACTCACCTATGGTTATGGGTCGTAGTTTGTCAATGCACTCACTCGATGTATTCTCTCAGTTTAAATCCTGTGTTATCGTGTATTTGTTAGTTAGTTACACATCAGGTGTTTGTGTGTTTTGTTCATGATGTGATTTTGGAAAATGTGTTTTTATACTGTTTTTATTTTGATTAGATTTAAAATTTGGTCTAAGGTTTGCTTCCATCGATACAAATAGTGTTCGATCACACGAATGGAATGATGCAAATGCCTACTTCTATTCTAGTGATACATTCATGCGAATGGGTCTTCATTTGTATGGTTGTCTCATGCGAATGAGTCCATTTCATTCGTGTAGATGCTCATTCGTCAAGAGGTTCATTCTGATGAGTTTCTCAAACGAATGGAGTGTACCCTCATTCGCCTGCAGATTCAGCAAGAACGCCATTTTTAAAATCCTAGGTTGTTTGTGGTGTTTTTGTAACCCCCAGTTACTATTTAACAATTTTCTATAATATCAGAGTTGGTCCCAGCAAATTTTTCATTTTTAAAACCTTGTTTGATTTTTTTTATTTAATTATATTAAACAAAGTTTAACACAAAAGTAAACGTGTCACACATTTTACAAAACTTATTTGCAAAAGTAAGTTTAAACCAAAATTTCACACGTTTGCAACAAGGTTTGTTCGTTCGATTCCTGCTCCACCTCGATCCTTACAGCCGTGTACGTCATTTTTGACCTACAAACATCACACAATAATTTCCATTAGTTCATAAGAACTAAGTAAGTAAACCCCAATGGTTTCACAACAATAAAATGTAAAAATACATTTTTGACAATCAACATTCAAACTGAGTCATTTCTATTCGAATTGACTCTCACAATATAATAATATCATATTATCGATCAACAACTATTGTTTACAATAGTTTAATCAAAATTACACTATGGTGTTCACATTCATGTACTTCTACCATAGCTATTTGTCAGCACCTCTGACTATTCACACATTTGTGATATCATAATTAGTTCAAGTCTTGAGATGTTCACCCACCGGTACTTCCATCTAAGATAATTGCTAGCACCTCTGGCTATCCACCATTGTGGAGTCATATTTATAATTCAATCAAATTACTATGATGTTCACCCACCGGTACTTCCATCATAGAACTCCCACACTATTATTCACCAAGGTATTGGATTTATCATAGGATGTTGAACTTTTATTGTCCAACATTCCCCTATCACCAATGCCATACTTATCATATAATTCATTTAACAACAAAATTCAATATTTATTATGTGATGTCACAGTTGTGGGATTACTTACCTTAATCAGATAAGGGATTAGCAACTGCAGGCTCCTTTCCTGCTCTATGACTAGTGGTTTGACTTCCACTACCACCACCTAGTTGCAAAATACATATATACAACTAGTTTCAACACTTATAGCACATAAAATCAATTTCAATACACTTGACTGATTTGACTTCCTCAAAGTCAATTCATCACATAACTGACTCTATCTTACTACGTTTAGCAAGTTTTAGTCAATTATCACAATTACTCATATTTCATGCCTCACTTAGGCATTTCATTAAATAATTGATGTTCAACTATATTAGTTACGATCTTTAATTGTTACTATTATTCAAAAATTCATTTATGATCATAACTGTTAATAATGTTAACATCAATTCATCACAATTATCATTTAACCCATGGATTATAATCCATATATATTTCAAAACCACAATTTACCCATCCTACTAGTTATCATATCATGATATGGGTTTCATAACAACCGGACATTATCTCGGCTTCAAAACGAAGATTTCACCATCAAAATCTCAAGTTCGTCGTTTCTAACAACCCCTAGTTATCAACTAGGCAATAATCAATACCCATAATCATAGTATTACAATCAAAACTAGATTTAATCCACACAATATTAAACTAGTAGGATAAAACGAATCGTTACCCAATCTGACGGATTTCTGCGCGTAAAACAACGATCGGGACTTGCAGATATGATTGTTGATGCGATTTATGGCTTCTGATGGTTAAAACATGGAGTTAGAATGATAGAAAGTTGATTTTCTTCGTCTGGAGGCCGATTATGGTCGAAATAAAGGTAATTTGAGGTTCCCCATGCAATCTGATCGCTTAAACAGGTTTTTGCCGACATAGTGACCCCGGGCGCATCGCCCGAACTGGGTGCATGTCCCGGGGCGTACCTCCCCACGGGGGTTTCTTCCAATTTTGAGTTAATCTTTGTTTCGCGATTCCAGGAGCATACGAACTCCGTTTTGCGCACGGTTTTCGCCCACGTTCATCATTTTTCACACACTATCAACTTGTAATGATTAAAATTGCTAAATCATCGTGGATTTCAAGCACGACCAAAACGTTTTAGAGTGTTTTGGTGCAAAGGATCGATGCTAATACTCACTGTGTAGCTCATATTTTACTGAAAAAGTATGAAAATGGTTGAAATCTTGAAACAAAGTGAAATACACACGATTTGAATGTTATAATGGTCCAATTTCGTGTGGAAATGACCAAAAATTCGAGAGGTACGAATGGGGTTTAGGTTGAGAGAGTTGCGGGAAAAATGGGTTGGAAAAACGTAAGTGTTGCTTTTATACCTGTGCTGTCACACGAATGAGTCATTCGTACGAATGACACCCATTCGTCCGAATTGCTCCGTGGTTGTAAGGCTTCACCGATTGTGACCTATTTGTACGAATGAGTGCCCATTTGTACGAATGGCTGTGTGTGTTAAAATTTTGATTGTTTTAAAATATTTTGAGTGAAATTTTTTATTAAAATCGTTACTTTTTTGTATCAGCGTCGTAAGACTCACGTTTGCATTTGTATGAATCTTAACCAATACAAAAGCGAGGTTTGCCTAAACTGCTAACATTGCTTTTACTGTAACATATCATTTAATGTATCAAATCCAACAACATATCCAAATGGATCGTCACCCATGTGGATGTCTCATTAGATCGATACTCCAAATGTTATCCATTAAGGTTTTTGATTCATTGTTTTCCCTCACAAGGTGTTTGTATTTTCTTTTGATTCATGTTTATGTGATTCAACGAATTTCCATAACTTGTCTTAAGAATTATCCGTGTATCTTGATTTCGTGTTTGTTATCATTATCGTCACTCTCGCACTACAGTCTTCTCTGTTGTTGGCGTGTACACCATTGGATTTCAGAACTAATTGTTGCCCGTATACCGGTTGTCACACTACGTTAGAGGGCTCGAGGGGGTTTCCCTGAGGGCACTCCAACGCTCAAGTCAATAAATTTATGAATAATACATGATCATATAGACAAGTAATTATGAAATATAATAGATAAGAAAAATGTGAGTGCAAGGCAGGCTTGAAGAACTGCAAGAAAGGGTTGTCTTGGTCTTACCAGGAACCTAGACCTTACCTGAAGCCTGGTCAACTATATATTTAAGAATTATGGTTGGGAGAAGAAGGACCTTGTTATAGTTGGCAAGGCCAACTGGATCATGCATCTTATGTTAAAGTATTTACTTACGGGGCATTGGTAACCGACCAGGAACTAATGTTCCTTACTATCCTACTAAAGCAGGAACAACACTCTTAGTTCTACTGCAAGGAGTAGACCTCATGTGACGATACTCTGATGTCATGATTAGTCACCGGTAAGTCGGAGATGATATACAAATGATAGTGAGAGTTGGGGTTGAATGTGGATTCCTTTGTTGATATGTCTTGTTCCTCTGTTTATAGTGTTGGGAGTCCTGGAAGCATGTGCCCTCCTAAATTTACTACATTCCTCTTTGGGTATCATATCTTCTTGTTATCCAAACGTATTCCATAATTACTATGACTAGTTCCTTTTTGGTATATGTCACACCCCGAGCCGGCGGGGTTGGATCGGAGTCCCCGTCGGGCGGAAGGTTCCCGGGGCGTGATATCGCGGGTGATAATCATGATGATCAGATTGTTTACATAGCATCAACGTTTAAAAATAACTAAAGCACGATCAGATGATATATAGGATTACAAAGTTAAATTACAATAGTAATGTTCTGCAATTTAACTAAGTAAACCTAATCAAAAGAATCAAATGTTTATATCTTGTATCTGTACAAGATATCAAAAGTAATAAGTATCATCACAAAAGATGTGCTTCCCAAAAGTCTACTAGGTCCTCTATCTGGGCAGCCTAGTATGCAAATCCAAGAGCTTAAGTTTAAACCTGTTCTTCACCTGAGAAAGCATGTAAAAAGATCAAGTCAACACAACGGTTGGTGAGTTCATAAAGTTTATAAGTTTAAAAAAAAATAGTTTCACAAACCTCCTTCGGTAAAACCTTAACCTCATTAACTCCACATGTAACATCCAAGTCGGTATGCTTATATATAGGGCATATGTAAGGGAACAAGCCCTCGCCAACATCCCACCACATACTAACCCGGATATGACATTGTTGTTAATAATAATCAAGCATTTTACCTACCAATCAATACAATCCTCATCAAAGCTTTTGTTATCTGTTTCAAAGTTTTCAGGTCTAATGTATTCATAAGTGTTAGTTTCACATCATGTTTATCAAGTATCATAGATTCACACACACATAGTTTAGCAATTACATATCTCCTATAAGCAGACAAAAGCTCTGGAATACCAGAAGTTTAGCAATTACATGTCTCTTATATATATAATAGCTTAGCATCCATTATGTTCATGTTTAGCATTTACATACCTCTTATAAGCCGACAAAAGCTCTGGACTACCTGAAGTTTAGCGATTACATGTCCCTTATAACCAAGTAATAGCCCCGTAACGTTACGTTTATGTTTAGCATTTACATACCTCATATAAGCCGACACAAGCTCTGGAATACCAGAAGTTTAGCAATTACGTGTCCCTTATAACCAGGTAATAGCCTAGAATCGATACTTTCATGTTTAGCCTTTACATACCTCATATAAGCCGACAAAAGCTCTGGAATACCAGAAGTTTAGCAATTACATGTCCCTTATAACCAGGTAATAGCTGACTATCATTATGTTTATGTTTTTACATGTATCTCACCCCATAGGTACAAGCTCTGGAATACCAGAAGTTTAGCAATTACATAGACTATGGTTAGATACATGTAAAATGTTTCATGCACAAGTAATAATTCCCAAGCATAAGGTTTCAAGTATTCAATCATTGATTCATCAGGTATATCATATGTTTATTTCAAGTCTTATATAATAGCATCTCGTCTCATGTAATAGCATCAAGTCTCATGTAATTGTATCAAGTCTCATGTAATAGCATCAAGTCTCATGTAATAGCATCAAGTCTCATGTAATTGTATCAAATCTCATGTAATTGTATCAAGTCTCATGTAATAGCATTAAGTCTCATGTAATAGCATCAAATCTCATAAGTCTTACGAGTATCCAACAATTGATTTTAAGCATCAAGCTTAAAGTATAAGTTTCCAATCATAAGTAATCATGTTTATGTTTAAAGCATTAAGTAACATTTCAACAAAAATGTTTAACATGCTTCTCAGTCCCGAAGTAAAACAAATAAGTTTGAAAGGGGACAATGAACTCACCTTGTACTAGAAGTGGTTGACTTAGATAAATCAAGAAATGCACGCGCTCATAGTTGTACTTGTGGTTGTTTTCAAGACCTGTGTTGAATTCAATATTGTTTGTAACTTATAAGTATGAGTTATCATTGCGTAGGTTAATCCTAAGGTTGGTTAACTTTTATAAGTCTTTGTATGTTGAATTTTCCTTGAACTCATTTACGGGTATAACATACTAATACTTAATCAATTTAGATTAAGGTTAGTACATAACACATTCTTATTTATATGATTATCCTCTTTATTGACTATAACCAATTGTAAAAGTATTAACTCGTAACATTTTCTAAGTATGAAACTTAGGTTTATTAGTTATAACCTTGAATATTGCCCTTATGTTAACTTAAAATGATTGTCATCGTTTAATTTTGTTAACACAATAAATAGGTCATATAGACTTACTCATTTTAGACATTATAAAAGAGTTTAAATGATTTTATGTTTACTAAAAATACTTCATCAAATTTGTAGTAAATTTTACTAATTTACTTTATATAAACAACCCTATGATTACTTTGATCAAAATGACACTTAGTCATAAACCTTTGACATGTTTTTAACCCCAAATTTAAGTAGTATGAGTGAAAACATCTTAACCCGATTGCACCCAAACCCAATCAAGTTTATACCCTTTAAATCAAAAAAAAAAATGATTGGACTTCATAATTAAAATATGTGAGCTTTTGTTGGCTTACTTTTTATAAGAATGAGGTGGCTAAAATATTACTCTCGGCTAATTATAGGAGTTTATGAGATGTGTGGGGCCCCCTCCATCAATATTATTTTCGAAACAAATAATTCAAAACAGACAAGATTCTTGGCTGGAATTTAAAGGTTTTATATACGGATATGTGACCCATATTTGTTTTTCACTTTTGGATTATATTTATCGACCATTTAAGCTATTTCTTGTTTTTAATTCACTTGACTCACAGCTAGGGGCAGCATAGATGGAGTTGGGATTGGGCAAGAGCATCAAGGATGAGGCTATCCTTGGAGAAGCTGAGCTGGGCTTCGACAGCCTGCTTAGGACCACCAACCAGCCCCCAACCAAGTGATTATATCAACATCCTTGACTTGGTTGACCCTTGGTTTAGTTGACACTAACAGTACCTAAGGGAAAGGACTCCTGTTGACCTTCAAAACCACTTACTCGCTAGTTTCTTGGCTGCTACAGCATGGTTCGCTGCTACCCCTTCTTTCCAAAACCCCATCAGCTATACTACTTGTTTCCAGAAACTAGAGCCTCCCAAGCCTTTCCTATTCTTAATCCAACATATCTTAGACATTCTAAGGCATATATAGGGCAGTTTCGAAGTGATTAAGGGCTGTAAAAACAAGTTACAAGTTCATAAGTGCAGGATTTCGAAAAAACCCTGAAAAACCGATTATTCAAGCTTACCTCGTGCTCGATTCGGTGAGTTTCACTCCCGATCTGTTGTACTTTCATGTAGAGGATGTCGAGAGCTTCGCGTGGATACCAAATTTGAGCGATTTGGCCAAGGAACGAAGAAGTTATGAAGTTTTCTTTGTGTGATATCTGGTTGAAAATCCAAAACCGGGATTCTTTTGGTTTGAAAGAGAGAGGGTTATGGATGCTGTCAAAATGATGGGGATGAAGGGAAATAATGGGTTTTTATACCCCGAGTGTTTACCCGCGTGTTCGGTCTCGCTCGGTGTCGGTTTCGCGTATTTTTACGCGCGTTTTATTACGGTTGCGTAATTAAACTTTTTAGATGGAAATTTAGTTTTCTTTGATTATTTTTGATGTGTTTCAAAAATTATAAAACATAAAATATTGTATTTTACTTATTTTTAATGTTTCGTTCGGGCTCAGACTGTTAAACCTCGTTATTTCGTTATTTAACGTTAACTTCGCGTAGTTTAACAAAAATAGTTTAACTTTCTCACATTATTATCGTTCGTAACGTTTTCGTGTTCGTTTTCGTTTCGTCAGAATGCGTCACCATCGCGCTTATTCGTTCGAATCGTCATTCGAACGAACACGACGATGGTTTGGCTTTCTGATTCTTGTTCTCTACTGTTTAGTCATTATTTCAAAACGTTAAACTTTCAGAATCATTCATACAGATCGTCACCTATACGAATAATTCATCGGTTTAGCATTCCGTAACAATAACCGTTATGGTTTTGTTCTGTTTAACCTCACATACGTTTACACACAATAGTATCAAATCAAGTATCTTTGTTTTCAGTCTGTATTGTCTGATATGTTTCTGACTGTTAAACCCTAAGGTTTCAGTCAAATTCAGATAATCGTTTAATAATCTAGTAT
This sequence comes from Mikania micrantha, assembly GCA_009363875.1. Lineage (NCBI taxonomy): Eukaryota > Viridiplantae > Streptophyta > Magnoliopsida > Asterales > Asteraceae > Mikania > Mikania micrantha. The sequence goes on from CM018693.1 coordinate 85,412,847, forward strand.
AAAGCATAATGTTCCAATAAAATAAGCATAGTTTCACGTAATGTGTACCTGATTTACTATACGGTTTACTGTTGCGATCACTGTTCCGGCACGCGTCCGGCACTGATGTTACAGTCTCCTCTTGTTAGAGAAATTTCGTCCCGAAATTTAAGACTCGTTATTCGGTACGACTTCCACGGAAAAGAGTTGGGGATACTTGTTCTTCATGTGATCTTCTCGTTCCCAAGTAAACTCGGGTCCTTGCCTTGAGTTCCAACGAACTTTAACTATAGGAATACGGCTTCGCCTCAGTTTCTTGACTTTGTGATCCATGATTTCTAACGGTTCTTCAACAAAGCGTAAGTTTTCATCCAATTGAATTTCTTCGACTGGTATGATAAGAGTTTCATCAGCTAAGCATTTCTTCAAGTTTGAGACGTGAAACACGTCATGTACACCACTAAGTTCATCCGGTAAGCTCAATCTATACGCCACAGGACCAATACGTTCGATGATCTCGAACGGTCCCACGTATCGTGGTGTTAATTTGCCTTTCTTTGCAAAACGAACTACACCTTTCCATGGGGATACCTTCAACATGACACGGTCTCCGACTTGAAATTCCAACGGCTTGTGCCGTTTATCGGCATAGCTCTTTTGTCTGCTTCGTGTTGCTTGTAACCTTTGTTGTATCTGAGCAATCTTGTCTGTAGTTTCTTGGATAAGTTCTGGCCTCGTGATACGATTGTCTCCCACTTCTGACCAACAGATCGGTGACCGACATTTTCGACCATAAAGGGCCTCGAATGAGGCACAACCAATGCTGCTGTGATAACTGTTATTGTAGGAGAACTCGATTAGTGGCAAGTGAGAGTCCCAATTACCACCAAAGTCTAGAACACAAGTTCTTAACATGTCCTCCAGGGTTTGAATAGTACGTTCGCTTTGACCATCCGTTTGTGGATGATAAGCTGTACTCAAGTTTAATTGCGTCCCCAGAGATTTCTGCAATGACTGCCAGAACCTCGATGTGAATCTGCTATCGCGATCCGAAATGATAGACAATGGCACACCATGACGTACCACTATCTCATTGATGTAAAGCTTTGCTAGTTTATCCATCGAGTAAGTTTCTCGCCTCGGCAAGAAATGAGCAGACTTGGTTAATCGATCGATGATAACCCAAATGGTGTCGTGTCCACTGGAAGTGCAGGGTAGCTTGGTAACAAAGTCCATAGCTATCTGTTCCCACTTCCAAAGTGGAATTTCAGGCTGTTCCAGTAAACCAGATGGTTTCTGGTGTTCTGCCTTCACCTTAGCGCACGTAAGGCATCGACCAACATACTCAGCTATGTCTTTCTTCATACCCGGCCACCAATAAAATGCACGTAAGTCTTGGTACATTTTATCAGCACCGGGATGCACAGAGTACTTGGTCTTGTATGCTTCATCAAAAATAAGTTTCCTTAACTCATCTACAGTAGGAATCCAGATACGATCCTTGAAGTAAACAAGTCCATCGGGTTTTGTTTCCAAATGTTTCTCCACACCACAATCTAAATCTTTCTTCAAGTTTCCTCGTTCAATCGCTTCTTGTTGTGCTTGCATAATGTGGTCATGTAAGCTTGTCTGCACAGTCATTCCCATTGCTCGGACGCGCAAGGGTTTGACTCGTTCCTTCCGGCTCAAGGCATCAGCTACAACGTTTGCCTTGCCCGGATGGTACTTGATTACACAGTCATAGTCATTCAGAAGCTCAACCCAACGTCGCTGTCGCGTGTTGAGTTCCTTCTGATCGAATATGTGTTGCAAACTTTTATGATCAGTGAATATGGTACACTTGGTGCCCTACAAGTAATGCCTCCAGATCTTCAAAGCAAATATCACAGCTCCCAATTCCAGATCATGAGTAGTGTAGTTTTTCTCATGAATCTTTAATTGTCTTGAAGCATACGCAATGACTTTGTCCCGCTGCATAAGTACACAACCAAGTCCCTGATGGGATGCATCACAATACACAACAAAGTCATCACAACCATCTGGGAGAGATAAGATCGGAGCATCACATAGCTTTTGCTTCAATGTCTGAAAGGCTTCTTCTTGCTTTTGTTCCCAAACAAACGGCTCGCTTTTTTGTGTTAGCTTTGTGAGTGGCAGAGCTGTGACACCTCGCAAATTCCAGGTCAGCACTTATATTATTTTAATAATAATGTTTATTATTATTTCATACGTGGAACTAGAATAATTGTATTTAGTGTGACACGTGGCAGAACAGACCAAACACACCGATGGTTCAAGGAACTATCGCACAACTCTAACACGTGTCTTGAATAACGAACGTTGGTGAACGGATCAAACCACAGAACACTTTCACCTGCACATTAAGTTCCGGGGAACCTAAGTTAGTAGAACGATGTTCATATGACGAGAAACGATGCTCGTAATCGAAAAATACGCGAAGAATGGATCAAAACATGAAAATGGGCCAAATTGGGCCGGATATAGGGTCCAGGCGGTACGCCTGACCCGAGGATCCCTACCCAGGCGATACGCGCGGATGAGGAGGGACGCCTCACATCTGGCTGCCTCGCGCGTAACGCCTGGCCTTGGTGGTCAACGTCAGGCGATACGCCTGGGGTGTCTGACACCTAAAAATCTTGTAAATCTCATGATTATCACACCATACTTCTTTTACCCAATACTACACGTAAATTCTTTCATTTAAACCCCCAAATTCAGCTGATTTCACTACTACAACACCATATCACACTCATTTGAAACCTTGGAAGCCATGGTTGGAGCTTGGGAAGCTTGTTCTTGAAGATCTTGAAGGTTTGAAGCACAAAGGAGCTCCAAGAACACCACACACTCCATTCTTTCTCTTGATCGAAGCAATCTTAGCCACATCTGGAGCTATTCCAGATCTGCTCAAGCTTCATTTGGGTAATCTAAAGCTCTAAGAAGGTAGATCCATGTTCATTTTGGCTTAAAAACACTTCTAAACACACACACATTGTGAATCATTCACATGAAATCACTCACACACCACATGAACGAATTTCTATCACTTTGAATCCGGATTTGTTGATTTGAGTATGAATATTGATGATCTATGATGTTAGTATGATGTATTTTTACATTCCATGATAATGTTGTTATGATAAAATGGTCATATTAATCAAAATGATGGTTCTAGCAACATGTATGAATAATCTAGATGGAGTTACATGAAGTTTGATATTGAAATATTATTGGATATGATTTATGAGATCTAGAAGTTTTATGAATAGCAAGATATGTCAAAATGTGATTTTTACAAATTGTGGTAACTTTAATATCATGAAAGGTTGATTTATGATGAAATGGCTTAATGCATGTGATTATATCTATAAGTTATGTTCAAAATGATGTTTAGAAACAAAAAGGATGATTATTGATGTGTAAAATTGTTAAAATCACCAAATATATGATTATTATGAATAGTACCATGAATAGTGACTTTATTTCACAAAGTCTATAAATGATGACATATTTGTTGTAATGAATATGATTTAACGGTTAGATGAACTAGGATGACGATATTAAGACGAGATTGTTAGCTAGACTTAGTGACACATGCTTATTTTGTAACTTTCGGATTATAGAAACTTTTACGTGCCAACTATGCTAAACCGGCTATGTGTAACTATGTGCTATGTGATAACATGCTCACTTAGGATAAATATGTATAATAGAATAATCGGATTATGATTTATTGCTTGATTTGCCAAATGTAGAAACTTTCCTAAAGTAGGAACTTACTATAAATAGTAAGTTTCCTCATGAAAGTGATTTTGGTATCCGTACACTTCACACGACACAAAACCGCACGTTACACGAACACTTGATCCAAAACCGTCACCAACGGGTCGTTAGGTCAAACACGGTCAACACGGTCAAACACGGTCAACGCGACCCACAAAACAACTTGGAGTTGTTGAACTCAAACACGGTCCCGTGAGACCCACATGTATGCAAACACAAACTTATGGTACCTATGTGATATAGGTAACCACTAGCCGGCGAGCTACACTGTTCTCGTGAAGAACACGCACTACTTAACTCAGGTGAGTTTACGGCCCCACTTTTACTCTTTAACTGTTTTGCAAAACTATTGGGGTGAGAATACAATGCAACTGTTTTAGATATATGACTGGTATGTTGTGAAAACCATTTTCGAGTGTAACTATTATCGCTTAAAGTCCTCACTTATCCTTACCGTTAGTTGTGTAAACAAACGAGTCGTAATTACGTAGTACTACTGGGTTTGACTAGCCCCACTCGGCACCAATGTTGACTGGAGGTCATAACGAGTGTAATTTCGATGTGAATTGCGAGTTCAGCGATGACTCGCGGAGGCAAACGGAAACAGTCTAGTTTCGGTAAGATGAACTGACACACTCCACGGATCGTAGTATCCAACAACTAAACTTAACATACCCAGTATATGTCTGTTTACTATTTTCTGTCTGTCTAAACCTGTGAACTCACCAACTTTTTAGTTGACACTTTTCGCATGTATTCTCAGGTAATTAATGGAGCACACGCTAGGATGCGCACAAGGAAGCTTTAAGGAGTCTGGCTTGCATATAGACTCTTGTCCTAGGCATTGTGTGCATTGGATGTGTTTTAAAACAATTTAAATTATGTAGTGTCTGTTAAACAATTTACTTTCCGCTGCAAACTTATTTGCTTATAATGTTGAAACATTTTCCGCTGCATATTAAATGAAACTATGTTATTTTGCAAATCTGTGTGAATGTGAAACTCATATAGAGTCGTTCTATATGACCATGAGCTGTGATCCTGGCCACGTCACACCCACGTGGACTGACACCACGAGTGGGAATTTGGGGGTGTGACAGACTGGTATCAGAGCCTTGGTTATAGGGAACTAGGTTTGCATATAGTAAACTTAGACTATAGCCACTGCTCTACATTAGACACTACACTTAGAATTTTCACACTTATATTATTGTTATCACTGTAAATTAATACTGACTGACTTAGAACTTACAGGATGGACAATAACAAAGATCCGAAAGGGAAGGACACGGGGAAACGCTCGTATGAGTATGAGCTTACTGAGGAGGACAAGCAGAAGATTCAGGAGATAGTGGAGCAGGTATATTCTCAAGAGTCCAAGAGACTTCGACCCTCGACCAGTAGGGGACCATGGGACTGGTACCCTACTACCCTTGCTGTTTGGGCGAGGGAAGAGAGAGTACCCAAGTTGCCTTTGCTAGGAGACACATCTACTGGACCACCCTTACCACCGATTGGAATGCCCATGGAGCGGGCATTCGCTGCATTGATCTCGCGTTATAGACGTGAGTCCTGCCAGCTACGCGTGATGACTGATGGGTTTAGGGATCTGTTGGAGCATAATCAGCATCTCCAGAAACGCGTGGATAACTTGGAGGAGAGACTCGCACGCGTCGAAGGAACGCAGGATGACTTGGTCGCTAGGACTCAGGATGTGATCCAGCGACAGGAGGAGGTCACTACTGAGGTCACCGACATCCATGATAGGACTACGTTGCTCGAGGAGCAACATGATTTCTTAGCCGGAGTGACACAAGGACACACAGGGCGATTGGCAGCCGTGGAGGACGCCAACGAGGAGAACCTTGCCATGATCCAGGCAAGCGACGCCATGCTGAATGCATGGGTCGAACAGTTTATTGTGGAACCACAGCCTGAGCCAGAACCCCAATTCGAGCCGGTGGATCTCGATGAGGAAGATTTTGATGAGGATCCAGACGAGGATCCTGATGAGGATGACGATGATGGCCCTGCTGATAGTGGAGATTCACACTCCACGATTGTCTAGTTAGGATTTCTATTTCAGTATTCTACTTTTGTATCACTTAGCCGAGCGGGATGTGCTCGTGCAAATTTTGTAGCATCTCTTTTGGAAAATATTGTACACAAACTTATTATCATTAATGGAAAGATGCTTTACTTTGTTGCTTATATATATCATGGCTATGACTATTGTTAACATGACATCTGACCTAACAATTGACTAACACTCTAACTTATGCTAACTAACATCCTAACCTTTCCATATAGAAACATGTCCGGAAGAGGAACCCATGCCCTTCGACTCAAACGTAAGGCAGAAAAGGCACGAATCGACATGATGGTCGAACGCAAATTCAACAAGGTACTCGCGGAGTACGAGGCCAACCGTCACGCCAGCGAGACGAGTGGTACTAACAACGGTATTAACTCTTGCCTAACATGACTAACATAGTATAGACAGTCTAGACACTAACACGTTGCATTGAACCCCGACGCACAGGATCCCACGGGGGAGCGACGAAGGGATGCTCGTTTAAGGCGTTCCTGAGCTGCCACCCTCACAAGTTTCAAGGTACTGAAGGAGCCGTGGGACTGCTTCGTTGGATAGAGAAGCTGGAGTCAGTTTTCTCTATAGCTGAATGCTCGGATGAGAACCGGGTAAAATACGCCACGGGAACACTGGAGGGACCGGCTCTCACCTGGTGGAACACTCATGTCCAAACCCTTGGACTGGACACCGCAAACTCAATTCCGTGGGACAACTTCACCAGGATGCTCCACGAAGAATATTGTCCTCGGGATGAAATTAGGAAACTGGAGGAAGAGTTCTGGGTGCACAAGATGGTAGGATCAGAGATCGAGAAGTACTGTACTCGGTTTCATGAACTGTGCAAGCTATGCCCGGCGATGGTGACGCCGGAGTACAAGAAGATTGAGCAATTTATCAGTGGATTGCCGGAACAAATCCAGAGCACGGTCACTGCTTCCGACCACTCTACTATCCAACCACTGATACGCTTGGCACACAAACTGACTGATCAGGCAGTAGCCCAGGGAAAGCTACCTAAAAGGGGTAAACATCTGAAACCCCAAGAACCCAAGCGAAAGTGGGAGCCCAGCAACAACCGCACCTTCTCACCTCAGCAACCAACCCAACACCGCCCAGCACCTGCCAAAGTCTTCACTGCCACTCAGCCAAACACTCAGAGCAAAGGGGGATACCAGGGCAACAGCCCGAAGTGCAACATCTGTAACTACCATCACTTTGGCCCATGTAAAAAGGGCAAGTGCACCAACTGTGGCAGGAACGGACACCTGGCCAAAGAATGCCGATCAAACCCTAACCCCAACCTCAACAAGGATAACACATTAAAGGGGTGCTTCACTTGCGGAAAGCCGGGCCACATGCGCCGAGATTGTCCGCAGAACAAGAATGCAGGTGGCAACCCGGCTAGGGGTCGGGCATTCGTGATCGGATCCGGTGAAGCTAAAGATGATCCGAACGTCGTTACCGGTACGTTTCTTTTAAATAATGTCTATGCTAGTATATTATTTGATACCGGTGCCGATAGAAGTTTTATATCTAGTGAATTTAGTAAACTGTTTGATATGACACCAACACCACTAGACTATAAGTACACCGTAGAGTTAGCGGACGGCAAGCTGATTGAAACACAACACATCCTCAAGGGATGTGTTTTGACACTAGCAACCCATCAGCTGATGATTGACTTGATGCCAGTAACTCTCGGGAGCTTCGACGTGGTGATTGGAATGGATTGGCTATCTGCAAATCATGCCGAGATCGTGTGCAATGAGAAGATCGTGCGAATTACATTGCCAAGCGGAGAGCAAATCTCAATCCAAGGAGAACGGCGTGGGATACCGTTAAACATTATGTCCTGCATGAAGGCGAACAAATATCTGAAGAAAGGATATACGGCTATCCTAGCCCTTATTACCGAACAACCAAAAAAGGAACGGAAGATCGAGGACATCGCTATTGTTCGCGATTATCCGAAAGTCTTTCCTGACGATCTTCCGGGACTACCGCCAGCACGACAAGTGGAGTTTCAGATAGATCTGACACCAGGAGCAGCACCAATAGCCAAGGCACCATACCGATTGGCTCCTACTGAAATGCAGGAATTATCTAATCAACTGCAAGAGTTGTTAGATAAAGGGTTCATCCGACCGAGTTTCTCACCTTGGGGAGCACCGGTCTTGTTTGTGAAGAAGAAAGACGGTTCATTCCGTATGTGTATAGACTACCGAGAACTGAACAAGGTGACGATCAAGAATCGATACCCTCTACCTCGAATAGACGACCTGTTTGATCAGTTGCAAGGGTCAAGCTACTATTCAAAAATCGATATAAGATCTGGTTACCATCAACTCAGAGTACAAGAAGGAGATATACCGAAGACAGCCTTCAGAACACGGTACGGACATTACGAATTTCTGGTAATGCCTTTTGGACTGACTAACGCACCGGCCGTATTCATGGATCTCATGAATCGGGTGTGTAAACCATATCTCGACAAGTTCGTAATCGTATTCATTGATGACATCCTGATCTATTCTAAGACTCGAGAAGAACATGCCGAACACTTGAGACGTGTCTTAGAACTACTGAAGAAGGAACAATTGTACGCGAAATTCTCCAAATGTGATTTCTGGATTCGCGAAGTTCAGTTCCTTGGGCACGTGGTAAACGTGAAAGGGATACATGTAGACCCAACTAAGATTGCGGCAATCAAGAACTGGACTGCACCTAAGACTCCAACAGAAGTACGACAGTTCTTGGGATTGGCCGGGTACTACAGGCGGTTTATCGAGGGATTTTCGAAGATTGCGCAATCATTAACTTCCCTTACACATAAAGACAAGGAGTTTGAATGGGGAGAAAAACAAGAAGCTGCTTTTGACTTGTTGAAGCAGAAGTTGTGCAGTGCACCAATTCTATCACTACCAGACGGGTGCGAAGACTTTGTAGTCTACTGCGACGCATCGAAGCAAGGACTCGGTTGTGTACTGATGCAACGCGAGAAGGTCATAGCTTATGCGTCACGACAATTGAAAGTGCACGAGAAAAATTACACGACCCATGATCTGGAGTTAGGAGCCGTAGTATTTGCATTAAAGATCTGGAGACACTATCTGTACGGTACCAAGTGCACTATATTCACGGATCATAAGAGCCTGCAGCACATTTTCGATCAAAAGGAGCTAAACATGAGACAACGCAGATGGGTCGAGTTGATAGGTGATTATGACTGTGCAATCAAGTATCATCCCGGGAAAGCCAATGTAGTAGCCGATGCATTAAGTAGAAAGGAAACAATCAAACGCGTACGAGCACTACAACTTACCATTCATTCTGAGCTACCTAATCAGATTCGAGTCGCACAACAAGAAGCTCTGAAAAAGGAAAACCTTATCCTCGAAGCTATGCGGGGTATGGATAAACAGATGAAACAGAAAGACGACGGAGCTTACTATCTGATGGACCGAATTTGGATTCCACGCTACGGGGGATTGAGAGAAGTAGTGATGGATGAAGCTCACAAGAGTCGATACTCGGTACATCCAGGTTCTGACAAGATGTACCACGACCTAAAGACAACTTACTGGTGGCCGAACATGAAATCTGAAATCGCGAACTATGTGAGTAAGTGTCTGACTTGCTCAAAGGTCAAGGTCGAATATCAGAAACCGTCAGGGTTACTCCAACAACCGGAAATCCCAGTTTGGAAATGGGAACAGATTTCCATGGATTTTATCACCAAGTTGCCAAAGACAGCAAGTGGTTGCGATACCATCTGGGTTATCGTAGACCGACTCACGAAATCGGCACACTTTATTCCGATTAAGGAAACCGACAAGTTAGAAAAGTTAACCCGAATCTATTTAAAGGAAATCGTATCCAGACATGGAGTTCCAATCTCTATAATATCCGACCGAGACAGTCGTTTCACGGCACATTTTTGGAAATCCTTGCACAAGGCACTCGGGACGAGATTGGATATGAGCACTGCTTATCATCCACAGACGGATGGTCAGAGTGAACGAACCATCCAAACCCTAGAAGACATGCTTCGGGCCTGTGTGATTGACTTCGGTAACAGCTGGGAGACTCACCTACCTTTGGTGGAATTCTCTTACAATAACAGTTATCACACCAGCATCGGAGCTGCACCTTTTGAGGCACTTTATGGACGTAAATGCAGATCACCACTTTGTTGGGCAGAAGTTGGTGAAAGCCAACTGACCGGACCTGAGCTCGTGCACGAAACAACTGAAAAGATCGTGCAGATACGTAACCGAATGGCAGCAGCTCGGGATCGACAGAAAAGCTACGCCGACAAAAGGCGCAAGCCTTTGGAATTCCAAGTGGGAGATCGAGTACTTCTTAAAGTCTCGCCTTGGAAGGGAGTGATTCGATTTGGAAAGCGGGGAAAGCTAAACCCTCGCTATATCGGACCATTCGAGATCACTAAACGGATAGGCCCTGTGGCCTACGAACTACAGCTACCACATGAATTGAGTAGCGTACACAATGTGTTTCATGTTTCGAACCTCAAGAAATGCTTATCGGACGAGACGCTCGCAATCCCTTTGGAGGAAATCCAGATTGATGAACAACTTCACTTCGTTGAGGAACCGGTGGAAATCATGGATCGGGAAATCAAGAAGTTGAAACTCAGTAAAATACCAATTGTAAAAGTTCTTTGGAACTCACGGCGAGGACCGGAATACACCTGGGAGCGAGAGGACCAGATGAAACAGAAATACCCTCACCTATTCTCCAACCAGACTAACACCAGCAACACGAACTGAATTTCGGGACGAAATTCCTATTAACTGGGGGATGATGTGACACCTCGCAAATTCCAGGTCAGCACTTATATTATTTTAATAATAATGTTTATTATTATTTCATACGTGGCACTAGAATAATTGTATTTAGTGTGACACGTGGCAGAACAGACCAAACACACCGATGGTTCAAGGAACTATCGCACAACTCTAACACGTGTCTTGAATAACGAACGTTGGTGAACGGATCAAACCACAGAACACTTTCACCTGCACATTAAGTTCCGGGGAACCTAAGTTAGTAGAAAGATGTTCATATGACGAGAAACGATGCTCGTAATCGAAAAATACGCGAAGAATGGATCAAAACATGAAAATGGGCCAAATTGGGCCGGATATAGGGTCCAGGCGGTACGCCTGACCCGAGGATCCCTACCCAGGCGATACGCGCGGATGAGGAGGGACGCCTCACATCTGGCTGCCTCGCGCATAACGCCTGGCCTTGGTGGTCAACGTCAGGCGATACGCCTGGGGTGTCTGACACCTAAAAATCTTGTAAATCTCATGATTATCACACCATACTTCTTTTACCCAATACTACACGTAAATTCTTTCATTTAAACCCCCAAATTCAGCTGATTTCACTACTACAACACCATATCACACTCATTTGAAACCTTGGAAGCCATGGTTGGAGCTTGGGAAGCTTGTTCTTTAAGATCTTGAAGGTTTGAAGCACAAAGGAGCTCCAAGAACACCACACACTCCATTCTTTCTCTTGATCGAAGCAATCTTAGCCACATCTGGAGCTATTCCAGATCTGCTCAAGCTTCATTTGGGAAATCTAAAGCTCTAAGAAGGTAGATCCATGTTCATTTTGGCTTAAAAACACTTCTAAACACACACACATTGTGAATCATTCACATGAAATCACTCACACACCACATGAACGAATTTCTATCACTTTGAATCCGGATTTGTTGATTTGAGTATGAATATTGATGATCTATGATGTTAGCATGATGTATTTTTACATTCCATGATAATGTTGTTATGATAAAATGGTCATATTAATCAAAATGATGGTTCTAGCAACACGTATGAATAATCTAGATGGAGTTACATGAAGTTTGATATTGAAATATTATTGGATATGATTTATGAGATCTAGAAGTGTTATGAATAGCAAGATATGTCAAAATGTGATTTTTACAAATTGTGGTAACTTTAATATCATGAAAGGTTGATTTATGATGAAATGGCTTAATGCATGTGATTATATCTATAAGTTATGTTCAAAATGATGTTTAGAAACAAAAAGGATGATTATTGATGTGTAAAATTGTTAAAATCACCAAATATATGATTATTATGAATAGTACCATGAATAGTGACTTTATTTCACAAAGTCTATAAATGATGACATATTTGTTGTAATGAATATGATTTAACGGTTAGATGAACTAGGATGACGATATTAAGACGAGATTGTTAGCTAGACTTAGTGACACATGCTTATTTTGTAACTTTCGGATTATAGAAACTTTTACGTGCCAACTATGCTAAACCGGCTATGTGTAACTATGTGCTATGTGATAACATGCTCACTTAGGATAAATATGTATAATAGAATAATCGGATTATGATTTATTGCTTGATTTGCCAAATGTAGAAACTTTCCTAAAGTAGGAACTTACTATAAATAGTAAGTTTCCTCACGAAAGTGATTTTGGTATCCGTACACTTCACACGACACAAAACCGCACGTTACACGAACACTTGATCCAAAACCGTCACCAACGGGTCGTTAGGTCAAACACGGTCAACACGGTCAAACACGGTCAACGCGACCCACAAAACAACTTGGAGTTGTTGAACTCAAACACGGTCCCGTGAGACCCACATGTATGCAAACACAAACTTATGGTACCTATGTGATATAGGTAACCACTAGCCGGCGAGCTACACTGTTCTCGTGAAGAACACGCACTACTTAACTCAGGTGAGTTTACGGCCCCACTTTTACTCTTTAACTGTTTTGCAAAACTATTGGGGTGAGAATACAATGCAACTGTTTTAGATATATGACTGGTATGTTGTGAAAACCATTTTCGAGTGTAACTATTATCGCTTAAAGTCCTCACTTATCCTTACCGTTAGTTGTGTAAACAAACGAGTCGTAATTACGTAGTACTACTGGGTTTGACTAGCCCCACTCGGCACCAATGTTGACTGGAGGTCATAACGAGTGTAATTTCGATGTGAATTGCGAGTTCAGCGATGACTCGCGGAGGCAAACGGAAACAGTCTAGTTTCGGTAAGATGAACTGACACACTCCACGGATCGTAGTATCCAACAACTAAACTTAACATACCCAGTATATGTCTGTTTACTATTTTCTGTCTGTCTAAACCTGTGAACTCACCAACTTTTTAGTTGACACTTTTCGCATGTATTCTCAGGTAATTAATGGAGCACACGCTAGGATGCACACAAGGAAGCTTTAAGGAGTCTGGCTTGCATATAGACTCTTGTCCTAGGCATTGTGTGCATTGGATGTGTTTTAAAACAATTTAAATTATGTAGTGTCTGTTAAACAATTTACTTTTCGCTGCAAACTTATTTACTTATAATGTTGAAACATTTTCCGCTGCATATTAAATGAAACTATGTTATTTTGCAAATCTGTGTGAATGTGAAACTCATATAGAGTCGTTCTATATGACCATGAGCTGTGATCCTGGCCACGTCACACCCACGTGGACTGACACCACGAGTGGGAATTTGGGGGTGTGACAAGAGCTATCTTAGAAAAGTTTGAAATAAACCTTCTGTAATAGCCTGCTAAGCCTAGAAAAGAACGTATCTCCGTCGGTGTCTTCGGAGTGTCCCAATCTTTTATTGCCTCAATCTTGGCAGGATCAACGTGTATTCCCTCACTGTTAACAACGTGGCCTAGGAATTGAACCTCTTTTAACCAAAACTCACATTTAGAGAATTTGGCATAGAGTTTCTCTTCCTTTAACAGTTCCAAGATCGTTCTAAGATGTTGCTCGTGTTCTGCTTTGCTTTTAGAATAGATCAATATGTCATCAATGAAAACAATAACAAATTGATCTAAGTACGGCTTACACACACGGTTCATGAGGTCCATGAAAACCGCGGGTTCATTCGTCAAACCAAAAGGCATCACCATGAATTCGTAATGCCCGTATCTGGTACGAAACGCCGTCTTCGGTATGTCTTCATCTTGCACTCTAAGCTGATGGTATCCGGAACGTAGATCGATCTTCGAAAAGTACTGAGCTCCTTGCAACTGATCAAACAAATCATCAATCCTCGGTAATGGATACCGATTCTTGATGGTTAGTTTGTTTAACTCTCGATAGTCTATGCACATACGAAAAGATCCATCCTTCTTTTTCACGAACAGAACCGGAGCTCCCCAAGGTGAGTAGCTCGGTCGGATGAAACCTTTATCAAGTAGCTCCTGTAGTTGGTTAGATAATTCCTGCATCTCCGAAGGTGCTAACCTGTAAGGAGATTTAGCAACAGGTGTTGCTCCAGGAATCAGATCGATAAGAAACTCTACCGGTCGCACAGGAGGCAAACCACATAGATCTTCAGGAAACACTTCAGGATATTCCCTCACTATCGGTACGTCTTGTATTGTTTTCTTGTCTTTCTCTTTCTCCATCATGTGAGCCAAGAATGCTATGCAATTCTTTTGCAGACACTTACGTGCTCTTATGCATGATATGATCTTTACGTTTCGCTTTGCTTGATCCCCACGAACTTCCAATACACGATCATCCGTAACTGGAATCCGGAGTAGCTTCTCGGAACAGATGACTTCAACTCGATTGAGTGAGAGCCAGTCCATCCCCACGATGATATCGAAACTGCCCAACCCCATCGGCAACAAGTCGATGGTAAATGTATGATCTACGAGTGTAAGTGGGCAGTTCCTAAGTATAGTGCTAACTGTAACTTGTTTCCCATTCGCTACTTCGATTATGTAAGGGGAGTCTAAAGTTTCCTCATTTAGTCTAAGTTGTTGTGCAAAATCAGATGAAATAAAACTCTGGTCTGCACCAGTATCAAATAATATGGATGCATAAGAGTCATGTAAAAGAAATGTACCAGTGACCACATTTGGGTCTTGGCGTGCTGCATTGGCTCCGATAACAAAGGCTCGTCCGCGAGGTGCTTGTGCTCCAGGTTGTACTTTCTTTGGACAGTTGCGGGAGAAATGACCCATTTCCCCGCAGTTATAGCATCCTCTGTTGTTGTTGTTGACTGGGTTCTGTGGTGGTGGTGGAGGTAGTGCTCTTGTTGCAGTGTTGGTAGCCTGATTCACCGAAAAGCGGCATTTCTTCACCTAGTGGCCAAACCGACCACAATTCGTGAACTTCCTGCATTGAGCACCAGCAGGATGATGATACTTGCAGTTTGTGCACTGGGGATATTCTCCTCCATAACCCCTTGTAGTAGGATTGACAGGTGCTACAGATGCCTGTCTCAGAGGGGTAACGGCCGCATAGTTCTTTACGACCTTTTGCTTCTTTTTCTGGTGGTACTCGGGTTTCTTTGATGTTGTTTCCTTGGCTTTTCCAGCTTCATCTTTTAAAACTCCAGATTTTACCATTACCTTGGTAAGCTTAGCAGAGAGGGAAATGGCTGACTCCAAAGTAGCAGGATATGAAGCCAGTACAACGCTTTGTATACATGAAGGTAATCCTGCCACATAGCGATCAATTAGTTTCTCCAAGGTTGGTACCATTTCTGGCACCAGGGCTACCAGTTCATGATAGCGGTTGGTAAAAGTCATGTGGTCAGCTCCCTTCATCTCATGATTCGAGAGCTCAATCTCCAATTGTTGCAGTTCATGTTTCGGGCAAAACTCATTCCTCAGAAGAAGTTTAAATTCTGCCCAAGGCATTGCCATTGCTTCATCTCTTCCCTTAGCCCTGATCTGTGCATTCCACCATGTTAAAGCTCGCTTGCTGAATGAACCAGCTGCATAGCGAACCTTATGGTGTTCTGGACAGCTGCTAATGTCCAGAGTGTTCTCCATTTTCTCTAGCCATTGGATTAATCCAACAGCTCCTTCAACTCCAGTGAAACTAGGAGGTTTGCATCCTACAAAGGATTTGTAGGAGCAATCAGACGTATGACCAGTGTTTCCACTAGCCTCTCCGGTGGTATGGGAAGAGGTGTTGCCATGCCCCTGAATCCGATTTATCATCTCTGGGATGACCTCTTTCAGTTGGCTTGTCAGTTGGGTACTCAGTAGTGTCGCCAAGGCGATGGTAGCAGGATCTAATGTCTGAGCAGTGCTTGAACCCGGTGGTGGAGAGTGTGGAGGAGGTGGAGGTGGCGGTGGTGAATCCGGGGTGATGGTGTCGATGAATGAGGGGCAGAGACTTGAGGAGTAGGTTGTTTTCTCGGCGGCATTCTGATCATAACCAAAAGAATTTGGTTAGTGCAATGATCGAATGGAGAAAACATAATGCAAACTTAAGTCTTAAGTTCTCTACACGAGGGTCCCTAAGTTATAGTCTAGGCCAAACCATTTAAGTAAATGACCTATTATTCTCTACAACCTTGAGCTCTGATACCAATCTGTCACACCCCGAGCCGGCGGGGTTGGATCAGAGTCCCCGTCGGGCGGAAGGTTCCCGGGGCGTGATATCGCGGGTGATAATCATGATGATCAGATTGTTTACATAGCATCAACGTTTAAGAATAACTAAAGCACGATCAGATGATATATAGGATTACAAAGTTAAAATACAATAGTAATGTTCTGCAATTTAACTAAGTAAAACTAATCAAAGGAATCAAATGTTTATATCTTGTATTTGTACAAGATATCAAAAGTAATAAGTATCATCACAAAAGATGTGCTTCCCAAAAGTCTACTAGGTCCTCTATCTAGGCAGCCTAGTATGCAAATCCAAGAGCTTAAGTTTAAACCTGTTCTTCACCTGAGAAAGCATGTAAAAAGATCAAGTCAACACAACGGTTGGTGAGTTCATAAAGTTTATAAGTTTAAAAAAAGATAGTTTCACAAACCTCCTTCGGTGAAACCTTAACCTCATTAACTCCACATGTAATATCCAAGTCGGTATGCTTATATATAGGGCATATGTAAGGGAACAAGCCCTAGCCAACATCCCACCACATACTAACCCGGATATGACATTGTTGTTAATAATAATCAAGCATTTTACCTACCAATCAATACAATCCTCATCAAAGCTTTTGTTATCTGTTTCAAAGTTTTCAGGTCTAATGTACTCATAAGTGTTAGTTTCACATCATATTTATCAAGTATCATAGATTCACACACACATAGTTTAGCAATTACATATCTCCTATAAGCAGACAAAAGCTCTGGAATACCAGAAGTTTAGCAATTACATGTATCTTATATAGATAATAGCTTAGCATCCATTATGTTCATGTTTAGCATTTACATACCTCTTTTAAGCCGACAAAAGCTCTGGACTACCAGAAGTTTAGCGATTACATGTCCCTTATAACCAAGTAATAGCCCCGTAACGTTACGTTTATGTTTAGCATTTACATACCTCATATAAGCCAACACAAGCTCTGGAATACCAGAAGTTTAGCAATTATGTGTCCCTTATAACCAGGTAATAGCCTAGAATCGATACTTTCATGTTTAGCCTTTACATACCTCATATAAGCCGACAAAAGCTCTGGAATACCAGAAGTTTAGCAATTACATGTCCCTTATAACCAGGTAATAGCTGAGTATCATTATGTTTATGTTTTTACATGTATCTCACCCCATAGGTACAAGCTCTGGAATACCAGAAGTTTAGCAATTACGTAGACTATGGTTAGATACATGTACAATGTTTCATGCACAAGTAATAATTCCCAAGCATAAGGTTTCAAGTATTCAATCATTGATTCATCATGTATATCATATGTTTATTTCAAGTCTTGTATAATAGCATCTCGTCTCATGTAATAGCATCAAGTCTCATGTAATTGTATCAAGTCTCATGTAATAGCATCAAGTCTCATGTAATAGCATCAAGTCTCATGTAATTGTATCAAATCTCATGTAATTGTATCAAGTCTCATGTAATAGCATTAAGTCTCATGTAATAGCATCAAATCTCATAAGTCTTACGAGTATCCAACAATTGATTTTAAGCATCAAGCTTAAAGTATAAGTTTCCAATCATAAGTAATCATGTTTATGTTTAAAGCATTAAGTAACATTTCAACAAAAATGTTTAACATGCTTCTCAGTCCCAAAGTAAAACAAATAAGTTTGAAAGGGGACAATGAACTCACCTTGTACTAGAAGTGGTTGACTTAGATAAATCAAGAAATGCACGCGCTCGTAGTTGTACTTGTGGTTGTTTTCAAGACCTGTGTTGAATTCAATGTTGTTTGTAACTTATAAGTATGAGTTATCATTGCCTAGGTTAACCCTAAGGTTGGTTAACTTTTATAAGTCTTTGTATGTTGAATTTTCCTTGAACTCATTTGCGGGTATAACATACTAATACTTAATCAATTTAGATTAAGGTTAGTACATAACACATTCTAATTTATATGATTATCCTCTTTATTGACTATAACCAATTGTAAAAGTATTAACTCGTAACATTTTCTAAGTATGAAACTTAGGTTTATTAGTTATAACCTTGAATATTGCCCATATGTTAACTTAAAATGATTGTCATCGTTTAATTTTGTTAACACAATAAATAGGTCATATAGACTTACTCATTTTAGACATTATAAAAGAGTTTAAATGATTTTATGTTTACTAAAAATACTTCATCAAATTTGTAGTAAATTTGACTAATTTACTTTATATAAACAACCCTATGATTACTTTGATCAAAATGACACTTAGTCATAAACCTTTGACATGTTTTTAACCCCAAATTTAAGTAGTATGAATGAAAACATCTTAACCCGATTGCACCCAAACCCAATCAAGTTTATACCCTTTAAATCAAAAAAAAAATGATTGGACTTCATAATTAAATTATGTGAGCTTTTGTTGGCTTACTTTTTATAAGAATGATGTGGATAAAATATTACTCTCGGCTAATTATAGGAGTTTATGAGATGTGTGGGGCCCCCTCCATCAATATTATTTTCGAAACAAATAATTCAAAACAGACAAGATTCTTGGCTGGAATTTAAAGGTTTTATATACGGATATGTGACCCATATTTGTTTTTCACTTTTGGATTATATTTATCGACCATTTAAGCTATTTCTTGTTTTTAATTCACTTGACTCACAGCTAGGGGCAGCACAGATGGAGTTGGGATTGGGCAAGAGCATCAAGGATGAGGCTATCCTTGGAGAAGCTGAGCTGGGCTTCGACAGCCTGCTTAGGACCACCAACCAGCCCCCAACCAAGTGATTATATCAACATCCTTGACTTGGTTGACCCTTGGTTTAGTTGACACTAACAGTACCTAAGGGAAAGGACTCCTGTTGACCTTCAAACCCACTTACTCGCTAGTTACCCCTTCTTTCCAAAACCCCATCAGCTATACTACTTGTTTCCAGAAACTAGAGCCTCCCAAGCCTTTCCTATTCTTAATCCAACATATCTTAGACATTCTAAGGCATATATAGGGCAGTTTCGAAGTGATTTTGGCTGTAAAAACAAGTTACAAGTTCATAAGTGCAGGATTTCGATAAAACCCTGAAAAACCGATTATTCAAGCTTACCTCGTGCTCGATTCGGTGAGTTTCACTCCCGATCTGTTGTACTTTCATGTAGAGGATGTCGAGATCTTTGGGTGGATACCAAATTTGAGCGATTTGGCCAAGGAACGAAGAAGTTATGAAGTTTTTTTGTGTGATATCTAGTTGAAAATCCAAAACCGGGATTCTTTTGGTTTGAAAGAGAGAGGGTTATGGATGCTGTCAAATTGAAGGGGATGAAGGGAAATAATGGGTTTTTATACCCCGAGTGTTTACCCGCGTGTTCGGTCTCGCTCGGTGTCGGTTTCGCGTATTTTTACGTGTGTTTTATTACGGTTGCGTAATTAAACTTTTTAGATGGAAATTTAGTTTTCTTTGATTATTTTTGATGAGTTTCAAAAATTATAAAACATAAAATATTATATTTTACTTATTTTTAATGTTTCTTTCGGGCTCAGACTGTTAAACCTCGTTATTTCGTTATTTAACGTTAATTTCGCGTAGTTTAACGAAAATAGTTTAACTTTCTCACATTATTATCGTTCGTAACGTTTTCGTTTCGTCAGAATGCGTCACCATCGCGCGTATTCGTTCGAATCGTCATTCGAACGAACACGACGATGGTTTGGCTTTCTGATTCTTGTTCTCTACTGTTCAGTCATTATTTCAGAACGTTAAACTTTCAGAATCATTCATACAGATCGTCACCTATACAAATAATTCATCGGTTTAGCATTCCGTAACAATAACCGTTATGGTTTTGTTCTGTTTAACCTCACATACGTTTACACACAATAGTATCAAATCAAGTATCTGTGTTTCCAGTCTGTGTTGTCTGATATGTTTCTGACTGTTAAACCCTAAGGTTTCAGTCAGATTCAGACAATCGTTTAATAGTCTAGTATAAAGCATAATGTTCCAATAAAATAAGCATAGTTTCACGTAATGTGTACCTGATTTACTGTACGGTTTACTGTTGCGATCACTGTTCCGGCACGCGTCCGGCACTGATGTTACAGTATAAGAAGTTTATGTTGCTATCTGCTGCTCTTCTAGTTTTCGCCAACTCTTGAAACTGATCTTAGAACTTTTGGCACATGAGAAACTATATGACAAATTCTCCAAGTGTGAGTTTTGGTTACGAGAAGTTCAATTTTTGGGACATGTAATGAATGAAAACGGTATTCAAGTAGATCCCAGTAAGATTGAAGCTGTGAAACAATGGGAGACACCACGAACCCCAACTGAAATACGTCAATTTTTAGGACTCGCAGGTTATTATCGACGATTTATTAAGAACTTTACAAAAATAGCCTTTCCACTAACAACATTGACACAGAAAAATCAACCGTTTATATGGGGTTCTCAACAGGAGGAGGCATTCCAACTGTTCAAAAACAAACTCTGCAACGCACCTGTACTTGCTTTACCGGAAGGTGCTAATAATTTCACAGTATATTGTGATGCTTCTCGTCAAGTTTTAGGGTGTGTTTTAATGCAGAACGATAAGGTAATTGCTTATGCTTCTTGACAGTTGAAAATACACGAGAAGAATTATACCACTCCTGATCTAGAACTTGGTGTAGTGGTGTTTACACTCAAGATTTGGAGACACTATCTATACGAAACCAAGTGTATTGTATACACTGATCATAAAAGTCTTCAACACATTCTAGATCAAAAAATGCTAAACATGCAACAAAGGCAGTGGGTAGAACTTTTGAACGACTATGACTGTGAAATTCGTTATCACCTAGGTAAAGCGAATGTCGTAGCCGATGCCTTGAGTCGCAAAAAACGAGTCAAACCTTTACGTGTGACAGCGTTAGGTATGACTATTCTAACTAGTTTAATTCCTCAGATTAGAGAAGCTCAGCAACAAGCTTTACAAGCAACAAACTACCCTGCTGAGGAACTAAGAGGACTAGATAAGCAACTTGAAACCAAGACTGAAGGAGTGTTGTATTTCAAAAGCCGAATTTGGGTTCCTTTATTCGGTAATTCTAGAAAAATCATCTTCGATAAGGCGCACAAATCCATGTATTATATTCATCCAGGTGCTGATAAAATGTATAAAGATCTTAGAAATTTTTATTGGTGGCCTGGAATGAAGAAACACATAGCTAAATACGTGGATAGATGATTAACATGTCTCAAGTTAAGGTTGAACATCAACGACCTTATGGGTTATTGCAACAACCTGAGATTCCCATGTGGAAATGGGATCAGATCTTTATGGATTTCATTACTAAACGACCCAGAACATCACGTAATCATGACTCTATATGGGTTATCGTTGATCGCCTTACTAAATCTGCGCATTTCTTACCCATCCGAGAAGATTACTCCATGGATCGACTGGCTAAACTATATGTTAATGAGATTGTCTCTCGACATGGAGTACCAATCTCTATCATTTCTGATAGAGATAGTCGATTTATTTCACAATTTTGGAAAATTCTTCAGAATTCTCTGGGCACACAAATCAATATGAGCACAACTTGTCATCCGCAAACAGATGGGCAAAATGAACGAACGAATCAAACTCTTGAATACATGCTCAGAAGCTGTGTGATTGATTTTGAAGGTAGCTGGGATATTCATCTTCCACTTGTTGAATTCTCATACAATAACAGCTACCATACCAGTATTCAATGCGCTCCGTTTGAAGCACTTTATGGACGCAAGTTTAGATCACCTATCTGTTGGTCAGAGGTAGGTGAAAGTCAGATCATAGGCCCAGAATTCATTCAAGAAACTACTGATAAGATCACACTTATTCAAGAACGAATTAAAGCTGCTCGCGATCGTCAAAAGAGTTATGCTTATAATCGTCATACACCTTTAGAATTCTAAAGAGGTGACCGAGTAATGTTGAAAGTATCACCATGGAAGGGCATTTTCAGATTTGGGAAGCGAGGTAAACTCTCACCATGATTTGTAGGACCATTCAAAATTCTAGAACGAAATTGATCGATAGCCTACAGACTTGAATTACCTCCAGAAATTAGTAACATACATGATGTCTTTTATGTATCAAATCTGAAAAAGTGCCTAACTAATGAATCATTGATCGTACCTCTTGAAGAGATTCAGATTGATGAAAAACTTCAGTTCAGTGAGGAACCAATAGAGGTGATGAATCGAGAAGTGAAAGTGTTGAAACGCAGTCACATACCAATTATTAAAGTTTGATGGAACTCACAACGTGGACCTGAATATACATGCGAACGTGAAGATCGAATGAGAGAAAGGTATCCTCACTTGTTCTCATAACTGATTTTCATCAGATAAGTCTTCACTAAATTTCAGGACAAAATTTCTCTAACAGGAGAAGACTGTGACAATTGTCATACATTGTATCATATGACATTAAATTAACTAATTAAACATATGATATCGGTTTGATGATTTACAAAGCAATGTCTTTGACATTGGACGTTTAGAAAGATCTAATCAGTAAGTTAAAACATAAATAACTTATTGAACATAAACTAATGCAGAATTTAGCTACAAGTATCATTCTGCGTGTGATTTCACTACTCTCGTTACTTCAGGTGAGTTTCTTATAGCCCCTTCTCTTTTTAATGTTTTATAAACACGGGGGTAATACTGTAGAACTTTTCTTGATCATATGATATGTATCACTGTAATTTGTGTGATTTCATGTGATTTGTCGAGAACTTGTGGATTTCATGGGATTTTGCCCGTAGAACAGAACTCTATCACAGAACTTAAAAAGTCCTCATTCCTTGAACCGTATCTAGTGAACCCATGTGGGGCCGAATGGGTAACAATGATAGTACTATCGGCTGACAGCCCATTTGCTGGGAGCTTGCAACTCCCCTTGGTGTAAATCTTTGTTACCTGTTTTCCAGAACTTCTTAATGTAGTGATAGACATTAAGACAATGAGGCACTAAGATATTTACCGACGGGTCCCATGGTTATCTTGAACTGTAGTGAACAGAACGGAATAGTATGAAAGGAACCAGATACGGGTCCCATGGTTATCTTGAACTGTATATCTTGAGAACTTGCATATCATATCATGTGGTTTAACATGAACTTTACGAACTCACCAGCTTTGTGCTGATCTTTATAACTTAAAACTTTTGCAGGGAGACAGTGACCATTAGTGAGGCTGCACTTGTGAACACTTGTAATTAAATAAGTTAGATAGTGTAATAAACTCTGTTTGTAAATTGTAAGTTTAGTTGTGATTATGAAACCCTTGTAATGTATTTACTTTAAGTTCATCTGTGTGTTGTGAAACCGGATCAAGTAAGTCACACCTCATCTCTGAGACATCACCACTATGCTTCCGCAACCTTCCCAGTGATATCATTAACAGGTGACGAGACGTGGGGGTGTGACAATATCGAATACATGCCTCACCACTATCATCAACACATCTAATCCATGTTGTAGTGAAGAATAAGCGGAAGACACACTGGATTGAAAACATTATCAAATGGCTTGGTTGAAGACTCAACATGGAGCATGTTCTAATCAAACAATATACTTTAAGCACCCAATGAATAGATGGATCAAAACAAGTTTGTATATGAATTCGTAACTTATATTATATTATTTGTCTTGTTACCATTTTTGTACTAGATTATTTCTTACTAATAACGAGAGAATCGTTATTATTTATATTTGATTATTGTTTTTGCAATAAAAACATGAACTCATTTCCTACAATCTTAAAACAAACTTTCGTGAAAAACCTTATAAATAAGGATTTTGGGTTCATGAAAGTTAAACATAAACTGAGATTTTTGATAAAATCTATTAATATTTTTGAGAAATATTTAGTACAAATTGGTCGGATTTTGTAATTGGAGTACAATATTTAATCCGAATACCGTGTTACAAGACATATGATATGATTCATTGTTTTGAATTCATGGGTTTCAATTGTGAATTGAACCATGGAACAATTTTGGTTTGTTTCAAAATAAGTTTTGAACGTTCATTTTCTAATAACCGTGTTAGAAAAATGTGGCTTTGTAAACACATACAAAGTGTTTGTTAACACTTGTTTTTACTTCTAAAATGCATGTTAGAAGTTTATTATTTTTTTTGGTAAACAATATTGGTTTGAACAATTTAAGTTTTTTAAATGACGTGTTAAAACAAGGGGGTTTTTGAAACCGTATAATCAGTTATCAATATTTAACTAATAATTCTAATGAGCATGTTAGAAATTATAATGTTGATTAAAATAATAAATATTATAACGAATGAATTAGAAAACATTGTCTTGAAAAAGTTCTTATGCATTTATATTTCTAACAAACATGTTAGAATCAAAAGTGTTTGTATAACACTTTCTTTATTTTATAACAAGCGTGTTATAAAAGATTACTTGCAAAGTAATAAATTTATAACAATTTTGGTAATCGTTTATGTAACATCTGTACAGTAATCATGGTATTCATAGATCAGGATAGAACAGTGTGTACATGTTAGTCTTTGTGTCAAGTTGATTTGTGTTCAATGTGTCAATAGGCATATGTGATTCATATGTTCATGTTCATGTTTGTGTGTTATATGACTTTGTTTAGTTAGGAAAAAGTATATATATAATTTATTTACAGTCGATTACGCAAGGCAAGAACAGTATTGTATTATATCGAAACAGTGGTGTGTTGGCTGCTGATAACGCAGGTAGCTGGATTCTACGTATGCCCTATACATATACTGCGTCCGGTGTAATAGGACAGCGTTAGTGCGCAGTGTTAAGACGAATAGTATGACAAACAAATCAATTTAAACAAATCGTAATGCGTAACCGAGACTGAGTATTATTACAGGTGACGATTCGTAATGATATAAATGTCGAGTTTATAATTACGAGTAAACATCAATAAATATGCAAAAAACGACCAAAAATGTATATGATTACGGGTATACACGTAATTATATTAGTTTAACGGTCTGATTACGAACGAACAGTTAAAATAAATAAAATATATTGTTTTACATTTTACAATTTTGAAACTCATCAAAGAAGTCTAAGTTCCAACTTAAAATATTTGATTTCATAATTTTAACGATGTGCGCGTAAAAATACGCGAAACCGACACCGAGTGAGACCGAACACGCGGGTAACCCCTCGGGATATTAAAACCCTTAATTTCCCTCATTCTTTTCATTTATGGCAGCCTACAACATCCTCTCTCTCTCTAAATTTTCGTCTAAGTTTCTCACACTAGAATTCACCCACAAAATCAACCATATCTCCTTCGTTTCTTCATCAAATCGCGCATATAATATATCAAAACGACCGTCTCGACAAGAGGAAGCTTGTAGTACAAAGGATCGGAGTTGGTTTGAAGTATTTTGGCCGGAATCGTAGAGAGAAGGTACGGGTCTGCAGCGTTTTCACTATTCATCATCGTCTTAAATTGAAACTGCTTTTATGTCTTCAAATACCATCCAATTGACGATTGGAAAACCTTATAAAATCCTTGGAATTCTTGGAAATAAATATGGTAAGGATGAGAAAGGCTGACGAGGACAAAGAAGGTAGTATCGGTGCAAGAACCAAAGAAAGAAGTAGTATCGATGGGTGTAAGAGGGACCAGTTACTTATCATCGATTCTGATTATTTCGATCAAAGGATTTCAAATCATGGTATTGAAGCAAGTTTTTCAAATCATGGTAATCAATCAAAGGTATTCAACCAAAGGTTTTCAATCAAAGTATTCAAAAGCATGGTGTTCGTCATTTTAAACAAACTTATACACATCAAGACACTTGTTCATTCAATCTTATTCTTATAACATTAGTACTGGGGGATTACAACAAGGGAACGCAAGACACGTTTTGGTTATGCCAAGGCTGTGGTTAGTGTTTAAATGCGTTTTAAACTATAATTGCAGATTGGATGCGTTACGGTAATATGGATTTGCTGCTAATTAACTTCTCGTGTTGAATGCGTTTGCTGACTACTATCCTGACTCCAAACGTAGTTTGGGACTTGATTATATGTTGGCTTTTCTAGTAGACAGTCATTCGACTGTTTGCACACGTTATTCTTACTTGATGATAGTTTGTGTTGCAATTATGCATGCCAGTTTATTCAGTGCTTTATACATATGTTTTACAATGCAGATTCATATTTACAAATGTTAAACCTATTGTTCTCACCAACTACTTTTGTAGTTGACAGTTACTTTTCACGTGATTCATGTAATCAGGTTTAGAGCACCACAAGGACAACTAAGGAAACCATAGTTAAGATAGAACAAGATGAAGAAACAAGCTAGGATGGTTAGAAACTCACTTAATCCTGATTGTTTAATTGTCTTGTTTGAGTCTAATTTTGTAAACAACATTTTTGGGTACGTAGTTGTCATTCTTTGGAAGATAGTTATAATGCTTGTAACAAAACAAATGTCTAACATTATGAAACTTAGTAATGCATTGTGGTTGTTCTTCTTTCAATACTTGTGCATGATTCAACCATCGATCGTCACCGCGCCATGGATTCCGTACGCGGCGCAGGGGGTATGACAGGCTGGTATCAAAGCCAAGGTTGTAGAGAGCTAGGAAAAACCCAATAATTAATGGCCTAGACTATAACCTAAGCTACCCCATAGGACTAAGTGTTATAGGCTTGAGGATACTTAAAATCTAAGTAAACTTAAGTAAGCATTAAGTCTACACTGAGCTTTGAAGATCTTAGGGATGAAATCTTTCTAAGAATGGTTAGTAGAGTCAAGGAATTTGGATCAGAGTTCTATAATTTTAGAAACCGAACTAAATTTCTCAACACATATTCATCAAAGGATTTCAGAGGCAAAGATCCGTATTCTTAGTATCTTTGATTTGAAATGCTCATCATGTTATCATCATCATGTATTCATAATCATTAGGACTTCATAATTTAGAATATGTGTAACAATATTCTTTAGTTGATGTTCACACTAGGAGATCATTATGCTCAATACTGTAAGTATTGGGAACCTAGGATAATTAACCTAGGCCACATATACTAAAACCTAAGGTCTTGATCTCAAGTAAATTAAGAACCATGGTTTACATAATCATAATCATATTCATAGTACAAGAGACAATCATGAATCAATCATAATCAATCAAGAGTTGGGATTCTATCTTCAAATATAAACGTCTGCTTAGCTCTGGTATACTGAAGTGGTGGTGGGCTGGCGGCTGGGCTAGCAGTCAGCTTGACCCTACATATGCCCTATATATAAACTAACTTCAATATGACAGGGGGAATTCGGCGTGAGTATTTGAAGTGAAGATCCAGGAGCAACTGGAATCATTGAACATTAGTCAACCATATGAGACACAATCATTTGAGAGACAATCATATGTAAATCAACCATGTGTGAATAAGTCAAGTGTGTGAATCAATCATAAGTGAATCAACCATTGTGTTAATCAACCATAGGTGAGTCAATCATTGTGTGTGAATCAATCAAGTGAGCAATCATTATTTGTAGTGTTAAGTGATTACATGCTTAGTACTTACTAATGTAGATCTACTTAACTTGATCTTGATCGTATAACGGAATCCCACGAACAATCAAACACATGCGGAATCTATGTTTGATCTATAAGAATCAAAGAAGAACAAGCATTCAATAATCATCTTTATCTCATTAATCAATGTCAATTGATTACAACTCTCACAAAGAGAAATCTCACACAGAGAATACACGCACACACTTTTCAGAGGTTTTCTGAAGTTATCTGAAGTTGACAAAATCAGACAATCCTTCAATATATACAGATCTGCCAGCCGAACCTATCCTTAGCTGAACCCTCAGGTTCGCCAACCGAACCTTGAGGTTCGCTGGATGAACCTAGGTAGCCAAACCTAATAGGTTCGCCGAACCTTCCAAGGTTATAGGTTCGCCAAACCTATCAAGATGATAGGTTCGCCGAACCTGCTAAGGTTCGTGGGCCAGACGAACCTAAGCCAAACCTTATTAACTTTCTATAATTTACATGTTTGAATAGCAACCTATTACAAATATGTACTAACAAACTCCCCCTTAATAGTTGCTATCAAAATCTTTAGTCTTCGTCTTCAGTCTTTGTTTTCAACCCCACTGGTTTCTTCACACACATTATCAACACGTTGTATCACAACAGATCGTGGAATCTTAGATAATCTTTCAGCTTACAACTTAGCATCTCTATCATCGATCTCCTTCTATACCTTCATCAACTCAACATACAAATAGTTGACATCTTCCCAGTTGCATCCAGAATGTATACCCAGAGTGTAACACATCCGAGCAATAGTCTGAAACTGAACTGCCATATATTTGTAACTTATCCCAACATCATGATAACCTTCACCAGCAAAAATCTCAGCTACATTTAACAAATCTATGTCTTCTTTTGAGCAGTTAACTATCCAAATAGGATCCAGCATTCTAATAACCCTCCATTGATCTTCTTGTGTCAACAAAATCACTGCTTTAGATGTCTTCTCATCATAGAACCAGAACTTGAAATATGAATTCCAATTCTGTTCTATCTTCCTCAACCTTGGTCTTTTGAAAACATTAGGCTTTGAATATCCATGCAGCTTGTCTTAAACTTGAGGACTCAACAAACTCCACCCGTATTATCTTTCTTCAATAGCTTCTCAAATGTATCATTATGCTTAGTATGAATGGGCTTTATCATCTTTAACCGAGATAACTCCATACACTCAAATGATGGTAAAGACATCAGATCTAATGCCTTTCCAAAGTATTGACATCCATCAATCCGCTTCACTACATGACATCATTTATCATTGATACTTCCTGGAATGTTGTGAAAGTAACCATAGCTAACAATTCTTCCAATCATCTTTGACTGAGATCCAATCTTGAATCCTCTGAATTGTTTAGCTAGGTTTTCTTGAACTTTATTATCTATAACTTCAATCATTTGCTTGAAGATGTACAAGTGATCAACAATGTACTTCATTTCATCTTGATTTTCTTTCCATAAATCCATGTTATTCTTTTCTTAATCTCAGCCAGTGATGTTCTGGATACACCTCCAAGATCAAAAATCTTCTTTAATGTTTGCAGATTATACAAGTTCTCATCTATTGGATCATCTTGCTCAAAATCAAAGAACTCTAGCTCATCATCTTATTCAAAATCAAAGACTTGATCAGCATCAATTTCAAACATATCATTGAATTCCTTTACTGAATAACCACCAGAAATCTCTCCTTCCTCCAAGTCTTTATCTTTAGATCTTTCAACAATCATTCTCTGCAAATCAATATAAGAATGTTCTTTAAACAAGTCAAGAAAAGTAGGCAGAGAATAGTCAATAATCTCCTTTGATTCCATTTCAATTAAATCTTCAACATCATCATCAGTACAATCTTTAGCCCTATCAGAAGACATAGCTGAAACTGGAGTAGCTTCCAGAGAAATCTTGGAAGAATCATAAACAACCATAGCACCAGTCTTTGAATTCAGACCACCAGATCCACCTGATCCTGCCACATCACCATCATCTTCTTCATCATCACCATTAGCATTCAAGCTTGGATGTTCATCAATATCTGAATCACCATAGTCAACCTTTTCATCTTCCTCTTCCTCTTCATCCACATTCACAAACACAGGTTCAGCACCAGTATCTTCATCTTGAGAATCCTTGAATTTCATATCATCAATCTTTTGTCTCAAATCTCGATTTTCATTCTACAACTCCGCAATATCAACAATTTGAATTTCAATCATAGTCTCCAAGGAAGTAATTCTTTCATTCATCATCTTCTTCTCAACGAAGTCTTCTTCCCTCCACTTCATTAATTGAGCAATTTGATTCTTCATCTCATCTAATTCACTTGTACCTGAAGAAGATGGTTGATCAGCTTTGACTTTCTCCTTTTCCATCTTATATTGATCAAACTCTTTCGACAGCATAGATATCCTTCTTCGAAGCTCAGTGTCATCATAATCAACAGTAAAATTTAGATCCAAGTCATCTAAATTTCCAAATAAAGAATCTTCTCTGGAAGTAGAAGCTGATTGAAATGACATTTCTTGAAAAGATGTTGTCACCGTAGTAGTATCCATGAATGTAGGAACAAAAGAAGCCACATTCACATAATCAACAGTAAAATTTAGATCCAAGTCATCTAAATTTCCAAATAAAGAATCTTCTCTGGAAGTAGAAGCTGATTGAAATGACATTTCTTGAAAAGATGTTGTCACCGTAGTAGTATCCATGAATGTAGGAACAAAAGAAGCCACATTCACATATTCAGGAGTTTGGACAAAGCCTCCTTGAAATGTAGAAACAATAACTGAAACAGGTGGAGAAGAAACATGAACTGTAGCAGGTGGAGAAGAAACTGCAGAAGTAATAACAGATGAGGATACAATGATCCTAGAAGCTTTAGACTTCTCCTTTGTTGGTGGACCTCTGACCATCCTTTTCTTTTTCTTGGGCCTTGATGACTCAGGCTCTTCAGCAGTAAAACTAGAATCATCTTTCTCTTCTCGTGCTTCTTTTGTTTGTTGTGAAGCAGCTCTCTTCTTCAATCTCCTGATCATATTGTTTCCAACTTGAACAGTCTCAAACTCAGACTCAGTATCAGTAAACTCTTCACCTTCATCATTCTCAGCATAAAATTGAACAGAAGAAATATCTTCTTGTTGTCTTTGTTCTTCATGTTGATCTGGAAAGGTAACATCAAGAGGTACCAAAGTAGTAGGAGTTACACTTGGCCCTTGAGCTTGAGCTTGACTTTGTGATTGTGATCGGGAAGACTGAGCTGGTGAGTTCCTTGCCTGTTGTCTAGGAGGAGGAGGAGGTGGTGGTTGTTGCTGGTCATCATCATCACTAAACACTTCATTGTCAGATGCTGAATCTGCGTGCCTCCAGGCATCATTCTCAGGAGCTACATAGTTAGCCATGGCACAATGACATACTAACTCCTTAGTCAACACAACATCATTGCTCTTCTGATATACTTTGACCTGACAAGACTTGAGTCAGTCATATGCTTGAGCTTAAGCAAATCAGAAGAAACTTTAGGTAACATCTGCTCAGGAAACCTCTCATCAATGAGCATCTGAAGGAATCCGGGATACATGTAGAATCTATCCTTAGCTTTGGTGATATTGTCAGACATGTATCTGAATATCATAGCAGAGAAATTGAACGGTTTGTTCAAGATCAAAGCCACCATAGCCGATCTCATCAGGTCTCGAAGCTCATCAAAGGTACCCTTCCTCATACTTAAGCAATGTAGCAACACATGAGCAAGCAGCTTATACTGCAGTGGAAGCTTTCCTTTCATGATAGATGTAACATTGTACACTCCAAAGTATCGAATCCTCAAGAAGCAACCTTTGATACATCTCTCCGGTATGAGTGTCATCCCAGCAGGTTCTCCACCGAACTGTAGAACCCGTCTAATATCAGCTTCAGTAATACGAATTGCTTGACCAAACACATTCGTCTCAATCACATACTCTTCATCTACACTGATCAATCTAGCTGATTCCCAGAAGCTTTGTACATGCGATCTGTAGATCTGACATGAGTTATATATGGCATGATAAATCCTCGAACGTCTCAAAAACTTTATCATCGGCCTGAAATCTTTGCCGCTCTTAGTAGTAGGATCCAGGCATGCACACAAATTGTGCTTATCTCCAAAAGTAAGATTCGCGATTTCTACAATCAGAAAGAAAACAAAATTAAAACAAAAATTTTAAAAATCAAAAATTTAAAAAATTTTCTAAGTGTTGAAACCAGCGAACCTCCTTGAGACGAACGTAAGTCTAGACGAACCTGTTGTCAAGACAAACCTATTAAAGTTAACGAACCTTTGATGAACGAACCTTCATTGAACGAACCTTCATAGCAAACGAAACCTTTTGGTCAAACAAACCTTGACCAACAAAGGTTTGGTTCTTATGAAATTCAGAGGTTCGTCACGAACCTATCAGGTTCAAACGAACCTTCAAAATTTAGCGAACCTTAGTTCATCCAGCGAACCTAATCCATTTCAAAATCAAATTTTCAAATCTTCGAATTAAATAACAAAATTTACATCCCAAGATTCATAAACCACCAATGAACAACTTTAATAAAAGCAGTTTTTCCAGAAATTAGTTTTTAATTGGTTTTTACTCAACAAACAAGGTTCGACTTAAACCATCCTAAAACTTGTCATATCTCCTGATTTAGTCGGTAAAATTTCAAGATTTATACCTAAAAATGATCACAATGCTATTTCGAATCTAATAATATCAGGCAAAAAGCTTCTGAGGTCCTAAATCAAAAATCGAAAAATTCCAACTTGCAGGTTCGCAACTGAAAACTGATGAAAGTAACGAACGTATTTCACGAACCTGTTATTTATATGCGAACCTGTTGACAAACCTTTTTCACGAACCTTTGACCAACATGTTGACCGAACCTGTCAACGAACCTTTCAGATGAACCTGTCCAACAAACCTATTGGACGAACCTATTGGACGAACCTGTCCAACGAACCAATTGAATGAACTTGTTCAAAACCTATTGGACGAACCTGTTGGACGAACCTTTCCAACGAACCTCTTCACAAACCTATTAGGCGAACCTTCAAGCAAACCTTTTTGAAATTTGATTTTATTTAAAAAATTCAAACAAAACAATGATTTAATGTTTCAAAGTCAAAACAAATAATCAAAAATTATTCATTTAACATCAGATAGAAACAAAAAATATTTTTGTAATTTTTCAAATTTTTAGAACAACTAAACTACGAATTTAACAAATCTAACTATGCTAACAAAACAATCACATATTTTTGGTTGAGAAAGATCCAGACATGAGATCATATTGTATTACAATTATCAACACATCTGATTGAACTAATGAATGTATTTATTAGCAAATTACAATTTAAAGATGATTGTCAGTATAATTATCCTCTTTAAATTTAATAACTTAGTTAAAATATCAATTGAAACAATATTATCAAATACTTTATGTTTTCCATTTACTTGAACACATCCCCGATTTATGAATAATTAATCAAACCAAAAAGTTCTTGAAACAATACATTTCAATTTTAACTAGTTTGATCATGTAAAAACAAAGCATAATTTATTTTGAAAATAACAAAATAAAACAATTTGAATTTGTTCAAAATCTTGGAATCAAGGTTGATACTTACGTATGCTCAGATGATCCAGAAAATGAACGAAACAATAATTTAAGATTAAGCTTTTAACAATTAGATCGATATTTTCATATACGCAGAGATTGTCCAAAACTTAATCAATAACCAAGAAAGCAAACTTGAGTTGTTTAAAGCTATCACAATCAGGTCGATAGGTAATTATATGCAAAGAATGTTTCAGCTTTAAACTAAAATAAAAGAAAAACAAAATTAGAATTTCTTTTGAAAATTAAACACATGATCAAAACTAGTAATTTAACTTTTGTTCAAGAAACATTTTGTAAGATTAACTACCACTCATTCAGGACAAAACTAAGTACTGTGTTCTAAGCATTTGTTTTTCATAAAGCATAATCAAAATTTGTCAAATGTTATCATAACTAAGTTATAAACCAACCAGCATATCATACTAAGTAATTGTAACTGCTCTTTATGTTTAAGTTCCTGTATGATACAGATGTACTTCCAATTGCAAACAATGTGCTATCATTTCTCACTTGGTCGAATCAATTTCTCCCCCTAAAAACTAAAACACAAAACAACAAAAATAAAATATCTGATGTTAATTCAATAAAAATTGTTTAAGAAGGAAGTCAATTTTTAATTACCTCACCCATGACCCGAATGCCATTTAATTTGAGCAAATACTCAAAACGGTTTTTATCAAAAGCCTTGGTGAGAAGGTCTGCTCGTTGCTCATTGGTGTCTATCTTCACCGCATCAATAAGTTTCTTTTCATAGCATCGCGTATGAAATGAAACCTAATATCAATGTGTTTGGATCGTGAATGATACACAGGATTCTTAGTTATAGCAATAGCAGCCTCGCTATCAACATGAATTGGGGTTGTCAGAAAATTCAAACCATAGTCTCTCATCTGTTGTTGTATCCACAAAACCTGTGAACAACAACTGGCAGCCGCCACATACTCAGCCTCACATGTCGAAGTTGCAACAGATGTTTGCTTTTTGCACTGCCAAGAAACTAAACGCTCCCCCAAAAATTGTGCACCTCCAGTTGTGGATTTCGCATCTGTCTTACATCCTCCATAGTCAGAATCACTATAAGCATTGAAGGAAAAGTTATCATCCTTAGGATACCACAGACCGATGTCTGGTGTACCCTTCAGATGACGATGAATTCTCTTGACTGCAATCATATATGACACTTTAGGTTTTGATTGATATTGAGTACAAATACTTGTAGCAAATACAATATCTGGTCTTGAGGCAGTCAAATACATCAAACTTCCAATCATTCCACGATACAAAGTAGCATCAATTATCTCCCCCTTAATATCAGGCTCAATCCCGTGATTAGGCTAAATGGGCGTGTAAATTGGTTTAGAGTCAAGCATGCTAAACCGTTTTAGCACATCTTGAATATATTTTTCTGATGAATGAAGATTCCATCATCAGTTTGATCAATTTGTAAACACAAGAAAAATTTGATGTCTGACATGGCACACATTTCAAATTTCTCAATCATCACCTCTTTAAACTCCAAACATAGTTGTTCATCGTTAGATCCAAATATAATATCATCTACATAGATCTGAACAAGAATAATATCCTTGCCCTTTTCCCGATAAAACAATGTTTTGTCAATCTGACCCCTACTAAACCCGTGTTCAATAAGATGAGTCGATAATGTCTCACACCAGGCACGTGGAGCCTGATGTAGACCATACAGTGCTTTGTCTAAGAGGCAAACCTGATCCTGGTGGATTGGATCCTCAAAGCCCGGTGGCTGACAAACATACACTATTTCCTTCAAAGAACCATACAGAAATGCAGACTTGACATCCAACTGAAAAACTTTGAATTTCTTGTTGGCAGCAAAAGCAATAAAAAGTCTAATTGCTTCCAGCCGTGCCACAGGTGCAAACACTTCATCGTAATCAATTCCTTCAACTTGTTTGAAACCTTGAACCACTAAATGTGCTTTGTTACGAACAATTACGCCTCGATCATCTCTTTTGCATCTTAACACCCATCTAGTGCCAGTTTTCTTCTCTCCTTTTGGCAAATCAACTAGATGCCAAACACCCAACTTCTGAAACTGATTCAGCTCTTCTTGCATAGCCTCCACCCAGGCAGGCTCACGCAATGCTTCAGTAACAGTCTTTGGCTCAATCTGAGAAATAAATGCAGAATGCATCCATAGCTCTTGAGTTCCATGAGTTCTTTCTAACTCAGCATACAAACTCGCCTCATTTGTGATTTGATGTCGTGTCTGTACTCCAGCATTAGGATTTCCAATAATCTGATCAACAGGATGATTTACATGGACTCTAGTGACAGGCACTTATGGAACACCAACATTATGATCAAGATTTGTAATATTCTGATCAACATCTTGATCATGAGAAATATCATCTTTAAAAATATCATGATCATCATCAGATGACCAATCATCATTAATTACTTCTGAAACGCCTTCCTCATGTGGATTATTATCTTCAGCTTGATGAGAAATACCTTGATCTTCAGAATTCTACAAATCATATAACGTTTGTAAGGTTATTTCATCATCAGTAACATTTGGAGACAAATTAAAAGACTCAAAAAGTTTATCATAATCAAAAAGCCAATCTGGTCATTTGCCATTTGGTATAGGTGTATGTCTTTGAACATCCACGTTATACCATAATTCCACAACACCTGTACGTTTATTAAACACACGTTTGTTGGGAAGACTGTAGCCAAGAAAGAAACCCTCTTCAACTTTAGAATTGAAATTTGAATCTTTCTTAAACATCGTACAAGGAGCCCCAAAAGGTTCCAAGTGTTCCAAATTAGGCTTTCGATTTTGAAGCAATTAATAGCATGTTTTATTGTGTCTTTTAACAATCAAAACTCTGTTAAGAGTAAAACAAGCTGTAGCCACAGCTTCACTCCAAAATGTAATGGGAAGTTTAGAATCAGCTAGCATCGTTCTTGCAGACTCAATCAATGTTCTATTCTTTGAATGCCCTTTGAATCACAAAATGACTCCATTTGATGATTCTTAAACTCAGTCCCAATATCTGAATTTACACGCCTTACTCTCAACTTATACAATGTCTCCAACCTAATAACAAACAACACAAAATTTTCGTAAGTATCTGATTTATGCTTTAAGAACATGACCCATGTAATTCTAGAAAAATCATCAGTGACCACAAAACAATATGATTCACCACCTATAATTTTCACATTGATTGGACCAAACAAATCCATGTGAAGAAGTTCAAGTGGTTTATCAATAGAAAACACTTTCTTTGTTTTATATGACCTCCTTTTCTGTTTACCCTTCTTGCACGACACACACACATCAGGAAGTTTAAAGTGTTTAACCGGTACACCCTCAACTAAATGATTGTGTACTAGATAATTCATCTTCCTAATATGAATATGCCCCATCCGTCTGTGCCAAGATCGTCTCCGCTTTCGCCATGTCAAGTACACACAAATCCTTGCTCCGATCAGCAGTCATCAGAATCCACTCCTCAGGAATCTGAAATCCTTGCTTAAGTACATTACACCTTTTTTTATCAAACATCACTTTATATTCTTTGTCACAAATCTGCGACACACTCAACAAGTTGTTAGTTAATTATTTGCAGTAATTAACATTGTCAAATGAAACTTTACCATTCGTCAAACTACCCAACCCGGTAATTTGACCTCCTTTGTCTCCTGTGAAGTTCACATAACTTCCCTTTATTTGCCTAAACTCTTTCAACAAACTCAGCTCTGCAGTCATACACCGTGAACATCCACTATCAACAATCCAACGACTATTGATATGGCCCATGGATGCCACCCGCACAATAAATTAAAACAAATCAGTATCAAAAGGGATGACTCCCGCCATTTCGGGGTCGAGTCTCCCTGAATGGTCCATTCTATTGTGATGAACTGCTTGAAGACCCATCTTCAATGTTTTCATCCTTTTTTCCCAAAAATTTGATCAGCTGACCTGCATCTCAATTTCCAAAAAGATTTTGACTTACCATTGTTTTGAAAATGATTTTGAAGAAAATTTGTCAAAAAAATCATCATCAGATGATGTCACCATTTTCACAAGCTTTTTCACATTCCTTTTGTTATCAAAAACTCTTTTCTTCTGATTCTTTTCTTCTTTTACCCAAACACAATCAGGATCAAATTTCCTAAGAACTCTCATTTCTTCCTCACTAGGTTTCACTTTCCTAGGACTTCCACTTGACCTATTCACCCAACTCTCATAATCTGAACTCTTTCTAATTTTGTTGTTTGGACAATTAGCAGAAATGTGTGCATTTCCACAACAAGGAAAACACTTTCATGTTTCTCTTGGTGAATAAGACCTAAAACTGCTACAATCAGTAGAACTGAAATCCAAATCACAATCAGCAATCAGATGACCAAATTTACCACAACGGTAACATTTTTTACCTTTCAGATGATTCTTTGGTTTTGGTTCATCATAATACTTAGATGAACTAAAAGTTTAGAAGCAACCTTTGCATATGAGAATCTGTTTCTCAAACCAGTTGATTTTATCTTTGAATTAGTCTTTTGATTTTGAAAATTCTTTGATTTGTCTTTATGTCCCACTCCAAACTTATCAAAGAAAAAATCCACTTTATCATCCTTTTTAGAAAAAACATTTTGCTTTCGAAAAGTACCACTAGACTCTCCTTTAAGTGTAGTTGATGACTTTACATACACCATAGGTTTGAGAGTAGTGGTTGTTTTGTGTTTCATCGCTGGTTTAGAAACAAGATTGGGTTTGATCACCACTTTCTCAACTGGTTTCATCTCAGCTTTTGACTTCTGAGACTTCAGAATCTTTTTATCACCAGTTTTAACTTGATAACCATTCTGTCTCAAAATGTCAGGTGAGTATTCTGATTCAGTGATGTCTTCAATAATGGGAGCATCACTATCAAGAGACACTTTTTCATCAGATGATGATCCTCCAACACTTTCAATGACATATTCAGACCGATGTTCATCCAAAGAGACAGGATGAACTTTCAAATTCAAATCAATTTGTGGTCTTGGCACGTAGCTGGGAGGAGGTGGTACAACATGAAAACCTAATCCAGTAGTATCATGCGATGATCTTTGCATGGAAGCAAAGTAATCGATGACATACTGAGAATTTTGATAGTTTTCAAGCTTGCTCTTGTGCATTTCAGCTTCTGCTTTTGCTGCTGATACTTCAACCTTCAGGTTTTGCACTTATTCGAGATGCACAGACACAGCATGATTATTTTGTAAAACTTTGATTTTCAAATCTTCATTTTCTTTACCTAAATCAATTATCTTTTTGTCAAATGCTCTTTCTCTTGAAATTAGCTTCTTATTAGCTTCTGTGCACTCTACCAGTTCAGCAGTCAGCTAAGAATTCATCTCTTTCAATTTATCAAAGATCTCTAACAGATCCTCATTTACCTCATCAATCTTTTCTTTGCCTTAACCAGTGTCTTCATCCAAAGAAGCCATAAAAGCACCCATCAATTCATCATACTGCTTTCCCCAATCATAACCTTCATCAGCTTGACTAACCAAAGCTTTAGATGACTCTTCAGTCTTTTCTTTCTTCTTCTGATAAGCTTCCTTTGGTTTGAAAGGGTTTAAATTTCCTTGCTTCTTCGGATTCTTGCATTCTCTAGCAAAGTGACCTAACTCACCACAGTTGTAACACTGAGTAGTCTTTGGATGAAATCCAAACTTGGTGTTTCGATCAAAAGTGAATTTCTTCCCAGTCTTCTTTTCATATCGATTGATTCTTCTAATCACACTCGTCAATGCCCATTGAGTGTCAATCAACTCCATTTCGTCATCATCAATTTTCTCATAATCTTCAAATGTAAGATTAGAGTTTCCAATCTTTCCTGCAATTTGTTCATCATACGCACTGACTAGACATTACAAAATTGACATATGGTCCCGAACAGCCTCTACAGTTACTTTTCCAAGATTTGTTGTATTCAGCTGAACAGGAGGTGTTGTTGAGTCAGTCGTCTTTTCTTTCCCAGAATAGGATGAACTAGAACTTGCTGATGCAGAAGATGTAGTAGTACTATCAGAAGTACTAGAAACAAATGCTGTCTGAATCTTTGCTGAAGATACAGGTGGTGTAACAACTGATGCACCATATAAAGAAGGATCTTGAGTAACATTCACTCTCCTTGCTTTTCTCTTATCCTTCATCTCCTGTTCTTCCAGTTTTTGAATAAATTCCACCAAAGTCATTCCTGGTAGATTTTCTCTCAAGATTAGCACTAATAAATTCCACTTCTCAGGCAAAGCATCTGCAAGGCAATCGATCTTTTCATCTTCAGTATATTTGATACCACACTTTCTAACTTCAGTTAACAGATGTCTGTATCTTGTAATCAATGCTTCAAGACTCTCATTGCCAATAAATTTGAAATTTTCAAACTCTTTGCGAATATCCGTGGCTTTCATCTTCTTAAGATTGGTATTCCCTTCAACTCCTGCTTTCAAAGCATTCCATAGACCATAAGAAGTCTTATGCTCATCAAACTGATGTAAAATCTGATTAGGAATTGCTTGGCTTAACATCCAATACGCCTTCTTCTCCGAATCATATTTCTCTCTTTCATCAACATCTAATCTCTCAAGAAGTTGATACAAGTCTGTTCCCACCACTCTAGGTCTTTCATATGGAGACAAAATCCTTTCCCAAAGATTATTGTCCGTTCCATTAAGGTGTGTTTCAAAACGACCTTTCCAATTATCATAATCTGCCAAATCCAGCAACTTTAGAACTTTGTTCGCACTTCCAACCTCAGTTTCACTAATCAGAATGCTATAAATCTTAGAATTCTGACTTGCTACAGCAGCATACATCTCCGTCATGATTTCAAGTGTTTATCAGCGAACCTTTTCACTTCACGAACCTAACAATCAGACGAACATTCACCAATCTTTGATCTTAACGAACCTTCAGTCACGAACCTGAAGACACGAACTCTATTCACGAACCTTAAGTCATGAACCTTAAGTCACGAACCTCAAGTCACACGAACCTGATGCAACGAACCTTGAAACAGATCTGTTATTCACGAACCTTGAGACAAACGAACCTCTGCTGAAAAGAAACGAACCTTTGCATAAAACCTTCAGACGAACCTTGCAGAAAACTTTCAGACGAACCTATGCAGAAAAACAAAGAACCTCTGCTGAAAACTGCAAACGAACCTATTCAAAAACCTCTAAACGAACCTCAGAAAAATCCCTTGAACAGCGAACCTATTGTTCCAGCTATCCACAGGTTCGGCTCACGAACCTGTACTTCTAAATTCAAAATTTTGGAGGGAAAACCTTCCAAAATGTGAAGAAAATCCTTCAAAATCTTCAAATTAACACCACAAATCCGTGAATATCAATATTTCACAACAATTGATGATGAAATTGCACTCAAAACAACAATCAAACACAAACAAGACTAGAAATTTGATCCATTTCTTGATCCTTTAATCTTCAAATCCTCAAATACTTGTAGATCTTTGACAATTCTTGTATAGAACTCCACCAAAAGCTCTGATACCACTGTAGATCTACTGAACTTGATCTTGATCGTATAACAGAATCCTACGAACAATCAAACACATGCGGAATCTATGTTTGATCTATAAGAATCAAAGAAGAACAAGCATTCAATAATCATCTTCATCTCATTAATCAATTTCAATTGATTACCACTCTCATACAGAGAAATCTCACACAGAGAATAGACACACACTTTTCAGAGATTTTCTGAAGTTATCTGAAGTTGAAAAAATCAGACAAACCTTCAATATATACAGATCTGCCAGCCGAACTTATCCTTAGCCAAACCATTAGGTTCGCCAGCCAAACCTTGAGGTTCGCTGGACGAACCTAGGTAGCCAAACCTAATAGGTTCGCCGAACCTTCCAAGGTTATAGGTTCGCCAAACCTATCAAGATGATAGGTTCGCCGAACCTGCTATGGTTCGTGGGCCAGACGAACCTAAGCCAAACCTTATTAACTTTCTATAATTTACATGTTTGAATAGCAACCTATTACAAATATGTACTAACAACTAACATAGGTTAACAGGACAAATGTAGAGCACACGTATGATTTAGTTCTACATGCTAAAAATTGTTAGTATGTGCACACATAATTCAATCATAATTCAACCTTGGATTCAGTCATAATTCAGTTGATCAAGATCATGGGATTCTTAATCAATGGAACATACTTGGGAATCAATACAATCGTGTTACCAAATGCTAGCAAGGGCACAATCTTGGTATATCGAAGTGGTGGTGGGCTGGCAGCTAGGCTGGCAGTTAGCTTGACCCTACGTATGCCCTATATATAAGCTATCTTCGGTA
Organism: Mikania micrantha; assembly: GCA_009363875.1. Taxonomy (NCBI): domain Eukaryota; kingdom Viridiplantae; phylum Streptophyta; class Magnoliopsida; order Asterales; family Asteraceae; genus Mikania; species Mikania micrantha. The sequence goes on from CM018693.1 coordinate 85,454,768, forward strand.
TATCGGGAAAGTGTCAGTGTGTAGGTTTGGTGGGGGAATCTTATGAACATTTGTACATCATCATATGAGAAGTATACTAACAAGTTAATAGTTGTATGTTAACTATCCATGTGTGTACTTGTTCATATTACAATTGAATGATAATATTAGTAGTATGAAAATATTACTAGTTTTATCTTATAAATTCAATTGTATCGTTTCTCATTACTGACCCACTTGTGGCTTTCTCTTCGTAGAATGCCTCCTCGACGTAACACTAATGGCGAGGGTTCAACAAGTGGCAACGACAATGAGATCAACAAAATTGCCCGAATCATAGCCGTACATATGAAAAAGGTTATTCCGAGCATGGTCACTGATATTACCCAGAATCTTTGGGGAAGTACCAGTGATTCAGTGAACAACTCAAACACCAACACTACTAGAGCTGCTACCTTCACTTTCAAGCAGTTCAATGATGCTAAGCCTCCAAAGTACGCTGGTACTGAGGGAGCTACCGGCCTACTGCAATGGCTGGAAAGCATTGAGGATATCCTTCATTTCACTGGATGTCCTGAAAATCTGAAGGACAAAATGGCCTCAAGCGCTTTTCACAAGGGCGCACTCACCTGGTGGAATTCTGTGAAGAACACCAGAGGACGTGAGGTTGCTTTAGCCTTACCATGGGAAAATTTCAAAAAACGAATTGTGGAGCAATTCTGTCCATTCCATGAGCTGAAGAAGCTGGAGGCTGAAATGTGGAGTTTGGCCATTCATCTGAGTGCCACTCTTACTAAGGAGTACGTCAAAGATGGCTTACTCACTCGGAAAGGTTACAAACGGCCACAAACTGATGAAGGCAAGAAGCCTGAGCAACAACAACCCAAGAAGAAGAAATAGAAGCAGAAGATGATCAAGAATTATGCAGCCATGACTGTAGCTGCACCTATCCAAGCCACTCCCACTACTGCTGTTCCACACCCTGCTACGGCCAGAAAGCCTTATACTGGTCCGTACCCACTGTGCACAAAGTGCCAGTATCATCATCTTCCTACTCTCCCGTGCACGAATTGTTTAAAATGTGGAAGATTTGGACACTTGGCAGCAAGTTGTCATTCCATTCATCTTGCTGCTACCACTGCAACAGCCACTGTTCCTGCTATTACAGGTGGAAAAGCCTGTTATAACTGCGGAGCAGAGGGGCACTTCAGGAACCAGTGTCCAAGACTCAACAACACCGCTACAATTGCTACTGCTCGTTCCATTGTCATCGGAGCTACCGAGGCACGCAAGGAGCCGGCAGTCATCATAGGTACATTTCTTATCAACAATCATTATGTTTCCATATTGTTTGATACCGGTGTAGACAAAAGTTTTGTTTTTGCTACTGTTGCAACTTTATTTGATATACAACCGTCAGTACTTACTACCCCATATACAGTAGATATAGCTGATGGTAAGAACATACTTGTGAATTCAATCATGCGTGATTGTTAGCTTATGCTTAATGATCATTCGTTCTCTGTCGATCTCATTCCAATGACACTTGGAAGCTTTGAAGTAGTCATTGGAATGTATTTGTTATCTAAGAATAACGTCAAAGGCGTTTGTTCGGAGAAGTTACTTCGAATTTCGTTACCGTCTGGCGAAACGATGCAAGTTTATGGCGAGAAACCCTGCCGCGGATTGAAGATCGTGTCGTGCAACAAGGCTCATAAGTACCTGAAAAAGAAATATTGTGCCTTGCTGGCACATGTAGTAGACAAAAAGCCTGAGAAGAAGACGGTGAAAGACGTACAGTCATTAGAGATTATCCAGAGGTGTTTCCAGAAGACTTGCCTGGACTACCACCAGTCCGACAAGTGGAGTTTAGAATCGATCTCGTCCCTGGAACAAACCCAGTGGCAAAGTCACCGTATCGATTACCACCGTCGGAGATGCAAGAACTGTATAGTCAGCTTCAAGAACTTCTAGACAAAGGGTTCATCCGACCGAGATACTCACCATAGGGAGCTTCGGTTCTCTTTGTCAAGAAGAAAGACGGTTCGTTTTGTATGTGCATCGACTATCGTTAGTTGAACAAGTTGACAATCAAGAACAGATATCCTCTGCCTAGGATCGATGATCTGTTTGATCAATTACAGGGAGCGACATGTTTCTCTAAGAATGTTCTACGATCCGGGTATCATCAATTGAGGGTAAACGATGAGGATATACCAAAGACGGTGTTTAGGAATCGTTATGGACACTACGAGTTCGTGGTTATGCCGTTTGGGCTAACCAATGCACCAGCAGTGTTCATGGACTTGATGAATCGAGTCTGTAGGCCGTACTTAGATCAGTTTGTTATCGTCTTCATTGATGATATACTGATTTATTCTAAGACGGAGCAGGAACATGAGGATCATTTGTGGAAGGTCCTAGAACTACTAAGAGCTGAACAACTGTATGCCAAATTCTCTAAATATGAATTTGGCTAAGGGAAGTTAATTTCTTAGGTCACGTCATTAACAAAGATGGGATACATGTATATCCAGCAAAGATTAAAACGGTTAAGAACTGGACTACCCGTCTACTCCAACAGAGATTCGTTCATTTCTGGTTCTGGCAGGTTATTATCGAAGGTTTATCGTGAACGTTTCAAAGATAGCCTTGCCACTTACCACTTTGACCCAGAAAATTCAAGCGTATATATGGGGACAGAAACAAAACGATGCATTTCAACTTCTTAAAAAGAAGTTATGCAACTCCCGGATCCTTAGTCTTCCAAAAGGCAATGATGATTTCGTTGTCTACTCTGATGCTTCTAACCTTGGGCTCGGTTGTGTACTGATGCAACAGGACAAGGTGATTGTGTATGCTTCAAGACAGCTTAAGGTTCATGAGAAGAATTACACTACTCATGACCTTGAGTTAGCAGTTGTGGTCTTTGCACTCAAGATTTGGAGACACTACTTTTATGGTACCAAATGTGTCATCTATAAAGACCATAAGAGCCTGCAGCACATTTTCAATCAGAGAGATCTCAACATGAGACAATGGCGTTGGGTTGAGGTTTTAACTAATTACGACTGCGAGATTCATTACCATCTGGGTAAAGCTAATGTGGTGGCTGATGCTCCTAGTGGCAAGGAACCAATCAAGCCAATACGTGTTAGAGCAACGGAAATCAACACTCAACCAAACCTGAAGGATCTGATTTGTGTAGCACAACAGGTGGTGACCGATAATCAGCTGAAGACGGAGTTAGACTGCAGGGTTGAGGGTAAGTTAGAACCTCAAACTGATGTTGTTTAATACTTCAATGGCCGTATGTGGATTCCAAAGTCAGACGAATTGCGCACACTCATCTGTGATGAGGCTCATAAGTCACGGTACTCATAAAGCCAATTAGGGTGTTCGTTGATCGACTCACCAAATCTGTTCATTTTCTCCCAATCCGAGATGATTACAAAATGGGGAAGTGATCTACTTTGTACATCAACGAAATCATCGTGCGTCATGGTACTCCAACGTCAATCCTATTTGATAGTGATAGTCGTTTCACTTCTCGCTTTTGGCAATCATTGCAAAAGGCTTTGGTAACCCGTGTTGATCTTAGTACGGCGTATCATCCCCAAACCGACGGTCAAAGCGAGAGGACTATCCAAACACTCGAGGACATTCTTCGTTCTTGTGTAATCGATTTTGGTGGGAGTTGGGACACTCATCTTCCACTTATCGAGTTTTCGTACAACAATAGCTACCATACAAGCATTCAATGTGCACCATTCGAAGCTTTATATGGTAGGAAGTGCCACCGGTTTGCAGGACCGAGGTTGGTGACTCGCAGGTCGTAGGGCCTGAACTCATTCAAGAAACAACCGACAAGATCGATATCATTCAATCAAGGCTTAAGAACGCACGAGATCGGCAGAAGAGTTACGCTGATTGACGTCGGAAACCGCTTGAGTTTCAAATCGGTGACCGAGTCTTACTCAAAGTTTCTTCCTTGGAAGGGCGTTGTCCGATTCGGGAAGAAAGGGAAACTTGCACCAAGGTACGTTGGACCTTTTGAAATCCTGGAACGAATTGGTCCCGTAGCCTACAAACTCAAAATTCCAGTGGAGCTAGGCAATGTTCACGATACATTTCATGTGTCGAATCTTAAGAAATGCTTGGCTGCTCATGATCTTTTGATTCCAGTGGAAGACATTCAGATTCAAAACAACATGCAATTCATAGAATGTCCAGTTGAGATCATGGATCATGGAGTCAAGAAACTCAAACGTAGTCGTATCCCGATCATAAAGGTATGATGGGAGGGCAAACATGGTGTTGAGTTCACCTGGGAACGTGAAGACCAGATGAAGCTCAAGTACCCTCATCTTTTTTACAGTATCTTCAGTTAGTTAATTTCGGGACGAAATTCCCTTAACTAGGAGAGACTGTAACATCTTTACAGTAATCATGGTAGTCATAGATCAGGATAGAACAATGTGTACATGTAGAGCCCATTTCACGATGAAGACTGAGAAAGCCAACCATAGAAGATTTGAAGTCCAGATTCTTGATCAGATTTTGTGATTTTCGATTACTTAGATTTCGTATACACATGTGTATCGTGTACTCAAACTTATTTCGTATAGTAGTTCGAGTACACCGAGACTTAGTATAAATAGACGTATTTTGTACTAGTTTAGGGTTGGATTCCCGAGGTGTGCTCTCTAGACGTATTGAGGCGCATTTTCGAATACACTACTTAATACAATCAAAGTTTTGATCTTTCTTGTTGTTCTTCTTATTTATTTGACTCTATTATAGATTCCGCACATTATAGAGTTACTTGATGCTGATTAGAGACATAAAGCTCGGATCTTGATCTGGTTTGGGACTTACAAGTGGTATCAGAGCCTTAGTGCTCTTATCTTCATCAAGGTATCAACTTTTTCAAGCAAGTTCATTACTTTATCATTCTACTCTATGCTATCTAGCTACTGTTTAAATTTGGGACTCCAGATCTTAAGAAATTTTTCTTAAAATTTTCTTAAGTATTTTTGAGTTCAAAATTTTCGAGTTCATCTTTTTCGAGTACAGTTAGATTTTTCAAAGTGTTGTCAAAAGTTCGACTACAAGGCTTGGTGTGTTCGACTACAAAGGCTCTTCGAATACAGACTTGTTCGGGTACTCAGAGTTTCGAATACAAAAGGGCTCTTCGGGTACACTGGTTTTCGAATACACATAAGAATTTCGAGTATAGGTTGTGTTCGAATACAAAGAGTGTTCGTGTAAGCTGAAGACTTAGAGTATGGTTTGATCTTCGGTTAGTAGTGTCACTTCGAGTTGGACTTGGTGATCAGTGCACTAGGGACTTCGTGAACTATACTTAGAAATTTTTTTATCAGTCATAGCATCTAAGAATCTGACTAATCTGTACAATGAGATCGGCACAGGAACCAAGCCACCTAGGCTTGTTTCGGGAGACAACTTTCAAGATTGGAAGTTCAGATTTCAATCGTTCCTCAAGTATACTGACCCGAAACTTTGGAGGTCGATTGAAGACGGGCCTCAAGTGCCCATGTACCAAAGTGAACTCAATGGATTAATTCCCAAGGATCCTGAATTGTATACAGAAGCTGACATTCTTATGATGGAGAAGGATGACAAAGCATATGCATCAATCACAATGGCCTTATCTACTGATGTCGCTCATGGTTTCAAGGAACATAAAACAACCAAGCAATTATGGGATGATTTGGTTTAAAGGTTTGAAGGCAATGAAGATATGCAAGAGAGTCGCAAAGATATGCTAAGGAAAAGATTCAATATGTTCAATCATATCAAAGGTGAATCATTGGAGGCTCAGCTAAACCGTTTTACTCACCTTATGACTGAGATGACTAGTGCCGGAATTGAGATGACCAAAGGGGAGGTCGACAAGAAGCTCTTGAACTCATTGCCTTACAATTGGAATTCCAACTGCACCACAATCAACAGAACAAAATATATGTACAAGACCTCCCTAAGCGAGTTGATCTCAATTATCAATTCTTATGTCATGGATGACAAGCAAAGAGCTCTCAATCATGCATGCTCCATGGGCATTGCACAAGCATCAGAGAATGATCCTCTACTGTCAGCCATCAACTTTCAAACTTCAGGAGTGCAGGATTATCAAGCCCCTTCATCTCAGTCAATTCCATTTGAGACTTCATTCCTATCTTCTGGGCAAGCTGGTTCAGCACCCAAGATCAGTCCTGAGAATGAAGAAAATCTGCTTATGTTTAAGGGTTTCATGAATAGTTATAACGCATTCATAGCTGGAGAGTTAGCACCTACAAACCTTACTCAGGATAATCTAGAGCAGATAAATCCAGCAAATGTTGAGGAGATGGATATTTCATGGCAAATGGCAATGGCTATGTTCCGAGCAAAGAAGTTCATCAAGAAGTATAGAAGGCTTCGGAAACAACCTGGGAAAAAACTTGGCTTTGATAAGTCAAAGCTGCGGTGCTACAACTGTGATCAACCGGGTCATTTTACCAGAGAATGGAAGCAACCAAAAGTAGCTAAGGAAGGAGAGAAGAAGCCTGAGGAGAAGACTATGACTGCTGCTGCGAGAGGAGGTGCTAGCTCATCTAAGGCACTGGTGACTCAAGAAACTGACTCCTAAGATTGGAGTGATCAAGTGCAGGAATTGGAGCTAACTCTGAGTCGCGCTTTCATGACTGAGGTGGATGAAAAGCATAATGAGGTAACTCAAAATCTTTCTTCAACTTCTTCCATTGATAAAGTCTTTAGATATCGGTCTCACAATGAGGACTTGATCAATGAGGTCACCAAACTTAAGTACTTTAACTCTGAGTTTTTAAAAAATGAGGGACTTTTCAAAAAGAAACTTGACGCTGAAAGGCGTGATATTTCACAATTAAAGGAGTTATTAAGTGATAAGGAGTCCAACTATCATGACGCAAGGCGTCGGATAGATGAACTCACTTCAGAGTTGGAGCACCTTAAGTCTCAGTTGTCTAAATCAAAAATTCTAGTTGATAAGTATGATTATTCTAGTACTGCAGTGGCCAATATGATTGATGTCCAATGTAGGAGAAAGTCAAAAATTGGGATTGGTTTTACAGAGGTGAAACCTCCGTTTAACCACAATTACTCCCTCATGCCCAATATCAACACATCTATTGATGATCTGTTGTTGAAATCTGACCGAAGGTTTGATTTCACCACATGTTCTAGCAAATCAGTTTCTTTCACAACAGATCCCATTGAGACCAGCCCCAATATTTCTGATAATTCTGAGGTGTGTGCAGATAGTTTAAATGAAATAGGTGTGAGGGGGAAGATTGAAGAAAGAAGTGATGGGCGGAGCACAGATTGTTCAACATCTTTTGGAACATCACCTTTTATTTCAAACACTGATTTTGTTGGAAAAGTTGATCAATATCTTCGTGATTGCATCATGAGTACAAGGGTCATTCCACAGTCATAAAAGGGGCAGGTTCAAAGTTAAACCCTAACTATGAACCTTTTGTTCCAACTATGTCATTGGAACAAGCCTCTACAAGCTCATCTTCTAGCCACAGTGACTTTGATGTAAAACCCTTTGACCCTAAGGAATTTCATGAGAAGGTATGTTGTTTTGTTTGTGGTAGACCAGGCCACATTGCCAGAAATTGTCTGCACAGACCTACTGAATCCTTTTATGGAAAGAATCAGAAGGTCACACCCAAGGCCAAACCCTCTATCAAATCAATGAGGACTGACCAATCCTCAAAGCCTACTGTGAATCCTCAGAAGGAATCTCATAAACCTGCCACTGCCAAAAGGACCAATTCGTTTAAACAACGTCAATCGGTTTTTCAAAAACAAAATTCAAATTTTTCTAAATTTATAAGCAAGACACAGTGGAAACGTGATCCACCAGTTAGTACCCCATTAAAACCAGTTAACCATGGCAGTGGTGCAAGACCACAGATTAATAAGGGAAAATCAGTTAAACCTAAAGGGGTTCACGAGAAAGCACTTGTTGTTTCCACTGTACCTAAACATGTTATGGTTTGGGGGTATCTCTCATTGATTGTGTGTGAAATGCAGGGACGGCCAAGTAAGCTCAAAAACGTTTGGTATGTGGATAGTGGTTGCTCCCGGCATATGACTGGGGATTTCTCTCAATTACAGGAAGTTACACCGTTCAATGGAGGATATGTATCTTTTGCAGGAGACAAGGGAGGAATGATAAGCATGAAAGGCACAGTTACAAATGGAACTCTCAGTTTCGAAGATGTGTACTATGTCGAAGAGCTCAATCACAGTTTATTGAGTGTTTCTCATATTTGTGATAAGATTTTCTCTACACACTTCACAAACAAGGAGTGTCTTATTTTGAAGCCTGGTTTTGTTGTACCTAAGAAGTGGATACTGATGAGGACTCCAAGAATCAATAATGCCTACATTATCAACATGAATTCAAACTCGTTCACAGAGAACACTTGTTTGTTCTCAAAGGCATCGGAGCATGATTGCCTGCTATGGCATCGTCGACTAGGTCACCTCAATATGAAGAATCTCAACAGACTTGCTAAGGGAGATCACGTCATAGGCCTACCTTCCAAGGACTTCTCTGCAATTGAGAAGTGCATCTCATGCGCCAAGGGGAAGAAACATAAGAGACCTCACAAGCCTAAGCTATTCAATTCTATATCATCGATTCTGCAGCTTCTTCACATGGATCTCTTTGGACCGGTTAATGTTATGAGTATCGGGAAGATATCATATTGTCTGGTGGTGACAGACGATTATTCCAGGTTTACTTGGGTGTTCTTTCTGGCCAAGAAGGATGAAACACCAGAAATTTATCACTTTGATTAAAAATCAGAAGAACTTGAAGGTTATAGTGATTAGAACCGACAACGGCACAAAATTTAGAAATCAGACTCTCATTGATTTCTGCGATGAGAAGGGGATTGCCCGGCAGTACAGTGCAGCTCGTACACCTCAGCAAAATGGAGTTGCTGAGAGAAGAAACGGAACACTCATTGAAGCTGCATGAGCCATGTTGTCTGAATCTAAACTTCCATTTTTCTTCTCGGCCAAGGCAGTTAACACAGCTTGTTATGTTCAGAATCGAACACTGCTGAACAAACGCCATCAGAAAACTCCCTATGAGATCTTCTTCAATCAGAAGCCAAAAGTTGGTCATTTCAAATCATTCGGCTGTCTGTGTACTCTCCTCCATACTGAGCCGAATCACAAGTTTGATAACAAGTCTGATGAGTGTTACTTCATGGGCTATTCATCCGAAAAGGCCGCCTATCGGGTGTACAACAAGAAAACTCGGATGATTGTGGAATCATACTATATTGATTGGCAAGAGATGAACTCTACAGACGTCGGTTCTGGTCCAAACTGGCTATTTGAGTATGATTCTACTTTTAAGCCCTTCAATACTACATCAGAAAGTGCAGGACCATCTGAGCAAAGCGATGATTTTTTCAAGGGTGATGACGTGGACTATCGAGATGACTACGTTCCATGTGATCCTAAGCTTCTAACGGTTGACCCTCCAGGCATGTACAATCAGGCTCTTCCAGTTCAGCCAACTCCGATAAATGAAGTCCTACCATCAGATCCAAACACTTCTCAGTCTGTTCAGCCACTTCCAGAAACCAATCAAGCTTCATCTTCCTCCCACCAAACTTTTGATAATCCACTGTTCTCATAACACATTTCTGAAGAAAATTGCTTGGATCATGGCACCGAAGCAAGTGAGACTGCTCCTGTCGACAATATCTCTTCCTCTAGTGAAGATCAAGTGAGCAACAACAGCAATCTGCTAGACAATCTTGCTATGGAAGAAGTGCCGACACTCTGCATCAACAAGAATCATCCAGTTGAAAATATTATTGGACCTCTTTCATAAGGCGTTCTCACGCAGAGCCGATCTATTCCAGCTCAGAACCCCTTGCCTGAAGAAACTATCACACGAAGTCAATCAGGTCCGATTAATTTTTGTTTGTATTCCTGTTTTATTTTGCAGGTCGAGCCCAAGAATGTCAAGATGGCTCTCAAGGAGTCTAGCTGGGTCGAGGAAATGCAAGAAGAGCTGATGCAGTTTCAGAAGCTCATGGTGTGGAATATGGTTCCTTTGCCCAAAGGGAAGCTGTCTATTGGAACCAGATGGGTTTTCAGAAACAAAAGAGATGACTCGGGAATCATTATCAGAAATAAGGCAAGATTTGAAGCTATAAGGATCTTCTTGGCCTACGCTTCCTACATGAACTTCAAGGTGTATCAAATGGATGTGAAGACTGCCTTCGTGTATGGAAAGGTCAAGGAAGAAATTTATGTGTGCCAACCTCCAGGTTTTGAGGATTCGTAGTATCCTGACCACGTCTACAAGTTAGACAAAGCCCTTTATGGTCTTCATCAAGCACCTCGAGCATGGTACGCCACACTCACAGATCATCTACTGGCTCATGGATATACCCGTGGAGCGATTGATCAGACATTGTTCATTCGCAAGGATAAGGATGATATGATCTTAGTCCAAATCTATATGGATGACATTATTTTTGGTTCCACGAGCTCGGTGCTGTGCAAGGAATTTGAAGCTGTGATGAAGAAAAAGTTTGAGATGAGTGCAATGGGAGAAATGACTTTCTTCCTGGGTCTTCAGGTAAAGCAAGATCAGAAAGGCGTGCTGATTCATCAAGGTAAGTATGATACTGATGTTCTAACAAAGTTCAAGATGTTGGAATCCAAGCCTGCTTCTACCCCATGGCTGCCCGTCCAGTCTTAACTTCAGATTCTGATGGTGAAGATGTCGATTAACACCTATATCGCTCGATGATTGGCTCATTGATGTACCTAACCGCTAGTCGACCTGACATCATGTTCTCTGTATGTCAATGTGCCAGATATCAAGCCAATCCGAAGGCTTCTCACTTGATTGCCGTCAAGAGGATCTTTCGTTACCTTTTTGGGAAACCTCGTCTTGGTTTATGGTACCCTAAGAACTTTGAGTTTAGTTTACATGCTTACTCTGACAGTGATTTTGGTGGTTGTAACTTAGACAGGAAATCCACCATGGGAGGATGCCAGTACTTAGGAGATCGCCTTGTCTCCTGGCAATGCAAGAAACAGACAACTGTATCCACATCTACTGCGGAAGCAAAGTATGTTGTTGCTTCCAGTTGTTGTTCTCAGGTTATATGGATGCAACAGCAGCTCGTTGATTACGGTTTGAATTTTCTTGACTCTCCTATTTATTGTGACAATGAAGTCGCCCTTCAGATTGTCAAGAATCCGGTACAACACTCCAAAACTAAACACATTGACATCCGGATTCACTTTATCCGTGACTGTTTCGAGCGGAAACTGATTCATCTTGAAAATGTCCACACAGATGACAATCTGGCGGATCTTTTCACAAAATCGTTCGATTCAGCTTGATTTCACCATCTCCTTGCATCTCTCAAACTAATCATTTTTGACTAAAATCATATTTGTAAATACTGTAAAAATTTGTGTTTTATTTTTATTTTTATTTTTAGATCACAAATTTAGGGGGAGAATATTTACAAAAACAACAAAAAGATTTTCGGTCTTTGAGTCCATTTACAAAAACAACAAAAAGATTTCAGTTTTTGAGTCAGTCTAATATGATCTACAAGCTTAGGGGGAGTAAAATTTGAAAAGAAAATACAAACAGATTATCCTTCTTTAAAATTTAAGAAAATTAAGAAAATAAAAAAAGATTTTTCTTTTGGATGGATAAGTTAAGTGTTTCAATTGAGAAGTGAAATGTCTTCTGACACTCAGAAACTCACTACCTAAAAGTAATTTGCAAAGAGTAACGACTTTAAATAACTATAATTCACTAAGACATTAAAACAAGTTTTTTTAAAATTTAAAGAAATGAACATGATCATTCAAAAATATTACATATATAAATAAGTGAGAAGTAAGGAGAATCAGATAATCAGAAAAATGTAACAACTATTTGACTTTTTGCGTAAATCTTTAAGTCAAAACGAGATTGTGTTTCAATAAACTTGAAATTGTCTTGAAAAACTCGGGTATTTTCCATGTTTTGTGCAAACAAAGAACGGGAAATACTTACTGAAGCATCCTCTGTTTTGCGTAAGCAAAGAACTGGATGTGTGACGTTAAGGACAATGTGCCTCCAGATCAGTAAAACAAAAGATGCCAATGAGCACAAAGATGATAGAACCCCTTCTTGTTCTTGATTCTAGGCTAATAGATATGTTCTTTTCTTTTCTCACCTTAAACTCTGTCAAAACATTTTAAGTTCGTTGAAACACAATCAAAATTTGAAACAAAAGATTTCACAAACTTGATAGGTTGCATGTTAATCTGGTTTAAAGTCTGACTATTCATAAACCTCACAAAAGATAGTTTTAGAAAAACTACTAGAAAAACCTTTTGTCATAAGTCTCATTCTTTAAGTTACGGATAAATGAGTGAAAATCATTGGTTGGGTATAATTATTCTAAGGCTGGGATTCTTGTAAAAAATTATTTTAAGGTGGTCAAATTTTTGATACAGATTTGATCCCACAAAATTGACCCGACTCAACTTTGAAATTGTCCAAAAGTTTCCAAGTTTATTTTATTATATTTTAAAGTTAAAAAAATTTTGAAAAATAAAAGTCATACGCGAAAATTTGAAAAATAGGATTTCGAGTACATCTCTACTCGAACTCAGCCTATAAATAGTCAAGAAATATCGGATTTCGAGTACCATTTGATTTCAAGAACAGTTTTTCTCTCTCTAAGGCGATCTCGTTTTTCAGACTCGATCTCAAAATTCTACTCTGACTATCTTTTAGATCACATATAGATGACCCTAGGTATAGATTTTCATCAAATTTTGACCATGGATTTAAAAGATATGGGCCAAAAACCAATTTCGAATACAGAGCTTCGTAAACTGATGGTTTTTCGGTCAATTTACCTCGAAAAACTCAAAATTGAACGGCGATTTTCAAATATTTTAGTCGCCTATGAATTCCGAGCATTTCGAGTTTGATTAGAAATTCTAAGGAGAAGAATTGGTGAAGTTATGATGGATGTTGTGTTCTCGAAATTCAAATTTCGAATACAGTTTGTGAATTCGAATACAGCTGATTTCGAGTATGACCCCTACTTCGAATACAGCCTGTTTCATGTACAACCCATGTTTCGAATCTGGACTACTTCGAATACACCTACTGTTTCGAATACACCTGTTATTTCGAGAACACTTGAAATTTCGGGAACACCCTATTCTTTGTGAACACCCTTGGACTTAGAAATTTTTTAATTTCTGAAAATTTTGTCTAACTCCCCTACCATTGACCTTGAATTTTTTACTGACTTAATCTGTTTTGTTTTCAGATGGCTGACTTACGCTTTGTTTCGGATCACAACATGTCAAAATATCATGGCGATCCACCTGAGAAGCATTCGGAGTTCAAAAGTATGGTTGACGGACTGATTCTATCACCAGTCAACTATGCTATCATGGAGCACCCCACCATTGTTTCTGACTTCATTGTAGGATTCTGGAGCACAGTTATAGAACACACCGATGCCAATGGAACTGTCAGCATCATTGGGAAAGTTCAAGGCCAGCCAATCATCATCACAGAACAGATTATGCGAGAATGCCTGCAATTTGGAGAAAAAAGTTACAGATCCAGTCGAGTAGGATCAAAGTCTGGTCAACCGGACAGTTTATTAGATGGGACACGAGGGTGCTTATCCTCATACCGAGAAGAAGCTGCTACACCCTTACTGAAGATATTTGGCACATGTTGTCACTCAGTGCATGTCCAGAAGAAAAGGGGGTTACGATGTGCTGAATCAGACATTGAGCTCGTGCTTGGTAGCCTTAGCACTGGGAATGGACTTCAATTTCTCGAAGATGATATTCCCAGAGTGCCAAGAGTAAATACCAGAGATGACGTCTTCGGCTACATGAAGATGAACAAGAGAGGAAAGAAGCAGTACACAGGGGAATGCCCATTGATATAGTTTGGAAGATTTGTGGGTGATGGTGTGAATGAAGATGAACCAGGAACCCCAGTAGCCATCGTTGCTGAAGAGCATGACGTTCAAGCTACCAGTACAAGCACACGAGCCGATGAAGCAGCAAAAGATATCATCTCTGAGTCATCCTCCTCATCTAGTGACGACTTTGTAGCTGAGAAACCGCCTCTATCTAGGGCAGAAAGAGAAGAAGCCCAAGATGTTGATTAGGCTACCGTTCCTGAGTCATTACCCAAAAGGAATATATTGAAGATGATGTCCAGACGGACTAAGGATCCGAGACTACAAAAGAAGCCCTCTGAGTCTTCATCCTCCGTGGCTGCACCGACTCCACCATCTCCACCGCCCGTGTTGCCCACTCTATAGCCCACTCCACCATCACAGACCGATATCCAATCCAAGCCACCTACACAATCCAAGCCACCCTCAAAACCATTAAAACCACAACAACCACCCTCTAAACCCGTTAAACCTAAACTCACCATAAAAATTCCCGTCGTCCCCCACTATCACCTTTTACCACTCAAACCACGTCATCTCCCTCACACAACCATTCCCCACACTGAGACATCAGCATCACCTCCACACTCTCAAAAGGACAAGGGAAAGTCGCCCTTGCATGCAGAATCACCATATGAGCCAGAAAAGGTGCCCGTCAATCTTGAAAGTCTACAGGATAGAGTGTTCCTACTTGCGCAGGAATCAGCAGCTAAGGATGAAGTTATCCAGAGAATGCAAGAAGGGATGCTTAAAGTGTGCGACCAACTGTCTGAGTTCAGTGGGCAAATCAAGGCGCAACGGAAATTCATCAGACTTCTTTCGATAGAGAACTACGAGATGCGCAAGGAGATCAATGAACTGAAGGGAATCAAGCCCTCAAAATCTGATGATGATGACAAGGGAGAGGATGACAGTGATGATGATGATAATGATGGTGATGACGGGAAAGGCAAAGACTCCTCAGAAAAGAAAGATAATGAGCGCCCAAATGATGACAATCAAGGGGGTGACACAGGAAATCCATCTTCTTCAAGCAAGCCCACAAGTGACTATGATGATTTCTTTGGAGACATTCCTGATGATGGTCTTTTCGGTGATAGTGTTCAAGGAGCTGAAAAGGAGAAGGCTGGTTTTGATGACTTATTCACATATTTGCCTGATGACTTTCAGTTTGAAGGACTTAGTGAAGAGCTCAGTGGAGCTGGTCTTGGAGATTTATTTCATGACATCTCTATGGATTCAGTTTTTGATGCTGTGTGTGATCAGGAGAAAGCCGAATCATCCTCAAAGGCGCCTGACAAGGAAGAACCAGAGAACGTGGTAATCGCTGACGTGACCAAGGATCCTTACGTCAATTACTTGTATGCTCACAAGTATATTAGTCAAGAGGGTCAGGAGATTCCACCATTACGAACAGTCATCAACAATTGGTTCGAGAAACAGAGAGATTGGGCCCCGGCGCCTCCTGAAGTCAAAGCCACTTGGCTAGGAGAGATGAACGTGGAACTTCCAGAGCACACATTCATTTCTGATGACCGATCGTTGTTTGATGTACGCAACGATCAAAGTGCATCAACAATGCCATGTTCTTCAACCCTTCAAAGGACAATCAAGCTTATCTGTTTTCCATGTTCTTGAAAGATCAGTGCAAGAAAGATTTTCTAGTGATGCGGACTGCCAAAGGAAGGCGTTTTGTTTCAAAGTGCATCATTGATCCAAAAACAAATAAGCCTTGGGTGTACTACAAGTACCCTCCTCCACACACTGAAGAGGCTATTCCAGTGTATCCCAGAGCTCCTGACAACTAACTTGCAAACTTCCTATCTTGGTATTTTGGTGAGAAGACTCTTTCAGCTGTCATCTTAAGGAATAAAGACGACATCAACGATATAGATATGATCTTGGACCCGATGGATCTGCTGAAGTTTGGGAAAGAAGATATGACGCGATTGCACAAGTCTCTCATCAAGGTGTATGGCGGATGGGATGAAGAGGCTAAGCCTTATACACGCACGGTTGCGTATGCTATCGAGTTAAAGCTTTGTGCAGGAGCTGGACTACATTCAGTAACTCTTCCTATCAGTTGACTTCGCCAGTCTAGGGGGAGTTTGTAGAGCCCACTTCACGATGAAGACTGACAAAGCCAACCATAGAAGATTTCAAGTCCAGATTCTTGATTAGATTTTGTGATTTTTGGTTACTTAGATTTCGTATACACATGTATATCGTGTACTCGAACTTATTTCGTATAGTAGTTCGAGTACACCTAGACTTAGTATAAATAGACGTATTTTGTATTAGTTTAGGGTTGGATCCCTGAGGTGTGCTCTCTAGACGTATTGAGGCACATTTTCGAATACACTACTTAATACAATCAAAGTTTTGATATGTCTTGTTGTTCTTCTTATTTCTTTGACTCTATTATGGATTCCGCACATTATAGAGTTACTTGATGCTGATTAGAGACATAAAGCTCGGATCTTGATCTGGTTTGGGACTTACAGTACATGTTAGTCTTTCTGTCAAGCTGATTTGTGTTCAATGTGTCAATGGGCCTATGTGATTCATATGTTCATGTTCATGTTTGTGTGTTATAGGACTTTGTTTAGTTAGGAACAAGTATAAATATTATTTATTTACAGTCGATTATGCTAGGCAAGAACATTATTGTATTATATTGAAACAGTGGTGGGCTGGGGGCTGATAAGGCAGGTAGCTGGACACTACGTATGCCCTATACATATACTGCGTTTGGTGTAATAGGATAGTGTTAGTGCGTAGTGTTATGACGAATAGTATGACAAACAAATCAATATAAACAAATCGTAATGCGTAAGCGAGACTGAGTATTATTATGGGTGACGATTCATAATGATATAAATGTCGAGTTTATAATTACGAGTAAACATCAATAAATATGCAAAAAACGACCAAAAACGTATATGATTACGGGTATAAACGTAATTATATTAGTTTAACGGTCTGATTACGAACGAACAGTAAAAATAAATAAAATATTTTATTTTACATTTGACAATTTTGAAACTCATCAAAGAAGTCTAAGTTACAACTTAAAATATTTGATTTCGTAATTTTAATGACGTGCGTGTAAAAATATGCAAAACTGACACCGAGCGAGACCGAACACACGGGTAACCCCTCGGGGTATTAAAACCCTTAATTTCCCTCATTCTTTTCATTTATGGCAGCCACCAACATCCTCTCTCTCTAAATTTTCGTCTAAGTTTCTCACACTAGAATTCACCCATAAAATCAACCATATCTCCTTCGTTTCTTCATCAAATCGCGCATATAATATATCAGAACGACCGTCTTGACAAGAGGAAGCTTGTAGTACAAGCGATCGGAGCTGGTTCTAAGTATTTTTTCCGGAATCGTAGAGAGAAGGTACGGGTCTGTAGGGTTTTCACTGTTCATCATCTTCTTAAATTTTAAACTACTTTTATGTCTTCAAATACCATCCAATTGACGACTGGAAAACCTTATAAAATCCTTGGAATGCTTGGAAATAAATGTGGTAAGGATGAAAAAGGCTGACGAGGTCAAAGAAGGTAGTATCGGTGCAAGAACCAAAGAAAGGAGTAGTATCGATGGGTGTAAGAGGGACCAGCTACTTATCATCGATTCTGATTATTTCGATGATGCATGGCACCCAATCTCTGTCGATCCCCACTAGAACGGTTCAGCCCATGTTCGAAGAACCTAGAACCACGTCGATACTGCCAAAGTCGATAGCACAATATCGATGGAAATGTTGAATAGGCAGCCTGGAGTATCGACAGAGGTGCAAGGGGTTCTAAGGTCTTGGGGTCATCTTGAGATCATCGATACTATTCTTCCAAGCACTGGCCCTTTGAGATAACATTTATTGATGAAATCCAAGTGACTTGAAGTCCAAGATCTTGTCGAGAATGACAGTGTCGATGAGGGACATTGAACCTATACCACCCATTGATAATGGCAATATCGATGGGTACGTTTTCAGCTCAAATCGAGATATGTCAAAGTTAACGGCCATGCAAACCCTTAACCCAGCTATGGAACTTTGACAGAAGTGATAGAAGGAATAGCTAAGTTATGTCAAAGTTAACGGCCATGCAAACCCTTAAACGTAGTAGCTTCATCACCTCCCTAAATTTGTTGGGGGATGACCACGACTTGTGAGAAGTAAATGGCTCAAGTCTATGAGGGCAAGGGTTTCGATCATGGAGTGAAGGAGATAATAGTGTCGATGGTTAAAGGGTCCATCGATATTGATAGTATCGGTGGGATTCCTTGATTCTTGAACTATCGATGCTACTAATATTGACGCCACATGGTTCGGCATAATATCGATACAATTCCACAACTCAAGCTAAGAATTCTAAAACACAAAATAAAAACACCGAACAAGTGCAAATAGATAATCAATCAATAGAATCACAATGGGAGTTCGTTCATAGTGATTCAAGCCTTGAACGATACTAAGTGACCGTATAGTTATCTTAATAAGTTAAGATTAACTTAATGGTAACATCCTCCCATAATCTCCAAGGTTAAACTCATAATTTTTCAATAAAGTCATAATTACAAAGGCCATTTAAAACATAACAAACACATTTTGTATCATGGATGACAAGGTGCATGCATGATACAACATGACACATGCATTTTCACAATTCAGTCATCATTCAAAGGTTTCAATCATGATTTTGAAGTTAAAATCATATTCTTAAACATAAACAACAAGTATACAGAAGGATATTCACTAACAAGTTAACACAATTCCATCAAATCATCAAAGCCCATAACAATATCAGAAATCTTATATTATATGTATAATTGCAATAATATAGGAATCAGTTAGAAGTCTTGTTGCTTGCTACTTGCTACTTGTTCAGGTTCAGAGTATACTACTGTCAGGTGAGAACAATTGCCCCTCTTTTACTGTTTTACAACTGTTTTGGGGTGGAACACGTGACCAAACACTCTTTATACAATCATATTTCATATACAGGATTCATGCTACTTTTCAACCATTACAGGTTCACTTTACAAATTCTAGGGATTTCTCAAATATTTTTAATTGATTTATCAAGTATTCAAAAGGATTTATCAACTGTTTTAAATGTTTTATCAACGGCTAAACATTTTCTACTAAAAGGTTTTATAAAAGGTTCTCTAAACTGTTTTACAACTGTTTAATACAAAATGGTTTTATAAATGTTAAACACTTTTAAAGAATAAGTTTTATAAACTCTTTTACTATAAACTTGTGTTTTTGATAAAATACTATTTTATAAACCTTGTTATTATACAAGGACACTATTCTCGGTATTCAATCAAGGGTTTCAAAACAAGGTATTCAATCAAGAGTTTTCATGGTGGTATTCAATCAAAGGATTTCAAATCATGGTATTCAAGCAAGGTTTTCAAATCATGGTAATCAATCAAAAGTATTCAACCAAAGGTTTTCAATCAAAGTATTCAAAAGCATGGTGTTCGTCATTGTAAACAAACTTATACACATCAAGACACTTGTTCATTCAATCTTATTCTTATAACGTTAGTACTGGGTGATCACAACAAGGGAACGCGGGACAAGTTTTGGTTACGCCAAGGCTGTGGTTAGTGTTTATATGCGTTTTAAACTATAATTGCAGATTGGATGCGTTACGGTAATATGGATTTGCTGCTAATTAACTTTACCAGCATAGGTCATATTGACCGGGTACGTCAACACAGATATTGTCTTCCGAGTAAACTCGTTAGTACTTCTCTTGTTGAATGTGTTCGCTGACTACTTTTTTGACTCCAAACGTAGTTTGGG
The DNA here is from genome assembly GCA_009363875.1 of Mikania micrantha. Lineage (NCBI taxonomy): Eukaryota > Viridiplantae > Streptophyta > Magnoliopsida > Asterales > Asteraceae > Mikania > Mikania micrantha. Next base: position 85,474,619 of record CM018693.1, read on the forward strand.
ATTTGATTATATGTTGGCATTTCTAGTAGACAGTCATTCGACTGTTTGCACACGTTATTCTTACTTGATGATAATTTGTGTTGCAATTATCCATTCCATTATATTCAATGCTTTATACATATGTTTTACAATGCAGATTCGTATTTACAAATGTTAAACCTATTGTTCTCACCAACTACTTTTGTAGTTGACAGTTACTTTTCACGTGTTTTAGGTAATCAGGTTAAGGGCATCACAAGGACAACTAAGGAGACCATAGTTAAGATAGAACAAGATTAAGAAACGAGCTAGGATGGATTAGAAACTCACTTAATCCTGATTGTTTAATTGTCTTGTTAGAGTCTTATTTTGTAAACAATATTTTTGGGTCTGTAGTTGTCATTCTTTGGTAGATAGTTAGAATGCCTGTAACTAAACAAATGTCTAACATTATCAAACTTAGTAATGCATTGTGGTTGTTCTTCTTTCAATGCATGTGCATTATTCAACCATCGATCGTCACCGCGCCATGAATTCCGCACGTGGCGTAGGGGGTGTGACAGTTTATTTTTCTAACAAGTGTGTTAGAAATAGTTTTTTTTGTATAAACATAATAAGATTTATAACGATTTTGGTAATCGTTTAGTTTTTAACAAAGTGTGCTAAAACCAGTTTATTTTATAAACAAAAAGGCTTTATAACGGTTCGAGTAATCGTTTATTTCTAACAAGCATGTTAGAATGGATTTGTTTTATAAACAAAAAGCTTTAGAAACGATATTTGTAATCGTTTATTTCTAACAATAGTGTTAGAACCGGTTTGTTATATAAACATAAAAACTTTGAAAATTTTGTTGTGTATTTTCAAACAAGCACAGTAGAAAATGGTTTGTCATAAAAAATGTTAATTTTTAACCGGTTAGTTTTCTGACGACATAGAAGTATGTTTGGATAAAAATGTTTAAGTAAACATTTTATTCATGTGCTTAGTCATGCATTATGTAATAAGATCGCTTTATGTAAGCATTTTTCAATTCTCTGACGTGAACGTTAGATACGATTTTTATAATCGACTAAATTCTAATATGATTATTAGAAAAAGTTTATGTTATAAACAATAAATTGTTTTATGTAAACAATTTAATTATCTTACATGAAAGTTATATACAATTTGTGTAATCGTTTTATTTTGAACAGATTTGTGACTGTTTGATTTAAAGTTTCAAGATGAAACAACAAAAGAATGGAGATGTTATTGGGGCCATTTTTAGTTTATCCCAAAGGACACGTGTCATTGCATATCGAGGATGGTTCCTCATGACAGGTGCAAGCTTTCATGCGTTTTCTGATCTAGATGACATTGAAATATGAGATACCGAAAGTGTTGAAGATAGTAACACTATATGACTTGATGTTTAAAACTCATCTATATGTCTTTTTAAACTATTACAAATAAACATTTGGTTTGGTGTGTTGGTTGTGTTGAATATCTTAAGATAACACATGCGTTTATGCACAATAATCACAATAACATGTGAAAGAGATATATGTTATAGCTAACTATATTAATAAATTATGTGGGATTTAAGATAAAGTGATGATGACAAATAGATGCTTCTATTGCTTTCATTGTGTTTGAAATTATGTAGATTATGTGTCTGTTAACTTAAAAGAGCATCCTAAATACATAGTATGAGATAAAACAAATGAACATTTGAATTTAATTTGTAATGATGGGTGTATGTGTTTTATTGAGAGAGGACCTCAAAACATACCATGCAACTAGGTCACTTACGATAATTTTGATAAATGATGAAAGTGTTGAAGAAATAACACTTTGAGACTTGATGTGTATATATCATTCTTGTATCCGTTTAAAATATGTTATTTGTTATATTTTATTATGATTCAACTATGACTTGAGTTTATTTATTTCTAAAATAAACAAGTTAATTTAAAGATAATAAAATGATATTTAAATGTTGGGGGATTTTAATTTTAAATTCTAATAAAAATAAATATTTTAATGGAAAGTACAAGTGATGATGTACATGAATACAACGAGGGAGTTGTGATCATTACTTATGTTGCAAGTCGCAAATTAAACATCCAATGTAATGTGGTGAGTGCATTAAGATGAAATACACAAAAACGAAAGATGTTGTCTAATGTTGAGAGCATCAACATGGAAATGCATCAGCGTGCTTTCAAATGACTATGACATATGAAATAATATATGTTATGATACTTATAATAATGATGGTCATGTAGATTATTCTACAAACATTAAAGTTACATTACTGAAATTATGTAGAGGATTTATCTTTCAATTTGGGAGAGTATCCCAATACATGGTTTCATTGAAACAACAATATAAATGTATAAATCACTTTAGACAAATGGGATGTCATATTGTTGAGTACCAATCTTGTTGACTATATCTCAAGAGTCTAGTGATTTTATACAAATATCATTCATCATATGTTGATAATTGTGTTCACTAAAGTGACTTGGCTTAAGACTTATGTTTAAGTTCTTATGATTAAATACGAAGCCTTGGAGATTAAAGGAAAATGAGTTACGATCCTATATAATGGATGAAATTACATATTGTTGAGTTTTCCTTAAACTAAGGATTTAAAAATCTCATCATTCTTGTCTAAACTAAGATATGAATGTTTGTATAGATAATGTCTTATCTCTAGGAGCTGTGATTGATCAGAATGATGCATCTTCTGTTCATATGCTAATATTTTATTCTAAAGCATGCTAGACTAACACATGTTAATTTAGATGCTCTGTAGATGTTAAATTAACTTTAAACATTCAATATATGTGATGAAATGAGAATGAGTTTCGGTTCATATGAGGAGAACTCATGGAGTAATATATATGGATGAACTCAATGACACAAGATATAGATGTTTGATATCTTATCATAGGTGCCAAAGTCATCAAAAGAGAAAATTACTCAAACTTAATCAAAGTGCAAGCAAAATGGTATTTGAGAAGTTTCTCTACCTCTTGTGGAAAAGGAGAACTTTTCACAAGACAAATACGTCTTAATAATTGGATGATGGTTATCCAATAAGTGTCAAATGTGGGGTTTGTTTGCACTTGAGACAACTATATGAAAGATTTGCTAATATGGATTTTAGTAATCAAAGTAAATATTGTAAACTTATGATCAAATGGGGTACACGATTGAGTCAATTAAGTTGATTGGACTCAAATGCCAATTGGTAAAATTCAAATTCTAGTTGGATATTTAAAAGAGCTTATCAAAGGCATTGTAAAGACGTGTTTAGCCTTGAAATAAGTTTCAAATAATTCTAAAGGCATGGTTATATAACTAGATCCAAGATGAGATCACTGGTTATAGTCTTATAAATTGACAAAAAGGGCTAGTATAACTTGTGAGTCAAGAACACGTTAGAACAACTTATCTCAGTTGCAAATTATCTTTATTGACTTGGTGAAGTCAAAAATAATGTTTTGGATCCAATAACATTAGAGATTAAGTTGAGGAATGTGACTAAATCCCATGTAACGAGATATTTGAAGGAAACTTAACCTTGTTGATTGAAGATTCCAAGATCTTGGTTCAATAGGACAATTAATTCATATATCTAGGGTGGCCACTGTAGGGGCATAATTCTACAATGGATGAATAAGCTAATATATATATATATATGTTGATATATATCCTCCTAAACAGTAAAAGGGTATTTAAATACGTCATATTCCATTCCTATAAAAATCAATGACATTTCGTGCCAGGCTAAGCATAATATATGGTTAATGATATATGTAAATCATGATAACCAAAATGCTTTTAATGATATTTGGACAAATCACCTATGTTAGAGAGAACTGGGGTTGCTTCGAATGGAATTATGGGCATAATTCCTAGAGCTCTTGCAGAACTAGGATAGTGTTCCATGACCATTATAAGACACGATAGTGAGAGGATGTGCCCGACTAAGGAGAGTCTTGTGTGAAGCATATTGTCGTTTATTCAATCAGCGGTAGGTTCAAGGACATCGCGTCTATCAACAGCTAGTAAACTAAGTATGTTTTACAAGGGAAGGTTCAAAGGGTATCTCCTACCTATTCTATGCAAGACTCAACTGTCAAGGTATTATTGAAATTTTTTATGTTATATCAATCTTCATTCATGTGGGGAATTGTTGGAAATTTAGTAAAAATAAGTTTTTTTACAAAAGTTATGAATGGGATTGTGATCCTCAAGTTGAGTGCTTGGAAAGTAAAATATGAAACTTGATGGGATATGTCACATTTTTTTAATTAAATTCTTTAATAAAAATTTTTTACTTAAATTTTATTTAATATTGTATTTATGACTTTTAAATTATAGTCATAAGTATATATTAAATAAAAATTTATTACTTAAATAAATTTTATTTAATACTGTATTTATGACTTTTAAATTATAGTCATAAGTATAGAGTTGCAATTGTGAGTATAAATAATGAACTTGATGTTCATATTTAGTTGATTGTTTTTGAATCAAGTTGAATCATGTAATGTAAAAATGAGAGATATGTTCTCTCTAGCTCATCCATCATCTCAAACTTCATATATTTCAAAAAAATTCTAAACATAGTAGAAATTCAGTGATAACTAGGGTGTGTGGATATTCTCGACAGTACACAAACTGTTTCGGTTGTTGTACCCTGGCAGACAGACGCATTCGTCTTGAGAGGAGGCGCGAAATCTGCTTTAAGAGAAGCGTGTGGAATACTTGCCTCAACCACTATAATCAACTGTTTAATTCATGTTGCAATGAAGAATAAGTGGAAGACACACTGGATTGAAAACATCATCAAATAGCTTGGTTGAAGACTCAACATGGAGCATGTTCTAATCTTACAAGATACTTAGAGCACCCAATGAACAGATGTATCAAAACAAGTTTGTATATGAATTCGTAACTTATATTATATTATTTTAGTCTTTTAACCGTTTTTGTACTAGATTATTTCTTACTAATAACGAGAGAATCGTTATTATTTATATATGATTATTGTTTTTGTAATAAAAACGTGAACCCATTTTCTACAATCTTAAAACAGACTTTCGTGAAAAACCTTGTAAAATAGGATTTTGGGTTCATGACTAACCTCAGATTCTCCTCACCGAATCCTAACACCGACATACTCATGATAAACCGAAGAAAGCTTATGTATAAGGCATACGTAGGAGTTAGTCGCAACTAGTACGGCCGTCAGCCCACCACCTCTTCGATAGATCATGACTATGTCCTTGCCGATATTTGGTGATTGAATCCTACACTACTACCTATACCCTTTTAACAAAATATATCATGTGTATTCAATTGTAATAAACATTGTGGGTATCTCAAGTTGTATTCCATGCCAAACTTCCCCATGGTTTATTCATGTTAACTGTGTATTCTCAATAGCGTACATCAGTGTTCATATCATAATTCAAAATCAAAGCATTCAATGAGCATAATGTGTTCTGTAAAAATAAAGTATGTGCAATAACAATTACCTGAAATGCAGTGATGCTACATTTTTGCTAGTAATAGCAAAATCTTAAATGATATTTGGTTCATTGTGTTGACTTTTAACCGGGTAAAACAGATGTAGAAGTATGAGTTTATCTGTTAAAGTTACAATTTGCAATTTTTCTTTGTTAATTCAAATTCTTTACTTACGAATTATTATTTCGTGTTAAATAAGTATATTTACTAAATTAGTTAAGTGATTTGTCACTAATGTTTGTAATAGATAGTTTTGCGCAAAGTGGCATCGTAATTAAGAAAATTACCAAATGCAAACTATGCATTTTAAATATTGCTAAACTTTAAACGAGAACAAACATTTAATTATTACATTTGTTGAAAATTCTGCCATAACCATGCTAAGTACACTATAGGTGTTAAGTAAGTCAAACTTAAAAGTTGACGGATGTGCCATTTCAGTTGGGTTAAACATCAGAAGCATAGTTCTTAAACCATAAAACACCATATATTATAGCAACGGAAATAATTACATCACTTTTAGTTACAATCAAACATTTAAACCACATTCATAAAATGTGATTTAATCTCAATAGGAATGCCAGTTCAGGAATAGGTAGTCTCCATTTCATGCCACAAGTCATCGTAATCATAACCTGCTTCACGTGACATGCATACTAAAAGAAGTTAGTTTTTGCTGGTGAATTCTAGTTTTAGTTTAACATAAAACTCTTTAAATAGTTGGTTTAGATAAACCATTTTTCAGCCATCATAAAGCACATGTTCATCACCTAAGGCACATTAGATCCATTACTTTCACGCAAGTGTTGTCATAAGGACAACATGCATATACTAGCGTAAGACTCCATAACTACTTACAAAAGCTTTAGGGAACCCATACATACCTAGTAACAAGTACTAGATCAATGTTCATACTTTTTTAGTAATAAGTACTAGAGGAACATCCATACTTACCTAGTAACAAGCACTAGAGCAACATCCATGCTTTTTCTGGTAACAAATACTATAGCAACATCCATACTTACTAAAAAGTACTAGAGTAGCACCCATACTTAACTAGTAACAAGTACTAGAGCAACGTTCATACTTACCTAGTAACAAGTATTAGAGCAACGGTCATCCTTTTCTAATAACAAGTACTATAGTACATAGCATCCTCTACTTCAATTTCTTCGTTCACTTATAACATATGTTTGATAACATAGATTTCATAGAAGAAACCATTTTTGCTATAGTCATCAAAAGAATCATATATAATTATCACATATCACATTTTGTAACATATCAATCAGGTAGTTCTGCCATAATAATTCACATTATATGCCTATTATCCCCCAAAAAAAAGAAAAGCATTTGAGTAAAACATATAAAGGGAGAATAATAACTCTCATGCAATTAGAGATACTTTGTTCAAAATCTTGTTTAAACTATCAAGCATGTTGACCATAAAATATGTAAAAGTACTTGAAAAAGGGCTCGTAGAACTCACCTAATATTTATGTAAATAATCATGTTTGTGAAACACTATTAACAATTGCTCGTAGCCAAAGTCTCTTGGGAACCCATCATACCCTTGTTCATTTTCATATAATCTTTCATGACCCATTAATATATTCACACCAATTACGTATTCATATGTTTCCTCATTTCTTCTTACTCATGCACACACACAACATGCTAAGCTCATTTATTTTGTCTCAGCTAACACAAGCTACAAACATTTGTGCACATACGATCCATTCTCACATACTTATACAACATGCCCATAAGTCACTACAAAATTCCACATGGTTTCACATATCTCTGTAATGCTCATTCCACACTCAAGCTTTAGAACACATGCAAATTCATACTCTCTAGGCACACACCTTACGTGCACACTCAACTCACACCAATTATGCATAAATAATTTCCATCCCGTTGAAGTATTCAAATCTGGGTGGGTACGACGTCAGGACAAGTAGTGCATTGCTATCCTGAGTATGGATCCTAGCTCTAACAACATAGAAGATCTACGTGTCACACCCCGGGCCGGCGGGCTGTATTGAAAACCCATCGGGCAGAATAGTCCCGTGGCATGATTGAATCGGAGTGATCAGATTGCTTACACAGAACAAGATACTATGATAACACTAATTTACATTGATAAAATAAAATTAAATTACAACTTGACTTGGACATGTGGGGCGTGACCCAGATGTCTCACAAAAATTGCTTGCGAAAGAGTAAGTCTTAAATCTTATAGCCGATGTACCCTTGTAAGATTTCATGTAGGAGTTGTACGGGCCTCTAGCGGATCCTATCTTTCTCTCTCTAAAAGGCATTTTGCTTACACCTGTTCATAACCTGAGAACATGTAAAATCTATCAACACTAGGTTGGTGAGTTCACATGAGTTCTAAAATATAAGGTTTTGAAAAAAAAGCTTGAAGAAAACCCTTTTCATTCACAATGGTTTTGAAAATGGTGTGTAAATGGTGTTGAAAATACGAATGGATTACACAAGTGTTGAATTCTGAACCTCGTTGTTGACGCCATCACAAATCATCAATGATAGTTTATATATAGGGCATACATAGAGTCGAGACTGAGCCGCTAGCCCACCACCCCTTCGATGCTCCACAAGGATGTCCTGAACGGAAATCAGACCTCTTCACTTCTGCACTTGTATTCGACCCGACAAACGTTTTGGAAATAAATGTCTTGAGAAAATAGTGTATGCTTTCTCTCCTGATATAGGAAACACTTGTTTTGTTATGTTTACTTGAAAATCACAAAGTTTACACTCCTTTCTTGTTTGTTCTAACTTTGTTTCTCTTGAACCTGTTTGAAAATCGTTCAAGCTCGACTTTGAAAACTATTTGTATTAAAATCCCAATATAGATATTTTGGTTAGTTTCTTAGTGTGGTCGGTCCATAATGTCACACATGTGATATTTACCAAACCTAACTGATATTCCCTTGTTGATCAAATCCCAAGGATCTGATCCGAGATTTAACCTTTTTACTTGTTCGCGTAATGTACTAGCCTCAGCGCTGGAAGTTTTTTAAACTTATGGTACCATATACTTTACCGTTGGTTGACCCTTGTCATCTAATGGTAAATGACTCTTGAAAAAAGGACTTACTTGAGAATTCCCACGCGAATTCTTGATGTGTATGTGGTATGGACACATGTTCTAGTGAATTACCCTTGACAGATACCATACTAAACTTGTTATTTGTTTGATTTGGATGTGTAACACCAGCTCACAAGCTGTGTCCATTCACCTCTTGGTTGGGCAGAAAGCCTCGAACTGTCATGATTAACAGACACTTGCCTTCTGAGCTATGTTCTAAATCCTTGAAATCATTGTTTGAGTTTAAAAATTTGTAATGAAGCGATGAATGCTCTGTAAAATGATTCAAAATACACTTATTCGAATAACATTCGAATAAGAGGTTGTTTCTAAATGATTTCTTCTTTTAAGTTAATTGAAAATAAGTCTTATTCAAATATCAATCAAATAAGAGGTTTCATATTCTCAGCCCCAAATGATTTGGAAGGTAGGAATTAGAAAAGAAGAGGGTCTGTGAACTCACCTATGGTTATGGGTCGTAGGTTGTCAATGCACTCACTCGATGTATTCTCTCAGTTTAAATCATGTGTTATCATGTATTTAATAGTTAGTTACACATCAGGTTTTTTGTGTTTTGTTCATGATGTGATTTTGGAAAATGTGTTTTTATACTATTTTTATTTTGATTAGATTTAGATTTGGTCTAAGGTTCGGTTCCATCGATACAAATAGTGTTCGATAGGACGTTCAACACTTAGCCATTTTGGACTCCTCTTTGTGCGAATGGCTTGTTCGTACGAATAACCTTCATTCACACGAATGGAATGATGCAAATGCCAACTTCCATTCTAGTGATCCATTCATGCGAATGGATCTTCATTTGTATGGTTGTCTCATGCGAATGAGTCCATTTCATTCGTGTAGATGCTCATTCGTCAAGAGGTTCATTCTGATGAGTTTCTCAGACGAATGGAGTGTACCCTCATTCACCTGCAGATTCAGCAAGAATGCCATTTTTAAAATCTTGGGTTGTTTTGTGGTGTTTTTACAACCAAAAATGATGACAAAACGTTTTAGAGTGTTTTGGTGCAAAGGATCGGTGCTAATACTCATTGTGCAGCTTGTATTAGACTGAAAAAGTTTGAAAACGGTTGAAATCTTGAACCAAAGTGAAATACACATGATTTGAACGTTATAATGGTCTGATTTCGTGTGAAAATAACCAAAAATTCGTACGAATGAGTGCCCAATCTTACGAATGGCTGTGTGTGTTAAAATTTTGATTGCTTTATTTGGGTGAAATTTTTTATTAAAATAATTACTTTATATCAGCGTTGTAAGACTCACGTTTGCATTTGTATGAATCTTAACCAATACAAAAGCGATGTCTGCCTAAACTGCTAACATTGTTTTTACTGTAAGATGTCATTTAATGTATCAAATCCAACAACATATCCAAATGGATCGTCACCCATGTGGATGTCTCATTAGATCGATACTCCAAATGTTATCCATTAAGTTTTTTGATTCATCGTTTTCCCTCACAAGGTGTTTGTATTTTCTTTTGATTCATGTTTATGTGATTCAACGGATTTCCATAACTTGTCTTAAGAATTATCCGTGTATCTTGATTTGGTGTTTGTCATGTAAACCATTGGATTTCGGAACTAATTGTTGCACGTATACCGGTTGTTACACTACGTTAGAGGGCTCGAGGGGGTTTCCTCGAGGGCACTCTGATGCTCAAGTCAATATCTTTATGAATAATACATGATCATATAGACAAGTAATTATGAAAGATAATAGATAAGAAAAGTATGAGTGCAAGGCAGGCTAGAAGAACTGCAAGAAAGGGTTGTCTTGGTCTTACCAGGAACCTAGAACTTACCTGAAGCCTGGTCAACTATATATATAAGAATTATGGTTGGGAGAAGAAGGACCTTGTTATAGTTGGCAAGGCCAACTCGAACATGCATCTTATGTTGAACTATTTACTTACGGGGCTGTTAGTGCATTAAATGTCCCTAGTTCAGCTTTTGTATGATCTTTGATTTATAAAGGTTATGTTATCAATGAAATCAGTCTTTTTATATTATTCTTAATGTTTATTCTAGTTTATATGAGCTTGATTATGTTTAACCTTGATTAGGTATGTCTTATAGACCCATTCGGACGAATGACCCTAAGAATAAGGTCATTCGGCCGAATGAACGCCTACAGAATGACTAGGGCGATCGAATGAGTCATCCGCATGACTCATTCAGTTGACCAAGCTCATTCGGCTGAGCCATTCGCCGAATGAGTTGTTTCGGCCACTCATTCGGCCGAATGAGTACAGTCTATATATAGTTGCTCAAACAGATTCAAACCTAACTTTTCCCGAGCCCCTCTCTTCCCAGAGCACTCTAGTGTCAAACCCTAAGGGTTTTGAGTGGTTCTTTCCAGTCCAACTTCAATTCTCATCCCGTAGTGTTTGTTCTTTATTCAAACGTTCATCTCTCATCTTCGGATTGCCACGGGAGCTGTTGGTTTCGATTGGAAAACCCTGGAATAGGATTCCGCACTATTCCAGAGGCTGTCGAGCAGATCTCCATAGGAACCGGGTTGTTTCCGGGCTCCAAATTGGTCCTACAAAGTGGTATCAGAGCTTTGGCTCTTGATTCTGCTCGATTTCCATTCCAAATCATCAAATCAGAGATTGGGTGTTAAAAATATTCAAAACCCCTATGTTTCTTGCCCTTCAAGTTACTGTTTCATTGAAAATTCGTGGGTTTTTATGGTTTTTTTGTCAAATCAATCATCCCAATTGCTTGGTAATGATGTCCTGATGTTCTGTACCAAATTTGGTGATTAGATTTGCTCTAGATCTAAAGTTATCGCGATTTTTGCAACTGAAAACCCCAAATGGTCCGAATGAGCCTTTCATGCGAATAGGTCGTTCGAATATCCCTCATTCGGCCGAATAGACTTCATTCGCAAAATAGCTCTCCTTCGGCCTACTCTTTCGGTCCTCTGCTTAGTCGGTCGCCTACTCATTCTCCAGCTTCATTCGGTCGGTTCTATTGTCATTCGGTGGTCTAGTTATTCAGACTTGAAGCTATTCTAACCTCGTTCTTTCGGCTTATCCAGTTCATTCGCCAAGTTCTATTCGGTCCCCGACATTTGGCCAAAGCACTATCATTCAGCCATCAGATTTCAATTTTTTCTAAGTGTTGGACACACTTGTTCTTGACATCATGGAGGATTTAACTTTGATGGCGAACCAGAATCATCGGATTCAGACAATGTTACACACTGAGACTGAGACAGGGAACTCTAATAAAGCTCCTAAGCTGCTTTTATTAGATGATTACCCTCATTGGAAGTACAGATTCGAGATCCATATCAATGGAGTTGATACAAACTTATAGATGATGATAGAGGGTGGTTATCTGAGACCTCTTAATGAAGATGGAACTCCAATGTTAGTCACACGGATGACTGAACCACAGAGGAAATTATATGATTATGAGAAGAAAGCTTATGCTATTTTGTCCCAGTCCATTGCAACTGATATCTTTCATCAGTTTAGACAGTTTACATCTTCTAAGTTTCTTTGGGATGCGTTGCAGCAGAGATGCGAGGGAAATGACGCGTTGAAGAACATCAAGTCTAAAGATTTAAGGAAGGAGTTTAACAGTTTCATGTATGTGGGAAACGAGTCACTAGATGATATGATTGCTAGATTCTACCATCTTTTGAGTGAGCTGTTTAATCATCATGTCAAGACTACAACTCAAGAGAAGATTCAGTGCTTGGTAGATGCTTTGCCTCCAAAATTGGAGTCATTTCTTATGGTCTTGAAGCAGAATGAGATGATGGCAAGTATGGACATCAATGACTTTATCTAGAAACTGAAAGAACAAGAGATTGAGAACAAATGGAAGGAAAAGAGAGTTGCTCAAGTTCAGGACCCTTCACTGTATTATTCTACTCCTACTGTAGAGAGAGCTTCTTCTCATGCTCCACTGAAGACTGCCTTTGTCTCTCAGACCAAAGAAGCTCCTGTTCCCAATCAGATTCATTTCAGTCAATCATCTTCAACATCAACCTATCAGAAAGAAAGTAGTCATCCAGTCACCAGTCTGAAGACAGACAACTTTGATAAAGTGACTGTAGAGGTTGCAAAGGAGCATATAGGGCTTCTGTCTACTCTTCTTAGCTCTTATGATGAATTGTTAGCCGGACAGATTGGCAATCCTTACTTGACAAATGATGATTAATCTCAGATAGATCCAGATGACATGGAGAGAATAGACATCATGTGGGCTCTAGTCAGTGCTATCAGAAGAGCTAAGGATTTTGTGAGAAGGACTGGAAAAGACATCAATTTGAATAAGGATTCAAAATTTGGTTTTGATATGGCATCTGTCACTTGCTACAACTGTGGAGAGAAGGGACACTTTGCAAGATAGTGCAAACAACCAAAGAAGACAGGCAACAAGAATCCTTTTCAGAATCAGAGATCTTCTGCATCAAATCCAGAGAGAAGACTTATACCCATTGATACTCCTACTCACGCAAGCTTTTCAAATTGGGATTTCAGATTCAGTCCTGATCAGGGAGGACAGGATAAAGCATGTGTTGCTGAAATTCAGAAGAGTAATGAATCAAGTGAGGAAAGCACTTCTGAAGAAGCAAAGATCAGTCTAGTGGAATCATCTGGTTCAGAGTCAGAAAGTACTTCAGACTCAGACACTCAAGCAGATTATGATGCAGATCTTGAAGAACCTGCTACCCAGGTTGCTTTGATGGTGAACATCTGCTACTTCACATTCAGATCAGGTATTTGATGAATGTTCTTCTTGTCATTCTAGATGCTTTAACTGTATTGATCTTGACAGTAAGGTCTTGGCTTATCAGAAGCACAATGCTGATTTGATCAGCGATCTCAACCAAATGATTGAGGCAAACTAAATTTTAAAATCTAATGAAAAAGATTTTAAAGATAAAAGTAACTTGCTAAACAGACAGTTGCATGAGGCTGAGATCGCTGTGCTCAACAAGCAAGATGCAGTTACTTCTTATCTCAACACCATAAATGAGACTAAGAAGAAACTTGCCACAGTCGAGTGTGACTATGAGACATTAAGCCAGATGCTCAAGAGCTATGAGAGCTCATCATACATTATTGAGCACATGATTAGTAATGGGACTGATCAGGATGGGAAGGGTAAAGAAACAAGATACAATCATTGTCCCCCACTAGTCTTGAACAGCTTTGTCAATTCCCCGAATGACAAAGAGGTTAAAGACTTTCAGGTGAAAACTCCATTAGTTATTGATCCTATTGGGATAATATCTGATGAGGGTTCCTCTATGTCTGAGGAATCTTTTGTGGAGGGCGTGGTTGAAGATTGGGTGTCTGATTCAGAGGATGACTCTGCTATTACTCCTCAAGTGTCTTATGGCAAGAATCAGACATCTTTTGCCAAGAAGGCTGACCCAATATTACCCAAGACAAACATGGCTTCAAAGTTATCCAAAGCCATTTGTTTTTTTAAGTCTTCACAAGATGGTGAAGCAAGTGAGATCAAAGAATCTGCTAAAATTGTTTTTAATGGCACAAGGGGTTTGGGTTTTGTGCAAAACAAGACTAAGAAAAATGTTTTTCAAATCAAAAATTCTCAGTCTAAAGCCAAACAGTTTTTTCTTTCAAAGACAAAAGAGTTTGTTTTGAGTGTGGTGCACCTGGACATGTTGTCAGATTTTGTCCTCAGTGGATCAGACCTAAGGTTGCACCACCCAGAAAACAAAATCAGAATTTTAACAAACCAGTCAAATCTGATTTTAATTCATCTCAAGCAAAGCCCAAACAACCCAATCTGGTTAAACCATTGGATAAGAGTAAGGGGAAAGTGGTGAACTTGAATGTTCCCAAGGTTGTTAATGTAAATCAATCAAAACCATCATCCATTTACTTGAAAAAATCTTTCAGTAAAAACACTGTTTGGAAAGTTAAGTCTTCTGAGACTTCAGTTTTAAAAACTCCAGACAAGGCAACCCCAAATGGTAAATTTATTGATGTTTGGATCCGAGACTCATTGGGACAACCCAAGACTGTAAAGACTTGGGTTCCCAAATTGAACTAATTGTTTGTGTTTGTGCTGGTTGCCCCAACAGCTGCTCTTAACAGCTCTTGCATCGTCTATAGTGGGGCTTCTAGGCACATGACTGGAGATATTTCGCTGCTCACCAATGTCAATTCTATTCGAGGTGGATATGTAGCGTTTGCCGGTGACAAAGGCGGGTTCATTACGGGAGAGGGTATTCTTTCAAACGGCCAAGTTTCCTTTGACAAAGTCAGATATGTCAAGCAGTTGTAGAACAATCTTCTTTCAGTGTCACAGATCTATGACAAGCAGTATAAAGTTCCTTTTGATGAATCCAATTGCTACATACTCAAGCAAGGTGTCACTATTCCTGAAGATTGGATTTTGATGTCTGCACATCGTAAGCAGGACTTGTATGTACTCAACATGGCTACAGCTTCAACAACATCCTCCTCAGCTTCATGTTTTATGTCAAAAGCCACATAGAAAGACTCTATTCTTTTGCATAAGAGGATGGGCCATTTGAGTCTCCGCAAGATGAACCATTTGGTACACAACAACTTGGTTGAGGGTGTCAGTTTGAATATTTTCAAGCTGTCTAATATCTGTGTCTCATGTAAGAAGGGAAAGCAGACCAAGCAGTCTCACAAGCTGAACAGGTATCATTCAATCACTATTCCTTTTGAGCTTCTCCATATGGATTTATTTGGTCCAGTCAACCGCAAGAGTATAGCTGGAGATCAATACTGTCTTGTCATCACTGATGAATATTCCAGATATTCTTGGGCTTTCTTTCTGAAGGAGAAATCTGAAACGTTCGAGTGTATTCAAGTTCTGGTAACTAAACTTGAATCCCTTTATAAGCTCAAGATTCGTATGCTCAGAACATATAACGGGACAGAGTTCAAGAATCATAATATGGAGAACTTCTGCAATGAACGTGGCATTGTTCAACAATTTAGTGCTCCATATTACCGGTTGGTGCATATTTTGGGTGTCCGCTGCTGTTCGAATATATTAGATTTGTATTTGCTTATTTGTAATCACTTGTATGTGTTTGTATGTTTTTACACTAGAAACTGAGTCGTTCGCAGGAGCATCTGCGAATGGATAAAATGTAAAGGGGTCCATTCGGCGAATGAGTGGCTGAATAGCTCCATTCGGCCGAATGAAGGACAGCCCCTATAAATACCAGTTTTCCAGATTTAGGGTTTAAGGTTTTGTGTGTGTTCTTGGGTTTGAGCACGAGAGGGGGAGAGATCATGCTCGATCTCTCCCTGGCAACACTATGTTCTTTTATGATGTGGATTCAATCATGTAATCATTCGATTCTATCAATATATCATATGATTTTGTTCATCATCTTCATGTTCGTCGTGTGTCAAAACCCTAATCTTCCGTCCAAAGTGAAATCGCCGGTCCTATCACGTCTTTACATGTCCCGTAAATGAATGGTGTTGCTGAGCGCAAGAACAGAACTTTGATTGAGGCTGCTCGGACTATGCTAGCTGATTCATCCCTTCCAGTTCAGTTCTGGAATGAAGCTGTTGCAAATGCTTGCTACACACTGAACCGGGTATTGATTGTCAAGAGATATGGGAAGACTTGCTTCGAGCTGCTCCACAACAAAAATCCTAACCTTAAGTATCTTGAACCTTTTGGTGCTCCGTGCACGATGCTTAAGAAACACGAGCAGGGAAAGTTTAATGAGAAGGTGGAAGTAGGGTATTTTCCTTGGTACAACACTCCAAATAAAAGGGTCTACAACAGATCAACACAGAATGTAACATCAGTGCCGGAAACGTTACCGGAACAGTGATCTGCACAGTAACTCAGGTACAAACTATGTGAACTATTGTATGCTATTGTTATTTTGATGCTTGACACTAAACTATTGTGCAATTGTTTCTGAAATCTGATTAAATCTCACGGTTTAACACTCAGAACCACATCTGACAACACTGAACTGACACGCAAATGCTTGATTTAATGCTATTATGTATAAGCGTATGCGAGGTTAAACAGAACAAAACCATAACGGATGTCGTTACAGAATGCTAAATCGACGAATTATTGGTATAGGTGACGATCTGTATGAATAAATCTGAAGGTTTAACGTTCTGAAATGATGACTGAAAAGTAGAAAACAAGAACAAGAAAGTGAAACCAACGTCGTGTTCGTTCGGGTGACGATTCGAACGAATACGCGCGAAGGTGACGCGTTCTGACGAAACGAAAACGAAAAACGACTCGAACGATAATAATTTAAGAAAATTAAATATTTAACATTTATTAGGAATCACAATCATTTAAAACTTGAAAGTAAATTCATCTTACTTAAAATACATAATATGCGCGTAACGATTCGGAAAAGCAACGAAGACGAAAAACGAGCAATCGAAATGAACTCGAATACCCTCGGGGTATATAAGGACTAAATGAGACATTTTATTGATTTGGTGAAATCGATTTGGATCGTATCAAGAAATTCTACGAACAATCAAATACATGCGGAATCTATGTTTGATCAATAAGAATCAAAGAAGAACAAGCATTCCAATAATCACATTCATTTCATTAATAAAACTGAAATGAATACAAGTCTCAAACAGAGAATTCTCACACAGAGAATACACACACACTCTCTACAGGTTTTCTGAGGTTCTCCAGGAGTTATGAAATAATCAGACAAACCTTCTATATATACAGACACTGTCAGCCAAACCTATTCCCTTAGCCACACCCTAAGGTTCGCCAGCCGAACCTTGAGGTTCGCTGGGCGAACCTAGGTTGCCAAACCTAATAGGTTCGCCGAACCTTTCCAAGGTTATAGGTTCGCCAAACCTATCAATGTGATAGGTTCACTGAACCTGCTAAGGTTCGTGGGCCAGACGAAGTAAAATTTGATTTTATGATTTTAGGATTTGATCATGAAATATATAGTTTTTACATATTTGGTGTAACATCAGTGCCGGAATCGTACCAGAACAGTGATCTTAAACAGTAACGCGAACAGTAAACAGGTACGAACTATATACATTTTAGTGCATTTCATATTCATAATCAATTGTCAATATCATTTTGTGTTATCAAAACAAGTTCAGAAACATTTAACAGAAACAAAGTTCACAACTATGGTTCATTAGTCAGATAATTATCTAGCAATACAGAACCTTCATGTGATTACTTGTTAGGATTTATTATGTATAAACGTATATGAGGTTTTACAGAACAAGATAACAACGGCTGTCGTTACGTGAATGATAAACCGACGGATATTTCGTATAGGTGACGATCTGCACGAATATATCTGAAAGTTTAACGTTCTGAATGATATCCAATAATTAGAAAACAATATTGAAAAGTATAGTTATCGCCGTGTTCGTACGTGTGACGATTCGAACGAATACGCGCGACGACCTTACGATTCAATTTTAAACAATTAATTAAAATTTTAGAAAAATTTAAAATAGATAAAAGATATTAGTTAATTTATTAGGAATCACAACTTAAAATAAATTTATAAATCATATTTTATAAACCGTATCGTTTCGTGACGAAAAGCACGAAAAATGGTATTTTACGCGAAACCGAACGAGACTGACCTACCGGGGAGTTGGATCATTAAATGAGGACATTTAATGATCCAACCACCATCACTAACCTTCATTTTTCCTTGAAGGTTCGTCACACACCCACACCACCCTTCCTCTCTCTAGAAACATTTACTCCACCTTCTCTCTAAGGTTTCTTGCTCGATTCTTGGTGGATTCAAGTGCTCTAGGAGTCAAGATGTTCATCTCTTCACATAGATTACAGAAGTACAAAAATTTTGAGCTATCATCCACAAATTTTGAGGTAAATCTTAATGTTTATTTCGGTTTAGTGGGTAGTTCACGATCTTAGTAGTTATTGTAGTTGTAATCGGTTTTAAACACTTAGTAACTCCGAGATAAGCCATAGTTTAACACATAGGAAGTCCTAGAAATTGGTTTGTAACAGGTTCAGATCGATGGTGGATGTGATGTTGCAGGTTCGTGAAAGGGTGAGGTCGGCCGAACCTTTCCCCTAATGAAGAATCAGATGCAGCGAACCTAGTGTTTTCTCCCTAGGACCAGTCGAACCTGTTGACATCCCACTAACCCTGCACAACTCTGAGCCACGAACCTGTCAACCCAGAATGGAACCCTGCAGCGAACTTGTTACCATCATCTTAGCCGAACCTCAATGAAGGGACGAACCTGATGTCTGCGAACCCTAGGTCACACGAACCTAAGGTCGAGAACCTCATGGTTCCACGAACCTGCTTGCCTGGGCTGGCCGAACCTAGCTGACTACGAACCATTAGAGCAACGAACCTAGATTGTCTTTGATGCTGAACACTCTTACTCTTTTATCTTTGTCTTTCTGATAGTTTGGAAGTTATTGAATGAATCCCTGAGTTCCCTTATCCCCTTCATTTATATCCATTCTTCTTGGTCCTTCCATCTGGGTTCTTCCGAATACCTCCTGGTCCTTTGCCCCCTGGTTAAGGACCTTTCGTTAACTCAGCCAGCATCCTGACTGATGTGTGGCTGCCCTTCCTTCATTAATTGCCAGCCATGCTTTTGCATTAAATGCTGTATGGGCTTCATTAAATACTTGTTCAACTTCATGATTCCATTTAATTAATGCAACCATGCCTTTTCTTTTGCTGTGGTAGTCTCATGTGCCGTCATCACAACCTATTTGCAAATTTTTGTGACAAAAAAGGTTGTATTAAGCTTATTTTGTAGTATTGTCTAATCGATGTAGGGTTTTTCTTCTCTGATGCCATCGGCCATCACCAACTATCACTCAACCAATGGACCTTCACCGCACATGTTCAAACTGCAGGTCATCTTGAGATTTTTTTTTTCATGATGCTATGGGATTATACATAAAATAGTTTGTGGGGTTGAAGAACAAAAAAAATGTTTTGGGTTTTTTTATTTAATCTTATTTCCTTAATTTTGAAAAGATAGAAGATCATAATCTTGCTATTACTAATTGACGATTAGGATGATGATGAACGACTCTCTGTGTGTGTTTTTTTACCTAATGGTTATATACCAATTATATACCTTTCATCTGTATGCTAATGTGTGACATTTTTTTTAATTCATTACAAACCTTTCGTCTATAGCAAGTAAGGTTTTTTACTTGATTTATGCATATTTTTTTAACATGTATCAATAGTTGATAAATTTCATGTTATGTGTGAATTTCATAGCATTTATGCTATTGATCCAGAAAGTGGTGAAAGATGATTGTTTGTAAGTTGCTTCATTATTTGTCTAGCCTTAGGTCATCTTATACGTTGCCTGGATATATTTGTGTTGGAGCTGGGCACGCAATATTGTGTCATTAATCCATCTAAGTAAAGTTGGCTGAAGATAAAAAAATCTACAAACATTTAGGAATGAGAAACCAACTTATAATTTAAAAGTGTCCTCTACATTATTTTGTGAGCTGATTTTATTTATCAAATAAACATTTTTAGAACATTTAGGAGCGTATAGTCACCAATTACATGAAATAAAAGAACAGTCACCAAACTTATCTAAGTTCATGATGAGTTATTAAAGTATTTGTCATGTTAATTAAGTGTCACAAAAAAACTTTAATTACATTGGATTAGGTACAATAGAAGCTTTAGAAGGAAAGTAAAACATGGTAGAACAAAGTTATAAAAAAAATAAGTAGTGGATAATTGTTTATGTAGGTTACTTGGAATCTGTGTTTAAGAAAGATACATTCTGCCTTTGCACAAATAAGATTAGCTTTTAGAAGGAAAGAAGAACATGGTAGAACAAAGTTAAAGAAAAAAAAATCAAGGATAGATAAATGGTTATGCAGGATTACTTGAACTTAGAGTTTGAGAAAGATAAATTCTGGCTTTGCTCACATCATTCATATTAAAAAATCATAGACAATTTGTCCAACATAAGTCATATGTTGCAGTTATGATTGTAATTAATTATTTCGTTATGCATTTTGTCGTGCCAATTTTTACGTTTTATTGCCAATGGTAAATGATTTCTCACCTACATATGACTCATTTATGTAAGCTTATGGTTTTGTAAATAAATTTAAAACGAAATTTTTGTCAAAATTATTATAATCAGAAGTTATGTAATATTTAAGGGGTGAGAATCTATAATGGATCGAGGTCTAGGGTTCAAAGCCCGGCATTACCCAATTTTCCCTGAATCACGCGATTTACCTCCCTTATGTTGGCCATGAGACCGGTCGGTGAGGGATGCCTAATGGAGGCGTTCACCATTACTAAACACATAAATTAAATAAAGGTTAAGATCTTTAAACTTGATGATAAAAATTATACAAGTTATATATATTAATATATATAAAACAAAACAATATGAATTATTATTATACACACAAGTTGGTTATATACATATATAAATGCGACTCAATATGTTATGAAAAACATTAAATATTTTAATGAGATTTGGTTTAAATATAAATTTTATTAAAATAAAACAATTTAAGTTCTAAAATCCATTATAAACTTTGTTACAAAATAGACAGAGATTTTTATAAAACTTTTATAAAAATGTAATTGTAATCGCAAATTTATTTATATGGAATAATAATCTAAGTTTATTAGTTTTAGTAAAAATCTTCTTATAACAAAGTTTAATGCATAAAATGATAACTTGAATAGTGGAGGGACTGAACTGGTAATTTAAAAAATTCGGATTAGAGAAGGAAGGTTTAAATAAACAAAAGGAATAACTTTAAAACCCTAAGGACCAAACTTGGCAACTTCAAAATTTTCTCTTCTTCCCCATAGTATTCTCGTTCGAAACCCACGACCACCGGCTCAATTTAATAACAAGTGTAAAGCGCATTAAAATCTCAAATTCAAACGAGAATATGTTTTAAGCATGTTTGAAAACATAACTAACCAATCAATTTAAAGAATTAACATCCATTTACTCAATCCGACTATAAGCGACGACCGGATTCAAAACATGGTTCGAAATCAATTAAAACATAGCTCACAACTTAAACTGATCACTCAAAAAGTTTCACGTCAATTTTCAGAAGCTAAAGGATCCACAAACATATTCTGAGACTCCTTCCATAGTAAATCTTCATCAATTTGATTTAAAATCAAGTAATGAAGCATACCATGTTACTCGGTTTTGGATGGGGAACAATAACCCCTTATTCAATCGAACTCACATGCACCACATCAAAGCAATTTGATCTAAATCCGATTAGGGTTTATCAAACGAATTGGGAATTAATAGAGCTGTCTTTATAATTACTAGAAACCAAGATCATTCAGCGTGTCACATTTTCACACCCCCATCTCTCACTTTACATGATATAGTCACTGAATGTCGCATGAAATCAGTAGTTGTTGTAACGTGTAGCGGAAGCTTGATGGTGAGGTCTCAGAGTTGGGTGGTGTGACTAATTGTTACATTGGTATCATACATCCGTGGCAAACCATACACACTATATATCACATCATAATTAAAATATTACACATTAAGTTTCAATATTCTTAAACAACATTAACCAGTTAAGAGTTACTAAACGTGTCTTGTGATCGTGCATCCTCACTCTCGCACTTGTTACCTTCTTTCTGAAAAAGGTTTTGTAATATAAAAGATCAGCAAGAATGCTGGTGAGTTCATATATATGATTTTGCGATATGATATGCTATGACATGCTGAATATGCAGGCATACACAACTTTATGAATATGATTCACCATGAAAACCCATAACCAAAGCCTATATGACTGTAATGTAATTAGCGGTAGTACCCGAAGGTAAGACCTTAGCCTCACTCTTAATGCCTATCGTTGCATTAAGATGTTATCATGTAATGTAATAAATGGTAAAAGGCATTCACACCAGGGTAGACGCTATCTACTCGTGAATGGGATTGTCAGCCCGATAATACTATCATTTTTATCATCCGGCTCATACCTGAGTTTATTGGTTACATTTGTTATGTGAGGACTTTTATGATAACATGGTACAATTTTCATGTAATCATCAAACAAGAGTTGAAATACACAAACTACATATAAGCATGTCATTGTAATTGAATCAAGTAACCATAATGTAATTGTAATGCAAACCTCGAGTTTCAGAAATTCGAAAGTTTGAACAGGGGTAATGAAATCATATAAGTATGCCACTATAAGTGAAATGCGTAATATATTGATATTATAATAAAATCCCCGAGTTTTAGAAAACAAAACATTAAAAGGGGAACTATGAAACTCACCGGTGTTGTTGCAATATTACACACAGCCTCAAGTGAATTCTGCATATCTTTAAGGATCTATAAGTTATTTGTATCCAATTTGAATTACTAGAATATTCCTTGATATTATATATCAATGATAATGTAATTCGATTCATTAAACTGATTCTGAATCACGTATTTATTCAGAATCAATGTAATAAGGTTATCAGTTAATTTGTAATGTTAAAATCATTGATTCTGTTTATTAATTGAGTTCTTATACTCATTTGATTGTAAATTAATGATAATTGCATCCCGTTGTCAAAACCAGAATCTTAATCGATTTTCAGATCAAAAATCGGGTATCCGGATTATGAAATAGATTACAAAATCGAGTCCGGAACGCGAAATCGATTAAGTGGAACGCGAAATCGATTAAGAAGATGTTTCCGTATTGAAAAATAACGCGTAAACTAAGCCCTGTATTGAAACCGGAGTTTTAATCAAAAATCAGATAAAATCGGGTCACCGGATTGCAAAATGGTTCGCGAAATCGAGTCTGGAATGCGAAATCGATTCAAAATATGTCCTTTTTATCGAAAACGGATCGTCAGATTGCAAACCGGAGCGCGAAACGCAGTTCAGAACGCAAAACTGAGAAAAGTAGGGTTTCTGCCGGAATATTCCACTGGCGGCGACCCTCACCTGAGTTTTGGCCGGAGTCCGGCGGCGGCCGATGGTCGGCGGCGGTGGCTTGGTGGTGGTGGCTCAGGGGCCTGGGCCACTAAACCTGTTGGCTGTTGTAACACCCGACCAATAGCGGAATCATCGTGGCATTCACGAAGTGTAGATTGTTCAAAAGCATAAGGTTTAAAGTATAACTAATCCAAACAATTTCATTTAAAGAAATTCAACTTAACATTCCAATAAACCTCAACATCCATAATCTGATACATTATAAAAGGAAATATACTAAATTCAAAGTCTAAATATAATAAGAAACTAATATTCTATATCCAATCTCTTAGTAATACTTAAGTTGCATCTCCACCTGAAACATGTTTAAAACAAAGGTCAACTATAAAGTTGGTGAGTTTCATAGGTTTTAAGCACACACATCAAAATAGTTTGGGAAATGATAAGTTGTCACATGTGATAATAAGCTAATATGAAATAAAACATTTAGAAAAACCATGCGCATATCAAAAGTTAAGTTGTGACCAAGCTAGCAATCCTAACAATGCTGACAATCCAGTCAATTCTTCAGGAAAGACTTCAGGAAAATCTCTAACTATTGGAATATCTTCGATGCACTTTTCCTCATGATATCCCTTGATAAAATAGGCTAGAAAAGTTTCATAGCCTTTCCTGAGACACTTCTGAGCTTTCATACAAGATATAAGCCCTAGTGCTCTATTTGCTCGTTGACCTTGAACCACTAACATTTCAACTGTGTTTAGGGGTATATGGATAGTTTTTTCATGGCACACTACTTCAGACTTCTATTTCGAAAGCCAATCCATGCCGATGACAACATCAAAACTACCCAATTCTATTGGAAGAAGATCTATTTTAAGGACATGATTATTAAGATTTAAGGTACAGCCTTGAATGATATGTGTGGCTTGAATAGATTTATCATTTGCAAGTTCAACATTATATGTTTGACCTATGTTAATCTTAGGTAGAGAAAGTAACAATGTGAACTTATGCGTAATAAAACTTCTATCAGCCCCAATATCAAATAGAATATATGCATAATGATCATTGAGAAGGAACGTACCAGTGACAACATCCGGATTGTTTTTAACTTCACCTACCCTGATCTGAAAAGCTCGTCCTCTGGCTTGTTCAATTGGTACTTTATCATCTGTGGGTTTGGCATTAGTAGGACAATTCTTCATAAAATGCTCCATACTCCCACATTTGTAACAGGCCCGAGTGTTTGGTTGACGTTGTTGTAATGTAGCTTGATAATGCACCTGATTGAGTGGTCTTGCTGGTGATTTACAATAACTTGTAAAGTGTCCAGTTTGCTTACAATTTCTCACACAGGGCATGGCCCTAGGTGATGGAATGGACATTTGGTGCATTTTGGTGCTTCTTCTCTTGCCCAATTGCTCCATAGCTTTTGATTGTTGGAGCCTTACTACCTTCCTCCTGCATCTTCTTCTTCCCTTTATCCTGCCATTTACGTTTCTTGGTAGTAGCATTTCCAGTGTTACCAAAAGTGAATTTGCTAGCACTTGTGGATTTATTGAAATTAGTGTCACTTGTTTTTCCTTTCTTAGCCAAAGTTCCACTCCTTACCGCCTCATCGGTAAGCTTAGCTGCTAAAGTAATAGTTTTCTTTAGTTCAGTATGCTCTGTAGCCATTACTGTGTTACAAATATGTGGAACTAGGCCTTTAATGTATTTTTCCACAAGCTTAATCTTAATTAGGAACATGTGGGGTAACAAACATGTGAGTTCATGAAATAGGTCAGTGTACTTCTGGTGTTCTGCTCCCACCATGGAGTGATTCCAAAATTCTTCTTCCAGTTATTGTATTTCATTCATGGGACAATACTCAGCTATAATCAATGTCTTGAACTCATTCCAGGTCCTCTG
This sequence comes from Mikania micrantha, assembly GCA_009363875.1. Taxonomy (NCBI): domain Eukaryota; kingdom Viridiplantae; phylum Streptophyta; class Magnoliopsida; order Asterales; family Asteraceae; genus Mikania; species Mikania micrantha. The sequence goes on from CM018693.1 coordinate 85,500,139, forward strand.
ATCAAGAACTGTTGTTCCTAATGTTCTCACTTGTGTATTCCACCAAGTGAGAGCTTGGCTTTTCAATGAACATGTTGCATATAGAACTTGATGTTTCTCTAAGCATTGACTAATTTTTAGTGTTGTTTCCATTTCTTCCATCCATTTTAGTAGTCCATATGCTCCTTCTTTCCCAAAGAAAGTGGGGGGGTTTGCGGGATGCAAAGTACTTATACGTGCATCCTTGTTGAGGTGGTTTAGGATTAGTACGATCGAATCCAGAAGCATTAGCATGTACTTTGGTGTTACCTCCAATATTGTTATTAACATTATTATTATTTCTACCCATATTTGAAGACATGCGTTGTTTAAACTGAGTTATAAAATTAGGAATTGCAGCCGTAACTTCCTCCCGAAAAATCCTAATCATTTCAGCTTCAGTAAAATTTTGGCTCCCAACATTTGTGTTGGCATTTGCTGTCTCTGGTGGAAGATTATCATTGTTTCCAGTTCCACCAGTAGTTGTATTATCATTTATTGTTTCTGGTGGGGGATTGTTATTGTTATCATTTCCACTAGTTGTTGTATTAACATTCACCGTTTCTGGTGAAAGATTGTTATTGTTTTATGTTTCCGTGTTATTCTGACGTGGCCGTCCGCGTCTAGGTGGCATCGTCTAAATGAATAACATAAATATTGTTAATATCAACTGTAATATGTATCAAAGTATGGAATTATTATTTGCTATCTCATTCTCATAACAGAAAATTTTTGCATTGTACTAATATCAAAGAAAACGTTTAACTTGATATTCTGCTCATGGTGTCATTGAATTCATGAAATTATTGCATAACATATGTATTCACAATCTCTCACACACTGACACTTTCCTGATATATTGAAGGTAGTTTATGTATAGAGTATATGTAGAGCATAATGCCCAGCCACCAACCCACCACCCCTACGATATACCACGATCGTGTTCTTGCGCTATTACATCACATCTGTCGTATTAAGTAATTGAAACAACCGTACACGTAGTCATACATAACATGTATTGTCTTTGTTACTTGAAATAGATATACTCGTAATGTGTTATCAATATGTATTGTAATCTCGCGTGCTTGTCATGTATTCTGTCATCTGAAATTGTTAATTTTATTTAACGTATAATTATTTACTTTGGCTTAAATCGTTTTGGTTTTACTTATTTTCTACCTTGATTTTTAAGATTTATTAGAATGCCCACGGTTGTAATTTCCAATTATGCTGGCCAGTCATATTTGCAAATTATTTTCCCTTGTCATTCTAACTCATCTCATTTTAATTATTGTTTTGTATAAATGTGATTAAATAACTTGAAATAACAAGAAAGAAATACATAATTTTATCCATCATTTATATCCGCATAATTACATCGAGTATTCGTTATTACAGGGGAAAATACTCAATTGGTCTTATTGGTTATCGACCCGACATTTACACCTCCCACACTTACCTCCTATTCATTCCTACACACACCGTTCCCCTCACAACCTATCCGATTTCTACTACCTGGTTAACAAAATTTGGGAAAACCATCTTCCCTATTTCCCATATCCCCTACCCATGAATGGTAGGAACGAGAGGAAATACACAAAAGCTACCACCATCGCTACACCCAACAACAACTGATTTGTCACACCCCCAATTTCAACTAACGGAATCATACCGTTTGGGAACGTGACAAACCAGGATCTCAGATCATTAGACATAGCGAAGACCTCTATATGAATTTCAAAACATACTTTGGTCTTTAAAACATAACATTCAGAGTTTACAAAAATTGCGGAAGCGTTTAAAAACCATAAACAGTTGTAAAGTAAACATTACAAAACAAAATACTTAAATGTTCAAATTCAAATATTCAAAGTGTTTATAATGCATGAGACTCTATCTCCTAGTCCATGCCAGCTTTAACGCGCGCCTTAGCGTCCTGAGAAAACATGCAAATCAAGTCAACACAAAGGTTGGTGCATAACACAGGTTTTAAGCATTCATAATGTTCAAAACAACAGTTTGAATAACAAGACTGTAGATAACATAATCACACATGCACAGTCATGATAGCTAGTCATATAAACTATTTACATACGTGTTCGACACCGAAGCTGACGGATTGCCATGCTATAGCATGTTTTCGCCTTGCCACTATTGTCTATCACAACAATAGTAAAATTGTGTTTGGTCAGTCAAACACCTGCGTAGATCCCATCTACCAGGTGAGGTTTGTCAAACCTAATAGATCTATTTCCAACTACCACGCTTTGCATTACAGCAAACTAAACGGTTCGAGGTGTGTAAGGACTTTCAAGTTGATATGTTGTCACATAATGTAAACAGCTAACTCATGCAAGTGATATGTATCTAAAAACAGTTTGTTGCACATGTTTTCTCCCCCAAAACAGTTTAAAATAAGAAAGGGGCCGTGTACGCACCTTTGATAATAGCAGAATGATCACACACTAAAAGCTCGTGAAAGAAATCCTTCTACGAAGAATCTGTGTTTAAATAACAACTTAGTGTTATTCGAATAATCGTTTTGTGCTTGAAATCACATACGTGTCAACACACGTATGTTAAAGTGTCAGAAATATACATACGAAAGTACGCGTGCCTTTGAAATCGTTTAAATAAAATCACATTTGATTTTATTTAAATAGACGTAATTATACGCGATTTCATTTTTGGATCTAAAATGTGAATTTTATTATTCTAATACGTTCGTATTCTCGTTACGGTTCCAACGCAACTTGAACGGACTAAAACGGAGTTCGTATGTGAAATTATCTCAAAAATACCAAAATATGATTTAAAACCCAAAAATTGGTGGAACCCGGGATCGAACCTGCGACCCCCCATTCAAACCAAACGCATCTAACCGGTCCAGCCCGCTAGGGTATCGCGAAATCATTCCGGAATTAATTGTTTTAACTTTACATTGTCCGGTTCCCCTTTGTTATTCTATAGCCGAAGCCTTCCACCTAAATTGAACCCCAAATCAAACTCGTTAGCCCTGAAAACCATAGGGCTTCGATTCTAGGTAATCAACTTAGTCTATATAGGATTTTAATTCAAAAATCAAACAGTATAACCCATTTAATTGAGAGTACACAGATTTGAACTCACTTTCCAAAACTCGTTATAGGATTTCATCGAATTCGTGCACCACAAATCCTAACATCAACAGGTTTTCTTTATCCTAGTTCTATGAACCCATTCATAACAATTAATTCGATTTTACAACACATTTCCATTACAACCCCCAAATCGTTTTTCCTAAAGAACCCTAGATATCAAATCCCATTGATTCGATGTTAAAACCAGAAATTGTTTTATGTTTAAGCTTAATCGGCACATTATGAAGCTTCCTATAACATTCAATTCGATTCTTTAATACATTTAAACAAAAACCCCCAAATCGACTTTGACAAGAACCCTAATTACTTGAACTTCATCAAAACGATGCTAACAGTTGCAATTGATTTAGGATAACCCTTATTCGGCCATATTAGAAGATGTAGGATCGATTTCTTACTTGATTTGATGGTTAATCGATGGAGATCAACTTTGAGTCTTAAGTTAGGCTTCTACGAAATCCAATCCTTCACTCGAAGCTTCTGATCTTGAATTCTCGTGTGTGCAAGCTACTAAGGGAGTCGAATAGTGTGTATGCGAGTTCAATTGTGTGTATTGAATTCGGATTGTGCGGTTTTGATACTACCATGCACGGTTACAACTTGTGGATCCTTAATTGGCTTAAATTCGACCATTACCATTCTAGTAACGCATGATTGCTGTTACAAATTATTAATAAGTGATGATTGAAAGGTTTATTCAATCAATTTCATTGTAATGACCTCATTTTCGAACTTAATTGATAATTCCACGTGAATTTTGACTTCTAAAGTCAAAGTTAAACCTTTAAATCAATTATAAACCTAAACTTAGCAATCAAAATGTATTGAGGCTTATTTCAATAATTTCTAAACCCTTGAATATGATTTTTAACAATAACATAACATTTCAATTAACAAATTTGAGCTTAAAATCCTTAATTGTTACTAATCGACTTCATTTAATCATTGTTGGCCTAAATTAAACTAATTGGGCCTCAAAAATACCATTGGGCCTATCTTAACCTTACTGGGCCTTCCTAGATTTCATTGGGCCTCCCTAGGCCTTATTGGGCCTTATTGGGCCTTATTGGCCTACTGTGACTCTATTGGGCCTACATAGACTTCATTGGGCCTAATTGATCTTGTTGGGTCTTCCTTGACCTCACTGGGTCTTCTTTTGGCTTTACTGGGCCTTCATTAGCCTTGTTGGGCTTGTTGGGCCTTCATTGGTCTTATTGAACTTACACTGGCCTTATAGGGCCTACATTTGTCCTGATGGGCCCACATTATCTCTGTTGGGCCTATGATATCACCATCTCCCGTTAACAAGGTTAGTGTAAAAAGTCGGATTGTCACATGATTCAACCCTGTCAATTGAGTTAAAGACTCTTCATGATACCTTTCGATCATATGCGCTGATCCCTGAATACGATCCTCAAAGATGTGTCGCCAAGCTGCAGTTCCATAGCATCCAGATACTCTGACGACCCCTGCATCTGGTCAGCTAACATCCTAGTCCATGACATGGAATCGGATTCCAAGGCACAGAACTGTTCCATTAAGCCCTGTTGAGCTGCATTTGCCTGTTCCCAAGAGAAACGGTTCTGTTGAATTGTCTCATATGCCTACCTAATCTCCTGTGAGTCCCCATCAGCTGTTCACGAGTGTCCTGCAGTTATGTAGTGACCCTCTGAAGTTGTGCTCGCATCTTAGCTTGGGCAGAAGATTATCCCTCTTCAAAGTTTGGAGGGGGGAGGTCTCAAGATGCAAGTTGTCCAGTAGGAAGCCATCCTGTTCCCATACGGGCTTTTCTCATCCTAATACTAGGTTCAGGGTAGGGGGGTTACAGAAACGAAAAATTCCTCAGGATGGAAATTCTGCCGTCCAATGCCCTTAGGCATTGGTGGGGACCTTGCAGGATAACGTGCAGGGACTTATGATGAAAACCTGGATGCTGCCCCCTGGGATGCTACAGGTATGTGGTTATCGGGATTAGGTTCATCATTCGAAGAGCTTGATCCCGAGGAGGTATCATCCAGTATAACCCTCGGTATCACTTCCAAGTCTTTTAATGGCTTCGACATAGCTGTAACAAGTTTTTGACCAACGTTCACACATTGTAAGCGTTAAGTAACGATAGTAATAGTACCAATTAATGTGACATCATACATTATGCATGAAACTGAAATGCATGTCTCCTGGCACTCTATGAGCCAAAGGTTATAGACTAGGTTCCCAATTAACCTGATTCCCTATAACCATGGCTCTGATACCAACCTGTGACACCCCCATCTCTCACTTTGCCTCATATAGTCACTGAATGACGCATGAAGTCAGTACTGTTGTAACGTGTCACAGAAGCTTGATGGTGAGGTCTTAGAGATGGGTGTGACTGATTATGACATTGGTATCATACATCTATGGCAAACCATACACACTATATATTACATCGTAATTAAAATATTACACATTAAGTTTCAATATTCTTTAACAACATTAACTAGTTAAGAGTTACTAAACGTGTCTTGTGATCGTGCATCCTCACTCTCGCACTTGTTACCTCCTTCCAGAAAAAGGTTTTGTAATATAAAAGATCACAAAGAATGCTGGTGAGTTCATAGATATGATAATGTGATATGATATGATATGCTATGACATGCTGAATATGCAGGCATACACAACTTTATGAATATGATTCACCATGAAAACCCATAACCAAAGCCTATATGACTGTAATGTAATTAGCGGTAATACCCGAAGGTAAGACCTTAGCCTCACTCTTAATGCCTATCGTTGCATTAAGATGTTATCTTGTAATGTAATAAATTGTAAAAGGCATTCACACCAAGGTAGACGCTATCTACCCGTGAATGGAATTGTCAGCCCGATAGTACTATCATTGTTATCATCCGGCTCATACCTGAGTTTATTGGTTACATTTGTTATGTGAGGACTTTTATGTTAGCATGGTATGTAGAGCCCGGTACACGATGAAGACTGGCAAAGTCAAACAATAGAGAAGTGAAAGGTCAAAGTCCAGATTTTTGATTAATTTCATGTACAGCTACTTCGAGTACACCGCATATTCGTGTACTTGAAATAGTTCGTGTTAGATTTCGAGTACATCTAGATCTAGTATAAATAGACGTATTTTGTACAGGTTTAGGTGGGAATCCCGAGGCATTTGCTCTCTAGACGTATTGAGGCACTTGTACTCGAATTTTCAGTATCAATACAAAGATTATATTTTCTACTTTCTTTCTTGATTCTAGCTTGGATTCCGCAGTTCTTGGAGTTTATTGATGATGATTGAGAAGATAAAGTTTAGTTCTTGATCTAGTTTGAGACCTATAAGTGGTATCAGAGCTTGAGTGCTCTTTTCATCATCAAGGTAACAACTTTTTAAAGCAAGTTCAGTAATTTATCATTCTACCTTACTCTATCTAGCTACTGTGTAAATTTGGGACTCCAGATCTTAAGAAATATTTTTATAAAAATTTCTTAAGCATTTTCGAGTTCAAAATTTTCGAGTTCAGCTATTTCGAGTACAGATAGAGTGTTCGAAGGTTTGCCACAGTTCGACTACAACAGTTTCTCAAAGTACTAGTTTGGTTTCGATTACAAGGGATTTTCGAGTACAGAATTGTTCGAATACAGATACATTTTCGAGTACAGGAGAATTTCGAATACAAGGGGATTTCGAATACCAGGGACTTCGAGTACACGAAAAATTTCGAGTATAGAGTAATCTGTTCTACTTCGAGTAGTGTTGTTGATCTGCTCTACAGGGAGCTACAGGGAATTCGTATACAACACTTAGAAAATTTTCTGATCCATCATGGCTTCAAAGAATCTGACAAACTTATCCAACCTGCTTAACTTGGATAAAGAGATTGACACCGGAACAAAGCCGCCTAGGCTTGTGTCAGGAGAGAAATTACAAGATTGGAAGTTCAGATTTCAGTCATTTATCAAGTATACAGATCCTAAGCTGTGGAGGTCAATTCAAGAAGGTCCTTTTGTGCCATCATATCAAAGTGAGATAAATGGTCCTCTTGTTCCTAAGGATCCGGAATTGTACACTGACAATGACATCCTGATGATGGAAAAGGATGAAAAGGCCTATGCTTCAATCACAATGGCTCTATCAACTGATGTAGCTCATGGCTTTAAGGAACATAAGACTGCAAAGGAACTTTGGAATGCCTTGGTTGAACGGTTAGAAGGAAATGAGGACATGCGAGAAAGTCGCAAGGAAGGGAGAGTCTCTTGAAGCACAGCTTAATAGATTCACACATCTGATGACTGAGGTGACAAGTTCTGGAATTGAGATGACCAAAGGAGAAGTGAACAAGAAGCTTCTGAACTCACTGCCTTACACCTGGAACTCAAATTGTACAACAATCAATAGAACAAAAGATATGTACAAGACATCTCTAAGTGAACTGATCTCGATCATCAACTCCTATAACATGGATGATAAACAGAGAGCACTGAATCATGCCAGCTCAATGGGCATTGCACCCGTGTATGAAAATTCTGCTCTTCTGTCAGCAATCAATCTTCAAGCCTCAGGGATGCAACATTATCAGCCTTCTTCATCGCAGTCAATCCCTTTTGAGACTGCATTTTTGTCATCTGGACAAGCTGGATCAGTGTCAAAGATCAATCCAGAAAGTGAAGAAAATCTACTGCTGTTTAAAGGTTTCATGAACAGCTACAATGCATTCATAGCTGGAGACTTAGCACCTGCCAACCCTACTCAGGATAATCTGGAGCAGATAAATCCAGCAGATGTTGAAGAAATGGATATTTCATGACAGATGGCTATGGCAGTGTTTCGTGCTAAGAAATTCATCAAACGGTATGGAAGAAATAGCTTTGGAAACAACCCGGGAAAGAAACTTGGATTTGACAAGTCAATGCTTCGATGCTACAACTGTGATCAACCGGGTCACTTTGCCAGAGAATGCAAGCAGCCAAAGGTGGCGAAGGAAGGAGAGAAGAAGTCTGAAGAAAAGAATGTGACGGTTGCTACAGGAGGAAATGCTAGCACGTCCAAAGCACTGGTGTCTCAAGAAACTGACTCCTATGATTGGAGTGATCAGGTGCAGGAACTGGAGCTAACTCTGAGTCACGCCTTCATGGCTGAGGTCGACGACAAGCAAAAGGAGGTAACTGAAAATCTTTGCTCTACCTCATGCATAGATAAAGTGTTTAGGTATAGGTCAATAATGAATCACTAATCAAATAAGTAACTAAACTTAAATACTTTAACTCAGAATTTCTTAAAAATGAAGGAATTTTTAAAAGGAAACTTGAAGCCGAGGGTCGGGATGTGGCAAGGCTAAAGGAACTTATAAGTGATAAAGAGTCCAACTATCATGATGCTAGACGCAAAATCGATGAACTCATTTTGGAGTTGAACCAAGTTAAAACTCAACTTTCTAAAACTTCAGTAAAATGTGAAAAATTTGATTATTCAAGCAAAGTTTTGGAAGACATGGTAAGCATACGATACAGGGAAAAGAGGGGTAAGGGTAATGGTTATAAGGAGTGTGAGCCACCTTTTAACCATAATTACTCAATTATGCCCAATATCAACACATCGGTTGACGATCTGTTGTTAAAATCTGACCGAAGGTTTGATTTCAGTACTGGTTCTGACAAACCAGTTCCATTGACAGCAGATCCCATTGAGACCAATCCCAATATTTCTGATGATTATGAGATGTGTGCAGATAGTTTAAACAAAGCAGGTGTGAATGTGAAGACTGAAGAAAGAAGTGCAGAGAAGAACACAGATTGTTCAACATCTTTTGGAACATCATCTCTTGTTTCAAACACTGATTTTGTTGAAAAAGTTGATGAATTTAAAATTAAAACAAATGAGATGTCCAAAAACTTTAGATCAACTTTTGTTAAGAAGAATGTTATTTCAGAAACAATATCTTCGCGTTTACATCATGAGTTCAAGGGTCATGCCACAGTCACCAAAGAGGCGGGTTCAAAGTTAAACCCTAACTGTGAACCTTTTGTTCCAACAAGGTCACTGGAACAAGCCTCTGCATGTTCCTCTTCTAGTCACTGTGACTGTGATGTAAAACCCTTTGACCCTAAGGAATTTCATGAGAAAGTATGTTGTTTTGTTTGTGGTAGACCAGGCCATATTGCCAGAAACTGTCTGCACAGACCTACTGAATTCTTTTATGGAAAGAATCAAAAGGTCACACCCAAGGCAAAACCCTTTATCAAATCAACGAGGACTGACCAATCCTCAAAGCCTAGGGTGCATCCTCAGAAAGAATTTCAAAAGCAATCCACTGCCAAAAGGAAAAGGTCGTCTAAATATCATCAATATGGTTTTCATAAACAAAATTCCAATTTTTCAAAAGTTAAAAATAGGTCATATTGGAAGCGTGATTCAATTTCAAGTACCACATTAAAACCAGTCAAACATGGCAGTGGTGCAAGATCAAAGATTGATAAGGGCAAAACAGTTAAATCAAATGGGGTTTACAAGAAAGAACCCATTGTTTCTTCTGTGCTTAAACATGTTATGGTTTGGGTACCTATCTCTCATTGATTGTGTGTAAAATGCATGGACGGCCAAATAAGCTCAAACATGTTTGGTATGTAGACAGTGGCTGCTCCTGGCATATGACTGGGGATTTCTCTCAGTTACATGAAGTTACACCATTCAACAGAGGATATGTATCATTTGCAGGAGACAAGGGAGGAAGGATAAGCATGAATGGCACTGTCACCAATGGAACTCTTAGTTTTGAAGACATGTACTATGTTGAAGAGCTCAATCACAGTCTATTGAGTGTTTCTCAGATTTGTGACAAGAGCTTTTCCACACACTTCACAAACAAAGAGTGTCTTATTCTGAAGCCTGGATTGGTAATGCCTGAGAAGTGGATTCTGATGAGAACCCCAAGGATAAACAATGCCTACATTATCAACATGAACTCAGATTCATTCACAGAGAACACTTGTTTGTTCTCAAAGGCATCGGAGCATGATTGTCTGTTATGGCATCGCCGACTGGGTCACGTAAATCTGAAGAATCTAAACAGACTCGCCAAGGGAGATCACGTTATCAGCTTGCCTTCTAAAGACTTCTCTACTATTGAGAAGTGCATCGTATGTGCCAAGGGGAAGCAACACAAGAGACCCCACAAGCCTAAACGGTTCAATTCTATCTCTTCAGTTCTCCAGCTTCTTCATATGGATCTCTTCGGACCAGTCAACGTAATGAGCATCGGGAAGAAGTCATATTGTCTCGTTGTGATGGATGATTATTCCAGATTTACTTGGGTGTTCTTTATGGCCAAGAAGGATGAAACACCGGAGATTCTGAAGAAGTTCATTACCTTGATCGAAAATCCGAAGAATCTAAAGGTTAAGGTGATTAGAACTGATAATGGTACTGAATTTAGAAATCAGACTCTTATTGATTTCTGCGATGAGAAGGGGATTGCTAGACAGTACAGTGCAGCCAGAACGCCTCAGTAAAACGGAGTTGCTGAAAGGAGGAACATAACGGTTACAGAACCTGCACGAACGATGCTGTCTGAATCCAAGCTGCCAATCTTCTTCTGGGCCGAAGCCGTTAACACCGCTTGCTATGTTCAAAATCGAGCACTCCTGAACAAGCGTCATCAGAAGACTCCCTATAAGATTCTCTTCAATCAGAAGTCTAAAGTTGGTCACTTCAAGTCATTTGGATGTCCTTGCACTCTTCTTCATACAGAGCCAAACCACAAGTTTGATGATAAGGCAGATGAGTGTTACTTTGTGGGTTATTTATCCGAGAAGGCTGCCTACAGAGTTTACAACAAGAAGACTCGATTGATTGTGGAATCGTACTGCATTGATTGGCAAGAAATGAACTCTACTGATGCCGGTTCTGGTCCAAACTGGCTATTTGAGTATGATTCTACTTTTAGGCCTTTCAACACTACTTCCGAGAGTGCAGGATTATCTGAGCAAGCTGATGATTTTTACAAAAGTGATGATGGAGACTATAGGGTTGACTATGTTCCCTGTGATCCCAAACTTTTGACAGTTGACCCTCCAGGCATGTATAATAATGCTCCTCCTAATCAGCCAACTCTGATACATGAAGTTCTCCCTTCAGATTCAGACACTTCTGAGTCTGCTCAGCCACTTCCAGAAACATCCTCCCTTCCAGAAACAGATCAAGTTTCATCCTCCTCTCACCACACCTTTGATAATCCACTCTTCTCAGATAACATCCTTGAGGAACATTGCGTGGATCATGAAGCTGAAGTAAGTAAAACCGTTCTTGTCGACAACATCTCTTCCTCAAATGAAGATCAAGTGAACAACATCAGCAACTTTCTAGATAATCTATCTGTGGAGGAAGTATTGATACTCAGCATAAACAAGAATCACCCGATTGAAAATATTATTAGATCTCTCTCATAAGGTGTTCTCACTCAGAGCCGATCCATTACAACTCAGAACCTCTTGCCTAAAGAGACAACTACCAGAAGTCAATCAGGTCCGATTAATTCTTGTTTATATTCCTGTTTCATTTCACAGGTCGAGCCTAAGAATGTCAAAATGGCTCTCAAAGAGTCAAGCTGGGTCGAGGCAATGCAGGAAGAGCTGCTGCAGTTTCAGAAACTCAAGGTCTGGAATCTGGTTCCCCTACCCAAAGGAAAGCTGCCTATAGGAACCAGATGGGTGTTCAGGAACAAAACAGATGACTCAGGAGTCATTATCAGGAATAAGGCACGGTTGGTAGTTCAGCGATTCTACCAACAGGAGGGGATAGATTATGAGGAAGTCTTTGTACCAGTCGCAAGACTTGAAGCCATACAAATCTTCTTGGCCTATGCCTCCTACATGAACTTCACGGTATATCAGATGGATGTGAAGACCGCCTTCTTGTATGGAAAGGTAAAGGAAGAAATCTATGTGTGCCAGCCCCCAGGCTTTGAAGATTCTTAGTATCCAGACCATGTCAACAAGTTAGACAAAGCACTTTATGGTCTTCATCAAGCACCGCGAGCGTGGTATGCTACGCTTACTGATCACTTGCTTGCAAATGGATATACCCATGGAGCCATCGATCAGACTTTGTTTGTTCGCAAGGATAAGGATGATTTGATTCTCGTCCAAATCTATGTGGATGACATTATTTTTGGCTCCACAAGCTCGGCGTTGTGGAAGGAATTTGAAGGGGTAGTGAAGAAGAAATTTGAGATGAGTGCAATGGAAGAAATGACCTTCTTTCTGGGTCTTCAGGTGAAGCAAGATCCAAAAGGCGTGCTGATTCATCAAGGAAAGTATGTTACTGACATTCTGACAAAATTCAAGATATTGGAATCAAAGCCTGCATCTACCCCCATGGCTGCACGTCCAGTCTTAACTTCGGATTCTGATGGTGAAGATGTTGATCAACACCTATACTGCTCGATGATTGGCTCCTTGATGTACTTGACCGCCAGCCGACCAGACATCATGTTCTCTTTATGTCAATGTGCCAGATATCAAGCAAATCCGAAGGCTTCTCACCTGATTGCTGTCAAGAGAATCTTTCGATATCTTGTCGGGAAGCCTCGTCTCGGTTTATGGTATCCAAAGAACTCTGAATTCGTTTACACGCTTACTCTGACAGTGATTTTGGTGGCTGTAACTTAGACAGGAAGTCCACCACGGGAGGATGCCAGTACTTAGGAGATCGCCTTGTCTCATGGCAGTGCAAGAAACAAACCACCATATCCACATCTACCGAGGAAGCTGAATATGTTGCTGTTTCCAGTTGCTGCTCTCAGGTTATATGGATGCAACAACAACTTCTCGATTATGGTTTGAACTTTCTTGACTCTCCTATTTATTGTGACAATGAAGCCGCCTTACAGATTGTCAAGAATCCGGTACAACACTCCAAAACTAAACATATTGACATCCGGATTCACTTCATTCGTGACTGTTTTGAACGGAAACTAATTCATCTTGAAAAGGTCCATACAGATGATAATCTGGCGGACCTTTTCACAAAACCGTTCGATACAGCACGCTTCCACCACCTACTTGCCTCTCTCAAACTAATAAGCTTTGAATAAAACAATATTTTTGTAAATACGTTAAAATTTGTGTTTTGTTTCATATTTAATTTTTAGATCACAAATTTTGGGGGAGAAAATTTACAAGACAACAAAAAGATTTTCGGTTTTTGAGTCAGTCTAAGATAATCTACAAGTTTAGGGGGAGTTGTTGAGTTTTTGAAAAACCTAAGGAAAGGAGATCCTGCCTATTATTATTTAAGAAAATTCCAAAAAGATTTTACATTTTCAAAAATTAAGAAAATACAAAAAGAGTTTATTGGGACAAGCAAAGTAAATCGGTCAAATTGGGAAGTGAAATAATTTCTGACGATCAAAATTTCACTATCTTAATAAAATTTCTAAAAGAATAACAACTCTGAATATCTATTATGCACTAAGAAGTTAAAACAAGTTTTCCAAATGAAAGAATCAGACTTGATCAAATCAAAATATATAAATATAAATTAATAAGTGCGAAGTTGTGATCATTAGATAACTAGAAATGTGTGACAACTATTTGACTTTTCGTTTAAGTCTTTGAGTCAAAACAAGATTGTGTTTCAATAAACTTGAAATCGTTTGAAAAACACGGTTATTTCCTATGTTTTCTGTAAAAAAAGAGCGGGAAATATCTACTGAAGCATCCTTTGTTTTGCGTAAGCAAAGACCTGGATGTGTGACGTTAAGGCTAACGTGTCTGCAGATCAGTAAATAAAAGATGCCAATGAGCACAAGATGATAGAACCCCTTCTTGTTCTTGATTCTAATCTAATAGATCTGTTCTTTTCTTTTCTTACCTTAAACTCAATCAAAACATTTTAAGTTCGTTGAAACGCAATAAAAGTTTGAAACAAAAGATTTTACAAAATAGATAGGTTGCATGTTAATCTAGTTTTACAGTCTGACTGCTCACAAACTTCCCAAAAGATATCTTCAGAAAACCTTGATCATGTGTCTTATTTCTAAGTTATGGATTAACGAGTGGAAATCATTGGTGGGGTATAGTTGTTTAAAAGTTGTGTTTCGTTAAGAAATTACTTAAGCCAGTAAAATTTTGACGAACAGATTTGATCCCACGAATTTGACCCAACTAAACCTTAAACTTGTCCAAAGTTTCCATATTTTATTTTATTTTATTTTACTTTATTTTATTTTATTTTATTTTCATTTTCAGTAAGTTAGAATTTTTCAGAATAAAATTATGAGTGTGTGCTCGAAATTGAGTACACGAAATCTCTGTACTCGAAACCCCGCTATAAATATGGTAGACCACAACAAATTTCGAGTACCAGTCTTTCCAAGCTTTTCGAGTACAGTTTGTGTGTCTAGAGGCAATCTCACTTTCTAGACCAATTTTCAAAATTCTACTCCAGTTGTCTTTTAGATCATCTATAGGCGACCCTAGGTATAGAGTTTTGTTAACTTTTGACCGTGGATTCGAAATTTATGGTCAAAAGTAATTTTCGAATACACAATTTTCGTATACAGAAGGTTTTTGGGTAAATTGACCTAGAAATGCTTTAAATTGAAAGGCGATTCTTGGATATGTTGCTCGCCTAATGATTCCGAGCATGTCAAATGAAATTAGAAGTTCTAAAGAGAAAAATGGATGAACTTATGAGGGTTTATTGTGTTCTCTAAATGTATCATTTCAAATACAAAGATTTTTCGTGTACAGTATGAACTTCGTGTACATGATGTACTTCGTGTACAGGATATACTTCGTGTACATGATGTTCTTCGTGTACCACATATAGACCATTCTTACGAATACACCTACTATTTCGAGAACACATAGGACTTAAAATTTTTCGTGTATGGCTAATCTCGAGTACACACAAACGAACTTAGAGAATTTTCAGCATCTCGTGTCTCTCAATTTTGAACAAACTTAGTATGTTTTGTTTTCAGATGGCTGACTTACGCTTCGTGCCGGATCACAACATGACAGCATATCTTGGAAATCCACCGGAAAGACATTCGGAGTTCAAGACTCTTGTTGAAGGATTGATCCTGTCACCAGTCAATTATGCCATTATGGAACATCCCACGATTATGACTGATTTTATTTGGGACTTCTGGAGCACAGTCGAAGAACATACTGACGCACACGGAGTGATTAGCATTGTGGGAAAAGTTCAGGGTCAACCAATTACTATCTCAGAGCAGATTCTCAGGGAATGTTTGCTGTTTGGTAATGCTGATGACCCTGTAGAGTTGGATCAAGAGCTGGTAAACAGAACCGTGTATCAGATGGGACACGAAGGTGCATATCCTCCAACCGAGAAGAAACTGCTACATCCTTATGGGAGATATTTGGCTCATGTCGTCACTCAGTGTCTCTCTGGAAGAAAAGGCGGTTATAATGTTCTTAATCAGACGCTCAGTTCATGTCTTGTAGCTCTAGCACTTGGAGTTGAGTTTAACTTCTCGAAGATGATTTTCTTGGATATGCTCGCTAACATCAAAGGAAGGAGGAAGGAGCGGTTTCTCGCTTTCCCTAGATTTTTGCAGATCATCATCAACAAGAAATATTCCTCTCTGACTCCCACACTTGGTACACTGGAGATCAAGAGGATGAGAGATGACATTTTTGGTTATATGAAGATGAACAAGCGTGGGAAGAAACAATACACAGGGGAAAGGCCACTGATCAAGTTTGGACGATTTGTGGGAGATGTAGATGTGATAGAGGATCAAGGCACTCCTATTGCCTTTGTCGCTGAAGAACATGACATTCCTATGGGAACACAGACAGGCACGACTGCAGAGGGACACGTTTCCGAGGCATCCACATCATCCAGTGAGGACTTCGTAGCTGAGAAGCCTCCACCGACAAGGGAAGAAAGGGAGGAAATTTGATTATGCTCCTACCCCCGAGTCGTCGCCGAAGAAAAAGAGACAAAAGACTATGTCCAAGCGAACCAGAGATCCCAGATTACAGCAGATGTTCTCCGGTCTATTCTTCTCATTAGTTGCATTGATTCTACCACCTCCACCTACACAACCACCTCCACCTACACAACCACCTCCACCTACACAACCACCTTCACCCTTACAACCACCTTCATCTTCACAGTCACCTGCACCTTCAAAACCCAAGCCACCCTCACGACCAAAGCCACCCGTACAACCCAAACCACCCACACAACTCAAGCCACCCACACAACTCAAGCCACCTACAAAGCCAAAACCACCTTCAAAACCAAAGCCACCTTCTCAACCAACCAAACCCAACTTAGTCATCAAAATTCCCGCTCGTTCTCCGCTTTCATCTTCAACCACTCCCATTTCCCACACCGAGACTCCACCATCTCCACCTTGTTCACAAAGTGACAAGGGAAAATCTCCCTTGCACGCAGAATCACCATACGAGCCGAAAGAAGTGCCTGTCGATCTTGTTGGTTTGCAAGACAGAGTCTTCACGTGTAACATCTGTGCATATAATTATACCAGTCATAAACAGTGATAGTACAATATGTGCTTAATTCAGTGTTTTCAATGTGATTCATATGTTCATGATCGTGTTGTGTGTGATAGGATCTTAATTAAATAGGAACAAGTATGTATTATTTATTTACAATCAATTTCGCTAGGCAAGAACAGTATCGTATTATGTCGAAACAGTGGTGGGACGGCGTCAGATAAGGCAGGTAGCTGGACTCTGGGGTATGCCCTATACATATACTGCGTTCGGTATAATGGGATAGTGTTAGTGCTTAGTGTTTAGACGAATAGTATGTCAAGCAAATTAATCAAACAAAATCGTAATGTGTAAGCGAGACTGAGTATAGTTATGGGTGACGATCCATAATGATACGAATGTTGAACTTATAATTACGAGTAAATGTCAATAAATAAATAATACGATCGAAAAACGTACGCGATTGCGGGTATACACGTAATTGCAGTTGTTTAACGGTCTGGCAACGAACGAAACATAAAAATAAGTGAAATAACTTATTTTACATTTTTACAATTTTGAAACTCATCAAAATAATGAGAATAATAACTATTTTATTTAAATCACGTAAAAGTTCCGGAACCGCGATGAAAACGCGAACCGAACAACCGAAACGAACCTGAATACCCCAAGGGTATATAAACACCAAATGAGGGTGTTTCTCCTCATTTATTTCAGCTCCAAGCTCTATCTAAAAACTGATTCGCGAACCTATCATCTCTCTAAAAATCCAAACTTCAAACGCGTGTATCTCCTTCGTTTCTTGACGAAATTTGATGATTCTTGAACCTAGGCGAAGCTCTTGATCTCCTCTACACGGAAGTAGAAAGGATCTGTGGATTTGTCCGGCCAAAAACGAGGTATGAGTCTTGAAAAGTCATGGAAACTAGGGTTTTTCACTTGGATTTTAGAAATACACACTTAGTCGGTTCTCTCCTCTTCATCTCAAACCATATGCACTCGATTGTTGTTCTGGATTACTCGTGTGGTCTACACCGACCTGGAACATCTTGTATTCGATGATGATGATGATAGCAGGTACAGGTTCGTGAGAGGGAGACCCAGATGAGGCGAACCTGAGCATTCTCAGCCGAACCCTAGGGACTCACGAACCCTCCTGTAGCAGCGAACCTCCATTACATTGCCGAACGTTCTCACGATCAGCGAACCTTCATGCATTGGACGAACCTTCAAGCGACTCCCATCATGGCCGAACCCTAATCTCGCCGACGAACCTTGGGACGACAGACATTAGTCGAACCCTTGCATGGGTGGCGAACCCACAGGGTTCCACGAACCTTAGCACCCACGAACCATTGCTGATCGGCCGGACCCTTCAGACGAGCCTTCGGCGAACCATGCAAGCTGAAAAACTCTCTTTGCCGAACCATGCAGCGAACCCTTCTCATTCGTGCCAGCCGAACCCTACACATCAACGAACCTAGGCTGCCGAACTATGTTACCCACGAACCATCGGATGTTCACGAACCTAAGTCACCCAACCACCTAGCTGAACCTTAGTTATCTGAACCATTGGTTCGCTAGAGTGTTAGCCGGATCGACCCATTTTACATCCTCTCGGCCAAGACACCTAGTAACCCAATAAATCACAAGGACCAAGCAATGTTAACCGGTCCATTGTAGTGATTCGGCCCAATTGGCTAAGGCCCATAATTTGGCCCACACATCCTAAACCTAGCCCAACTTTAAGTTAAATTGGCCCATAGGACTTCAGTTTGGCTTTTAAGTATGTCCAAGGCCCAATAACCAATGCTAGGCCCAAAAGGAAGAGATTGGCCCATGGGATTATATCCCGGCCCAATCTTGGCCTTTTAACTTATTAATTGTGAATTGATCTTATTCGGTTTAAGTTTAAAACTTAACATAATTAAGAGATCAATTCATAATCCCCAAAGACTTAAAACAATTCGAACATCTTTTCAATTTACATGTTAAACAACGGTTATCAAGATCATCAACACTTGTCATTTTATGCATATGAGTTGTGCATAAAAGAACATGGCACTTCTTTTTCATGAATCAATTATCAATCAAGTGACTCAAACCATGATATTCAAATTCACAACATTCCTAAACATGAGAACAAGTTATTCAAGAGTTAATCAAGATCATGATAACACAAGTCAATCAATAAATCAAAGTCTATACAATCATAAATCTTATATCTTATGTATGATTACAATGATATAGGAACCAGTTAGAGGTCTTGTTTGCTACTTGCTACTTGTTATAGTTCAGAGTCTACTGCTGACAGGTAGAACTTTAGCCCCCCTTTTACTGTTTTTTAACTGTTTTGGGGTGGAACACGTGATCAAACACTCTTTATGCCAAACATATTTCATATACAGGATTTACGTTACAGTTCAACTGTTATAAGTTCACTTTAGAAATCCTAGGGATTTCTCAACTATTTTCAAGGGATTTATCAACTGTTTATAATGTTTTATCAACTGTTAAACTTGTTGCTACTAAAAAGGTTTTATAAAGGTTCTTTAAACTGTTTTATATCAGCTTTACACTAATGATTTTATAAATGCTAAACACTTTTAACTAATGAGATATTATAAACTCTTTTATTATAAACTTGTGATTTTTGATAAAAATGATATGTTATAAACCTTGTTATTACACAAGGACACTATCTTTGGTATTAAATCAAGGGTTTCAATACAAGGTTTTCAACCAATGGTTTTTCATAGTGGTATTCAAACAAAGGATTTCAATTCATGGTATTTCATACAAGTTATTTCAATCATTGGTGTTCATGGTATTCACGGGACGTTTTCAAATCATGGAAATCAAATAAGGCATTCAATCAAAAGGGTTTCAATTCAAGTTTTCAAAAGCATGGTGTTCATCGTTGTGAACAAACTTATACACACATCAAGTTACATATTCATTTAGCGTTAGTACTGGGTGATCACAACAAGGGAAAGCGGACACAATTGGGCAAACCTAATTCTGGAGTTAGCTTTTAAATTTGTTTTAAAAGCTAACTGCAGGATTTGGTTACAAATGGTTATATCAATGTTGCTGACAAATTTTCTAACTCCAAACGTAGTTTGGGACTTGATTATATGTTGGTTTTCTAGCAAACAGTCTGATGACTGTTTGGACACGTTTTACAGACTTGACGTTAGTTTGGGTTGCAACCATCCATGTATTTTCATTCATTGTTTTATACATATGCCTTACAATGCAGATTCATATTTACAAATGTTAAACCTATTGTTCTCACCAACTACTTTTGTAGTTGACAGTTACTTTTCACGTGTTTCAGGTAATCAGGTTTAAGACATTCTAAGGGACAACTAAGGAGACCGTTATAAGATAGAACAAGATGAAGAAACAAGCTAGGATGGATTAGAAACACACCAAATCCTGATTGTTTAATTGTCTTGTTTGAAGTCTTATTTTGTAAACTATATTTTCGGTCTGTAGTTGTTATTCTTTTGATAGATAGATAGAATGTCTGTAACTAAAAAAAGGTCTAAACATTTTGAAACCTAGTAATGCATTGTGGTTGTTCTTATTCAATACTTGTGCATGATTCAACCATCGATCGTCACAGCGCCGTGGATTCCGCACGCGGCGCAGGGGGTGTGACATCATGCTTGAAAGAGAAGCTGAAGAAAGGATGCAAATATCCGAATCATGCAAGAAGGAATGCTCAAGATAGCTAACAAACTGGAGAAGTTTCAGGGGCAAATCAAGGCACACCGAAAGGTCATCAGATTCCTTACCATGGAGAACTACAAAATGAGCAAGGAGATCAAGAGACTGAAGGGAGAAGAAATTCCAGAATCTGATGATAATGACAAAGAAGACGATGCCAGTGATGACAGTGATGATAGTAATGATGATGACAATGATGATAATGATGGTGGTGATGAAAAGAAAAAGGACTCTGATAAAAATGATCAAGGGCCTCCTGATGATGACAATCAAGGAGGTGATACAGGAAATCCCTCTTCTTCCACTACCAAGCCTGCAAGTGATTACGATGATCTATTTGGAGATATTCCTGATGACATTCTATTCGGTGATAGCCTTCCAGGAACTGATATGGAGAATGCAGGGCTTGATGACTTCTTCAAGGATCTTCCCGATGATTATCTTTTCGAAGGAATCGGTAAAGAAACCGAAGGAGAAGCTGAATCTTCCACAGGGGCATCTGTCGAAGAAGAACCAGAAAATATTGTACTTGGCAACGTCTCCACCAATCCTTATATCGATTATTTGTATGCCCACAAATACATTGATGCATTAGGACAAGATGTCACATCTCTTCACGAAGTGATTGTCAGTTGGTTTGACAAGAAAAGGGATTGGACACCTTCACCTCCTATGGTTAAAGATACTTGGTTCAAGGAGATGAGAGACGAACTTACAGAACATACATTTATTTCAGATGATAGAAATCTGTTCGCTGTTCGTAATGACATGTCAAACGTGTGTTGCTGGATGTATGACAACAAAAGGGACATCTATCTGGTCAAAAGGATGAATGGAAAGGTTGAATACTATAAGAGACCGAGAGATTTCTGTACAATTCCAAAGGTTGATATTCGAAGTATCAACAAAGCTATGTTCTTCAATCCTTCCAAGGACTCAAAGGCTGACCTGTTCGCCAAATTCATTAAAGACCAATGTGAAAAGGACTTTCCCGTGATGCGCACCGCCAAGGGAAGGCGTTTTGCTTCGACATGTATTATCGATCCAAAGACGAAAAAGCCGTGGATATACTACAAGTATCCTCCACCTCATGTTGAGATAGCAGTGCCCGTTTCACCTAGAGTTCCAGACAATTCCTTGGCTAACTTCTTGTCTTGGTACTATGATGATCTAAACCTTGCAGCAGTCATCATCAAGAACAAAGATGACATTAATGATATCAATATGATTCTTGACCCTATGGATCTATTGAAGTATGGAAAAGAAGACATGATGAAGCTCCACCAATCTCCAATACAAGTTTATTCTGGTGCCGATGAGGAGGCTAAACCATTAACTCGCACGGTTGCTCATGCCATCGAGCTGAAACTTTATGCAGGAGCTGGACCACACAATGTCACTCTTCCTATTGGATGACTTCGCCAGTCTAGGGGGAGTTTGTAGAGCCCAGTACACGATGAAGACTGACAAAGTCAAACAATAAAGAAGTGAAAGGTCAAAGTCCAGATTTTTGATTAATTTCGTGTACAGCTACTTCGAGTACACCACGTATTCGTGTACTCGGAATAGTTCGTGTTAGATTTCGAGTACATCTAGATCTAGTATAAATAGACGTATTTTGTACAGGTTTAGGGGGAATCCCGAGGCATTTGCTCTTTAGACGTATTGAGGCACTTGTACTCGAATTTTCAGTATCAATACAAATATTATATTTTTCTACTTGCTTTCTTGATTCTAGCTTGGATTCCGCACTTGTTAGAGTCTATTGATGATGATTTAGAAGATAAAGTTTAGTTCTTGATCCAGTTTGAGACATACATGGTACAATTTTCATGTAATCATCAAACAAGAGTTGAAATACACAAACTACATATAAGCATGTCATTGTAATTGAATCAAGTAACCATAATGTAATTCGAAGATTTGAACAGGGGTAATGAAATCATATAAGTATGCCACTGTAAGTGAAATGCGTAATATATTGATGTTATAATAAAATCCCCGAGTTTTAGAAAACAAAACATTAAAAGGGGAACTATGAAACTCACCGATGTTGTTGCAATGTTACACACAGCCTCAAGTGAATTCTGCATATCATTAAGGATCTATAAGTTATTTGTATCCAATTTGGATTACTAGAACATTCCATGATATTAAATATCAATGATAGTGTAATTCGATTCAATAAACTTGTTAGGTTTTCATTATGAGATGGTGCTCTGCCCACAATTAACCAACCCTTTTGCAAGTTTCAAGTTCATTAAGTTCATTTAATGACGGCAACATTCTAACTCTCTTTACTTCTGTTTCTCTATTTTATACAGATTTATTTTTTGATTTGCTGATAAATTTGAATAAAGTTCAAATTCATATGATATGTTGATGTGTTGACAGGCACAATACAGACAACACATATGGTCCATATCTCTGAACCTTAAACCTTTCTAGTTATAAGATCATTATTTGTTAATTGATTCTTATGTTTAAGTGTTTAGGAATTGCAGGATTTGTCGATGTTGCTGTGCTGACAACAAAGTTATAATGCTGAAAGTCAACTCATTGAAGATAGAGATGCTGACTTCTCAAAGGATTCTTCAATGCTGACAGCTTAAAGTTACAGTGCTGACATTCAAAGTCTATTGCTGATGATATTATCCCATTCGATATTGCAGTGCTGATGAACAAATCTTGAAATGCTGATGACCAAGTGTGATGCTGATAGAATATGTTGTGCTGATGATTACAAGAGAGCCAAGTATTCAGAAATGCTGATATTGAACTCTTGAATGCTGACAGCCAATTCTCAATGACAGCTTTATGAGTTCAAGTGCTGATACTTGGATGCTGATAATGACAACTTACATATACAATGCTGACATCCAATTCTCAATGCTGACAGCAAGTATATTGTAATGCTGACATGAAGATGTGAACTGCTGACACACATTGCAATGCTGATGACTAAATGTTGCAATGCTGAAGTTCAAGTCTGCTGTTGCTGATGAAGAATCTACAGATTTTTGTTGTTTATTTGTTTTTGCTGACATCAGTTATGACATGTATAACTGATGTGACGTTTATTTTGTTATTTTGATAGCGATGATCCGTTAGGGCAGTTATGTAGGTCTGAAATAGGTTTCTATAAATAGGACCTTTATGTCTTTCATTAGTACGCTTTTTGACGCTT
Source organism: Mikania micrantha (assembly GCA_009363875.1). Taxonomy (NCBI): domain Eukaryota; kingdom Viridiplantae; phylum Streptophyta; class Magnoliopsida; order Asterales; family Asteraceae; genus Mikania; species Mikania micrantha. Next base: position 85,523,707 of record CM018693.1, read on the forward strand.
TTGTACTTTTTCTGGTGATTACACACACTGTAATTCTCTGAGAAATTTCAGATCTACAATCAATATAACTGCCTTTAATATTCATCAATTCTTAACTGTTCTTATTAAATATGTCTTGAATATTAATTACTGTGGGTTTTGTTATTTTGGATTGTTTCTGAACTTAGATTGATTGCCTGTTTCCGCCTAGCAATTGATCGAAATCATAGCTTATTGTTATCATCAGATCTCAGATTATGATCTGATCCGATCCTGACAATTGGTATCAGAGACAAGTGCTCGATATTTTGATTTTTCTGAAAATCAAAAGCTGAAGTTATGATTTCTACTATCAAGAGCTAATTCTAGCTTGAAATCGTATAGTTTAGAACAATCAAATTTAAATCAAATCAATTCGTTAAACTAATTAACATGGATTGATTGATTTGTTTTACTGTGTGTGTTCTTGGTGAAACTGTGTGTTTTTTTGAGATTTCAGACTCATATCTTAATATTGTGAAAAACAATCTAGAGTATACGATTACCCATCACTAGTTGATTCGTAATCGGTCTGATAGTTGAAATTTGTGATCCGATTCACAGATTTCTATCTCAAGCGTCAAGTGGTTATTTCAGGTTTTACTGTTCCATTGATTTTCGATTCTCCTCAATAGATCGCAAATCTTTGAAAATAGTATTTCTGTTGTTTTTGTTACTTACTTAGAATTGTCTCTGATTACTATTCCATCATTTGAACAAATCGTTTGGACAAATTTGGACTAGGTTATTAGATCCTGAATTAATCTTAACTCATTAGAAATTCTAAGTAAATTTTAACAGAAATGGCAGATCAACAAATAGCACAACCTGCTGTGTCTGTATATTCTGAATCAGGTTCTTCTGGTGCCAAACCCCCTGTGTTGAAGAATGCAGCTGACTTCCAACAGTGGAAGCTTAGGTTTCAAAACCATATCGATAGCACTGATCCAGAGATGTGGTGCTCGATTGTCGAAGGCCCATATGTTCCTGCTGATTTGAGTGAAGAAAACAGATTGAAGTATCACAACAAAAGCTTACCTCTTAGAGGAATAAATCTGAGAGATGATGAGAAAAGAATGGTCAAAGTGGATATTAAAGCCTATGGTACACTTAAATCTGCTTTACCAATGGAAGTGTTGGTATGTGTCAAGGATTTTGAAACAGCTAAAAGTTTGTGGGATCAGTTAGAGGTGATGTTTGCTGGAAATGAAGAAATCAAGAGAATGAAAAGAGATAGCCTCAAAATGATGTTTGACAACTTCAAACACATGTCTGGTGAAACTGTTACTCAACAAATCCAACGATATGTGCAATTGATCAATGAACTAAAAACCTTTGGAATCAAAGTTGATAATTATGACTTAAATCTTAAGTTATTGAATACACTGCCAGAGAGTTGGACTGAGAAAGTTACATTGATCAAAGAAACCAGAAAACTTGATGAAGTAAAAATTGAAGAGATGATTGCCAAACTTGAGGCGATTGACATGGATGTCAAAGCACGAGCATCTACTGCTCAAGTTGGTCAATATAAGTTTGTGAAGACTGCGGGTGTTCAAGGTGGTGTTCAAGCCTTGGTTGTTGAAGAAGGGAGGAGCAATTCTCAGTACTCTTCAAATGAGAATGTTGGATTTGGTGTATATTCAACTCCTACACCTCAAGCACCACAGACACCTCTATCACAAAATGACTCTCAACAACATTTTTCTCAGCAACAGTTTTCTGTAAACACTAATTCTGTTGAGCAGCAAGAAGCTTGCAAAGCATTTATTGCAAGCTTTGAATGTTTTGCTGCAAGTTCTCTTGCAAAAGCTCAATTTACTCAACATGATCTTGAGGAAATAGATCCAAAGGATGTTGAAGAAATGGATATCAAATGGCAGATGGCCATGGTTGTCTTGAGGCACAAAAAATTCTGGAAGAAGTATGGTCCCATGAAATTTGAAGCTGATAAAACAAAAGTGGGTATTGATCTTGATAAAGTAAGATGTTACAACTGCAACCTTTATGGTCATTTCTCACGTGATTGCAAAGCTCCCAAAGACACCTCTAGATATCAGTCAAATCAACAATCAAATCAATCTGCACCTGTTGTTCAAATGAAAGCTATTGAACCACCAAAACCAAAAGCACTTGTGGTAACAAACAACTCAGAAGATTTTGATTGGAGCAAGTATGCTGATGAGTATGATCCTGCACAAGCCATGATTGCTGTTGAGAAAAACTTTCAAGAAGACACAGATGAAACACTTCTTGCTTTAATGGCACTGGGAAATGAGGTAACCAAACCATGTTCTGATGAGTGTAAAATCAAGCAAGAAGTTTCAAAACAACACATAGCTGATTTACAAAGAGAATTAAGCAAATGCAGATTTGAAGAGAAACAGTGGATAAATGACAAAGTCACACATGAAAATAAAATTAATTCTCTGTTAATTGATAATGAAAAACTTAAAACTGAGAAATTAATTTTACAAAAAGAACATGATGAAAATTTTTCAAAATTAACAAAAGCTCTGTCTGATTTATCCACTGCTACTCTGAAACTTGAAAGTTTTGAAACTTCTTCCAAACACTTGACTAATCTGCTTAATAGTCAACTTCAAGGAAAGTCAAAGGCAGGGTTGGGTTTTCATGAGGTTCCACCTCCATACAATGAAAACTATACACCCATGCCTGAGTCAATGACCAATCCAAAAGTGGTATTTCAAAATTCTGAATCTCAAAATCAGAAAAGTGTAATTGGTGATGACTCACATTTATTTTCTTCTAAGAATTTTGTCTTGGCTGAAAATAAATCCTCTGAGCATTTGAAATCATCAATTGAAAATAAATCTGAAAATAAATCCTCTGATGCTTTGAAATCATCAATTGAAAATAAATCTGAGAATTTGATGACATCTGAGAACCAATCAAATTTGAAAAACAAACAAAAAGTCTCTAATTCAAATCAGAATTTAGAAAAATCAAATGAATCTAAGTCATCAAATTCAGATTCATCAACAAAATGCACAATTTGCAAAAGCTTGTCTCACACAAGGAAACATTGCACATACAAATCAAAGAATCATTTTAACAAAATATCTGAATTTATGGAGAAAAAGAAAAGATTGCAAGATAAACACTACTCTTCAGTTTCTGCAAACACTTCAAAGTACTGTTCTATATGTAGAACAAACAATCATGATCTTGTTGATTGCTACTTTCATCAACCTGGTTTGGAGTGTATGCAGAACAGTAAAAGTGCAGTTTATTTTTCAAATAGTAAAATTGACAAAACAAAGGGTAAATCTGGAAACAATGCCTATCATTCAAGAAATTCCAAAGATTCTAGATTCAGACAACATCAATCTGAAAATAAAATGTTTGGAAATTATTGTCAGCCACAAATTTACCCATATCAACAATCAAGAGTTTCTCCTCAGCAATGGCAATCTATGTTTGGTGGTTATCAACATCCCACACATAGTTTTGGTACTAAACAGTACTATAATGATGACAGCTATGGATACAACTTCACTCCACCAAAAATCAGAAATAAGAACTTTCACAAAACAAAAACATCAAACATTTTTCATGACAATTGGTATCATGACAATTCATTTTATGAATCAGATCCAAGCAGTCATCATGCTGTTCACAAATCAAATTTGAAGAAATCTGTTAATCAATCAAGTGGATATGATTCTTCTTCCTCTCTTAAGGTTGAGAAAGGAAAGAAAAATCAAAAGAAAGTCTCCTTTGAATCTCAATTCACTCAAAATTGGAAAATAAAAGATGATTCTAAAAACAAACAAAAGGATGAATCTGATTTGCCAGATTTATCAAAAATGCAGAAAGTTACCTTTCAAACTTTTGAAAACGGGAAACCCAAGACCTGGGAGGCTTGGGTTCCTTTGTCTAATTAATTTGTTTCATTGATTGCAGGGGCATCCAAGGAGAACTGACAACATCTGGTATGTTGACAGTGGATGTTCCAGGCACATGACAGGTAATGCTAACCTGCTTCATGATTTTCATAATATCAATGGTATTTCTGTTGCGTTTGGAGGAGATCAGAAGGGAAAGATCACTGGTACTGGAGTAGTAAAGTGCAGAAATCTAAGCTTTGATAATGTAAGTTATGTGCAGCAGCTTCAGTATAATCTGTTGAGTGTCTCACAGATTTGTGATAAAGGCTACTCAGTCTTCTTCACCAAGCAAGACTGCGTGATTGTTAAGCCTGGTTTTAAAATTCCTGATGATTGGGTGGTGATGAGAACCTCAAGAAGGAATCATGTATACACTCTTGATATGGAGTCACCTCCACAAACATCTCAAGAAACTTGTTTGCTTTCAAAGGCTACTGATGATGAATCAACATTGTGGCACAGAAGACTTGCTCATACAAACTTCAAATACATGAACAAGTTGGTAACTGGAAATCATGTTTTTGGATTACCACAAAAAGAATTTGTTTGTTTTGACCATTGTGTTGCTTGTTTGAAAGGAAAACAGAAAAGATCTTCTCACAAATCAATTACAGCAAGTGTAATTAACTCCACATTACAGTTAATCCATATGGATTTATTTGGACCTGTAAATGTGTTGAGTTTGGGAAAGAAACAATATTGTCTTGTGATGGTAGATGATTATTCAAGATATTCCTGGGTGTTCTTCTTGAACAAGAAAAGTGAAACTGCTGATTTGGTAATTCAGATGGTGAAAAGAACTGAAAATCAAATGGGAAAATCAGTTATAGGATTCAGGAGTGACAATGGTTCTGAATTCAAAAATGAAACATTGGACAATTTTTGTCTTGAAAATGGAATTTCTAGACAGTTCAGTGCAGCAAGAACTCCTCAACAAAATGGTATTGCTGAAAGGAAGAACAGGTCTCTAATTGAAGCTGCAAGATCAATGCTTGCAGATTCAAAACTTCCTTTATCATTTTGGGCAGAAGCTGTCAACACAGCTTGCTATGTGCAAAACAGAACTTTCATTGTTAAAGAACAAAACAAAACTCCATATGAAATCATGTTCTCCAGAAAACCTCAAATAAAATTTCTCAAAGCTTTTGGATGTCCAGTCTCTATTTTGAACACAACTGACAGATTGTCAAAATTTGATTCAAAAGCAGATGAGGGATATTTTGTTGGATATTCCAGTGTGTCAAAAGCTTACAGGGTCTTTAACAAAAATGCATACACTTTGCAAGAAACTGCTGATGTTGTGTTCTTTGAACATAATTTCAAAACAAAGTGTATAGGTCCTGATTGGCTATTTGACATGGATACTTTTATGAAAAGCTTTGATATTTTCCCATCTGATGATGCAGATTCAAGTGAAACAAAAGATGATGATCCAGAGTTAACAAACTTTGGGGAAGGATGGATTAAACCACTTTTCTCAGATAATCCATCCATTACTTCTAATTCTCAAAATCCACAGATGTCATCAGTTTCTTCTGCAGAAACATTAACTCATCAGCATTCATCATATGATGCTGATGCACAAAATTCTTCTTTGAATATTAATTCATCAGCAACACATTCAACAACTCATTCATCTGACACAACTCTCTCTGCTGATAATACTTCTATTGATCTAAATGACACAAATTTAGATATCAATACTTTGGTGCCAACAAGTTCAACTTACAGAACTATTGAAAGAAATCATCCGGCCACAAATATCATTGGCAATCTATCCTCAAAGACAACAAGGAGTATGCATGAATATGCAAATGTTTGTCTGTTTTCTTGTTTTCTTTCTCAAGATGAACCCAAAAATATCAAAGAAGCCTTAAAAGATAACAGTTGGGTAGAAGCAATGCAAGAAGAATTGCAGCAATTTAGAAAACAAGAAGTTTGGACTCTTGTTGATTTACCTGAAAATCAGGTACCCATTGGCACAAAATGGGTATTCAGAAACAAGAAAGATGATAGAGGAATTGTGATCAAGAACAAAGCAAGGCTTGTAGCACAAGGCTACACCCAAGAAGAAGGCATTGATTATGATGAAGTGTTTGCTCCAGTTGCAAGAATTGAAGCTATCAGAATCTTTTTAGCTTATGCAGCTGCCTTCAAGTTTACTGTTTATCAACTGGATGTCAAATCTGCCTTCCTGTATGGTAAACTTCATGAAGAGGTCTATGTGGCACAACCACCAGGTTTTGAACATCCAGATCATCCATACAGAGTGTTCAAATTGGACAAAGCTTTGTATGGGTTGCATCAAGCTCCTAGAGCATGGTATGAAACCTTGTCTTCTTATCTCATTGAAAATCATTTTAAAAGAGGACAAATAGATCAAACACTCTTCTTGAAGCATGAAAATGGTGAACTCTTAGTAGTTCAAGTGTATGTGGATGATATAATATTTGGATCCACAAACAAGAGATTATGTGAGGAATTTGAGGCTTTGATGAAGAAGAAATTTCAAATGAGTGCCATGGGTGAACTTACTTTCTTTCTTGGTCTTCAAGTCAAGCAACTTCCTGATGGAATCTTTATCAGCCAAACAAAATATGTCAAAGATATTCTCAAGAAGTTTGATCTCGCTGATTCCAAGCCAGCTTCAACACCTGCAGATCCAAGAGACAAGCTTCATCCAGATCCCACAGGGAAGCCAGTCAATCAGACTTATTACAGATCAATGATTGGTTCTCTCATGTATCTTACTGCAAGCAGGCCTGATATCATGTATAGTGTATGTTTGTGTGCCAGATATCAAGCTGATCCCAAAGAATCCCATGAAGTTGCTGTCAAAAGAATTTTCAGATATCTCAAAGGAAAACCTGATCTTGGTTTAATGTATCCAAAAGATGAAGATTTTTATTTAACTGCCTATACTGACAGTGATTTTGGGGGAGATAATTGGGATAGAAAATCAACGTCAGGAGGTTGTCAATACCTTGGAAACAAGCTGGTATCTTGGCAATGCAAAAAACAAACAAATGTGTCCATATCAACTGCAGAAGCTGAATATATTGCAGCTTCACAGTGTTGCTCTCAAGTTCTCTGGATTCAAAACCAGATGCTTGATTTTGGATTCAACTTTTTGAAAACTCCTATAAAAATAGATAATAAAGCAGCAATTTTCATTACAAAAAATCCAGTACAACACTCAAAAACAAAACATATAGAAATAAGATATCATTTTCTTAGAGATAACTCTGAAAAAGGATTGATAGAATTAAAGTACATAAATACTGAATTTCAACTTGCAGACTTATTTACCAAAGCATTAGATCCAAAACGGTTTGAATTTCTGGTAAAAAGTTTAGGCATGATGAAATATGAAAATTGATTAAATTTTGCTAAGATACAGTGATAATTTTTTAAAATACAAAAACATTAGAAAAACAAAGAAAAATACAAAAATATGTGAATTTCAGTAAGATATATTATTTATGCATATCTGATATTGATTTCTTGAAAAATGATAGGAATCTGTTATGGAAAAGGATATATCAAGAAGAAAAGGTTCAGGAAAGAATATTGAAATTCTCAAAGCTTTGGTAGGCTCAGCTGACATCTAATCAATTTTGGAGAATGAGAAACAAGATTAAAAAAAATGAAAAATATGTAAGGCATGTTATCTATCTCATAATAAGGTATTAAATCTTTTTGATGTAGGATATAAGAAGTGAAAGTTGAATTTATGACTATCTTCCACCATTTAAAATACACATACTTTAAAAAGACTACATTATCAGCTGCATCATCAACCAAATAAGTGTATTTATACACAGCAGTCTGTATAATGCAATGTCTCAAAAGAACAAAAAACAGAGAAAAACTTTCAAATTTGACTGCACACATCAACCAAATAAGTGTTCATAGAACACAGTGCTTGTCATTGATGAAAAGAAAAGAAAAACAAATTACATAAATATTTACTCATAAAATGGTAGTAAAGTGGAGATCTTACATAAATCCTTAAAATATTCTACAATTCGACTTCAAAAAGTGCCTTTTTATGTTTGTGATAACTTGCTAAGTTACATTTAAATGATATCTAATTTGAACAAATTCTCATAATCTGGTTTATGATTATATCAGCAGGGTTTAAGTGGATAAACAATACCATTGTTTGAATTTTCAATGATATTTCCGAATATTTCTTTTGATATAAAGAGTTCTAAAATAGATATGATTTTAAGAATCAAATTCTTATCAAATTTAAGTATGTAAATATTAATTTTCTGAAAAATTTTAATTATCACTGTGACTTATCAAAGTTTGATTCAAAACAAACAAAACAGAAAATTTAACATCAGAAAACAACAAAAAGTTTCTTTCATTAATATAGCTTAAATAAACTGGATTTAGAAATTTGCTAATCTCAAGAAAAGGGAGTTTTTATAAGTTGATTTTCAAATAGTTGACACAGTTGATAATGAAAATCTGTTTGTTTTCAAAAGTAATTTTCAGTGCTGACAGTGAAATTCCAATGCTGATGAAGTTTCAGTGCTGACTGATTCCAATGCTGATAAAGTTTCAGTGCTGATAGTGAAGTTCCAATGCTGATGAACTTTCAGAGCAAATGCTGATGAAATTTCAATGCTGACAATCTCCAATGCTGATAAAGTTCCAGTGTATTCAGCATGTCAGCAAACTGTTTCTCAGTGCTGATGAGTATTTCTCAATGCTGATGATTAACATTATGTTGCTGAAAAGTAATTGTCAGTGCTGATGAGTAAATCTCAGTGCTGATGAGTAAATCTCAGTGCTGATGAGAAATTCTCAAAAGCTGATGCACAACTTGATAAAGTAGCATGTTGTCTAACAAACTAATCAATGCTGACATTTAAAACCATCAAATCTCAAAATTTTGGCTCTCATGTGAACAAATGATCAATGATGATGTTTATGAGTTAGAAACTTTACTTTCTTAACACACCAGTGCTGATGATAAAAGTTTCAATCACTTAGCACATTTTTGAGTAAAATCATTTGAAGAGGAGGAGCACGTGAGAGTTTAATGAAATCACGTGAAAAATTAATAGTTTTCACTTTTTCACCAGATTTCAACCTCGTACTCAGCAAAGTTAACCTATAAAAGGAACTTGAAAAATGAACCCTAATCCTTATCAGCACTCCTTTGAACTTGAGCGGAAAACCCTTCACTCGAAACCTCAAACCTCAGCAAAATTCATCATTATACTGCAATCAAATCCTCACTACTCTTCATCATCCAGTTCACGACCCTCATCGTAAAATTATGGCTCTTTTAGAAATCGCAGACCAACACAATGTGTGTGCGTTCCTGAATGCCGAGCATCCCAAAGCTCATGGGTTCAGAGAAATTCTTCGTTTCATAAATCGATCAAGCTTGGTGTTTGCTCTAACAGCAAGACCGACTCTGTATCGACACATGATAAATGAGTTCTGGATCACAGCAGTGGAAGAGGTACAAAATGATATTCGAACTATTGTTGGAACAGTTGGGGCCAACAAGTCGTCATTTCTGAACAGACATTACGGAATGTTTTGCAATTAGGAAACGATGAATGTGATATAACTGAACTCCCAGATGATGAAATTTTGGATTTCTTTCAAAATTTTCTTGGTTATACGGGTGGAATGCCCAGAAGACAAATTCTCAAAGGTAAATTGGGAGCAAAGTGGAAATTGCTAGCTCACATCTTACAACACTGCATCTCAAATAGGAGATCTGGATGGTTTGAGCTTCCACTTGGCACAACTTCTATGATCATGAGCCTGTTGATGTCGACACCTTTCAACTTTACAAGAATCATTTTTAATGGTATGACAACAAATGTAAGTGCAGGAAGTAAAAAATTCTTGATGTATCCAAGATTCATTCAGCTAGTAATTAACAATCAGCACCCAGATATGCAACCCTTTGGTGAAAAGATTCATGGGTTGAAGCATCATGATCATCTTACATGTCCTTCAATGAACAGGGGTAAAGTTGAAGAAGGAGATGTAGAATTTCCTCAAATATTCTTTGATCTGCAAGATGCATTGATTGAACAGGGAATGATTCTAGTAAATGTTGAGAATGAAGATTCTAGCTCTTCATCATCAGATCATATTGATTCTGATGCTGATGTGTCCAGCAGTGAGAGCAGTAAAGGTGACAATGATGATGATGGTGATAATAATGAAGAATTTCAAGATCAGATTTCAACTCCTGCACATGGCTCTCCAGCAATTTCAGTTGATTCACAGGCAAGACCTGATTATCAAGATTTTATTCAAAATCTTGATCTTTCTCCCATTTCATCTCCAATCCAAACAGCAACAGATACTTTATCAATTCAAAATTCTCCTTTGGAAGTTGATGTCTCAATACAGCAAAAACAACAACAACAAAATCAGCAACAAAATGAATCAGAAACTATGCTTGATACTGAGCAGATTCAAAATTTACATCCAAAACTTCAAGATCCATATCAACCATCAGCTGCATTGAAAATAATCCCTCTTGTGTTGCAGCATATGGCCTCCCAAATAGACTCCAGAGAAACTGAAATAAATCAGTTAAATGCTGAACTTGAAAAAGATTTTGATGATCATCTGAAAGAATACAATCAATTTCAAGATGCTCTTGATGAACAAAATGCTGAAATCACCAGACTTCTAATTGAACTTGAACAGAAAGAAAATCATCTGGGAGTTCAAAATGCATACATTGTAAGTCGGGATGCACACATAAAAAATTTAAATGAAGCAGCTGCTCAAGCTAAAGAATATGTTCAAAAGAGTGATGACTATGTCAATCAATTTACCAACACTCTAAATTCACAAGTGGAAGAGATAGAAAATTTAAAAGCCTTTGTAGATGATATACAAAGTGATCTGAAATTTTCTATAGCTCAAAGGGAAAAATACATTCAGAAAGCCACAAATTTGAGCCAAGAGCTATTTAGTGCTCAAAACGAAGTAACTCATGCTCAATTGGCTCAAGATAAAATGAAGGAGCATGTTGATCTTCTTAAATCTGAAATTCATAATTTGAAATCTCAACTTGCAGCAACCCAAAGTCTTGCTGAAAATGATCAAAAGGCTATCATTGCTGATCTCAAAGACACAATCATTTCAAAAGAAAAGAAGATTAATGAACTAGAGGAGCAATTAAAAGCAAGTAAGTTGGCTTTTGAAAAAGACATTGAAAAGATAAATCTTCAATTAAAATCAGCCAAAGCAAAATCCAAAGTCTTAGAAAAAGAGATTGATGCTCTGAAGAAAACTGATCAAAACAGAATCAATTCTTTGCAAGAGGCTGCAAATGAGATTACAAGGCTGAATGCCATAATCTCCAAATCAAAGAGAGCTGAGACTTCCTTTGAATCTCTGGAATCAACAATTGAAGAACTTGAAAAAGAAAATCAAATGTTAAGGGAAAGAATTGAAGAACTTGAGGATGCAGATGATGAGAGTGTCTACAGTTTAGAGGGAGATGATGCTTACTCCAAGGGGGAGAAGAGGAAATTTGACCAAGACGAAGATGATGAACCAATGAAAAGGGTCAAATCTTCCTCACCACCACAATCCCTGGCTCCATCTCCAAAATTTCAAAATGAAGTTACATCAGTCAAGGAATTAGACTCATATTTCAAGGCTGCAATTTTCACTAAATATGGATTTTTTGAAATTATGAACAAAGCAAATGATGATTTGCTAAATTTCAGCATTCCATCTGTGGAAGAAGTTTCAAGGGGGATTCCTGGAAATGATATTGAAAGAATCTTAATCAAAAATCACCTTGAAATTCTAAGAAGAAAACAAGATGCTGCCCGGGAAAAGGCAAAGGGAAAAGAAAAGGTCTCTGAAGAATTAAAGCCCATATCTTCTTCAAAGTTTGATAAGAAAGAAGTAAAAGCATTGGCTGGGATTTTGGGTGATTTAACTGATGCAGAATTGGCTGCGAATGAAGCTTTAATGCCAGAAATTCAAGAATCCAGCAGAATGATTGAACCAAATGTCTCCTTCAGTGAAAGCTTTGCATCACAATTCTCTGCAAATGCTATGGCTGACTCTCATATGAAGCTAGTACTAAAGCTTGTGGAGTATGGTGGCTTGGAGTTTGAAACAGTCAATTTAATGTCATTTGAACAATTGTCAGCAGAATCTGATAGAATTGACTCTCTCCTTAATCCACAAAATGAAACTGAAATTGATAAGAAGGAGAGAAAAGATAAAGAGAAGAAAAGAAGAGAGCAAGAAACAGCTGATTCGGAAATTGCAAAGGGTTTGGTTCAGCCAGATCCAAAATCCATGAGTGAACAAGCTTTAAGAAATTTTTTGCATGACAGAGGAGTTCCTTCTAGAAGTTATACAAAAATGAAGAGGGACACTCTGATAAAAAGTGTAAAAGAATTTTTGTTGACAGATGAAAAAGCAGGTAAGAAAGCAAAACTTGATAAATCAAAAATGCCTGTCATCAGCAGAACAGTCTCCTCCAGTCAAAATTTTGAAAAGCCAAAGTCATCTGTTTCCTCCCAATACACAAGAAATTCTGGAATGACTTTCCAAGAAACATTGACTATTCAAGATCAAGAGTTAATGAAACAAAAGTCAAACATAGTAGGATGGAAATATGACTGGAGTTGGGATGCATACCTAGTCAAAAGAGATACAGGGGCGGTGGAAAGTTTTTATCCATTTTTCCAGATATTCAATCTGTCTGATAGAGAGTTAATTGAATTGGCTGGTCTAGATCTAGTAAACAGAAGCAATTATGCTAGACCAGCAGCTTTTCAAGATACTCTAAGAAAATGTGTAAAACTATACAGACTGCAAGATGGCAGTTTGGATCAAGATAAAGTCTTGAAAGAATTTAAAAAATATGAATCACGTATTTATTCAGAATCAATGTAATAAGGTTATCAGTTAATTTGTAATGTTAAAATCATTGATTCTGTTTATTAATTGAGTTCTTATACTCATTTGATTGTGAATTAATGATAATTGCATCCCGTTGTCAAAACCAGAATCTTAATGAATTTTCAGATCAAAAATCGGGTATCTGGATTATGAAATTGATTACAAAATCGAGTCCGGAACGCGAAATCGATTAGGAATATGTTTCAGTATTGAAAAATAACGCGTAAACTAAACTCTGTATTGAAACTGGAGTTTTAATCAGAAATCAGATAAAACTCGGGTCAAAGAATTGTAAAATGGTTCGTGAAATCAAATCCGGAACGCAAAATCGATTCAAAATATGTCCTTTTATCGAAAAAGGATCGTCGGATTGCGAACGGGAGCGTGAAACGCAGTTCAGAACACAAAACGGCCAAAACTAGGGTTTATGCTGAAATATTCCCTTTTGGCCAAAATATTCGCCGGAATATTCCACTGGCGGCGACCCCGCCGAAGTTTTGGCCGGAGTCCTGCGGTGGCCAGCGGCTCAGTGGTGATGCGATGGTGGCTCAGGGGCCTAGGCCACTGGCTGGGTGGCTAGGGCTGGGGCCGGGTCATGGCTCGGGTTTGCACAACAATGACCAAGGATGGCGGATGGGGGCTAGACACTAACCGAGAATGGCCGGCATCATGTGGGTCGCGATCCACCTTTGCTCGGCAACAACCGAGGATGGCCGAGTTTCCTTGGCAACGCCTTGGTCGCTATCTGTCTTTCTTGGTAACGGCCAAGGATGGTCGATGCTTGCTTCGTCGCGACTTGCCCATGGCCGAGAGTTCCTGGGAATGGGGGCCACGTTGGGGCCGCGCCCGTGCACACGGGGCCACTCCCGGGCCTCTGTGCCCATCAGTGTGCCATCCAAACTTTTGTGTGCCAAACCCGATTTTTTTGTAATTTTGCCGAGCCAAAATTTCCAGATCCTAGTTTTTAACATATATCTAGTGTTTGGTAAAGAAAAATCTCAATTTTGACAAGTTTGAAAAATCCGGGTTTTGAACAAAATCACCCTTTTAATGGGTTTTTGAATTCTGACGGTTTTCAACCTTCACCAATCATTCAAACATGTTTATTTAAGTCATATGAAGCTATTAGAACCAAGGATTGAGTTTGAAACTTACTTGGTGAAGAATTTGCTTGAAAAATCACCAAAAAACCTACTTCGGAAGCATGATTCTTAGTTTCACTTGTTCTTGGCCTTGAATACCACTTGGAACTGATTAGAATTGATGTTTGAAGTGTGTTTATGGTTCCATTAGTTGTGTAGATGTTCTTGGTCGAGTTTGAGAGGTTGGGGAAGAAAGAAGGGTGTAGAAAACGTTGACTAAGTCAAAATTTTTGGTTTTATATGCATTCTACTTGTTTTCCAAGTTTGGAAGTTTTATTTTCATCATAATTATCTGATTTTAATCAAATAGAATGGGATAGACATGCCATAATGGGATAGATATGGAAATAAATCAAGGGTTTGCTTGATTTTGCCATTTTCGAAATCGTTTTTCGGCTTTTCGCGTATAGTTTCAGGAATTGCTAATAATGATCAAATATCACTGTCATACTTCCAAATACATCTCATTATGATTATAATGTGATTAGGAAGTTCGAGTTGTCATGAATTTTCCAATTACGTATGCCGAATTGCATTTTCGCAGATTTTCGCCATATGACTCATTGAACTTAGGGATTCTTTGATTTAGTTATGTTATCACTTATTTCACTTCAATTCATCATATAATTGATATTAATTTAGTTTTGGCCCTTGAATTTGGTTTTTGGTCATTATTATAGATATTTCGCGTAATTCGGTAATTCTGCGTAATGTCATTTGTGATTTGTTTCATTTTGTAATTCCTTTACATATATACACAGTTTCACATGTATATACATATTCAATCATTACTTGATTAATTAAAATGTTAATTCATAAATTTGGATAATTACCTCATTGTAAAGAATGAAATGTCACATTCTCCCCCCGTTAAAGAAATTTCGTCCCGAAATTTTAGCAGAACTCATTTAGAATTAGTTTTGTGTGAAAATATATGGGGATACTTTTCCGTCATGCGATTCTCACGTTCTAAAGTAAACTCAGGTCCGCGCTTAGAGTTCCACCTGACTTTCACAATCGGCATTCGACTTCGTTTGAGTTTCTTAATAGTACGATCCGTAAATTCTACTGGTTATTCTGTAAATTGCAGCTTTTCATCAATTTGTACCTCTTCAAGAGGCACAACTATTGATTCCTTAGTTAAGCATTTCTTAAGAGTCGAGACATGAAATACATCATGAATATTGTTAAGTTCAGGAGGAAACTCAAGTCTATATGCCACCGATCATATCCTTTCAACGATTTTAAAAGGTCCCACATATACACAGATTCACGTGTATATACATACTCAATCATGATTTGATTAATTAAAATGTTAATTCATAAATTTGGGAAATTACCTCACAATAAAGAATTCAATGTCACACATACCCCAGCGAAGTGATAAAAACACCATGTCGGCTGTGGGTGTGGCAAGAGTTCGAATCCCATCCATGGGTGCCTAATTCGTTTTTTTTTTGTCTGTGAAGAGCTTTGAATGTTTTAAAACCCAATTTCTTTTATAAAAAATTTAAAACTATGTAGAGAAATATTCTGAATAAATCTTTTTGAAAAATTTATTTATTTATGTTATTTTTTTATGTTAAAGAAATCTTATAATTAAAAATTTTTGTTGGAAAAATAGTTTTTGGAAAATACTAATGGGTGAAAAATTAGTATTTTAAATACTAATTCTCTAATTTTTAATTATTTTTTGTCTTTTAATCATATTTAATGATAACTTGTTTTTGGAAAATAGTTATATAAATTTCTTTAAACAAAATAAAGTTGCAAATATTATTTTATAAATCTATAAATATTAATGTTTTTAAACTTATAATTAATCATTTGAAAGCTTCATATTTTACTTTGTAACTTTTAATTCAATTATATTAGAAAATCATTATCTTAGATAAAAATTTTATAATATTTAAATATATATATTTACAATATATTTTATTTCATTAGATAATATAAAATTATAAATTATTATTCTTTATTAAAACATTTTAAATCAATTATTCAATTTTTTATATATATTTTATTTACTTCTAAATAAAATATATTTTTAAGTATCATTTCTAAATACAAATCTTATATTTCATAGTTTGAACAAATAAGTTCCAAAACATTAGTATTATCTTATATTTACACAAACTTATATTAAACAAATCTTATACAAATTAATATCCATTTCATCCTTCATCATTCTAAGAAAAACATTAGGTTGATTCTTGAATTCTATGTCATATTCATACAAACATAGGGTTATTGAGGTGCATAGATTCATAGAACCTATAAAAGCTATCGTTTGGAAATCAAGGAGGCAAACAAGTGAGTTTATCACATATCCCTCTTTTACATTTTTGTAATTTTTTGAGATGTTACACATGTTTGTATTCAAAAATATTCAAATCTTTGAAATCATTTAAACATGATGCAAGCTTTAGATCTAGTTAGTCTTTGTGTGAATTGTTATGTGTGATACTTGTTGAAATTCTTTGTTGTTGCCAGTCAAGCAAGCAAGCAAGCAAGCAAGCAAGCATTGCTACTTAGTAGCCTAAGATGTAGCATTGCTACTTAGTAGCCTAAGATGTCTTAGATACCATCTTCGCATTGGCTTTCTTCATTGTGTTAAAAAGGTGAGAATTACATTTAGCAAAATTTTTGAAATAAAAATGTTAGTTCATTTGTATGGATACTTGTTTGGACACAAGCATTGGGATATTCATTCATTCATAGCAAACTTGTTAATATTCACACCTTTAGTACTTGCTATTTAGGTTTATGTATGCGTCTTATACACACACACACACATATCAAATGTATGTGATACTCACCAACTATGCAAATAGTTGATCAAACCCTATTTTACATGTGTAAAAGGTCAGATGCTTGGGTGAAGACACATAGGAACATTTGGACCTAGTTAAACAATAAACATGTTTATGCATTTTCAATTTATGATGTAATGTTTGAATATTTATGTTTTGAATGTTGTGGTTGAATTCAAATCTTTAATATGGATTGTTAAAATATGAAACTTACAAATAGCACTATGAGCTTTTGGACAATTACACATCACACCTCGACGTATTCTGTCGTATGTTGGTGTGTACAATTTAGACTTTAATTTTGCAGATTTTTATCTTTCAATTGTTTTTCATGGATGTTGTAGTCATATATTCAACTTGTATGCAGATTTGTTTACAAATTCTTTATGTATTTTACTAATTCATAGTTTTATGATTCATTATGTATGCAAATTGTTGCTTAATCATCATTGTCATGGTTATGATAAGATTTATTTTTACCTATTTTACACCATTTTGTAATTGTACATTCATAATATGTTAAATACGCATCCATTTTTTTTCATTATTTCATTTTGTTGTTGTAAACTAAGAAAATTTAGTTGTCTTATTTAAGAACTATGTATGTACAACACTTTTGAATATGATTGCATGTTTGTTGTTTAAACTAAAAAATAATCAAATCCCCAATTACCGAGAAAATTTTTTTTTAGCACGGGTTAATTTGAGTTGAAGACCAAATTCAACGTTAATAAAACATACCTCATGACTTTATGTAATTCTTGTAACATCATTCAATAATCTGGAAAAGGAAAGATTGTTACAACAATTGTAGCCATATAAAGGGGCGTGTTGCTACTATTTGAGTTACTATCTATCATTCTGTCATGTTTGTCTACACATCATTATTATTTCAACAGGCAAAGAAAGAATGAAAATACAATGCAACATGTAATGAAAACACAGTTCTATCGTTTGTTGCGTCTGGCTACACTAATCATATGCTGAATCCGCATATCGTCGTCTCTTCATTGCTCTGTTGAAAGAAACTGTTTCACATCCAGTGGTGCATTGCCTAATACCATAGTTGATAGAACCACAGACATTCCAGTTGATCATGATGTTTATTCTTATTTGTATATGGATCTTGGAGACTGTTGTCACACCCTGCGCCGCGTGCGGAATCCACTGCATGGTGACGACTGATTGAATCATGCACAAGTATTGAAAGAACAACCATAATGTTTACTATGTTTCATAATGTTAAACATGGTTTGATTACAGGCTTTCTATCTACCAAAAGTATACAACTATTCGACCTCAACAATAATGTTTACACAAAAAATCGGAAAATATAATCAAACAAAAATGATTTTGTGTGTTTCTAATCCATCCTAGCTTGTTTCCTGATCTTGATCTATCTTCATAGGTCACCTTGGTTGTCCATATGATATCTATCCTTGATTCCCTGAAACATGTGAAAAGTAACTATCAACTACAAGTTTAACCGTTCTCTTCCCAACTTAAGTTTAACCATAAATGTTTGTTGTTTAATCATGTAAAGTTGCTAAAGTAATATGATAACTATGTTTGAATCATTAACAAGGTGTTTAAACCTATGAAAAGTTTTCATCATACTTAACCATGCATGAAACTTGTCATGCATGGTATAGTATAAAGTTTATGCATTTGTAAACTTTGTTATAATAACCATCTTACCAATAACTTGTGTATTAGTTCATGGATAAACTATGATAACTTAATTTGGGAAGAACAACTATGTATTAACACTTAGTGCTGAGTTAAGGTTTGAAACACCTAGACCGACTCCTTTAGGTTACATGGGTTGTTAATCATCTAGTTTGTGGGTAACTTTGGATCTCTTATGGCTTAGGACACTTGGATAAGTTCAAGGAATTAATATCTACAAATTTTGGCCAAGAAAGTAAGTGTCAAAATTATAGTATTGATAGACAAGTGGAAAGGGAACCTATCGATACTAATAGTATCGATGGTCCTTTTAACCGTCGATACTATGGCCTTGAAATCCTTAACGTCAACCCTAAATTGTTTCATAACACTTCGATCCATGGCCATAACTAAATTTGATAATCTAAGATGGTCAAGAAGGTGGTGGAGGCTGTTAACTTCGATCCAGAACTTAACCGAGTAACAAGTGCCCCATCGATACTGTCAACATCGATTGTGGCTTAGTATCGATGGAGTGACCTTCGATTCTATCAATATTGATGGTGGTATAGTCTAGAGCTCTTGAAGGCATTCGAGCTTATCAATCTTGAAAGTTTGTGATGATCCTAAAGAGCATCGAGCTTGCTAAGTTCGATAAAAGAACCCTTTGAACCTGCATCCACCGATACTAACCATTCCAGCCTTTCACCCATCGATATTAAGTTCGGCCAATCGACCCAGCTCAATCCAGCATTCCAAACTTTAAACCAATCTTTTCCAAAGAGTTCTAAGGTTTTTTCGAGCCTAGACCTTGGGTTTAAAGAGCTGAAAAACCGATTTTGTATTCCAAAAGCTGAAATAGTAACAAACCCTAATTATCCGAACATTCTCGATAGATTCTTGGTCTTTTGAGCTCGAGACTGGGCAGATCCTTTGTACTTCTTTCTTCCTTTCATCGAGAGGATCATTTAGACAGCAAATTCGTCCAATTTGGTGAAGATTTGCTATGGTAGAGTTTTGATTTTTTGATGAAATTGTAGAGAAAGAGAGAGAGAGAGGCTAGACGAATTTTTGAGAGAGAGAGAGAGAGAGAGAGAGAGGGGAAAATTCAGAATTTAATGAATTGTAGGAGGAGAAGTAAGAGCTTTCATACCCCGAATGGTTTCAAGCGAGTTCGTGTTCGATCGGTTTCGTATTGACGCCTTATTTTACCAATACAATGTAAATATTACGTTTTCATTAAATATGGTTTTATTTTATCTTTTTAGGTGGTGATTCCTAATAAATATTTTACGCGAAATATTATTATAAATTTATTTCAAAATCGTTTATTTTATCTGTTTCGTCAGAACGTATAACTTTGCGTGCGTATTTATACGAATCGTCACCCGTACGAACACGATGATTGTTTTACTTTCTGTTTTGGTTTTTTAATTATAAGATATCATTTAAAATATTTAAACCACAGATATATTAGTGAAAATTTTCATTTCCACGAACAAACTGTTAATTTAATATTTCGTAATGTTATCATTGGTTGTTTTGAACTTGTTTCCTCACAATGTTTGTGTTCAATCATTTGGTTATTTTGGATTACATGACTTATGAATCATGTTGTTAGACATCAGATTTCCTCGTTACTGAGAGAAATCTCATGTCTTGACTGTTGTGTGAGCAAATTGTTTTACCTGTTCACAACGAATATTCACAATGTATTTACAAACGAACTTATAATTACATATATGTACTTACAAGCATCGTCCGTACCTAGGATTTCAGTACAGATTTTACATCTTTACAAATATTTGTGAGTTTTGTGGGGCATTTGTTTGGTTTGTAGTCCTTTTTTTGTCATGTCGAGTTAATCCTAGACCAAGGTATTCCATGTGTTGCGGAGGAGGAAGAGTTGGGCTGCCATTTTCTTCTCTGTCACCTAAGACATTAAAAATTTGTTTGATGGCCATAAATTTCTCTCTAATGTTAGGCCATATAACTCTATGTTCTCAATGACTTCTTTTGGTGCACATGTTGATGAATATGTTAATAAGGGTATACGACCATATGTTTTTAAGGCCTCTGGTCAATTTCACATTGGTTTGTGTCACACCCCCACCTCTCGTCACCTGATGATGATGTCACTGTTCATCCTTTGAAGGTTGCGGAAGCATAATGGTGAAGTCACATAGATGGGGTGCAACCTTACTTGATCCAGTATCACAACAAATTTGATTAACTTATAGAAATATATTACAAGAATAATATTACTAGTACAATCCATAAGTCACTGTTCACAGCTTAAAACTTACTAAACCTTTTGAGTTGCTTATTTACAAGACACCTGAACGTGCAATTCTAAACGTTTGTCACTGTTTACCTGTAAAAGTTTTTATGTTTGAAAATTCAGCATAAGCTGGTGATTTTGTAATAAATGATCCGATAGAATATGATATGATAATAAAGTCATTGATACACATTGACAAAGAAAACCATGGGACCCATATCTAGTTCTTTTCTGACTGAAAAAATAATAAGACATTACCCGTCGGTAAATATCCTTGTGCCTTACTCTTAATGTCTACCACATACATTAAGCTGATATTAGAAATGGTAACAAACATTCACACTAGGGGAGATGCAATCCTCCCAGTAAATGGAGTTGTTAGCCTGATAGTACTACCATTGTTCACCCGTTTGGCCCCATATGGGTTCATTGGATACGATTTGATACATGAGTACTTTTGATATTGTGATAGCAAAATACACACATAATCCCATGAAATCACATAGATTACATTGAAGCATATCATAGGTTTGGAAAAGATTTCATAACGATACCCCGATGTTTGTAAAACATTAAAAAGAAAAGGGGTTGTATGAAACTCACCTGAATTTTGTAAAAGCAATAAGTAGTATTTAGCATACGAGGTTTTGGTTCTTGAGTTCAAATTCTGCAATCGATTAGATTTCTGTAAGTTATTGGTAATCGATTTGGATTATAGAGACATTCCTGGACATTCATTGTCAAGGATTTTTTAAACCAGACTATCAAGCTGATCTTGAAATACGTCCTTGTCCGGAATTGATTCGATACAAGTATTATCCGATTTGTGTGGTTAAAATCATTGATTTCGATCATTTATAGGGTTTGCATTGAAATTGTGTTGAAAATTGTTAGTCAATTGAGTTTTCTATCGAAACCGAAGTCTTAATCAGCTTCTTGATTGAAATCTGGTTCTTGGATTGTGAAATATATTGCAAAATTGAGTCCGAACGTGAAATTGATAAAAAAAGAGATGATTTACACCGAAACCGAATCAACGGATCGCGAACCGGATTGCAAAATTGAGTTCAGAACGCGGAAATAAGAAAATTAAACTATGGATGGAATATTCGCAAGAATATTTTTTCTCGCCGAAAAATTCGCTGGAGTTGGCCAAAATCCGGCCGGCGGAGGCGGTCCGGTGGTTGGTGGCCTTGGCGCGGTGGCCTGTGTTGGTGGCCTCGCCATGGCTCATCTGCACTACAGTGCCATTTGCATGTCGCGACGGTGCGCGGGCTGCAACAGTGCCAGTATCGTTTCACAACCGTGTCATTCGCGTGTCACGACCGTGCCATTGTGTGTGTCACCACCATGCCATTCGAGTCCCGTGCCGCCACCAGGTCAGTCGCGTGTCACGACTGTGCCTTATGGGGCCGCAGGTCGAAGTTTCCGTGCCGCATGGGGACGCGTTCACGTGCCGCTTGGGGCTGCGAGGCCATGTTCATGGGCCGCTTGGGGCCGCGGGGTCACGCCCATGTGCCACACTAGGCCGTTGCGCCCATTCAGCGTGCCAAAAATGGTTTTTGTGTGCGAAAATCCATATTTTTGATACTTTTATCAAGCCAAAATCTTCAGATCCTAATGTTTAACATATATGTAGAGTTTGGTTAAGAAAAATATCGATTTGGAGAACTTTTAAAAATCGGGTTTTTGGACAATTTTTTCCCTTTTTCATAGTTTTTGAACATTTGATGATTTCCAAACCTCAAGCCATGTTTATAAACCCTTGTTTATGTTATTTGAAGCTAATCAAACCAAATATTTGGATTAAAACTTGCTCATTTGAGACTCTTGCTTGAAAAACCTCAAAAACTTGATTTTTGAAGTGTTTCTTGACCTGGCTTCAGATTCGATCTTGATTACCACTTGTGATTCACATGGTTGGTATCTTAATTGCTTCTACAATTCCAGAACAAGGGAGAAAGGGAAGGGGTTGAATTTGGAGAGCCTTCTAGTGATTTCATGTATGTTGAAAAGTCAACCACGACAACTATGTATAAGTTCCTTTGATTTAGCTTAGGGCTGAAGTTTAGCCAGCAAGTACTTCGTCTAGAAGGTCGAGTAAACCTATTTTTAGGCTTAAGTGTGAATGGGATTTATAATCTAATTGGTTTTGCGATTTTCGCGATTATTCGCTTGGCTTTTACACGCGTATCTTCGGGATTTGTTGCTATTTATCAACCATTATTGTTATGATCCCATATTCATTCCATTATGTATATAATGTGATTAGAAAGTTCAGGTTGTCATGACTTTGCAAATTATGCATGCCGAATCGCCTTTTCGCAAAATTCGTGATTTGACTTACCAAAACTTATGGATTTCTAAGTTGGCCTCTATTATTGATGTTCTTTGCTTTAATTTTGTTTATAAGTCATATTGAATTGGTTATGAATTTTGAATTTGGTTTAGGTTGTTAAATCCTTATAGCTTCGACATTGTTATTGCGATTTTGCGTGATTTGCAAATTTTGCATATTGTGTTCTGTAATGGGTTCCTTTTTGCAATTTCCTTTCATGCACACATTGTTTTGAATGTATATGCATATTTATGCATAATTACATTAATGTAGTAATTAAATCTTGAATTTAGAATTACCTTGCGACAAGGAATAGGAATGTCACAGGTTGGGTCTCTTTGCTCCTCACCAGGTGATACACCAAAATTTCTATACTTGTACATCTATGACAGTGCTAACGAGGTTTAGAATAGACTTCGTCTTTTTTTTTTTTTTCTGTAGGAGATATTTTCTGATGTTGTTTCAAATTTGGCATGTTTTTTAGGCAGAGGTCAATGATTATGTTGCTTTACTCAAGTTTGCAAAAGAGTTGCGTGGGTGCAAAGTGGTGCCAAATTTTGGCATCATGGCACTAGATTTTGTAGTCATGCACATGAAAGAACTTATGAGCTTCTTACTCTTAGAACCTTTGGTTTTGTTGTTAGTAATGGAGATTCAGCTACTTTCGACTTTGATGTTATTATTAGTAGCAAATATAACAATCCCAACTTATGTTAACATAATCAGGAACTATCAAATGAATTTACTAAAGATACTATGAGCACATTGTTTCAATGATGTATTTAAAACTTACATTACACTTTGAATGGCAGTTTCATGCATTGTGTAATATGGTTATGTTTTAAAGGGTAATCTTAAACTAAAGTTCTAAACATTTAGACAAAGTAAGTAATGGACTTTATTAAATTTAATACATGGAGTAATTGACTAAGCTTAGGTTGGTTAAGGAAGGCCAAGTAACTTAATATACTTACACAAATTGGTTGGAACAACATAGAATACTTATGAAAGAAAGAACATATACTCATAAATTCATGAATCATATAAACACAATCAGGGACTTGAGTACAATAAACTTTCAACAACAAGTGAGAGCATCGATAGCAAACAACAGTTCACTGCACAATCAATCAAGGTGAGTACATAGCCCCTATTTTCTACTTTTTTTGGGGTGGAACATGTGAATAACTATTTTGGAACTTAAATTCTTAAATGGTTTTCATGTCATAAACTTATGTTAGGCTTATGTTGGTAAAAGTTAAATTGTTTTAAGTTAAACTTTTGATCTAAGGCACTTATTTATGATTTGCCATGGCACACGACCTAATCCAATGCATGCTTTTGTACATGTTGTTTCCAAATTCATCATAAACTTTGTAACATGGACACATTCTTGTAAACAAACTTATTCACATTTGGTATGTCTTTATTCAGGATTTCAAAGGCTGAAATCACTATTCTTAGATTTCAGACTTGAAGTTCACGCAATCGTTATCCTTAGGACTTCTAGGGTTGGAATCACTATTCTTTGATTCCAGACTAGAAGCTCATGCAATTGTGAATCTAGGACTCAAGGGTTAGAAGCTTTTTATTTAGTCTTCTAAACTTGAGTTCACACAATCATTTATCGTTAGTACTGGGTGATCACAATAAGGGAAAGCGGGTTCTACACCAAGGTCAGGGTTAGCTTAAATTTTTTTTTTATAGCTAACGGTGGATTGGTGTAGGTTTTAGCAATATGGATTAGCTGTCAATTAACTTTAACATCTTTGATCATATTGGACACAAGTTTAGTAATAAGGATATGGTATTAATTAATTTTATTACCTTAGGCCGTACTGGTTTACTGGTCAGTCTTAGCCTAAATCCAAACGTAGTTTGGGACTTGCAATTAAGATGACACTTGAATATACTTGATAATAATTTATGTTACAATAGTATGTTACTACTTTTAAATTACGTACATTTGCATTCTATATACATTCTTTATGGTACATGGTTCAATGGTTTCAATCATGTTTCATTCAAGTTGGTACTCATGTGGTTACATTATGCTAAATCTTTGAACTTATATAATTTATATATCTTTAAACTTATAATGTTTTAAATCTTTAAACTATGTATCTCACCAACTACTTGTAGTTGACAGATTACTTTTTCACATGTTTCAGGTGATCAGAGGTAGTTAAAGAATAGGGTCAACTAAGGCGACCTAGTTAAGATAGAACAAGATCAAGAAACAAGCTAGGATGGATTAGAAGCAAACTTAATCCTTGTTGTTTAATTATCTTGTCTGTTCTTATTTTGTAAATGATATTTTTGAGGCTGGTTAGTTGTTATTCTTTTGATAGATAGTTAGAAATGATATTTAAACAATCTACTTTTAATCATATGAAATCTAGAAATGCATTGTGGTTGTTCTTCATTAATCTTGGTCATGATTCAATCGACAAGTCGTCACCACGTCGTGGATTCCGCACGCGTCGCAGGGTGTGAGAAGTGTGAAAAATTACCAAAACTCTCATTCTTGAGAGGGAATGTGTGTGATTCTTGGTAGTAAGAATGTGGAAAATATGGTGTTATAATGTGTAGTTAATCAAATTAATACTAGATGAATTAGTATATTGATTGATAATAGGGGAATGTACATACTACACATATGCATGATATATTGGGCCATAAATGCATGTTTGAAGTGGTGTTAAAAACCGTATGTAGTGTTGATTTGGTGGTTGTAAATTGAATCACATATGTGCATTGACTTGTAAAAAAATAAATAATACAAGTCATATGTTGTTTTGTGTAAAGAAAATGAATGATTGGTGTATTGGGATTTGTGGATTATCCTTGGTTGGGATTGATTGAATCATTAAGAAAGTGTGCATACACTACAAGTATGTATTATATGATGTGTCATAAATTCTTAAATGATTGTATAATGGGTGTATAGTACATAGGGTGGAGTTTTAGTCCTAAGTGAATGAATACATTTAATGTAGGTGAAAAATTTGGACAAATGGTATGGTTATGAGGAATAAATATTTTGAAATCCAAAACACTAACAAAGGCATGGTCATGCTGTATTGGATAGGTGATAGGTTGGCGGGTGGGCGTATGCCCTACGTATACCCTATACATAAGCTTCTTCGATGCAACTAGAAAGTGATGTTGTATAGACTTGGGTAAAGAATGGGGGATGGGGAGAAATGGATTTTTAACATTTTGGCACGAACGCCTTAAATGTTGTAGACATGATGTCAAGGGTTTTGACACATAGTGGCATTACGAAATGTTGAGGGTTATATTAGCCTAATAAATTATGGGGTGTATTTGTCCTTTTTTTTCTAAGAAAAAGGATGGGAGTGTTGGGTGTGTACGAATTATCGAGGAATAAACAAAGGGATTGTGAGGAGTGCTTGTCCTTTAGGTTGACTAGTTCACTATCTGTGTTTACGAACTTGATGAATCAGGTGTGTCTCCCAGAGCTGGATATATTTGTCGGAGTTTCATTTATAATATTCTTATCTATTATAGGAATGGAATTGATTATGTGTGAGATGTATTGTTGGAAAATAAGGACTGATGAGCAAAACCACTGAAGCCAGACCAATGAATAAAACCGCGGACTGACCAACCGCGGATACCTTTTCTTCCGTCAGCTGAATTACTGAACTTCAGCATCGGAAGCTCAACAACGTAAGATTCGCAAAACAAAAACCGCTGACCTTCTTGACGTCGGAAGATAATAGCTGAACCTTATCCTTTCGGAAGACAACCACTGTTTCGGAAGGCAACCTCTGATCATGTAATAATTTATGTTTTATCAGCTTCCGACAAACATCTTCCGAAAGAATAACCACTGAACTTCTATACGAC
Source organism: Mikania micrantha (assembly GCA_009363875.1). NCBI lineage: Eukaryota > Viridiplantae > Streptophyta > Magnoliopsida > Asterales > Asteraceae > Mikania > Mikania micrantha. The sequence continues at coordinate 85,550,682 of CM018693.1, forward strand.
TATCTCAACCTCGAAAGAATTGAAGACTTCTGAAGACTCATGATTCTGTGGTTGTTGACTTTGTATTAGTTGTACTCTCCTGATGATTCAATGTCTGTAACAGTGTCAGCTATTTGTCTTTTGACTTCTTTGTCTTGTAACATTGAATGTTGGGTATTTAAACCCCAACATTCCCTATGATACTCGAATTACATTCCCCCAAAATTCCTTGTGCTGTTATTATGTTTTTATCTCTTTCTAGCAAAAGCTAAACAACTGAAATAGCTAAGTGGTGAACTTTAGAGGGAGCAAATACCAAAGGCTTTGATCACGAGTCTAAATGTAACATCACTATATTTTAGGTAAGTCTGTACATATTTAATTGTATTGATAAGACCTGATATGATAATTTGATAATTTTTGATTTATTTGATGATATTATCGCTGGTATGCATTGATGAGAACGTATGATTATTACGCATAAACCATGGGAAGTTAGTTTGAAATATAACTATACCGAACCATAGTGTTTATTGCAGTTGATTTATTTAATATGATATGATTTTGATGGAAATGGTTAAATGTTGTTGGTTTGGTCACTAAATATAGTCAAGGACACATGGTCATGGTTTATCGAAATGGTGGTGGGACGGTGGCTGGATAGGTTGCGACCTACTCCTACATATGCCTTATACATAAACTTATTTCGGTCTATCATGGATGTGTCATTAATATGATTTAGTGGGGTTTGGATTGGGAGTTGGATAATTTATGGACATAATTAATGAAATAATGAATGCTTTATTTAAAATAATTACGCGATGGTGAGGACGCAGATATTAATTTTAACGCGAATATTATTTCAGAAATATTAACTTAATAATGTATTCGCGTGGGCGACGATTCACACGAATATAATTATTAGGAATAATATACTGAAACGATATTCCGTCAATTGTAAATCGAATAGAAATACGATACGAACGATGGATTCGAAAAGGTGACGATCTTTGCGAATTCGTATGTGAGTAACGCGTTTCGACGAGATAACCGAAATAATATCGAACAATATTAAATTAAGAAAAAGAATTCTAAAACGTTTATTAGATATTACAACTTTCAACGAATTCGAATAAAATCATTTTATTAAACAAATAACTAAACTAAATTAACTAAAATCAATTTATAAAACAAGTTTAATAAAAATCAATTGTTAAACGAAATTACTTTATTTAAGCGTTTCGCGTTTGAAAATGTATTTTACGTAAAAACCAAACACCTAAAAAGGTATTAACGCGAAACAAACGAAACCGGGCACATGGGAACGACTCGGGGTATAAAAAGATGGAATACCTTCATCATCTTCATTTCCCACATCATAGTCTCTCTCTAAAAAGAAAATCCCGCTTCTCCCTCTCACCCTAACTTCTCTCTAAGATATCTTCCTCATTTCATAACCATTTCGCTTGATTCTTGTCCCAAATCGTTCGTATAATCGAGTAGAACAAGAACCCACGAAGAAATCCAGCTTTTTATCGAGATTTGGAGGTATACAAGCACTTTACTTTTCGGTTTTTCCTTTCTAAAAAAAACCGGTTGCAGCTATGGGCTTGTAAATCGATTGTTAACAGGTTTGAAAACCTTAATCGAACCTGTATAAGCTAGCGTCAACGAGAAGTTAGACCTGCAACAGGTTAAAGCTCGATGGTGATGATGATGAACAGCTAGATTCGGTGCTGTGTGGATCATGGGTTCGCCGGTGTAGCGGCCACCGAACCTGGGAGGTTCGCCGGTGTAGAGGCCGCCGAACCTAGGAGGTTTGCCCGGGTTAGAGGCTGTTGAATCTATGGGTTAACGAACCTAGGGCTGCCAAACCTAAGGTGGCCGAACCCTAAGGTGGCCGAGTCTAAGATGGCCGAACCTAGGGCTATTGCCGAATCCATGGCTGCTGAATGTGTGATTACCGAACCTAAGGATGACCGAACTAAGGGTTCGCTGAACCTATGAGGATAGCCAAACCCATGTGCGGCCGAACCCATGAGCTGCGAACCCATGAGCTGCGAACCCATGTTCTGCGAACCTAGGGGTTGCCGAACCCTGGTGTTGCCAAACGTTGGTGTTGCCGAGCCTAGGGGTTGTCGAAACCTATGGATTTCCGATACTATCACGCACGCATGTTGGTTGATATTCTATAACAATAACTAATCGAGATAAACTTTTGTACAAATACATACGTGGGTCCTCGCATGCACGTACGTGGGCATGTATATGAGTATTTTAAACTATCATCTTTGAGATATAAACCTAATATACATATTACATGAGTCCATGCATGTATGCACATATATACATATGTATAGGTGCATGTTAGCATACCATGGTTTTCTAATTTAAAATCGTCGATTTATTTAAAATAAGCAAGTTTTAAAACTTTATATTTATTGATGATAACTTGCACAAACTTGAGTGTTTCACTATAACTTAGATAACTAATCTAAGTTAGTGGCACACTTGTTGATTAAAGTCGAACGCATATGAATACTTAATAATAATCAAACATATATACTTATAGACATGAAACACACGATAAATACAAGTTGTTGAGTTGTTATTGGTTCTACCTACGTGAGCGCGCATTCTACAAATTACTGAATTCTAAGACATTCAGGTGAGTTTTCATAACCCCCCCTTTAAATCATTTTGCTTTTAAACTCAGGGGTGGAACATGTATACCAGATTAATATTATTTTGATAACACATGGGTGACACCTGGATTATCAATATGATATTCATATTATTGAATTATTATTGATTGTGGATTGACATGAATTATCACAACTCCGTGAGTCGTTCGTTGAGTTGACTTCGGTCCTCCGCAATGACTGAGTTACTGTTGTTGAGTTGACTTCAGCCCTCCTCGGTGATTCCACTGTTGGTTGAGTTGACTACGGTCCTCCGCAGTGAACTGTATTGACACTTATGATTATTTATGAATGTCGTTGATCGAGTTGACTTCGGTCCTCCGTGATGATTCCATTTACCGTTGATTGAGTTGACTAAGGTCCTCCGCGGTACATTATATTGAGATAATTATGATGAATGATGATTATTGATGATGAATGTGGATTATCTCTTTGATTTTCTAATTGATGTGTTTGGTTGTGATTGCTTGGATATACTTGAATGATTTTCTGTTATTACTTGAATTATTTGTTTAGTGTGTTGTTGTGTGTTGACAGAGCTGGATTATCTCACAGGTTCACATGTGTATTTTCTTAAAAACTATAAACTTTTATGAACACTTATAAACATTTTTGAAAAATAAAAACTTATGATTACTCACCAACTACTTTGTAGTTGACACTTGAATTTCTACATGTTTCAGGAAACAAAGAGAAATAGGTAGAGCAGGGTAGCTCTACATCTTTTGGGCATCATCACTTAGGATCTTGGACTTAGCTAAATTATTTAAATTTCTGAAGACTAGAGTTTAGTCAATTTAGCTAAATCTTTTGTGTAACTTGTTGTAACTAAATCATGACGAACATGATTTTTGTGTAATTACTTTAATTGATTTAATTGATATGTGATAATACATTTAGATGCCCATGAGCTTATGAACAATCTACACATCCCTCGTGGCATCCCGACGTTTCCGCCTTTGGTCGGGGTGTTACACTAAAGTCCTTGTTGTTGGTTAAATAAGCCCCGACGAGTCTTTTAACAATTGGTATCAGAGCCTTGTTCTTTAGTCTTGGTTTAACCATCAAGTCTAAAACTCAAATCTCTCTTTGATATCTTGTTGTTTAGTTTTCTGCTTTCTGTCACTCTGTCTTTCATAAATCTGCAGGTTCATGGTTTTGAACTAAAACTTTGTTCAAAGCCATTCAAACAAACTATCTTGAGAACTCATCTTTCATTGATTTGCTCATATCGTATGTAACCATAATGGCAGAAAAATTTACTCTAGACCCCCAAAACACCGGCTCTGCCACTAAGCCACCAATACTAGTAAGGCACCAATATAATATATGGCAGAGAAGGATGTTACACTTTTTATCCAACAATCACACTGGATGTTGGAAGTCTGTGATGTTCGGACCACATAAACCTATGGTCTTGGACACAGAGACCGGAGACTTTATTCCTAAGGACCCTCATAACTATACCGAAGAAGATTTCCAGAAACTGAAGCTTGATGCCAAGGCACATGCTCAATTTGCTATGGCCCTCTCAAATGAAATTTATTCTGGTCTTCTTCACCATGAGTCCGCTAAGGACTTGTGGAATGCTATAAAAGAGCAGTCCGAGGGTACCAATGATGTTGTGGCCAATACGAGGGAGATATTGGCTCAACAATATGAGACTTTCATCCAACTAAATAATGAGTCACTGACTCAGCAATTTGAAAGGTTGACTTCCCTCTTAAAGGAACTAAAACTTGCTGGTCAAGTGTACCCAACCATCTCAGTTCTTAACCGTTTCTTAATATCTCTCCAAGATAAATGGGAAACATATTCCATTGTTATGAGATCTTCCCCAGACTTTGGCAAACTCTCACTTACCCAACTTCATGGTAAGCTGCTCACTTTTGAGCGAGAGATTGACCAGAAAAGAAAATTAATAAAGTCTGGTAAATCAACAGATGAGTATGTTCATGGAAACACTGCTCTTCTTAGTTGTAACTCCGAGATAAATGATCAGGGTTATGATGAACATATTGATATAACCACTGGCATCACTTCCTCTCCTTCTTGTGATGACCACTCTTTTATCACTGACCAACTGTGTTTTATCATGGATGATCTCCATCAGATTCCAAGCGATGATTTAGAAGAAATGGACATCCTACATCAACTTGCCCTCTTAAGCATAAGAACTAACAAATTCTATAAGAGGACATGAAGAAAATTTCCTGGTATCCTTGGGAAAACTAGAATTGGTCTAAATAAGGCAAAAGTCCAATGCTACAGGTGTCATGGCACAAGAGATTTTGCCAGGGATTGTAGAAATGCTCCCAAAACTAATTCCTCACTGTATGTGACATTTCCAAACACTCACTCTCACTCTTCGGTAGCACCTTACTCCTCATCCTCTTCACACTTTCAAAAGCACAATAATTCTCAGGAGACAACTCATATTGTACAAAACTCTCCTTCTCTAGATGTACAATATGTACAAGCTTCTAATGGCAACATGTATTAGCTTACTCCTGCTCCACTACAGATTTTTACACACTCTCCTCCTCAAATAAATACACCAGGCCCTGCTATCCAGTCTTCATCATCTAGCCATTTAGCTCTTTTCACACAAGAGTATGTAGACTGGAGCAGTATGCCTGATGATGTAGGCTACGCCCTCATCACTGCTGAGCCAACAGAATTTGCCCTAATGGCTGTTGGTGAAAACTCCATCCCTTCTGATCAACCTGAAGCAAAATCCCTTGATGCTCAGGTATTCTGCTCTACTCTTGAAAAGCAATGCACTAATGTGTGCATTGATGCATTTACAAAAATAAAGAAATCCAATGTGTTGCTACAGCAACAAAACCAATAGCTTGAGCATCTCTTGGCTAATAAAAATATAGAAGTAGAAAAGTTAATAAAAAATAAAGATTGTCAAATTTCGGTCTCAAAAACTGAAAAATCTAACCTATAAGCATTATTTAATTTGCAACATGAAAAATATTATGCTTGTAGAGATGAACTGGCTCAAACTAAAGTCAGCTGTGAAAAGTGGGTTAAGTCCTGCAAAGGATTCTGGATGCTTCTAAGTAAGCAAGTTCACAGCAAGGCTAAGTTTGGAATCGGGTACAACCACACTAGTCCCCTGGGGACTATGCCCCGATTGATAATAATGTGGATGAAAATGTTTCGGAATCTCTATTCCCCACTTTTCTGCCTGATGAAATCCCAGCATTAAAGAACACACCTCCAAGGGTGTATTAGTCTAGACAATTTCCAAAGTTTGTATATCCCACTAATACAAGCGTGGAAAAGCCAGAAGAAACACAACTGGAAAATGTTCATAACAATAACTATTCTGAACAAAATGAGGTTGCTCCTACTATGATCTCTACTCAAAGTTCAGAAGGTACAACACAACATGAAACCTTTGTTGACCCTAAGCTAATATTGATAAAGGAAAAAGGCCCATGGTTGACATCAAATTTCCTCCTTCTCATCCTCACCTTCCTTACCCAATAATGAAGGCTAATAAGCCATTCATCCCAAACTATTCTTCACTATCTCCTGCCTGCTTAAAATGTTTCAAGTACAATCTTTCCACTGAAAATTGCAGGACAAAAACCCCTTTGGAGAAAATATGGGAAAAATTGAAAGCTGAAAAGTTGAAGGCTGAACAGGCCTCTTCATCTAAAGGGAATTCTCCTAATAGAATGAAGAAGTCCAAGAAAGCTAGTAGACAAGAAGCCAACAATTCAATAAGACCAAACACCCATTCGTCATTTGACTCACCTCCTCCCTTCACCTCTTTTCCCAGACCATCACTCCTTGGTACACCACCTTCTTACCCCATGGTGAACCCTGCTTCTTACTCTCCTACTGTTGTGAACCCACCTTCTGTGGATTCACAGATCAACATCTTGCATCAAAATCAGCAACAACTGATCCAAATGATGCAGGAGTTGATGAATAATGCACAAAAAAACAAATAAATTCTCTAAATGTTCTTATTCTGAAGTAAACATTAACCCATATTAAACCAATTGCAATTGATGCTCTATGTGCAGAGAGCTTCTTCAAACCAAAATCACTTATGGTATGTGGATAGTGGAGGCTCTAGGCACATGACATGATGCAGATGCATTCTAAATAACTTCATTCAAAAGAACGGAGGATCTGTTTCTTTTGGAAACAATGAAAATGGTTGGATAGTCGGGTCTGGTTCTGTCCTAAGTGGAAAACTTCACTTTAAGGATGTTAGCCTAGTTGAAAACCTCAAGTTTAATCTCTTGAGTGTTTTCCAATTAGCAGACAAAAACTATAGTTCATTTTTCACCAAGGACAGCTGTAAAATTCTTTCTCTTCAAATAAATTCTAAAATAAAGGTCTCAATTGATCAACACACTCTGTTGACGGCTAAGAGAAATGGGAGTGTCTATGTGGAAGATATGACCACTAACTCTGAAACATCTATTCTTACTTTTCTGATAGCCAAAGCATCATCTTCTGAGACTGCCCTATGGCACATAAGATTCAGCCATCTAAATCATCAAACTCTTCATAAGCTTTCTACCCTTTCTTTAGTAAGAGGATTACCTTCAAAAGAATTTCAATTTGAAGGATAATGTGAATCTTGCTTAAAGGGAAAGCAACATAAATCATCACGTAAGTCTATTGAGGAAGCCAAAGCAATAAACTGTCTTAATCTGCTTCATATGGATTTATTTGGTCCTGTGAAGGTAGCAAGTTTAGCCAAAAAGTGATACTGCTTAGTTGTTGTGGATGATTACTCAAGATTTTGCTAGACCTTCTTTCTCTTCAGCAAAGATGAGACTGTTGATAAAATAAAAGCCCTTATCACTCAACTTGAAAGACAATTTGGTCTTCCGGTCAAGGTAATTAGAAGTGATAATGGTACTGAATTCAAGAATCATATTCTTGATGAGTTCTGTACTTCCAAAGGAATCCTTAGACAATACAGTGTTCCTAGAACTCCTGCTCAAAATGGAGTTGTGGAAAGAAAGAATAGGACACTTATTGAGGCTGCAAGAACCATGCTTGCAGACTAAGGATTACCTTTATCCTTTTGGGCTGAGGCGGTAAACACTGCTTGTTATGTATTGAACAGAGTTCACATTGTGAAAAGACATAACAAGAATGCCTATGAGGTCCTTCATAACATAAAGCCCCTCATTTCTTTTTTCAAAGTATTTGGGTGTCCATGTTTGTGACAACCGGTACACGGGTTACCATGAGCTTGAAATCCAAGGGTGTACACAACCACAGTGCAAGACATTATGTTACGAGAGCGACAATAATGAGAATAAACAACAACCAAAATACACGGATTATTCCTAAAACAGTTAGGAAAATCCATTTAATCACACAAACACGAATCTGAAGAAAAGAAAAACACCCTGTGAGGGAAAACAATGAACAAAACCAGAATAGATAACATTTGGAGTATCGATCCAACAAGATATCGACATGGGTGACGACCCATATGGATATGTTGTAAGATTTGAATACCCTAAATGATATCTTTATAGTACCAAACAATGTTAGCAGTTAAATACAACGCGACTTTTGTATGGGTGACGATTCATACGGATGTCTGCGTGAGTCTTTAACGTTGATATAAAATAAAAACAATTTAATAAACAATCAACATTTTAAAACACACACCCATTCGTACGAATTGGTTTGATTTGGTGAAGCTTTATAGCCACAGAGTCATTCGGTCGGATGGGAGCCTTTCGTACGAACGACTCATTCGTGCGATAGCGCAGCTCTAAAAGCAACACTTCCGTTTTTCAAACCCATTTTCACCCAACTCTCTCAACCGAACCCCGCACTCGGCCACTCGATTTTCCGACCATTTCCACGCGAAATCGGACAATTCCACCGTCCAAATCGTGTGTATTTCGACCCCAACACCTCCATTTCAAGATTTCAACCCTTTTCATCTCATTTCGGTCAAATACGAGCTCCACAGTAAGTATTAGCACTGATCCTTCACACCAAAACACTCCAAAATATTTTACCATCAGTTTCGACCATAAAAACACCAAAAAGAACCATCGATATCAGAAATGGCATCCTTGGTGAATCTGCAGGCGAATGAGCTACACGAAGGGCTCATTTGTGCTAACGAGAAGCCTCGTTCGTGGAAGAAGAGTCACACAAACGAGTTGCCAAACGAATGAGCAATCACACGAATGACAGGGACTCATTTGTATAGGATGACCACACAAATGAGAGCACATTCGCACGAATGGAGCACAAGAACGAGAGTATGCATTCTCATCATTCCATTCGTGTGAATGAAGGTCATTCATACGAACTAGCCATTCGCACCAAGAACAACCCAAAAATGGCTAAGTGTTGAACGTCCTATCTTACACCATTCGTATTGATAGAACCGAACCTTAGACCAAATTTTAAATCTAATCAAGGTAAAACGAAATTTAAAACACATTTTCCAAAATCACATCAAAGCAATAACACACAACCATCCGACACCTAACTAACTAATTTATAACACAAGATTCAAATAGAGAGATCATACCGAGTGAGTGCATCGACGACCCATAACCTTAGGTGAGTTCACAGACCCCTTGTTTTCAATTTTCTGCCTTCCAAATCATTTGGGCTGAGAACATGAAACCCACTTATTCAAATGATTAATGAATAAGAGTTATTTTCAAATAATTTCAATAAAAGGGTCAACTCTCATCCTCTTATTCGGATGCTATATGAATAATTGTATTTTCAACCATTTTTACTGAGCATGCATCGCTCCACTCAACTTTTCCAACTCAACAACAATAAACGAGTTTCGTGGGTTCAAACACAAATCATCGAGGAGATGTCCGTTGATCACAGCAGTTCGAGGCTTTGTGCCCAACCAAGAGGTGAACTGACACGATTCAGGGAATTGTGTAGTGCACAATCGAAAATTATCATTTTCATGGGAATCCCCCATCAACAAACAACAAACTTTACATGGTGTCTGTCTAGGGTAATTCACTAGAGCATGTGTCGACACAACAACACATCAAGAATTCGCTGAGGAATTCTCAAGCAAGTCCCTTAGAGTCATTTACCATTAGTTGACGCGGGTCAACCGACATTAACGTAGATGGTACCATAGGTCTAACCAACCTCCAGAGCCGAGGCTGGTACGTTACATGCATACAACGTGAAACAACAACTCGGATTAGTTCCAGGGGAACTAATCAACAAGGGCATATCAGTTAGGTTTGGTAAATGATCACATGCGTGATATTACGGACATACCACATAAACAATCACATGAGTTTTCAAATCAAACGAATGTTCAAGACCTGGTCTTGAATGATTTTCAAACGAGTACATATCAAACAATGTTTTACTACAAGAAAGGAGCGTAAACTGTGTGATTTTCAAACAAATAAAACATGTCTCCAATATTGGGAGACAAAGCATATGCTTCTTTCTCAAAGACATTACTTTTACATCTGTCGTGTGGTGTCGTAATGAGGTTCATAAGTGACGAGGTCTGATTTCCATTAAGGACATCCTCGTGGATCATCGAAGGGGCGGTGGGCTGGTGGCCGAGCCTTGGCGCTACGTATGCCCAATACATAAACTACCTTCGATGACTTGGGATGATGTCAGTTACGATGTTCAGACTAAGGCACCTGTGTAGTTCATTCGTGTTTTCAAAACCATTCATACACCACTCTCAAAACCGTTGTGAATGGAAAGATTCTTTTTCTAAACCTTTAAAAAACCTAATACTTTCTAAACTAACGTGAACTCACCAACCTAGAGTTGACATATTTTACATGTTCTCAGGAAAAGAATAGGTGAAAGCAGGATGACCTTTAGAGAGAGAAAGATAGGATCCCTTAGAGGAACCTACAACTCCTGCATGGAATCTCTCCGGCCACGCCGGATACAAGATTCAAGAATTGTGCTTGTGCAAGTAAACTTTTGTGGGACATCTGGTCACATTCCAGATGCCGAAGTCAAGTTGTAATAGAATTAAATTATAAAACAGTTGTACTTTAATTTTATTCATTTTATGCATTTTAGTATTTCTCATATCATCATGTGCAATGTAACAACTGATCACTCCGATTACAATCACGCCTCGGGACCTTTCCGCCCGACGGGTCCCCAGTCCGGCCTGTCGGCCCGGGGTGTGACAATGTTTCATCTTGAACACGAAGGACTCATTTTCCAAGTTTGCTGCAAAAGTGAACTCTGGATACTTTGTTTGATACTTTCAAACTTACAAAGCATACAAAGCATTTAATCTCAGGACCAAAATTGTTGAGGAAACCATTGATGTCAAATTCAATGAATCTGCATCAACCTCCTCTTTTCCTTCTACTCCTGATGACCTATTTGATCTTTAAAGCTTTACCTACACTCCTTATACCTCTTCCATGTCTCCTTCTTTAGAGTCTTGTCAAACTTCTAAAGATCTATCATCTCTTGAGGAATGTTCAGCATCTCAGTTAGGTTTGGTAAATGATCACATGCGTGATATTACAGACATACCACATAAATAATCACATGAGTTTTCAAATCAAACGAATGTTCAAGACTTGGTCTTGAATGATTTTCAAACGAGTACATATCAAACAATGTTTTACTACAAGAAAGGAGCGTAAACTGTGTGATTTTCAAACAAATAAAACATGTCTCCAATATTGGGAGACAAAGCATATGCTTCTTTCTCAAAGACATCACTTTTACATCTGTCGTGTGGCATCGTAATGAGGTTCATAAGTGACGAAGTCTGATTTCCATTAAGGACATCCTCGTGGATCATCGAAGGGGTGGTGGGCTGGTGGCCGAGGCTTGGCGCTACGTATGCCCTATACACAAACTACCTTCGATGATTTGGGATGATGTCAGTTACGACGTTCAGACTAAGGCACTTGTGTAGTTCATTCGTGTTTTCAAAACCATTCATACACCACTCTCAAAACCGTTGTAAATGGAAAGATTCTTTTTCTAAACCTTTAAAAAAACCTAATAGTTTCTAAACTAACGTGAACTCACCAACCTAGAGTTGACAAATTTTACATGTTCTCAGGAAAAGAATAGGTGAAAGCAGGATGACCTTTAGAGAGAGAAAGATAGGATCCCTTAGAGGAACCTACAACTCCTGCATGGAATCTCTCCGGCCACGCCGGATACAAGATTCAAGACTTGCGCTTGTGCAAGTAAACTTTTGTGGGACATCTGGTCACATTCCAGATGCCGAAGTCAAGTTGTAATAGAATTAAATTATAAAACAGTTGTAATTTAATTTTATTCATTTAATGCATTTTAGTATTTCTCATATCATCATGTGCAATGTAACAATCTGATCACTCCGATTACAATTACGCCTCGGGACCTTTCCGCCCGACGGGTCCCCAGTCCGGCCTGTCGGCCCGGGGTGTGACAATGTTTCATCTTGAACACGAAGGACTCCTTTTCCAAGTTTGCTGCAAAAGTGAACTCTGGATACTTTGTTTGATACTTTAAAACTTACAAAGCATACAAAGCATTTAATCTCAGGACCAAAATTGTTGAGGAAAGCATTGATGTCAAATTCAGTGAATCTGCATCAACCTCCTCTTTTCCTTCTACTCCTGATGACCTATTTGATCTTTAAAGCTTTACCTACACTCCTTATACCTCTTCCATGTCTCCTTCTTTAGAGTCTTGTCAAACTTCTAAAGATCTATCATCTCTTGAGGAATGTTCAGTATCTCACTTCTTTTCTTCTATCCCATCTTATCAAATAAATCTTCAAGATCAGAATGAACATGTATCTACTTCCACATCCCCAATAATTGATAATGCTCTAGTAGATACCTTTGAACAAGCTCATGCTATCTCATCTGAAAGCTTTCCCGACCCCACTGATAATCCATCTTTTTCTAATGCTGCTTCTGTTAATAATTGTTTGGACATCATTCCCTTTAATAAAAATCACCCCTAGAGCAGATCGTGGGTGATTTAAGTAAAGGTGTTCAAACTAGGAGCCAGATTTCAAACTTTTATCTTCATGCTGCGCTCCTATCCCAAATTGAGCCATCTAAGTATCAAGAGGCTCTCAAAGATAATAATTGGGTGGAAGCTATGTAGGATGAACTGTTACAGTTTAAAAGGCAAAATGTTTGGACCCTCTGCCCCTTGCCTAAAGGAAAATACCCAATAGGAACCATATGGGTATTTAGAAATAAAACTGATGATAAGGGCATTGTAATAAAAAATAAAGCCAAATTGGTAGTACAAGGGTACTGTCAAGAGGAAGGCATTGATTACGATGAAACATTTGCCCCTGTGGCCAGACTTGAAGCCATTAGACTCTTCCTTGCATTTGCTATATCCCACAACATAAAGGTATTTCAAATGAATATAAAAAGTGCATTCTTGTATGGAACTATAACGAAGGAAGTGTATGTCTGTCAACCACAAGGGTTTGATGACATTCGTCATTCTGATTGGGTATACAGACTAAACAAAGCACTTTATGGTTTAAAACAAGCACCAAGAGCATGGTATGATACTCTCTCTCAATTTCTTCTTTCAAATAAATTTTCTAGGGGAACCATTGATAAGACCTTGTTCATCAAGAGGGTAGACAAGTAACTTTTGCTGGTCCAAATCTATGTTGATGACATCATTTTTGGATCAACAAAATCTTCCTTGTGTGAACAATTTTCTAAATTAATGTCTTCTAAGTTTGAAAAGAGTGATTTAAGTGAAGTAAAAACATTTTTAGGACTCCAAGTCAAACAAAACTCTAATGGGACTTTCATTCATCAATCTAAATATGTAAAATATATCTTCTGAATAAATTTGAAATGAATGACTGCAAAATAATGTCTAGCCCCATGGCAACCGCACCTGGAATAACTCCAGATGAAAATGGTAAACTTGTAGATCAAACACTCTATAGGTGTATGATTGGATCTTTTATGTATCTTACTGCATCAAGGCCAAACATCATGTATACAACATGTGTTTGTGCAAGATACCAATCTGCCCCTAAACAATCCCATTTTTCATTTGTGAGGAGGATATTTAGATACCTGAAAGGTACTCCTGTACTAGATATTTGGTATCCTGCTAATCAATCTTGCAAGCTTGTTTTTTTAGATAGTGATTATGCAGGATGTTCATTCACCAAGAAGTCTACTTCAAGAGGATGTCAGTTCTTTGCAAATTTTTTGGTCTCATGGCCAAGCAAAAAGCAAACTTCAGTGTCAAATTCAACTGCTGAAGCTGAGTACATTGCAGCAGCTCATTGCAATGCTCAAATCCTTTGGTTACAATACCAACTGTTGGACTTTGGAATAACGGAACTAAAAACACCCCTCCTAATAGACAGTGAAGCTGCCAAAAATATAATAAAAAATCATGTCTATCACTCTAAAACCAAACATATAGATATAAGGCATCACTTTATCAGAGACTATTTTGAAAAGGGATTGATAGTCCCAGAACATGTATTTACTTGTGACCAAATAGCAAATATATTTACCAAGCCTTTGGACTCTACTACCTTTTCTAAGTTTGTTTCCAAATTAAGCATGATAAATATGAGTTAATAAATAAATAAATATGGTTAAGAATATGTTTCTTGAACCTTAAAATAAATATATAAAAGGATAATTCTCAAAGATTATCCTAACAACGGATAAATGGAAAAACCACTGATAAAACAACTTAGGTTCTTTTCTTAGTGGTTGTCCTAAAACACGGATAGATTCAGTGGTTATGCTAACCACAGACTTATATCTATCGGTGCTTATGATCATTTGGTTGTTACATTTGAAACATTCCATGGTTTCTACTCCTTTCGTGGTTTTCTCCTTGGTAACTTATCCATGGTTAAAACTCTTCCATGGTTAAAGTTCTCTTCCTTCCGTGGTTATCAAATTCTTGATAATTTCGCTTGATTTGACTGTCAGTAATCACTCTGCAAGATTAGACCCCCTACAATTAATTGAATTGACACTCATTAATTGTTCTCACGGCTCAAAAATATCCTCTCATTTTACCATTTTACCCCTTTTACTTCAAATGATCACTGATTATCTTTTCCTTATTTATATAAGTGGTTACCTTCTTCTGCTCTTACACTTCTCCTTAGAAACTTTCTTGATCTTCTTTATGATCAAAAAGATACTTCTTTCAAATTCAAAACTCAGAATGCTGCTTATGGCGAAGGACAACTGCTTGTCAGGCATGTCGCCTGGCACGACGCACTTACACTAACTTCATCTGAGCTTGATGCTCATGATGATGGTGTGTAACGGCATCGAACCAGGCTTCATTCCTAACAAAGCTTTGTCTGTACATCAGGGTGTGCATGAACGTACTGGTTTGTGCTTTGTCTTTCTCTCTCTTGCTTATAGGTTTGTCCAATGGGTAAAAACCCTAAGGTAAAACTTTAAGTTTGTTATAAGAAGTGGAGGTTTTCATTATTGAAACCGCACCCATCTGCAACGGTTATATTTTCCCCTTATTTATCTCTATAAACTTAAGGCAAAAATTTGTAATCGCACTTTGTTCTCGAAACTATTATTCGCTCATCACCGCATTCATGGCTTCTAAATCTTTGAAACTCAAGCCGGTAAGCAACCTCGGAGCCTATCTTCCCAAGTCTTCTGAATACCCTCACTACGAAGAGGTCTTCGACATTCTGGTAAACTCCTTTGTTCACATTGCTCTTACTATCGACCTTCCTATCTCTGAATTTTCCCTAAATCAGTTTTGGGCAAACTCTGCGTTGGTGTCGAAGGTTGACTCTATTGAAAGCATCACGTTGGTGGTTGCTAGTCAACAAGTGTCCATCACCCCCTCCAAAATAAGTGTTGCCCTAAATCTGGGTAATAATGAGGCACCTACCACTATTCCTCTAAAACTTCTTCATAATGTTTTTGTTCAGTGTGATTATCTGGGAGACCTGAAGAATAGAACCTTGTACAAAGCCTATTTTTATGCTAAGTACAAGTTTCTGTATCACACCATTTTGCAATGTCTTTCTCAAAAGACAAATAGTTGGGGAAAAATTCCGTATGACATGCAGAATGTCATGTATGCAATTCTTTCCAATGAAAGAGTCAATCTGTCCCAAATAATTTTTGACCATTTGGTACATCACCGAAAAGTCCCAAATTTTTGCTGTACCCTCGTTTTGTGATGTCTTGTTTGTTTGCTGATATTAATAATGTTTGTCACATTGCTCCTCTTTCTAATTGTAGTACCCCGACCGTTGGCAGAAACATCGGGATGCCACGAGGGATGTGTAGATTGTTCATAAGCTTGTGGGCATCAAATTTAAATCATCACATATCAATTAATCAACCAAATTAATTACACAAAAATCATGTTTATCATGAATTAGTTACATCAATACACAAAAAATTTAGCTAAACTAACTAAACTCTAGTCTTCAGAATTTCAGTTATTTTAGCTAAGTCCAAGAACCTAAGTGATGATGTCCAAAAGATGTAAAGCTATCGTGCTCTACTTACTTCTCCTCATTTCCTGAAACATGTAGAAAATCCAGTGTGAACTACGAATTAGTTGGTGAGAAATCATAAGTTTTTATGTATTAAAAACGTTTATAAAATTTTTATGAAAGTTTATAAATGGGTTTATAAAAGTTTATAATTTCTCAAGAGAATCCACATGTGCACCTACGAAATAATCCAACTCTGCCAAAAACCAACAAACACAACATCCAAACAATCCAAGTAATCACATACACAATAATCACAAATAATTATCCACATATGTTCAACCAATCACATCAAATCAATAAGCATCAATCATCATAATCATATCGATATAAGTTACCGCGGAGGACTTTAGTCAACTCAATCAACGGCGGAATCATCGTGGAGGACAACAGTCAACTCAACCAACGATATTCCTATAAGCGTCTTCGGGCACTGCGGAGGACCCTAGTCAACTCAACCAATAGTGGAATCACTGAGGAGGACGCTAGTCAACTTACCAACAGTAACTCAATCATTGCGGAGGACCTAAGTCAACTCAACCAACAATGACTCACGGATAAGTAATAATCCATCTCAATTCATAATCAATAATAATCCATTAATATGAATATCATATTGATAATCCAGGTGTCACCCATGTGTTATCAAAATAATATTTAAATTGGTATACATGTTCCACCTCCAACTTTAAAACAAAAGGGTTTAAAAGGAGGTTATGAGAACTCACCTGAGTTCCTTAGAATCAGTGTTCTTGTAATATGCGCGCTCGCGTATGTGAAATCCAAAACAACTCAACAACCTGTAATTATCGTGTGTTTGTGTTCATAAGCATACGCGTTTCATTTCAATTTAGTGTCCACTTTTAGATCCTTAAGTGTTTAGTTACTTAGTTTATTTATTCTAAGTTAACTTGTAACACCTAAAGTTTATCGATGATCATCATGACAATGTGATTTATACTTTTTAGTTTCAATTATCTAATGTTGATAATTACTTGTGAATACATATGCATACTCCTCATAGATAGGTATGCTAAAAGAAAATATTGTCTTTATTCATACACACCTCCATACATATACACATGATTACTTAATTTCACCACCACTATCTAAATTATAAAATCCACTTTAAGTTTAATGACGTCATATTTAAGCTATTCTCATAAAAGGTTCAAACCATGTAAGTTCATAATTTAAAGTTTATGTATATTATAAAAGGTGGTGACCCAAAGTATCCATGCATGCATGAGTGTATTTAGTTCCAAAACCCTTTTTGTTTAACCTTAATTTGCCAAGGTTTAGGCTTAACAGCCTACAGGTTCACCTAACCCCTTTAGGTTCGCTGCCCATGGTTCTAAGTAGTCTAGGGTTCGGCCAGCTAGGGTTTTCATGATAGGGGTTCGGCCAAATGTTAACACATGGCTCTTCCCTTAGGTTCGCTGCATGCTTACAGGTTCGTTGTCCCCTGGTTTGCACCTCTTAAGGTTCGGCCATAGAGACAAAGGTTCGGCTGATTAGGTTTTTTAGCCTTGAGGTTCACAAGAGAAGGTTTGGTCAAAGTTCGACCAGGTTCGTCCCTAGAAGGTTCGTTCAGCATGGGTTCGTGGTGCAGTGGTTCGCCCAAAAATTTGCCACATGCACTAGGTTCGGCCTTATAAGTTTCGTGGGTTCCATAGGTTTGCCGGCCTAAATTCGCCATGCAAGGTTCGTGGCCCTTGTGGTTCGTCTGACTCAGTGGAGGCTCGGCTAATGCTAAGGTTTGGCCAATTAGGGTTTGATGATGGGTATCAACTCAGCCACAATAGAGGTTCGGTTCCCCTGGATTCCACCGCAGCACAGGTTCGCCGACCTGTAAGGGGTTTGTCGTGAACCAGACCCTCCTTGGCTGTCTTTATCATCATACTCGAGTTCTTTCATCACCCTAGGTCACTCATAGTTTCCACATACTCACACACGTTCTTTTTTAGGGTTTCAACATGTAAAATCGTTTAGAATGATGGTGCTAATAACCGGCTATGTTTAAGTGTAAAACGAAAAGTAAAACTCGAGATTTACCTACTAAACTAGTTCAAATTCCAGATTTCTTCGTGGGTTTGTGTTCTACTCGATCACACGAACGTTTAGGCTCCAAGATCTCGCGATTATGACCAGAAATGAAGAAGAAAATCTAGAGAGAAGGTAGAGAGAGAGAATAGTTTCATGAATGGGTGTTTTAGAGAGAGAGAGAGAGAGGTTTGTGATAAATAAAAGAATTAGGTGTGTCTTCCCTATGTATACCCCGTGCTTTCCCCGTGTGCTCGGTCTCGTTTATAGCGCGTAAAATGTTAGGGGATGCTCGATTATTCTCGTAAATTATATTTTAAAACACAAGACATTTAAATAAAAATGTTTTGTTTTAATAAAAGGATTTTAAATAAAATCGTTTAAATACAATGCCTCCGTTTACTTTCGTTAAATTAATTATTTAAATAAAACGATTTATTCGGTTATGTTTTCGGTTGTGATTTCTAATAAATGTTTTAAATTTCCATTTATTAATTTAATATCGTTTAAAATTATTCTGTTATCTCGTCGAAACGGGTTATTCGTAAAGATCGTCACCTTTCCGAATCCAACACTCATATCGTATTTCGATTCGATTTACGATTTATGGAATATCGTTTCAGAATATTATTCTTAATATTTATATTCGCGTGAATCGTCACCCACACGAAGACGTTATTAAGTTAATATTTCTGAAATAATATTCGCGTTTAATTTATAATCGTAACCTCACCATCGCGTAATCATCGCCAATATTGCTTTCGTTATTTAATTATCTTGAATATTATAATTTTCCCAATCCAATTCCCCCTAAACCATATCACTGACACATCCGTGATAGACCGAAATATGCTTATGTATAGGACATATGTAGGAGTAGGTCGCAAACTATCCAGCCACCGTCCCACCACTATTTCGATAAACCATGACCATGTGTCTTTGACTATGTTTAGTAACCAAACCGTAACAACTCCACAACTACTTTACATCCCAAACCAAAACCTCAGATTCTCCTCACCAAAGCCTCAACACTGATGTAATCATGATAAACCGGAGGTGGCTTATGTATAGGGCATATGTAGAGGTCAGTCGCAACTACCTCAGCCACCGTCCCACCACCTCTTTGATAGACCATGATTATATCCTTGTCTATCTTTGATTATAGAATCCTAAACCACAACTCTTCCAATTAACAATCCATAATATGTGAATTTAACTGCAATAAACTCTCTGGTTCTGTTTAGTTGTGTTTTAACTAAACTTCCCATGGTTTATGCATATAACAGTATGTTCTCAATATGTATACCAGCATCAGTAATAACATCCAATAATTCATCATCATTAATAATTATCATATCAGGTCGTAACATTACAATTAAACATGTACGGACAACCCGAAATACAGTGATCTTACAGTCTCCCATAGTTAAGGGAATTTCGTTCTTAAATTCAACTTGGAGTGACCATAGTAAATAAATGTGGGTACTTAAGCTTCACCTTATCTTCCCGTTCCCAGGTTAATTCTGGACCACGCTTCGACTCCCATCGTACTTTGACAATTGGAATTCTACTACATTTAAGCTTTTTAACCTCACGGTCCATTATCTCGACTGGTTTTTCAACAAAGTGCATGGTATCATCGACGTGAATGTCATCGAGTGGTACCTGAAGATCTTGATCAGCTAAGCATTTTCTTAAATTGGACACGTGAAACGTCGGGGGTACATTGCTAAGTTCAGGAGGAAGTTCCAACTTGTAGGCAACCTTCCCGATCCGTTCAAGAATCTTAAAAGGGCCAACATAATGTGGAGCAAGCTTACCCTTCTTCCCGAATCGTACCACTCCTTTCCAAGGTGATACTTTGAGTAATACCATATCAGCAACTTCAAACTCCAAAGATTTTCGTCGTTTATCTGCATAGCTTTTCTGTTGACTGTGTGTAGATAACAGATTGTCATGGATTTGGCGGATCTTGTCAGTTGTTTCTTGAATAATATCGGGACCAGTGATCTGCGATTTTCCGACCTCGGTCCAACAAATAGGTGACCGACATTTCCTACCATAAAGAGCTTCAAACGGCGCCATACCAATGCTTGCGTGATAACTGTTGTTATACGAGAACTCAACTAGTGGTAGATGGTTATCCCAGTTGCCGCCGAAATCGATGACCCAAGCTCTCAACATATCTTCCAATGTCTGAATCGTTCGCTCCGTCTGTCCATCCGTTTGAGGATGATAAACGGTGCTAAGATCCAATCTTGTTCCAAATGCTTCGTGAAATGATTCCCAAAATCATGCCGTGTAACGAGCATCACGATCCGATATTAAGCTTAAGGGAATTCCATGTCGGCTAATGATCTCATCAACGTAGATACGAGCTAATTTCCGCATAGGGTACGTCTCGCGTATCGGTAAGAAATGAGCCGACTTGGTTAATCCATCAATTATCACCCAAATACTATCATTACCACTTGCGGTTCGTGGGAGTTTAGTAATAAAATCCATGGAGATATTCTCCCACTTCCACATGGGTATTTCTGGTTGTATTAACAATCCCGAAGGTCGCTGATGTTCTGCCTTGACTTTAGCACAGTTAAGGCACTTAGACACATACTTAGCAATATCCTTCTTCAGTACAGGCCACCAGTATAAGGCTCTGAGGTCTTGATACATCTTATCAGCACCCGGATGGATTGAGTAACGAGACTTATGAGCTTCATACATAATCATCATCCTAAGATCATCGCGGTTCGGTATCCACAACTAATTCAAGTAATACATCAAACCGTCATCCTTAGTTTCCAATAGTGACTCGGCCCCGCAAGAAATCTCATCTTTGAGGCTATCTTGAGCCAATGAGTGTTGTTGGGCTGTGAGAACATCATTTCAAAGATTAGTGTGCACTCGGACACTATGGATTTGAACATGGCTCTTGCGACTAAGCGCATCTGCTACTACATTCGCTTTACCAGGATGGTAGCGAATTCACAGTCATAATCGTTCAACAGTTCAACCCATCTCCGTTGTCTCATGTTAAGTTCTTTCTGATTAAGTATCTGCTGCAAACTTTTATGATATGTAAAGACTACACACTTTGTGCCATAAAGATAATGTCTCCATATCTTCAAAGCAAACACAACTGCACCAAGTTCCAAGTCGTGTGTAGTGTAGTTATTCTCGTGAATTTTTAACTTTCTCGATGCATATGCCACAACCTTTCCCCGTTGCATGAGGACACAACCTAGACATAGGTTGGATGCGTCACAGTAAACTACAAAATCATCATTGCCGTCAGGCAGTGTCAAGACAGGAGCATCACAAAGTTTCTGCTTCAAGGTCTGAAATGCCTCTTCTTGCTTTGGTCCCCACTCATAAGGATTATCCTTTTGAGTTAAAGAATTGAGGGGGACAAAAATCCTGGAGAAGTTCGAAATAAACCGCCGATAGTAACTGGCAAGTCCAAGAAATGATCGAATCTCCGTTGGTGTCTTCGGTGTACTCCAATTCTTCACCGCATCAATCTTCGCAGGATCCACGTGAACACCCTTTTCATTGACTATGTGTCCCAAGAATTGAACTTCCTTAAGCTAGAATTCACACTTGGAGAATTTGGCATACAGTCGCTCTTCTCTCAGGATCTCCAAAACCAACTTAAGGTGTTGCTCGTGTTCTTCTTTGCTCTTGGAGTATATCAGAATATCATCAATGAATACAATCACAAATTTGTCCAAGTATGGCTTGCAAACACGGTTCATGAGATCCATGAAAACCGCTGGTGCATTGGTAAGGCTGAAGGGCATTACCAGAAACTCATAATGGCCATATCTTGTTCTGAAAGCCGTCTTGGGAATATCATCATCATGTACACAAAGCTGATGATACCCAGACCTAAGATCGATCTTTGAGAACCATGCCGAGCCTTGAAGTTGATCGAAAAGATCATCGATGCGCGGCAGTGGATATCGATTTTTAATGGTCAGCTTGTTCAACTCGCGGTAATTGATGCACATTAGGAATGACTCGTCTTTCTTCTTGACAAACAAGACTGGTGCACCCCATGGTGAATGGCTCGGGCGAATGAATCCCTTATCAGTCAGTTCTTGTAATTGGCTCGCCAATTCTTGTAACTCCGAAGGCGCAAGTCTGTAAGGAGCTTTGGCGACTGGGTTCGCACCAGGTACTAAGTCAATTCGAAATTCTATTGACGTTCTGGTGGAAGACCCGGCAAGTCGTTTGGAAATATTTCAGGAAAATATCTTATTACAGGAACGTCTTCAATGCTCTTTCCTTTCTCCTTTTTCTCCACAACGTGTGCTAAAAATGTTGTACATTTCTTCCTAAGGTACTTGTGTGCTTTAGTGCATGACATCAGCTTAAGACCCTTACTAGAAGTCTCCCCAAAAACTCTTAAAGTTTCACCCGAAGGTAAGGGAATACGAATATATTTTTCATGAAAGACAATTTCCGCTTTGTGGGTGGCTAACCAATCCATGCCTATGATAACATCAAAGCTACCAAGTTGCATAGGTATAAGATCAATTGGGAAAACGTGATCATTTAAGTTCACCGTACATCCAACAATAACAGTGTCAATATCAATAGTATTACCATCAGCCACCTCTATGTTAAACGGCTTGTCTATCTTAGTACGTGCCATTCCAAGCATATACTCAAAATCATGTGAAACAAAACTCCTATCAGCACCAGTCTCAAATAGGACAGATACATAAGAGTTGTTAATCAGAAATGTACCGTTGACTACATCCTGGTTGGCTTGAGCTGCTGGAGCATTTAGTTGAAAAGCTCTGCCTCTCGCCACCCTTTGATTATTTCCGGTCAATCTCGGGCACTGGTTTCTGAAATGACCCACTTTGCCACACTCGTAACAGGCTCTTGCCTGTACAGGCACTTGGCGAACATGTACAACTTGTATCGGTTGAACATGCGGAGCTGGCAGTGCACACCGACAAACATTAGCAAAATGGCCATACTTGCTACAGTTGTTGCAGACGCGACAAGGCAAGTTAGGCATGTGGTGATATCTACAAGTATTGCATTGCAGAATAGCTCCAAAATTCCTAGTGTTGGAATTATTGGAGGACTGTTGAGTAACAGGAGTAGTAACAGCATAACTCCTGGTCTTACGCTTCCTGTTGCTGCTTTTGGATGAACTAGCTGCCTCAGTCTTGACTTCGGTCTTAGTTTCCTTTGCGGCAGTCTTTACTTCAGTCTTCTTTATTCCCTTTCTCGTGAGTGTTCCAGCCTTCACATGGTTATCAGTCAATGTTGCAGATAAGCGGATTGCAGCCTCCAATATTTTAGGGTTGCTTCCATAGACCGTGTCTTGAATCTGCATCGGTAGACCGCCTATGTACTTCTCTATTGCTCTCTCAAGTGGTGTCACTAGATGAGGTGCCAGTAGACTATACTCATGGAAGCGAGTATTGTAAATTACATTTTCCCCGCTATCCTGTTTGAGTTCCCAGAACTCAGTCTCAAGTTTCCTCATCTCACTACGAGGATAGAATTCAGTGGTCATCATGTTCTTGACCTCAGTCCATGTCAGTGCTAGGGCAACATCGACTCCCGTAGTTTGTTTTTCCCCATTCCACCAAGTCAATGCTCTCTTTTGGAAAAAACTGGTGGCATAGCGCACCTTCAGATTCTCTGGGTAGTCACTGTTGATGAAGGTGTTTTCGACACTCTCAAACCACTGCAGCAGACCAGTGGCTGTCTCAGAACCTGTAAACTTTAGTGGATTACAGGAGTTGAAGTGTTTGAACGTGCAGACTGGTGGGTTTACACCACCCCTGTTCTGGTTGAGAGTCTGATTGGCTTGAGAGTCTGATTGGCTTGAGTCAGTTGATTCACAAATGCAGTAATAAGTGTTGCTAACCCTTGTATGCCGGTGTCGGAATTACCGTTAGCGTCATCATGGTTCGTATCATCTCCGTTGTGACGGCGAGGCGGCATGTTTCTGAGGATAATAGAAACATGTTATTACCGTTTTCAACGTAAGTCATACAAACTATGGTCAGATGAGTTCATTTCGATAGTTAGGATTACTTATAGGAACTATATTTTTCTCCTATCTGTCATTAAACAAATAACAAAGTAGTAATTTCCTAATATTACACTAAAGTATCCTAGTTGGTCATATCTATTATTAGTTACATATTCCTAAGTTTCAAACATTTCCCACCCTGTACTAACACTGGCAACCTCCCGATGCAGTGCAACAAGCTTATATATAGGGCATACGTAGACTTGACTGCAGTCACATCAGCCGACATCCCACCACCGTTGCATTGCATCACGATTATGCCCTTGTTAGAATTTAGGGTGTAGCATGTATCTTCCCATTATCTCACTTCACAAACCTTATCCTAGTTAGGATAATTTTGAGTGAAGTGGTCTCAAGTTCCCTTGGACAATTAGGTTTGCCTAATGTCTAAGTTCACTTGACATGTAGGTTCGCCTATTTCTAAGTTCACCTAATTTCTAAGTTCACCTGACATTAAAGTTCCCCTAGTGTCTAAGTTCACTAAAAGTCCATACTAAATCCC
Organism: Mikania micrantha; assembly: GCA_009363875.1. Taxonomy (NCBI): domain Eukaryota; kingdom Viridiplantae; phylum Streptophyta; class Magnoliopsida; order Asterales; family Asteraceae; genus Mikania; species Mikania micrantha. Next base: position 85,575,476 of record CM018693.1, read on the forward strand.
AATGTTCATAATTATCAATAAGGGTTCATATCATCACTGAGTGCTCTTTTTGTCACTAAGTGGTCATATCCTACCTATAATTCATTCTCGTCAAGTGTCCATACCATCACTAAGTGTTAGTATTCTCACTATGTGTTCATATTATCACCAAGTGTCTACATCAATACTAAGTATCCATTTCGTCATTAAGTGTTCGTATCATTCGTTGATTCTATCCACCCCACGTGTCCAATAAGTGTGTTCATAAGTGATTTTAAACGTATTCATCAAATATGATCATCCAATATGTCAGTCCAAACCAAATTTAACCAACATTCCATCAACAACTTTCCCAGCACTTTCTAATAATATCCTAAGTTCCTGACACTGAGAGACCCCCAATATACTACAAATGGTATATGTATAGGGCATATGTAGGGGTAGGTCGCAACCGCCCCAGCCACCGTCCCACCACCTTTGTAGTATACCATGACTGTGTCCTTGTCTGGTGATCAAAGATCAAACAAAGAAATTCCTAAGCAGGTAAGTTCCTAAGCAGTTAACCTCATAAGCAAATAATTTCCCAGACAGGTAGTTCCCTTATTCTTCAATACTGACATCCACCTAATGTACCGTAAACGGTATATATATATAGGGTATATGTAGAAGTCAGTCGCAACTGCTTCAGCCACCGTCCCACCACCTTTACGATACATCACGTGCATGTCCTTATTGAATCATTAGGGCCCAAGTAACCAAATAATCAGTAAGCAACATATGTAAATCAGATGCGTAACAGGAGTTCAGTTAACATGTAATAAACACATAAGCATGAAATCCTAAATATACTAACTAGTGTATGAAATAATTCATACTAGGGTATCCTACGGTTATAGACTAGGTCAACCATTTCTAGTAACCTAACTCCCTATAACTCAGGCTCTAATACCAATCTGTAGCACCCCGACCGATGGCGAAAACGTCGGGATGCCACGAGGGATGTGTAGATTGTTCATAAGTTCGTGGGCATCTAATTTAAATCATCACATATCAATTAATCAACCAAATTAATTACACAAAAATCATGTTTATCATGAATTAGTTACATCAATAAACAAAAGATTTAGCTAAACTAACTAAACTCTAGTCTTCAGAATTTCAGTTATTTTAGCTAAGTCCAAGAACCTAAGTAATGATGTCCAAAAGATGTATAGTTATCCTGCTCTACTTACTTCTCCTCGTTTCCTGAAACATGTAGAAAATCAAGTGTCACCTACGAAGTAGTTGGTGAGAAATCATAAGTTTTTATGTATTAAAAACATTTATAAAATGTTTATGAAAGTTTATAAATGGGTTTATAAAAGTTTATAATTTCTCAAGAGAATCCACATGTGCACCTGCGAAATAATCCAACTCTGCCAAAAACCAACAAACACAACATCCAAACAATCCAAGTAATCACATACACAATAATCACAAATAACTATCCAAATATGTTCAACCAATCACATCAAATCAATAAGCATCAATCATCATAATCATATCGATATAAGTTACCGCAGAGGACTTTAGTCAACTCAATCAACAGCGGAATCATCGCGGAGGACCGCAGTCAACTCAACCAACGATATTCCTATAAGCGTCTTCGTGCACTGCGGAGGACCTAAGTCAATTCAACCAACAATGACTCACGGATAAGTAATAATCCATCTCAGTTTATAATCAATAATAATCCATTAATATGAATATCATATTGATAATCCAGGTGTCACCCATGTGTTATCAAAATAATATTTAAATTGGTATACATGTTCCACCTCCGAGTTTAAAATAAAATGGTTTAAAAAGAGGTTATGAGAACTCACCTGAGTTCCTTAGAATCAGTGTTCTTGTAATATGCGCGCTCGCGTATGTGAAATCCAAAACAACTCAACAACCTGTAATTATCGTGTGTTTGTGTTCATAAGCATACGCGTTTCATTTCAATTTAGTGTCCATTTTTAGATCCTTAAGTGTTTAGTTACTTAGTTTATTTATTCTAAGTTAACTTGTAACACCTAAAGTTTATCGATGATCATCATAACAATGTGATTTAAACTTGTTAGTTTCAATTATCTAATGTTGATAATTACTTGTGAATACATATGCATACTCCTCATAGATAGGTATGCTAAAAGAAAATATTGTCTTTATTCATACACACCTCCATACATACATGCATGATTACTTAATTCCACCACCACTATCTAAATTATAAAATCCACTTTAAGTTTAATGAAGTCATATTTAAGCTATTCTCATAAAAGTTTCAAACCATGTAAGTTCATAATTTAAAGTTTATGTGTATTATAAAAGGTGGTGACCCAAAGTATCCATGCATGCATGAGTGTATTTAGTTCCAAAACCCTTTTTGTTTAACCTTAATTTGACAAGGTTTAGGCTTAACAGCCTACAGGTTCGCCTAACCCCTTTAGGTTCGCTGCCCATGGTTCTAAGTAGTCTAGGGTTCGGCCAGCTAGGGTTTTCATGATAGGGGTTCGGCCAAAGGTTAACACATGGCTCTTCCCTTAGGTTCCCTGCATGCTTACAGGTTCGTTGTCCCCCCTGGTTCGCACCTCTTAAGGTTTGGCCATAGAGACAAAGGTTCTGCTGATTAGGTTTTTTAGCTTTGAGGTTCACAAGAGAAGGTTCGGTCAAAGCTCGACCAGGTTCGTCCCTAGAAGGTTCGTTCAGCATGGGTTCGTGGTGCAGTGGCTCGCACAAAGGTTTGCCACATGCACTAGGTTTGGCCTTATAAGGTTCGTGGGTTCCATAGGTTTGCCGGCCTAAATTCGCCATGCAAGGTTCGTGGCCCTTGTGGTTCGTCTGACTCAGTGGAGGCTCGGCTAATGCTAAGGTTTGGCCAATTAGGGTTTGATGATGGGTATCAACTCAGCCGCAATAGAGGTTCGGCTCCCTTGGATTCGACCGCAGCACAGGTTCGTCGACCTGTAAGGGGTTTGGCCAGTCGCGAACGAGGCCCTCCTTGGCTGTCTTCATCATCATACTTGTCACACCCCGAGCCGGCGGGGTAGGATCGAGTTTCCCCGACGGGCGGAAGGTTCCCGGGGCGCGATATCGAGAATGATAATCGAAATGATCAGATGGTTCACATTGCACATGATATATAAATGAGAAACTTACTAAAATAAAACAGAATTACAGAGTTAAATTATATCAGTTAAATTTACAATTTAACAATGTAACTCCCCTATCACATCATAAGTCTTAAATCTTGCAGATGCACAAGATATACAAAATAAACTGTATAATGATGCTTCAAAATAATGCAGGTCCAAAAAGCTAGGTCCTCTATCAGATAACCTAATCCAAAGAAATGACTCTTCAGTTGACCTGTTCGTCACCTGAGAAGTCATGCAAAAATAAAGTCAACACATGGTTGGTGAGTTCATATAGTTTTGGTATTTGAAAATGATTTGAAAATGATTTGAAAACCTCCTTTGGTAAAGACCCTAACCTCATTAACACCACATGTATCATCCAGATCGGTATGCCTATGTATAGGGCATACCCCTGAGTCGAGGCTACAACCCCGCCCAGACGCCATCCCACCACATACTAATCCGCATAGGACATTGTTGTTAATGATAATTAGGCATTTTTACCCTACCATTTACCCATGATTCTTCTGTTCTCTGTTCCTGTAAATACAATCATTTGAAATCTCTATTGATTCCATAAGTTCCTCATAAAAATATGATCAACCACAGCAATTGTACAAACAGTTTTAAATGCTTAATTAAATAAATAAATAAACATTTAATAAAATCTAAGTCCTAATGATTGGGGCCTTTGGTCAACTCGAGTAGACTAGTCTGTCAATCTAGGTACTTAGTAGTTAGGGAATCTGTAAATATCCTCAAACATACGACCTACAAGTCAAACGGTCTAGCTAGGACTTCTTGAAATGCAGGATTTTATGTTTCGTCTGTTTTTGGCGTATGTTATCTCTGATATTTCCCAGGCTTTCCCTTGAAAATGATTTATTGATTCGTCTGATTCTGTTACAAGATGTACTTGATTCGTTGATCATAGAATACTAGATTCATTGATCAATTGTACACTTGATTCATTGTTCAACAAACACTAGATTTGTAGAACATTGAATATTGTCTTTGCAAAGATTGTTTCGTTTGATTCGTTTGAACTCCCACACTGGTTTCGTCAAAATGTTTCGTATGATTCGTTGAACTCACCCACTTGATTTGTCAAAAATGTTCCATTTGATTCGTTGAAAACACCCATTTGATCCGTCAAAATGTTTCGTTTGATCCCTTGAACTCACGCACTTGTTTTGTCAAAATGCCTAGTTTGATTCGTTTGAAATTGTTTTGATTTGTTGAAATGTTTAGTTTAACTTGATTATTCACTTAATTTATAAGTAAATCAGTTAGTAAACCCGCATAAAATCTTCCTAGACATGGTCTAGGATAACATTTATATTTATGTAAAACATATAATTTAAAAGCATTTAAGTAAACAATTTAAATAACAGTTTACGCATTCTTCTCAGCCCCGTGTTTTAAAACAAAAATGTTAGAAAAGGGGGCAATGAACTCACCTGTGTTGCCGTGCAATGAACCACAAAAGATATGCGCACTCTTTGATTGTTGCCTAAGTATCTTTAGCACTTGAGTTATTTTAAAGAATTCGAATACGATAAGTACCTACAGGAATTTTCGTATCTATGGTTTGGTCTCGATGTGCAACTACGTGTCCTAGATTACTAGTGTGCTTCTAGAATTTCTTCTATCTAAGTTAAACTATTACCCATTAGTAACCCAAATCCCACATAACGCATTTAAAGTATTTAAGTAAAACATTTTCAATTTATTACCTTTTAAGTTAATCATTTATTTAAGAAATCATTTAATTATTTTGATAAGGTTTATAATTTATTTTCTTTTCATGAAAAGCATAATTAAATTAAGAAAGTGTAATTAACATGATGGGCTTATATTAAACCCATTGGGCCATTCTTGGGCCCACTAATAGACTTTGATTTTCAAACGATCTCTTGTTTGCTTATTAAGTCATTAACCTAGATGGTGTAAATAACCATTTAGATTAATCATGTGTCCTTGAAATTCCCAATGGTTTAGGTGTTAACATTTAAGTCAAACCATAACCTTTAGGTTCTTGTTTTCCATTCCGAATGTATTCCTCTCATGATATTGATATCTTAGCTTAAGAAGACTCATTTGTGTTTAACCAATTGAATGATCGTCCCCTACAATGATTACATACCATAAGTGTGCTAGAATATCCTATGTTAAATTGATAGTTAACCCTAACATGGCTTTATTGCAGTTTAGATCTTGTGGCCTTATGTTAGGCCTAACTTGTTCTTGTGACCCAATTGATTAATATTAAAGTTAATCAAATGTACAACGGGTCATCCTTAGTTATTGGGCCAAATTAAGTTAAACAAGCTACGTGTGAGTCAAGTCTAGAACCAATCTCATTCCTAACGAGCTAAACTCGAACTTGTTGGGTCATTACAACACATGGGCCGATTAACACCCCCATATGGGCCGAAGATAGGTTATTGGGCCTAGACCTTGTAGTCAAATGGCCCGCATTGAATAAAATGAGTTAGACATTTGGGTTGGGCCGAATTACGTGTAACTGGACTTACCCATAATGTTGGGCCGATTGGGTTATAGGGGCCCGGTAGGATGTTGGACTAGTTAAATGTTGTGATTGTTTGGGCCCAATACTAATTGTGGATCCCTTTAGAATGCGTTGGACAGGAAGCTGGCACGATTCGAATTTCAGTTTGCCGAGTATCATCAGACCAGCGAACCTTTCAAGCGTTCGGCTGCATGATGAACTAAAAAGGTCCGGTGGTTTGTGCAATATGGTTCGCTTGAAAGTTAAGGGGTTCAGTGCCTTCGCAATGGTAATGGTTCGGTGAAGCTAAAGGTTCGTGGTTAGAGGCTGTCACTCACAGGTTCGCAGGTCTCTGGTTCCAAGATAGTTCGGCCGCAGAAGGTTCGTTGCATGTGCATGGGTTCGTAGCTATTGGGAGGTTCGGCAGCTGGTTGCTGTTGCAGGTTCGTCAATGGAGGCAAGGTTCGCCAAAGAAAATGGTTCGGCTTATGCACGAGGGTTTGCCAATCAAGCAAAGGTTCGTTCCTAGGATAGAGTTCGGCTAACAAAGTGCCGCTTAGGGTTCGGCTGGGATGGGTCATGCATGGTTCGCCACTCTTGATAAGGTTCGGCCAGTGATGTATTAGGTTCGTAGAGTAAAATGTTCGGCTAATAGCTGAGTAAACAGGTTCGGCCGCCCTCTTCTTTTCCAGCTTTACCCACGAACCCTACCTGCAACAACACCATTTTCGAACTCTAATCCGGGTAAGGTTGTTCCTTGGGTCGACATTCATGTTAGAAGGTTGCCTAAATGTGTTTTTCGTGCACCAAGATCCTAAACCGGTCGTGTATGTGTGTGTGGATCGAACAACCACAACAAAATGAGTGAAAACCCTAAATATTCGAACCTTTAAACATCCATACCTCGAAATCGGTTGGTCAAATCTACAGATCGGTTGTACTTCCTTAAAGAGGATGATGAGAGCTTCGCGTGGACACCAAGAACGCCCGATTTCGTCTCCAAACGAGTGAGATCTTGAAGGTTGAAGATGAAGAATTTTGGAGAGAGGGAGGTGACGGGAGAGAGTGTTTAGAGAGAGAGAGAAACTTGAAAAATGAAAGAAATTGGTTCTTTCCACGTTTATATACCCCGAGGGTATTCGGGTTCATTTCGTTTGCTCGGTTCGCGTCTTCGTCGCGTTTCCGGATCGTAACGCGTATAATTACGTAATCTAAATAAAAGGTTATATTTTATGTGTTTGAGAAGTGTTTATTTCTAGTAATGATATTAATTGATATTTTCCTAATTTATTTATCGAAACTCATAAATATTACGCGTTTTATTATTTATTCGCGTGTTATGGTTTACGCGTCTAAATTTAAAATAGTTTTGCTTTAATTTTAATTATGATGAGTTTCAAAATTGTAAAACAGGAAATATTTTATTTCCTTATAATTATTATCGTTCGAGTCGTCTTTCGTTTTGTTTCGTCAGAAAACGTCACTTACGCGCGTCTTCGTACAGAGCGCTAACTATACGAACACGATCGTACGTTTCACTTTCTGATTTTGTTGTCTAATTTACAATCATCGTTTCAGATCATTAAACTGTCAGATCTATTCGTACAGATCCTCACCTATACGAATAGTTCGTCGGTTTAGCATTCCGTAACAACAACTGTTATGGTATTGTTTTGATTAGCCTCACTTACGTGCTATCCTAATAGGTCCTAACAAATATACCCATGATGGTTCAGTGTTGCCAGATAATTATCTGACTTAAGAACCATTGTTCTGAACTTTGTTTCTGCTAAATGTTTATGAACATGTTGTTTGATAATGTGAAATGACTTTGACTATTGTTATGAACATGGAATAGAATGGAATGTGCATAGTTTGTGACTGTTTGCTGTTCATGCTACTGTTGCGATCGCTGTTCCGGCACCGGTTTCGGCACTGTTGTTACAGTGAATTCCACTCCAGCGCGGCTGGCTAATCCCACATGGGTTGAGTAAGGGGAACGAAACTTCCTTATAAGAGGGAGTGGAGACCTTCTTTATTGGACGCGTTTTGGGGGCTTAGTTGGTTGTGGAGCACATGAAAACTCCACAGTTAAGCGTGCTCAGGTGGCAGCAATCCAGGGATGGGTGACTTCCCTAAGAAGTTTTCACCCGGGTAACCAAAAGCAAATCCGTGAGCCCGGTGGGGCAGAGCGGACAATATCCAATACGGCCGGCTGTTACAGATGGTATCAGAGATAGGGGCCGAATCCATGTGATCAGCGGGGACGCTGATTCCCCAGTGGGGGAGGAATTCCACTCCAGCGCGGCTGGCTAATCCCACATGGGTTGAGTAAGGGGAACGAAACTTCCTTATAAGAGGGAGTGGAGACCTTCTCTATTGGACGCGTTTTGGGCTTAGTTGGCTGTGGAGCACATGAAAACTCCACAGTTAAGCGTGCTCAGGTGGCAGCAATCCAGGGATGGGTGGCCTCCCTGGGAAGTTTTCACCCGGGTAACCAAAAGCAAATCCGTGAGCCCGGTGGGGCAGAGCGGACAATATCCAATACGGCCGGCTGTTACAATACTCGAGCTCTTTCATCACCCTAGGTCACTCGTAGTTTCCACATACTCACACATGTTCGTTTTTAGGGTTTTCAACATGTAAAATCGTTTACAATGATGGTGCTAATAACCGTCTATGTTTAAGTGTAAAACGAAAAGTAAAACTCGAGATTTACCTACTAAACTTGTTCAAATTCCAGATTTCTTCGTGGGTTTGTGTTCTACTCGATCACACGAACGTTTAGGCTCCAAGATCTCGCGATTCCGACCAAAAATGAAGAAGAAAATCTAGAGAGAAGGTAGAGAGAGAATAGGTTCGTGAATGGTTGTTTTAGAGAGAGAGAGGTTTGTGACAAATGAAAGAATTAGGTGTCTCTTCCCTATGTATACCCCGTGCTTTCCCCGTGTGCTCGATCTCGTTTATAGCGCGTAAAATGTTAGGGGATGCTCGATTATTCTCGTAAATTATAGTTTAAAACACAAGACATTTAAATAAAAATGTTTCGTTTTAATAAAAGGATTTTAAATAAAATCGTTTAAATACAATGCCTCCGTTTACTTTCGTTAAACTAATTATTTAGATAAAACGATTTATTCGGTTATGTTTTCGGTTGTGATTTCTAATAAACGTTTTTAATTTCCATTTATTAATTTAATATCGTTTAATATTATTCCGTTATCTCGTCGAAACGGGTTACTTACGTACGTATTCGTAAATATCGTCACCTTTCCGAATCCAACGCTCGTATCGTATTTCGATTCGATTTACGATTTTTGGAATATCGTTTCAGAATATTATTCTTAATAATTATATTCGTGTGAATCGTCACCCACACGAATACGTTATTAAGTTAATATTTCTGAAATAACATTCGCGTTTAATTTATAGTCGTAACCTCACCATCGCGTAATCATCTCCAATACTGCTTTCGTTATTTAATTATCTTGAATATTATAATTTTTCCAATCCTATTCCCCCTAAACCAAATCACTGACACATCCGTGATAGACCGAAATATGCTTATGTATAGGACATATGTAGGAGTAGGTCGCAACCTATCCAGCCACCGTCCCACCGCTATTTCGATAAACCATGACCATGTGTCTTTGACTATGTTTAGTAACCAAACCATAACAAATCCACAACTACTTTACATCCCAAACCAAAACCTCGGATTCTCCTCACCAAAGCCTCAACACTGATGTAATCATGATAAACCGAAGATGGCTTATGTATAGGGCATATGTAGAGGTCAGTCGCAACTGCCTCAGCCACCGTCCCACCACCTTTTTGATAGACCATGATTATATCCTTGTCTATCTTTGATTATAGAATCCTAAACCACAACTCTTCCAATCAACAATCCATAATACGTGAATTTAACTGCGATAAATTCTCTGGTTCTGTTTAGTTGTGTTTTAACTAAACTTCCCATGGTTTATGCATATAATAGTATGGTCTCAATATGCATACCAATATCAGTAATAAATCCAATAATTCATCATCATTAATAATTATCATATCAGGTCGTAACAGTACAATTAAACATGTACGGACAACCCGAAATACAGTGATGTTACACTAATGTCAAGAGCATTGAAAAGCAAGTGTTCACTAGGTTGAACACTGGGGCCAAACTTATGGATGACACTGCGGACACAACCGTTCTTGGTGAACCCACATCCACCTCCTCCTCCACACCTGTAAAGGTACCTGCCAAAATAAAAGCATCTACCAAAGCCACAAAACCTAAAAAGCCCAAAAAGAATGCTCAGTAAGTTGAGATCCTTGAACAAGTCTCTTTCCCCACTGGACAGGTAGATCCATCTGTTCCATCCTTACAGATAGATCTTGAATCTCAACCCCATCTAGCTCCTCATCAATCCTCTCCACAGGATGATGTTGTAATCCTATGGGATCCCACACAAACCTCTGAAGTGTCACTTGACACTCAGATGGCTGTCCAATCTCCCAAGGACACTTCTGCTTCTTCACCACAAAATGCCTTCGACTCTATTGCCCAAGTTCTCCATGAGATTGATTCTAATTTTGAGCACACTAGTTCTCCTCCCCCCTCACCAATTAAGGAGCAGCTCTTTCAAATCTCTGCTCACAATCATCAATCTCCTATCCATGGAGAAGAGGATGAGATCAGGGTGTCTAGTCCATCTAGACATCATGATCATATCTCTGGAGCATCCATCTCACATGAAAGCCCATTGGGTCTTCATCTGGATGGATCAGGCACTAAGACTCCTGATATGGCAACAACCAATGAAGTTCTTGAAACTGAGGCTTGAAATCCCCAGAACCAAGAAAAAGGGGTACATGACACTCTTAAGATGGACTCAGGTCATGCTAAAACTGACTCACTAGTCAGGGATTCGGATGATATCCGTAAGCGGTTGGATGAATAAGATCTCAAATTAAAGGATTTGACGGCTTCTGTTACTCATATTCAGGCTGATGTGGCCAAGCTCACTGAGCTAGTCACAAAATCCTTGAATAACCAAGTCCTGCAACCCCAATCCATCCCCATGCAGGCACCTTCAGTTGAAGGTTCCCCAAATACTCCACCTTTCGAGACTGAGGAATCTAGATATTTCCTGGAGTACAGAATCCGATACCATAAGATAGACTCCATTGACTCGCTTTTCCGATCCGAAAGGTTTGATCTTCGCCGCAATCCGCCTCTTTCCCAAGTGGGAAATCCAATATCAAAATGGAAATGTTTGAAATTGCTCCTTGACCCACTTCCACTGCACCCATCTTCTCTAATCAAACTTTTCAAGAAGTGTTAAACCCACTTCTTAAAACCCATTTCACAAACTTTACCAAAGACTTCCTTACCACCCAAAAGCTACAGCTGGATCTACTGAAAATCTCAGTAGATTCCAAAATTTCTTCTTTACAACATGAGGTGACTAATCACACTCTCTTTCTAGAATCTCTCACAGGAATAGATCCTCGTCCTCCTTGGTTCAAAGAATTGGCTGATGAAGCCAAAAAGTGGGAGAATGAAAGGCTCCTGTCTGCAGCCCAAGCTGCCAAAAGGGCTAAAGACTAGGCTGAGCAAAGAAGAATGAAGGAAATAAGACTGAAGAATCAGGAGGCACTTCTTAAAGCTGCACTAGATCAGCAGTTTCAGACTGAGGCTGCTAAGGCGAGTTACGAACAAAAAAAAGGAAGCTGAAGCTCAAGTGGAAACTGGAACATATGGTGTGACCAGAATACTCAAACTCAAACCCACCAAATCAGCTCCCACCGAACCAATAAAACTCATAACCACTGCCCCCTCTTCCTTTGCCTCTACCACTCAGGACATACCAGTTCAAACTGAGTCTGTCCAATCTGAAAACAACCCAATTTATCCCAAAAAAACTTCTCCCACTATATCCATTCCTTCTTCACCAATACAAACAAATATAGAAAACTCACCTACCCTTTCTCCCAATTTTGCTTCTCAAACCCTTCTAGAACTATCTTCACTTCCCACAACTCTAAATGCATCCAAAATAAGCCAAAAACCAGCTCCCATAATCACCCAGTCTTTCACAAGAAGACAGAAGAGTGTGGCCAGAAATCCAAAACCCCCACCAATAAAACTAAGAAACCTTTAACTCCCATTCAAGAACCAAGCCCAGACTTAAATGATGATCAGCCCATTGCCTCTCTTATTCCAAGAAAGAGAAGGATTATATTGGCTGATTATGATGAGTCTGACCCATCCAAAACCATCAAGGCTTCCAAACCAATAAAGCCAGCTGCTGTTGAACCTGAGAAAACTCAAACCTCCCCTCCAAAAGAATCCTATTCTCCTGTAAGGCAGTTCTCCACAACTGAAGAACTTCAAAAGATAAAGAATAAAGAGGCTGAAGGGGAAAACAAGATCTTAGCTGATCTTGAAGCCACTGTTCAGTCAGGAGATAAGTTGGTCAAAGTCTATCAAGAACAGATAGCCTTGTTGGATCAGCAACAAACCAAACTTATCAGGCTGAGAGGGAGAAACTGATCAAGTTCTTGGTGAATAAAGTTAAGTATAAAGTTGAAACCTTCACCAATTGGGATATTAAAGGTCTTAGAAATGAAGCTGAGGTTCTTTCTAAAAGAATAAAGGCAGACATCAAGAAGAAGAAGACCCTTGAGCAAAGAAGAAGAATAAAACACATCCTCATTCAAAATCAATAGGGACCAAAGAACACAATCATGAGACGGAAAGAATACATACTGTTTGATGAATGCTCTAAATTCAAAAAATAAAACAGTGGTCATCTTGAGCTCTGGAAATAAACTACTTCGTCCACTCCCACTGTTGTGTCTAAGCTCAAGGATGCAGATCTAAGCACCATGTGTGATAACCCGGGCTGGCGGGCCGGATCGGAGACCCGTCGGGCGGAATAGACCGGAGGCGTGATAGTAATCGGAGTGATCAGATTGTTACATTGCACATGATAATATGAGAAATATTAAAATACATTAAATGAATAAAATTAAAATACAACTGTTTCATAATTTAATTCTATTACAACTTGCCTTGGACATCTGGAATGAGGAACACATGTCCCACAAAGGGTGCCTGCACAGGTGCAAGTATTGAATCTTGTATCCGGGCTAGCCGGAGAGATTCCATGCAGGAGTTGTAGATTTCTCTCTTTAAAGTCATTCTGCTTTCACCTGCTCTTCACCTGAGAACATGTAAAATCTGTCAATACTAGGTTGGTGAGTCACATTAGTTTTGAAAATATTAGGTTTTGTAAAAGTTTTAGTGAAAATCTTCCCATTCACATCGATTTTGAGAGTGGTGTGTGAATGGTGCTGAAAACACGAATGAACTACACAAGTGCGTTAGCCTGAACATCATTACTAACACCATCCCAAATCATCGTAGGTAGTTTATGTATTGGGCATACGTAGAGCCAAAGCTCGGCCGCCAGCCCACCATCCCTTCGGTGGTCCACGAGGATGTCCTTAATGGGAATCAGACCTTGTCATCCACTCTACACAACACGATTGATAATTGTAAAAATGAAATTGTGAGAAAGAAGCGTATGCTCTGTCTCCTGATATAGGAGACATGTTTGATTAGTTTGAAAATCACACATGTGAAGCTTCTTTCTTGTAGTAAAACATTGTTTACTTTGTACTCGTTTGAAACTCGTTCAAGACCAGGTCTTGAACAATTGTTTTGTTTGAAAACTCGTGTTTCTATTGTGTGGTCTGTTCGTAATATCACCCGTGTGATCATTTAACAACCCTAACTGATATGATTGTGTGATTACTTCCCCTGGAACTAATCTGAGTTGTTGTTTCACGTGTGTACGCATGTAACGTACAAGCCTCAGCGCTGGAGATTTGTTAAACCTATGGTAACATCTACGTTATCGTCGGTTGACCCGTGTCAACTAATGGTAAATGACTCTGATGCGAGTTGTTCGAGAATTCTTCATCGAATTCTCGATGTGATGTTGTGTGGACGCATATCCTAGTGAATTACCCTAGACAGATACCATGCAAAAATGTTGTTTATTTGATGGGGGATTCAAATGAAAATGATAGTTCTCGATTGTGCAGTACACAATTTCCATGATTTGTGTCCGTTCACCTCTTGGTTGGGCAAAAAACCTCGAACTGTTGTGGTCAACGGACATCTCTTCGATGATTTGTGTTTTGAACCCTCGAAACCGGTTTTGTTGTTGTTGTTTGTTGAAAATGTTGAATGGAGCGATGAACGCTCAGTAAAAATAATTGAAAAGACACTTATTCGTATAACATTCGAATAAGAGGTTGAGAGTTGGTCCTTTTATTGAAATCACTTATAAATAACTCTTAAACGTTGATCATTCAAATAAGAGGTTTCATGTTCTCAGCCCCAAATGGTTTGGAGGCCAGAAAATTGAAAACAAGGGGTCTGTGAACTCACGTGATGCCCTCACTCGGTCTGATCTCTCGGTTTGGATCCTGTGTTAAATATTAGTTAGTTAGGTGTTTGGTGATTATGTGCTCTGTTTCTTGATGTGATTTTGGAAAATGTGTTTTCATTGGTTTTAGTTTGAATAGATTTAAAATTGGGTCTAAGGTTCGGTTCTATCGATACAAATGGTGTAAGATAGAACCTTCAATACTTAGCCATTTTGGGCTGTTCTTGGTGCGAAGGGATGGTTCGTGCGAATGGCCCTCATTCACTCGAATGGAATGATGCGAACATATACCCTCATTCTAGTCATCCATTCGTGCGAATGGATCTTCATTCGTGTGGTCCTTTCCATGTGAATGAACCCATTTCGTTCGCATGGTTTCCCATTCGTTTGGCAGCTCGTTCGTGTGCCTCCTCTTCACGAACGAGGCTTCTCGTTCGCACGAATGAGCCCTTCGTATGGCTTATTCGCCTACAAGTTTATCAAGAATGCCATTTTTGAAGTCGATGGTTGTTTTTGCGGTTTTTGTGGTCGAAATTGATGGTAAAACGTTTTGGAGTGTTTTGGTGCTAAGGATTGGTGCTAATACTTACTGTGGAGCTCGTATTTGATCGAATATAGATTAAAAGGGTTGAAATGTTGAAATGGATGTGTTGGGGTTGAAATACACACGATTTGGACGGTGGAATGGTCCGATTTCGTGCGGAAATGGCCGAAAATTAAACGGGCGAAAGAGGGTTTTGTTTGAGAGAGTTGGGTGAAAAATGGGTTTGAAAAACGGAAGTGTTGCTTTTATAGTTGTGCTGTCGCACGAATCAGCCGTTCGTACGAATGGCTCCCTTTCGTGCTAATGACTGTGGCTATAAAGCTTCACGAATTAGAACGGTTCGTACGAATGAGAGCCCATTCGTATGAACGGTTGTGTGTTAAAATTTTGATTGTTAATTAATTCGTTTTGGTGGGATTTTATTTAAAATTATTATCATTTTATATCAACGTTAAAGACTCTCACTGACTTCCGTTTGAATCGTCACCCATACAAAAGTCGCGTCGTATTTAACTGCTGACATTGTTTGATTTTTAAAGATTTCATTTAGGGTATCTGAATCTAACAACATATCCACATGGATCATCACCCATGTCTACATCTCGTTGGATCGACACTCCATATGTTATCCATTCAGGTTTTGTTCATTGTTTTACCTCACAGGTTGTTTTTCTTTTCTTCTGATTTGTGTTCATGTGATTAAGTGGATTTTCCTAACTGTTTTTGGAAAACCCGTGTAATCTTGATTGTCGTTTATTGTTGTTGTCTTCACTCTCGTAATCCTATGTCTTACACTGTGAATGTGTACACCCTTGGATTTTCGACTCATGGTTGCTAGGGTGCCGGTTGTCATAGTCTCCCCCTGTTGAAGGAATTTCATCCCGAAATTTGAAAATGTGTCATCGGGCCCTCATTTTCCTTTTGAATGTTCTGGGAGATGACCGGTTACGAATTTGAGTCTCCATGTTCTCCATGTTCAACTGAGGCGTACATTGGAAAAATGTTGTCACAGTCTGATATCCATTTGTGTGTACTTGGATCGAGTCTTGTGAATTGCCGATGACAGTTTTCGATTGGTTGTTTGTTTCGAAATGTGTAGAATGTATGACTCGGATCGGTTATTCATGATGCTTCTCAATTGGTATAGGTTTACGAACTTTGTTCGTATAGGTTTTGGGGTTTTCTTAGTGAGTTAGTCTAATCTGTTTAGACTTTTCATTGAGGCCGTGTTTCCACTTTGCGTTCTCAAGAACGTCTACTTCCTCACTTTACTCACTGTTGAAAATGCAGTGTATTGAATCGTATCCTTTGAATAGTATGGTTTTCTTGCATTGTTCCTGTGGTGGATGTGTATGGTTTCTTTCCTTCAAATCCCTAGGTTCATAGTTTGCTCTTGGAGTTGTATGGATGTCCTCTCACCTTCTAGCCGTCACTACTCCAGAGCTTAGTTTTGTAATTTGCTTGAGTATTGCAAATTATGGCTTGTTCTCGGCTAGGTTTGGGGAATTCTGCACCTTAGAGATCTACTTCTCTAGCTCCTTACCCGGAGATCAGGTGCAGATGAGTCAGTTGTGGCATTGCCCAATCTGACAGCATAGTTCTCTTGGAACTACCCTGAATTGTTTCTCTTCCAATACCATCGAGCTCATGGAGTAATTTCTCCTTTGATTAGCTCGCGGGGTTCCTTCACTAGTGGTTGCGTTGGACGCCGCATGTAGAGGATGATTGTAAAGACGTGATAGGACCGGAGATTTCACTTTGGACGGAAGGTTAGGGTTTGCACACACGACGAACATGAAGATGATTGTCACACCCCTGCGCCGCGTGCGGAATCCACGGCGCGGTGACGTATGAACAATTGAATCATGCACAAGTATTGAATAAGAACAACCACAATGGATTACTACATTTCATAATGTTTAGACAGTTGTTTAGTTACAGACAATCTATCTACCAAAAGAAAGACAACTACAGACCCAAAATATAGTTTACAAAATAAGACTTCAAACAAGACAATTAAACAATTAGGATTTAGTGTGTTTCTAATCCATCCTAGCATGTTTCTTCATCTTGTTCTATCTTAGTATGGTCTCCTTAGTTGTCTCTGAGAATGTCTTAAACCTGATTACCTGAAACACGTGAAAAGTAACTGTCAACTACAGACGTAGTTGGTGAGAACAATAGGTTTAATCATTTGTAAACATGAGTCTATGATATAAGGCATAGGTAAGTTAAAGCAACATAAGATTCACACGGATGAGCTGCAACCCAAACTAACATATAATATCAAGTCCCAAACCACGTTTGGAGTTAGATTATGTATAGCAATTTTGATGAAACCATATGTAACCGAAATCTGCAGTTAGTTTATAAAACAAATTTAAAAACTAACTGCAGCAATCGGCCTGCCCCAATGTGTGTGTCCGCTTTCCCTTGTTGTGATCACCCAGTACTAACGCTAATGAATATGATACTTGATGCTTTTACAAGTTTGTTTACAACAATAGACACCATGTTTCTGAACCTTACTTTAACCGGATGTGTTAATGCCTTATTTGATAACATGAATTGAAAACCTAGATTTAATTCCACGAATTAAATCCTTTGTTTTGAATAACATGAAATGAATCTGTTGATTTGAATACCATGATGTGAACCACTTGATTTGAATACCATGAAATGAACCACTTGATTTGAATACCATGAAATGAACCACTTGATTTGAATACCATGATGTGAACCACTTGATTTGAATGCCATAAAATAGTGACCTTGTGTAACAACAAGGTTTATAACAAAAGAGTTTATAAAAATCATTTATTTAAAAGTGTTTATCCTTCATAAGTACATTTGAGTAAATCTGTTACAAAACAGTTCAAAGATCCTTTATAAAACCTTTTTAGTGAAAAGAGTTTAATAATTGATAATTCCTTTAAAACAGTTGATGAATTCCTAGGATTCGTAAAATGAACCCATAATGTTTATAAGAATACACACACCTTGTGTAATGAAATATGATTGTAAACGATTGGTTTGATCACGTGTTCCACCCCAAAACAGTTATAAAACAGTAAAAGAGGGGCTAAAGTTCTCACATGTCTGCAGTAGACTCTGAACTAAAACAGATAGCAAGTAGCAAACAGGACTTCTAATTGATTCCTATAACATTGTAATCATACATAAGATATAGGATTTATAATTGTATAGACTTTGAATCATTGATTGACTTGTGTTCCCTTGAGATTGATTATCACATGATAACTTGTTCTCATGATTATGATTGTTGTGAAAACTTGAAAGTTATGATTTGAATCACTTGATTGATCATGGGTCCAAGAAACGAATATGAAATGTTCCTTTGTGCATAAATCTTATGCATAAAATGATAATTGTTTGCGAATTTGATAACCATTGATTACTATGAGATTTGATACAAATGTTTACATTGTTTTAAGTCCTTGAGATTGTGATTTGATTCTATGATTAGGTTAAGTTGTAAATTAAACCATAATTGATCAATTCACAATTATCGAATTTATGATCCATCATTGGCCCGTGGGCCTAAGTAACCATAATGGTCCTCAACCAAGTCCATGGGCCACTTAAGTTAACGATGGG
Organism: Mikania micrantha; assembly: GCA_009363875.1. Classification (NCBI taxonomy): domain Eukaryota; kingdom Viridiplantae; phylum Streptophyta; class Magnoliopsida; order Asterales; family Asteraceae; genus Mikania; species Mikania micrantha. The sequence goes on from CM018693.1 coordinate 85,593,752, forward strand.
CCAATTGAATGTGGTGTTGGGCCCATTGAATGGGATGTTGGCCCAACATCGTGTATATAATCCTTTTATCATGCCAAAACAATATCAACCCAATTAAAATCTTAGTGGGCCAAATAGAATTGTGTAACACCCCGACCGGCGGAGGAATCGTCGGGATGCCACGAGGGATGTGTAGATTGTTCAAAAGCTCGTGGGCATCTAAATTAATCATCATATATCATTTAAGCAAACAACATAATTACACAAAAATCATGTTCATCATGAATCAATTACACAAAAGAATTAGTTAAACTAACTAAACTCTAGTCGCCAGAAATTTAGTTAATTAACTAAGTCCAAGACCCTATATGATGATGTCCAAAATAGAAGAGATCCTCTCTTCATTCCTACTTGTCTCCATCACCTGAAACATGTAAGAAAACCAAGTGTCAACTACAAAAGTAGTTGGTGAGTAATCATAAGTTTTTATATTTAAAAAAGGTTTTAGTAAAATGAGTTTGAAAGTTTATGCTTAAAAATGGTTTTATAAAATGCTTTGTTTAAAACGAGAATAAAACTTATGATCTTCTTGAGAAAATCCATATGAATACCTGTATGAGATAATCCAACACACATCCATCAATTCAACAATCAAACACATACACAATCACATAACCACATAACCAAATCAATCATAGTCAATTACAAATAATTATAATCAAATATAGATAATCAATCCACAAACTAATCAACCAATCTCATCAATCATATTCTCAAATAATGTTCGTGACTATACATGATCATTATGTAATTAACATAAGTTAAACACATGATTCATGGAGTGGTCGCTAACCACGTGACAATACATGAAGTCAAAGCATTTAACCGAAGTCAAAGGCAATGATTCACATATGTGGAAATCATCCACGTGACAATACACAATGTCAAAGCAATTAACCGAAGTTAAGAGCGATGACTCTCGGGGTTTGTGACAATACTTGTAATCGTTGTTATTGACCGAAGTCAATAACAAGGTTTACATGGATATAAAATAATAAGAGACAATCCATAATAAATGATAATTTTATATCGTGAATATCATATTGATAAACAGGTATTAACCTTGAGTTATCAAAATAATATTTAATTTGGTATACATGCTTCACCTCCGAGTTTTAAAACAAAACAGTTTAAAGAAAAGGAGGTTATGAGAACTCACCTGAAGTCCTTAGAATCCGGGTTCTCGTATAATGCGCGCTCGCGTATGTAAACTCAAAGTAACTCAAGAATCTGAAATTATTGCATGTTTTTATGCTCATAAGCGTATACGTGTCATTACAATTGTATATTCATAGGTGTTCACTTTTATTTGCTAGTTGTTATATTAATTTAGTGTATTTCATCCAAGTCAGAATATAACCTCTAACTTCTTAATAGTTAATCATCATTAACAATATGTTTTAGACTTAGTGGTTTCATTAATCAAATGAAAATATCTGATTAGAAACTATTGTTTGTACACATCATGGTTATGTGTGTTAACTCATATGCACTATCTTTATCAGTATACATTCAACATGCATGCTTGGTTAATTCAAGTGCTCACCATACTTCAAGTGTTCAAAACCTAAACTGAGTTTAAGTAATTGATAGTCAAGTTATTTTCTTAAAATGTTTAATTTATGTAACCATCTCATAATTCATTATTTATAGTTATTGGAAAAGGTGGCAACTTAAACCAACTCCCATGCATGCATGACATATTACATGTTGTTCCTCAAGACCTTGAATCCCGCCCTTAACCCTAATTTCCACTTTGATTCGGTTGATATGAAACAAAAGCAGCGAACCTTTACCCATCATTCCAGGTTCGGCTCCTATTGTGACTAGGGTTCGGCTAATCATGAAGTACCTAGGTTCGGCCAACAACTAAGAAGGTTTCGACCAGGGTTCGCTGCCCATGCGGCCATGCACGGTTCGCCCATAGGTTCGCAGCTCCTAGGGCTCGCCAAGGTGAGAGGGTTCGGTCACACCAACAGAGGGTTCGTCGGGTTATCTTGCAACACAAGGGTTCGCCGGAACCATGGGTTCGACGAGCATGTCTCATGGTTCGTGGAATGCATGGTTCGTGGCAATCAAAAGGGTTCGTCACAGGTTGGAAGGTTCGCCCTATTAGAGTTCGTTGCAGGCTGGGAGAAGGAAGGCTCGGCTAAAACAAAGGAAGGGTTCGTGAGTAGTTCGTGGGCACCAGGGTTCGGCCAGGCACCAAGGGTTCGGCGCACCAAGGGACAAAGGCTCGGGGTCCCTAGGGTTCGCCCCCTAGGGTTCGGCTGACCCAATAGGAGGGTTCGGTACTGGCGGCCCGCACAAGGCTCGTCCAACCTCCCAAATGTTCGGCCGACTGGTTGTGCACACGAACCATCACGCCATCATCTCCCCTTCGACCCACGACCTGCAAAAACTTAGTAATGTTCTTCCCAATACTCATCCTAAATCGTTTTAGTGTTATCACAACCGGTTTCGTGATGGTGCGAAAAACAGAAACAAAAAGGAAGATTTACCTCAAAATAACGATCCAACGCAAGGTTTCTTCGTGTCCTCTTGTTCCTCTCGTTCTCACGAACGCGTAGCCGCAACGACCTCGCGAATCCGTCAAGATACGAGCTTGGAGAGTTAGAGAGAAGGTAGAGAGAATTGTGGTGTGTGTGTTCTTAGAGAGAGAGAGATGGTGGTGTAAATGAAGGAAAGGAAGGAAAAATCTTCCTTATATCGCGTGTCGGATACGCGTGCTCAATCCCATTTTTATCGCGATAAATAAATTAAATGCTCGGTTTTTCTAACATAGCATATTTAAACAATAAATCATTTTAAATAAGTTGGTTTTTGCTTAAATAAAATAAGTTTAAATAATTTGTTTCGTAAATCGCTTTCGTTTTATTATCGTGAAATAATTGTTTAATAAATTAAATTATTCCAATTAAATTTAGGTTGTGATTTCTAATAAATATTTTTAGTTTTAACCTATTAAATTAATATCGTTTGATATTATTTAATTATCTCGTCGAAACGCGTTACTCGCCTACGTATTCGTAAAGATCGTCACCTTTGCGAATCCGACGCTCGTATCGTATTTCGATTTGATTTATTATTTATGGAATATCGTTTCAGTATATCATTCTTAATAATTATATTCGTGTGAATCGTCACCCACGCGAATACATTATTAAGTTAATATTTCTGAATTAATATTCGCGATTAAGTAATGTTCGTAACCTCACTTCGCGTAATTAATTCCCATTATTTAATACATTAATATTATCATTTCCCCAACCAAAACCCACTAAACCCTAGTCACTGACACATCCATGACATACCGAAATATGCATATATATAGGGCATATGTAAGGGTCAGTCGCAACTGCCCTAGCCACCGTCCCACCGCTATTTCGATAAACCATGTCCATGGGTCCTTGACTATGTTTGGTAACCAGACTCAAACAAACTTCCAGTTCCATCCCAAATCCATTCTCAACCAATAATCCTTCGTCATCAGTAATAAGTAACTGCGATAAACACTACGGGTCTGTGTAGTTGAATTACAACTAAACTTCCCGTGGTTTACGCGTATAATAAATGTTCTATAACATGTATACCAGTATAGTGATAATATCAATTATGTAAGTCAATAATTTCATAATCATTAATAATTAAAAATCTCCGGTCGTAACAGTACATTCGTACGGATGTACGGACGTACGGACAACCGAAAGTACAGTGATGTTACAGTCTCCCCTAGTTAAAGGAATTTCGTCCCGAAATTCAACTTGGAGTGACCGTATTAAATAAATGTGGGTACTTAAGCTTCATCTGATCTTCCCGCTCCCATGTGAATTCTGGACCCCGCTTCGATTCCCAACGTACTTTGACAATTGGAATTCTACTGCGTTTGAGCTGCTTAACCTCACGATCCATTATCTCCACTGGTTTTTCAATGAAGTGCATGGTATCATCGATACGAATGTCATCGAGTGGTACCTGAAGATCTTGATCAGCTAAGCACTTTCTTAGATTGGACACGTGAAATGTCGGGTGCACGTTACTAAGTTCATTAGGAAGTTCTAATTTGTAGGCAACCTTCCCGATCCGTTCAATGATCTTAAAAGGGCCAACGTATCGTGGGGCAAGCTTTCCTTTCTTCCCAAATCGCACAACGCCTTTCCAAGGCGACACTTTGAGTAATACCATATCTCCCACATCAAACTCTAAAGGTTTTCTTCTTTTATCCGCGTAGCTCTTCTGTCGACTGCAAGCAGCTAACAGATTGTCACGGATCTGGCGGATCTTGTCAGTCGTTTCCTGAATAATCTCAGGACCAGTAATCTGCGAATCGCCAACTTCGGTCCAACAAGTAGGTGACCGACATTTCCTGCCATACAGAGCTTCAAACGGCGCCATACCAATGCTCGCGTGATAACTGTTGTTATACGAGAACTCAACCAATGGTAGATGGCTATCCCAATTTCCACCGAAATCGATGACACAAGCTCTCAACATATCTTCCAATATTTGAATTGTTCGCTCCGTTTGACCATCCGTTTGAGGATGATAAGCGGTGCTAAGATCCAATCTTGTTCCAAAGGCTTCATGAAGTGATTCCCAAAATCGTGCCGTGAAACGAGCATCACGATCCGATATTATACTCAAGGGAATACCATGTCGGCTAACGATTTCATCAATGTAGATACGAGCTAACTTCCGCACAGGGTAAGTTTCGCGTATCGGTAAGAAATGAGCCGACTTAGTCAATCTATCAACAATAACCCAAATGCTATCTTTACCGTTTGCAGTTCGTGGGAGTTTAGTAATGAAATCCATGGAAATATTCTCCCACTTCCACATCGGTATTTCTGGTTGTAATAACAATCCCGAAGGTCGCTGATGTTCGGCCTTGACTTTGGCACAGTTAAGGCACTTAGACACATATTCAGCAATATCCTTCTTCATTCCAGGCCACCAGTACAAGTCCCTAAGGTCTTGATACATCTTGTCAGAACCTGGATGGATTGAGTAACGAGACTTATGAGCCTCATTCATAATCACCATCCTGAGATCACCCCTGTTCGGTATCCACAACCGATTCAAATAATACATCAAACCATCATCCTTAGTTTCCAATAAAATTTTAGCCCCACAAGACATCTCATTTTTCAAGTCATCTTGAGCTAATGAGTGTTGTTGGGCTGTGAGAACATCATTTCGGAGACTATTGTGCACTCGGACACTACGGATCTGAACTTGACCTTTGCGACTAAGCGCATCTGCTACTACATTCGCTTTACCAGGATGGTAGCGAATTTCACAGTCATAATCGTTCAACAGTTCAACCCACCTCCGTTGTCTCATATTGAGCTCTTTCTGATTCAGAATATGTTGCAAACTTTTATGATCAGTAAAGACTACACACTTCGTGCCATAAAGATAATGTCTCCATATCTTCAAAGCAAACACAACTGCACCAAGTTCCAAGTCGTGTGTAGTGTAGTTCTTCTCATGAATCTTTAATTGTCTTGATGCATAAGCCACGACCTTTCCCCGTTGCATGAGAACACAACCGAGACCCAGGTTGGAAGCATCACAATAAACCACAAAATCATCATTTCCATCAGGCAATGTCAAGACAGGAGCATCACAAAGTTTCTGCTTCAAAGTCTGAAATGCCTCTTCTTGCTTTGGTCCCCACTCGTATGGCCTATTCTTCTGAGTCAAAACAGTGAGAGGGACAGCAATCCTGGAGAAATTCGATATGAACCGCCGATAGTAACCGGCAAGTCCGAGAAACGATCGAATCTCCGTCGGTGTCTTCGGTGTACTCCAATTCTTCACAGCATCAATCTTTGCAGGATCTACGTGAACACCGTATTCATTGACTATGTGCCCCAAGAATTGAACTTCCTTAAGCCAAAATTCACATTTAGAGAATTTGGCATACAGTCGCTCCTCTCTTAGGATCTCCAAAACCAACTTAAGGTGTTTCTCGTGTTCTTCCTTAGTCTTTGAGTAGATGAGAATATCATCGATGAATACAATCACAAATTTATCCAAGTATGGCCTGCAAACACGGTTCATGAGGTCCATGAAAACCGCAGGTGCATTGGTAAGGCCGAAAGGCATTACCAAAAACTCATAGTGGCCATATCTGGTTCTGAAAGCAGTCTTGGGAATATCATCATCATGTACACGAAGCTGATGATACCCAGACCTAAGATCGATCTTTGAAAACCATGTCGAGCCTTGAAGCTGATCGAAGAGATCATCGATACGCGGCAGTGGATATCGATTCTTGATTGTGAGTTTGTTCAACTCGCGGTAGTCGATGCACATTCGGAATGACCCGTCCTTCTTCTTGACAAACAGGACCGGTGCACCCCATGGTGAATGGCTCGGGCGAATGAATCCTTTATCGGTAAGTTCTTGCAACTGGCTCGCCAATTCTTGCAACTCTGAAGGCGCAAGTCTGTAGGGAGCTTTGGCGACTGGGTTCGCACCAGGTACTAAGTCGATTCGGAACTCAACTTGACGTTCTGGTGGAAGACCCGGCAAATCATCTGGAAATACTTCAGGAAAATCTCGTATCACTGGAACATCTTCAATTCTCTTTTCTTTCTCTTTCTTCTCCACAATATGAGCTAGAAATGCTACACATTTCTTTCTAAGGTACTTGTGTGCTTTAGTGCAAGACATCAGCTTAAGACCTTTACTAGCAGTTTCTCCAAATATTCTCAAAGTTTCACCCGAAGGCAAGGGAATACGAATATACTTTTCATGGCATACAATCTCCGCTTTGTGGGTGGCTAACCAATCCATGCCAATGATAACATCAAAGCTACCAAGATGCATAGGTATAAGATCAATCGGGAAAACGTGATCATTTAAGTTCACAGTACATCCGATAATAACAGTGCCAATATCAATAGTGTTTCCGTCAGCCACTTCCACGTTAAACGGTTTATCTAAGTATGTACGTGTTCTACCAAGCAAGCATTCAAAATCATATAAAACGAAACTCCTATCGGCACCAGAATCAAACAAGACAGATGCATAAGAGTTGTTGATCAGAAATGTACCGTTGACGACGTCCTGGTTGGCTTGAGCAGCTGGAGCATTCAACTGAAAAGCCCGGCCTCTTGCCACCCTTTGATTATTTCCAGTCAACTTTGGGCATTGATTTCTGAAGTGACCCACTTCACCACATTCATAACAGGCTCTTGCCTGTGCTTGAGGTACCTGGCGAATGGGTACAGCTGGAATAGGTTGAGTTTGAGGAGCTGGCAGTGCAAGCGGTGCATGTTGCATCCTTTGTGCTTGCGGTGCACTCCGACAAACATTAGCATAGTGTCCAAACTTGCCGCAGTTGTTGCAGACGCGACATGGCAAATTCGGTGCGTGATGATACCTGCAAGTATTACATTGGGGAGTGTTCCCAGTGTAATTTCTGGCAGTAGAGTTGTTGGATGATTGCTGTGCAGACTTCGCAGCAGGTAAAGTGACCATAAAATTTCTATTCTTTCTCTTCTTGTTGCTGCCTTTGGACGAGCTAGCAGCTTCAGACTTGACTTCAGTTTTGACTTCCTTTGCAGCAGTCTTGGTGTCAGTCTTTTTGTATCCCTTCCGGGTAAGAGTTCCATTCTTCACATGATTGTCAGTAAGAGTTGCAGATAATCGGATTGCAGCCTCAAGTGTTTTGGGATTGCTCCCGTAGACTGTATCCTGAATCTGTACCGTGTCACACCCTCAAATTTCAACTAACGGAATCATACCGTTTGGGAACATGACAAACCAGGATCTCAGATCATTAGACATAACGAAGACCTCTATATAAATTTCAAAACATACTTTGGTCTTAAAAACATAACATCAGAGTTTTCAAGATTTGCGGAAACGTTTTAAAACCAGTAATAGTTGTAAAGTGTAAAGTAAAATACAAAGTTCAAATGTTCAAATTCAAATATCTAAAATGTATAAAATGCATGAGACTCTATCTCCTAGTCCATGCCAGTCTTTATTGCGCGCCTTAGCGTCCTGAGAAAACATGTAGATCAAGTCAACACAAAGGTTGGTGCATAACACAGGTTTTAATCATTCACAATGTTCAAAACAGTAATTTGAGTATCAAGTTTGTAGATAACATAATCACACATGCACAGTCATGATAGCTAGTCATATAAACTATTTACATAAGTGGTCGACACCGAAGCTGACGAGTTGCCATGCTATAGCATGTTTTTGCCTTAACAATATTGTCTAGCACGAACAATAGCAATGTGTGTGTTTGGTCAGTCAAACACCTGCGTAGATCCCATCTACCAAGTGAGGTTTGTCAAACCCAATAGATCTATCTTCAACTACCACGCTTTGCACTCCGGCAAATTAAACGGTTCGAAAGAAAGGCTTTGTAATGCTATGTTTGCACTTATTGTAAACAGCTAACTCATGCAAGTGATATGTATCTAAAAGCGTTTGTTGCACATGTTTTCTCCCCCAAAACAGTTAAAATAAGGAAGGGGCCGTGTACGCACCTGTGAGTGTGAGTAGAATGATCAACGGTTCGTGAATTCACGTAGACAATCTTCTACGAAGAAACTGTGTTATTACAATAACGTCGTGTTATTCGTAATGTTAAATCATGTTTGTAGTCACATATGTGTCAACACACGTATGTTAGAATGTTCAAAACGTACATACAAAAGTATGCACGGTGTTAAGTTTGTTTGTTTAAATCGTTCGATTATATACGATTTCGTTAAACACGCGTATTTATACGCGATTTATGGTTTCATGTCAAAATATAGATTTTATTATTCTAATACGTTCGGCATTGAATTCTGGTTCCAACGCAAGTCGAACGGAGTAAATCAGAGTTAGAACGAGCAAGATAGGGGCTTAAAACCAAAAATGGTTTTAAAACACAAAAACCGGGCAGCCCTAAGGCTCGAACCCGAGACCACCTGAACCAAACACATGCGCCCAAACCATTCCATCTGTTTATGATTTCTCAACAGAACTTGGTTCTTAAATCTTTTAAGCATTAACAAACTGGTTCCCCTTAGCTAACCCAACCGAACCTATCTGATTAAAATTGATCCACGAATCGACCAAGTTCGAACTTAGGACCATGGAGTTTTGCTTCGGGGTAATCAAACGAGTTAGAGGGTGGTTTCAATTTGATATTTTGTGTACAACACTTGGTCCAATTCGGTTTAGATAGGTTCGAACTCGAACCGTGGAAATCCCAACTCGATTTGATGAAATTCGTTAATGTCAGTCTGTAAGATCATAGGGTTTTCATTCACAAAGAGATTTCGAATCTTTCTGGCCGATTTAATTTGATTATCCTTTTCATTTGAAACAGAATCCCCATCATGTTTAACCCATGAACCCTAATTGTTTGAATCCGTACAATTCGTTGTAATTTTTTTTTTTTTGAAATTAATAAAGGGTTTTCATCAATCAGATGTTTTCGAAACTATCCATATGGTTTAATTTGAAATTCATTTCCATTTTGGCAAAAACTCCCAAATCGTTTTTCTTCAAGAACCCTAGAGTTCGAAATCATACGATTCGATGTTACACATTGAAATTAATACAGGGAATTCGTTACATGATTGATTCCAAAGCTATTGGTATAGTTTAATTTGATTTTTGATTTCGTTTGATTAGAAACCCCCAATTCGATATATATGAAGAACCCTAGAGATCGAATTCATATGATTCGATGTTAAAACCCGAAATTAACATGGGGTTACTCTAAGTCGGTATGTTTAGGTTGTAGGGAACTAGATTTTTACCTTGTTTGATTCCGAATTGATATAGTTCGATCAAAGGATGAAGTTCGGCTATGCTGTCGATCCAATTCTTCTTCCACAGCTTCTGGAATCAATTTGTTGTATGCTAAAGTCTCTAAAGGTGTCGTTTAAGATGTGTGTTAGTTCAATTAGGCTAATTCACTTTGAATTATGTGAATTTGATTGTTAAAGTGACGGTTTTAAGTTCTAATCATCAATTGGTATTAATTCGATCATTAATGTTTTAATTACTGATAGAAACCGTTAACCCTCATCAATATATGTTTTATAACCGAGTTTTACAATCAATTTCAGTGTTTTACTATGAAATTCGAATTTCCATTGAGTTTTTGTATGAACTTTGACTTTAAAAGTCAAAGTTTGATATTTATTGTAATTACAAGTTTGATTCTTGTAGTTTGAATGTTTATAACCTTATGTAATTACCAATGGAATGAATTAGAATGATTTAATTCGATTGTAATTGATTATATACTCAAATTAGGATTCCAATTGACTCGTATATTCATATTTTGACTATGAAAGTCAAAATTGTATATTGTAACCATAATTCTTGTAATTTAATAAGTTACAATTTTGTATTGTTCAATTACAATCCTTCTAATTTGGTTTTTATGACATTATAGTAACATTTCAGTTAATGTTCAGTTAACAGGGTTAACCCGAAAAGCCGGATTGTCACATTATCCCCTTGTTGAAGGAATTTTCGTCCCGAAAATTGATAAATGTTAGTAGTCTGGATACTACTAATAAGATCAAAGTGTACGTATTAGTGTTTTGTTTGATCATTCAGTGTACTTATGTGCATTCACACACAAAGTTCAACATCACACCTAAGTGTGATCGTTCTGTGTTTGGCAATGTCACTCCTACGTGTGATCATTCCAAGTGGTTGTTTGCATTCTCACCAGTTAGTCCACCTAACTGTGAATGTTCATGTTTGATATGTTTGATCATACTGTACTATGTGACTTCGCACATAGCAAAATGTTTGTAAATGTCTGTACTATCCTACAATATAGCACATAAATGTTTGTAACCAATCGTGTTTGTACTAACATAAGGTGTAACACGCAAAATGTAGCACATAAAGTATATCACATAAAATATAATTGTTCAGTACAATGTTTGCAACAAAACCAATTGTTAAAGATGTTTTGTACTTACTGTTTGAAATTTGCAATTGTTGATGCGAGAAATATCACATCATCCCCTTGTTGAAGGAAATTTCGTCCCGAAATTTAACTTGTTTCCTCAGTGTTTGTCGTTGTTGTTTTGAACAAGTGGGGATACTTCTTCATCATTTGGTCTTCTCGTTCCCACGTGAACTAAGGTCCACGTTTTGAATTCCAACGGACTTTAACTATTGGAATTTAGCTCTGTTTAAGCTGTTTGACCTCCCGGTCCATGATTTCGACTGGTTCTTCAATAAACCGCAACTGTTCGTCCACCTGTATCTCCTCAAGTGGTACTACCAATGTCTCATCAGAGAGACATTTCTTCAAATTCGAAATATGAAAAACGTCATGAACTTCGCTGAGTTCATCCGATAATTTGAGTTTATACGCTACCGGACCAATCCTTTTCAGGATTTCAAAAGGTACTACGTACCATGGACTAAGCTTCCCGCGCTTGCCGAATCGTATCACACCTTTCCAAGGTGACACTTTTAGAAGAACTCTGTCTCCTACTTGAAATTCCAACGGATTACGCCGTTTGTCAGCATAACTTTTCTGTCGATCCCGGGCCGCTGCCATCCGGTTCCGGATCTGTACAATCTTCTCCATAATTTCGTGTACTAATTCAGGTCCTGTTAGTTGATTGTCGCCAACTTCATCCCGGCAAACTGGTGAACGACATTTACGACCGTATAATGCTTCAAATGGCGCCGCCTGAATACTCGTATGATAGATATTGTTGTACGAGAATTCCACTAACGGTAAGTGGTTTTCCCAGCTATCACTGAAGTCAATCACACAAGCCCTCAGCATATCCTTAAGTGTCTGAATCGTACATTCACTCTGACCGTCTGTCTGTGGATGATATGCTGTACTCATGTCTAAACGAGTTCCCAGAGCTTTATGAAGAGATTTCCAGAAGTTGGAAGTGAATCGAGCGTCCCGATCAGATATAATTGATATGGGTACACCATGTCGTGATACCATTTCCTTTATGTAAATACGAGCTAGTTTCTCCATTTTATCAGTCTCTTTGATTGCCAAGAAATGTGCAGATTTCGTTAGACGATCCTCAATTACCCATATCGTATCACAGCCACTCGGTGTACGGGGTAACTTGGAAATGAAGTCCATTGAAATCTGTTCCCAATTCCACATGGGTATCTCTGATTGTTGCAGTAAACCAGATGGTTTTTGATATTCAACTCTTACTTTCGAACAAGTCAGACACTTGCTAACGTACTTAGCAACGTCGGCTTTCATATGAGGCCACCAATATAGTGCCTTCAAGTCATGATACATCTTATCCGATCCTGGATGTACTGAGTATCTAGACTTGTGTGCCTCATCCATCACAAGTTCTCTCAAACCGCCATGCAAAGGTATCCAAAGTCTGCTCATGAAACAACGTGTTCCATCAGCCATGACTCCCAGTTGTTTCTCCATACCCCGTAAGGATTCCTGTTCCAAGTTATCCTTATCCAAGGCTTCAAGTTGTGCATTGAGTACCTTTTCAGGTAAGTCAGTATGTATTGTCAGTAGAAGTGAGCGTACCCGTCTTGTCGGTGTTGTATCTTATCTGCTCAAAGCATCAGCTACTACATTAGCTTTTCCCGAGTGGTACTTGATCGCGCATTCATAATCATTCAGCAACTCAACCCATCGTCGCTGCCTCATGTTAAGTTCCTTCTGATCAAGGATGTGCTGCAAACTCTTGTGATCAATGTAAATGGTACATTTAGTCCCATATAGATAATGTCGCCAGATCTTTAGTGCAAATACTACCTCTCCCAGTTCCAGGTCATGTATAGTGTAGTTCTTTTCGTGCGGTCTCAGTTGTCGAGAAGCGTAAGCAATCACTTTCTCACGCTGCATCAACACACGTCCCAGACCTTGACCTGATGCATCACAGTAGACTACAAAGTCTTCTGTTCCTTCCAGTAAGGACAGAATCGGTGCACTACAAAGCTTTTGTTTCAATAGCTGAAATGCAGCTTCTTGTTTGTCAGTCCACACATATTTGGTTCCCTTGTGAGTGAGGGCAGTAAGCGATTGGGCGATTTTTGGAGAAACCCTCAATGAAACGTCGATAGTAACCCGTCAAACCAAGAAATTGTCGTACCTCGGTAGGGGTCTTTAGTGCTTCCCAATTTTTAATCACTTCAATTTTCGTCGGATCAACGTGTATGCCCTTTTCATTGACTATATGTCCCAAAAATTGTACTTCGCGCATCCAGAAGTCACATTTTGAGAATTTCGCATATAGTTGCTCTTGCTTAAGTAATTCCAACATCTGTCGGAGATGTTCTGCATGTTCCTCCTTGGTCTTTGAATAGATGAGAATGTCATCAATGAAAACGATGACAAATTTGTCGAGGTAAGGTTTACAAATCCGATTCATGAGATCCATGAATACAGATGGAGCATTTGTCAACCCAAATGGCATGACCAAGGACTCATAATGATCATAGCGCGTCCTGAATGCTGTCTTTGGAATATCCTCCTCCTGAACTCTAAGTTGATGATAACCCGATCTGAGATCAATCTTCGAGTAGTAACTCGAACCTTACAACTGATCAAACAGATCGTCAATTCTAGGTAACGGATACCGGTTCTGGATAGTAACCTTGTTAAGTTCCCGATAATCGATACACATACGGAAAGTCCCGTCCTTCTTCTTAACAAACAAAACTGGAGCTCCCCACGGTGAAAAACTAGGTCGTATAAAGCCCTTATCCAACAACTCTTGCAGTTGTGTAGATAACTCTTGCATTTCAGATGATGCAAGTGAATAAGGCGCCCTAGCTATCGGTGCTGCATCTGGTGTAAGATCGATTCGAAATTCCACCTGTCTGATAGGCGGTAATCTCGGCAAGTCTTCTGGAAATACCTCCGGAAATTCACAAACTACTGGAATATCTTCAATCTTCCTCTCAGCTACCGGCTTTTCAGTTATAAGTGCTATAACTGCTGTATGACCTTTACACAAACATTTGTGTGCTTTCATACAAGATATGAGACGCAGTGGCGCACTGCTCTTCTCGCCTTGTACATACAGTGTTTCTCCATATGAAAGCGGTATACGAACGATCTTTTGATAGCCTACTGTTTCAACTTGGTGTTTCAACAACCAGTCCATGCCTATGACTACATCAAAACTGCCTAATGCGATGGGCATAAGGTCTATGTCCAGTGTTTGACCCATCAAGTCTAGGACACAGCCTTTGAGAATATGCTCTAGTATGATTAACTTGCCATCAGCTATTTCTACAGTGTATTCAACCTCTAATGGTGTTAAGGTTATGACAATTATTCCACCAAATTCATTAGATCTAAAGCTCATTTATGTTCCAGTATCCAACAACACAGATCATAACATTTGTTTATCACATATGTACTTGCAATGAGGTCGAGCTTTTCTCTATGCTTCTTATGATCATGAAGGCTTGTCCCCTCAGACCATTGTTTTTGTTCCTCTTGTTGTTACTACCAGTGTGGTTCAATTGAAATGCCCTGGCTTCTTGCATCCAAAGCATCCTTTGAGTGCTTCTTGTTGTTGTTGTGGTCATTGAGAACTCTGCTCAGTAGACACATGAAATCAGATTTCGTTCTTCGTTTGATAGGGGATCTTTACAGATGTTCACAAGTAGATATTTTGACATACATTTGAAGTTATCCAAGTGAAGTGCAAAGTCGACTGCACTATGAGTGTTTCTCAAAACACAGAGTAACCAGAACTACGGCTGGAAATTTGATGAATGTTACGTTAGAATCTCGATATGTAAACTGAATTCGTTACAACCACCAGAATGAAGAAATAGCGGATATTACATGTATGCGTTTCGAAAAATAGGCTCACAATAGAATTTGCCAGAATTCATGCGTACCTGTAAATTCACGATTACGTTGCGCACCATGATCGTCAATTTACCTTACATAAGGATTCTAGTTCCTCCTACCTTGAGCTATTTGGTTTTTTTTTTGTGGAGTTCAGAGTTTATTTAGGACATCAAGACTCAGACAATAGTCACATGATGTATGATTGGATAGTCTATCCAAAGAATTACTTAGGGATAGTTACTTGAGTTGAATGCTAATATAGGGTCTAGTGTAGATCCTTCAAGGGTAGTTATTCGGCTTGAGTGTGTTTTTCTTATGAAACCTGATGTCGAGACGTTCATTGTGTGAGTGTTAATGTAGTTGTTTGGAGTTGACCACCTTACAGTCATTGTATCTCCCATAAATTCCCAAGTTGATGGTTAACTCCTAATAGTGGTCACCAAGGTTTTCATATTATGCAACTTGCCTTTACGTAGGCACTTGTAACGGGAATCTTTCCCGCACAATCACTCTAGTTCTTCTTAACTCGAGTGACAGTGTCCGTTTGGTGGCACTTCAAGTGTGAAAAAAAAAAAATTTGAGTTTGAATTCTCATCTTACAATTGATGAGTTCATAAAGTGGTCCTAGTAAACAGTACATGTGGAAGTACAAAGAGCTACAAGAATGTTGTCGAGGAGTTAGAAAGAAAATTGATGTTTTCCTATCAATGCTGAAGCACAACCTTATTAACTATCGTCAGTGTTGTAAAGAGTGACAAATCATTTGTCAAAACAAAAGTTTCAATGGAACTAGTAGCTATAGCCCCAAGCTAAGGAATGGCTTTGTTTGAGTCATTGAGTTTATTTCATCAATTGACTCGTTGAGTGAGCCATAGGGCCTATTTCATCCCCTGACTTGTTCAAGTGAGTCGTAGGGCCTAATTCATCCCTTGACTTGTTTTAGTGAGTCACAGAGCCTATTTCATCCCTTGACTTGATTTAGTGAGTCACAGAGCCTATTTCATCCCTTGACTTGTGTTAGTGAGTCAAAGAGCCTATTTCATCTCCTGACTGGTTTTAGTGAGTCAAAGAGCCTATTTTGTCTCCTGACTGGTTTTAGCGAATCATAGAATCTATTTCATCCCTCTAGTAATCTAATAATCTATTCAGCTGCCTCTCGCATGTTGTGAATCTCCTGATTCACACGTGCCTCAAAAGCTGCAATTGCTTGCTCTGGTGGGTATCTCAGTGTAGGTAATGTCCATTTACTAGTAGTAGTGCCATGAGTATGTGGTGGATGTACTCGCTCCTCATGCACCCAACTGTGAATGAGATCAGTGAATCAATGCCAATACTGGTCGTTCTCCCTCGGTCATATGTGTATCTCCTCATCGTAGTGAATCGTGTCATCGATTGGCTTAAGTTGCCTCTTTTTGGATGATGGTGATGATGCAACTTAATGCTCTATATCACTAGTAAATGTGGATGGTGATGTCATGTCTGCTACATAATATCATATGTACAAGCTATGCAAACTATCGTGTAAGCAAGTGTGTCTAATGTCTAACGGTTATAGTCTAGATCTACGAATGCAAACCTAATTCGCTATAACCAATGGCTCTGATACCAATCTGTCACACCCTCAAATTTCAACTAACGGAATCATACCGTTTGGGAACATGACAAACCAGGATCTCAGATCATTAGACATAACGAAGACCTCTATATGAATTTCAAAACATACTTTGGTCTTAAAAACATAACATCAGAGTTTTCAAGATTTGCGGAAACGTTTTAAAACCAGTAATAGTTGTAAAGTGTAAAGTAAAATACAAAGTTCAAATGTTCAAATTCAAATATCTAAAATGTATAAAATGCATGAGACTCTATCTCCTAGTCCATGCCAGTCTTTATTGCGCGCCTTAGCGTCCTGAGAAAACATGTAGATCAAGTCAACACAAAGGTTGGTGCATAACACAGGTTTTAATCATTCACAATGTTCAAAACAGTAATTTGAGTATCAAGTTTGTAGATAACATAATCACACATGCACAGTCATGATAGCTAGTCATATAAACTATTTACATAAGTGGTCGACACCGAAGCTGACGAGTTGCCATGCTATAGCATGTTTTTGCCTTAACAATATTGTCTAGCACGAACAATAGCAATGTGTGTGTTTGGTCAGTCAAACACCTGCGTAGATCCCATCTACCAAGTGAGGTTTGTCAAACCCAATAGATCTATCTTCAACTACCACGCTTTGCACTCCGGCAAATTAAACGGTTCGAAAGAGAAGGCTTTGTAATGCTATGTTTGCACTTATTGTAAACAGCTAACTCATGCAAGTGATATGTATCTAAAAGCGTTTGTTGCACATGTTTTCTCCCCCAAAACAGTTAAAATAAGGAAGGGGCCGTGTACGCACCTGTGAGTGTGAGTAGAATGATCAACGGTTCGTGAATTCACGTAGACAATCTTCTACGAAGAAACTGTGTTATTACAATAACGTCGTGTTATTCGTAATGTTAAATCATGTTTGTAGTCACATATGTGTCAACACACGTATGTTAGAATGTTCAAAACGTACATACAAAAGTATGCACGGTGTTAAGTTTGTTTGTTTAAATCGTTCGATTATATACGATTTCGTTAAACACGCGTATTTATACGCGATTTATGGTTTCATGTCAAAATATAGATTTTATTATTCTAATACGTTCGGCATTGAATTCTGGTTCCAACGCAAGTCGAACGGAGTAAATCAGAGTTAGAACGAGCAAGATAGGGGCTTAAAACCAAAAATGGTTTTAAAACACAAAAACCGGGCAGCCCTAAGGCTCGAACCCGAGACCACCTGAACCAAACACATGCGCCCAAACCATTCCATCTGTTTATGATTTCTCAACAGAACTTGGTTCTTAAATCTTTTAAGCATTAACAAACTGGTTCCCCTTAGCTAACCCAACCGAACCTATCTGATTAAAATTGATCCACGAATCGACCAAGTTCGAACTTAGGACCATGGAGTTTTGCTTCGGGGTAATCAAACGAGTTAGAGGGTGGTTTCAATTTGATATTTTGTGTACAACACTTGGTCCAATTCGGTTTAGATAGGTTCGAACTCGAACCGTAGAAATCCCAACTCGATTTGATGAAATTTGTTAATGTCAGTCTGTAAGATCATAGGGTTTTCATTCACAAAGAGATTTCGAATCTTTCTGGCCGATTTAATTTGATTATCCTTTTCATTTGAAACAAAATCCCCATCATGTTTAACCCATGAACCCTAATTGTTTGAATCCGTACAATTCGTTGTAATTTTTTTTTTTTTTGAAATTAATAAAGGGTTTTCATCAATCAGATGTTTTCGAAACTATCCATATGGTTTAATTTGAAATTCATTTCCATTTTGGCAAAAACTCCCAAATCGTCTTTCTTCAAGAACCCTAGAGTTCAAAATCATACGATTCGATGTTACACATTGAAATTAATACAGGGAATTCGTTACATGATTGATTCCAAAGCTATTGGTATAGTTTAATTTGATTTTTGATTTCGTTTGATTAGAAACCCGCAATTCGATATATATGAAGAACCCTAGAGATCGAATTCATATGATTCGATGTTAAAACCCGAAATTAACATGGGGTTACTCTAAGTCGGTATGTTTAGGTTGTAGGGAACTAGATTTTTACCTTGTTTGATTCCGAATTGATATAGTTCGATCAAAGGATGAAGTTCGGCTATGCTCTCGATCCAATTCTTCTTCCACAGCTTCTGGAATCAATTTGTTGTATGCTAAAGTCTCTAAAGGTGTCGTTTAAGATGTGTGTTAGTTCAATTAGGCTAATTCACTTTGAATTATGTGAATTTGATTGTTAAAGTGACGGTTTCAAGTTCTAATCATCAATTGGTATTAATTCGATCATTAATGTTTTAATTACTGATAGAAACCGTTAACCCTCATCAATATATGTTTTATAACCGAGTTTTACAATCAATTTCAGTGTTTTACTATGAAATTCGAATTTCCATTGAGTTTTTGTATGAACTTTGACTTTAAAAGTCAAAGTTTGATATTTATTGTAATTACAAGTTTGATTCTTGTAGTTTGAATGTTTATAACCTTATGTAATTACCAATGGAATGAATTAGAATGATTTAATTCGATTGTAATTGATTATATACTCAAATTAGGATTCCAATTGACTCGTATATTCATATTTTGACTATGAAAGTCAAAATTGTATATTGTAACCATAATTCTTGTAATTTAATAAGTTACAATTTTGTATTGTTCAATTACAATCCTTCTAATTTGGTTTTTATGACATTATAGTAACATTTCAGTTAATGTTCAGTTAACAGGGTTAACCCGAAAAGCCGGATTGTCACATACCGGCAGTCCGCCAATATACTTCTCAATCGCCCTTTCCAAGGGTGTCACCATGTGGGGTACCAGTAAGCTATACTCATGAAACTGAGTATTATAGATGATGTTCTCGCCACTATCTTGTTTGAGTTCCCAGAACTTAGTTTCAAGTTTCCTCATCTCGCTTCGAGGACAGAATTCGGTGGTCATCAGGTTCTTGACCTCTGTCCATGTCAGTGCTAAGGCAGCATCCACTCCCCTAGTTCGCTTTTCCCCATTCCACCAAGTCAGTGCTCTCTTTTGGAAAACACTGGTGGCATAACGAACTTTCAGATTCTCGGGACATTCGCTGTTGATGAAGGTGTTCTCCATACTCTCAAACCACTGCAGCAAACCAGTGGCCGATTCAGCACCCGTGAATTTCAGGGGATTGCAGGATTTGAAGTGTTTGAACGTGCAAGTTGTCTGGTTTGCACCACCTCGATTCTGGTTAATGTTCTGGTTAGCCTGAGTCAGTTGGCTCACCAATCCAGAAATAAGATTAGCTAACTCTTGTATGCCGGAGTTGGCATTACCGCTGTTAGCTTCCCCATTGTTCGAGTCATCTTCGTTGTGACGGCGAGGCGGCATGTTTCTGAAGGAATTAGAAACATGTTACTACCGTTTACAACGTAAATTATACAAACAATGGTCAGATGAGTTCATTTAAACAGTTAGGATTACATATAGGAACTATATTTATTTCCTATCTGTTATTTAAACTCACAATGCCTATAAATTTTCCTAGTATTATTCTAAGTGTCCTAGTTGGTCATAACTAGTGTTAGCTAACTATTCCTAAGTCCTATACATTCCTCACCCTATACTAACACTGACAACCTCCCAATGCAATGCAACAAGCTTATATATAGGGCATATGCAGAGGTAGATCGCAACCTCCCCTACACTGTCCCACCACCGTTCCATTGCACCACGATTATGCCCTTGTTAGTGTTTAGGGTGTATCATGTATTTCACCATATTCTCACTTCACAAACCTTATCCAAGATAGGATAATTTTGAGTGAAGTGATCTTTAGTTCCCTTGGAAAATTAGGTTCGCCTAATGTCTAAGTTCACCTGACATGTAGGTTTACCTATTTCTAAGTTCACCTAATATCTAAGTTCACCTGACATTAGAGTTCCCCTAATTGTCTAAGTTCACTAAATTCCATGCTGTTCTCAATGTCCATAATCATCAATAAGGGTCCATATCATCACTAAGTGCTCTAATTGTCACTAAGTGTTCATATCCCCCCTACGGTTCATCCTCATCAAGTGTTCATACTATCACTAAGTGTTAGTATCATCACTATGCGTTTATATTATCACCAAGTGTCTATATCATCACCCAAATCCATATTTCATCACTAATCGCTCATACCGTTCGTTAATCCTATGCACCCTACGTGTCCAATCATTATGGTTCATAAGTGAATTTAATAGTGTCCATCAATGTGATCATCAAATGTCAATCCAACACATTCTCAACCAACATATCATCACCAACCATCAATCATAACCTCGCAGGAGTTCCTAATAATATCCTAAGTTCCTGACACTGACAGACCCCCAATATACTACAAATGGTATATGTATAGGGCATATGTAGGGGTCAGTCGCAACTGCCCCAGCCACCGTCCCACCACCTTTGTAGTATACCACGAGTGTGTCCTTGTCTGGAGTTTATAGATAAAACAAATAATTCCTAAAGCAGATAATTCCTAAGCATTAAATTTCTTAAGCAGGTAATTCCCCAAACGGGTAGTTCCCACATTCTTCAATACTGACATCCACCCAATGTACCGTAAATGGTATATATATAGGGCATATGTAAGGGTCAGTCGCAACTGCCCTAGCCAACGTCCCACCACCTTTACGATACACCACGTGCATGTCCTTATCGAATCATTAGGGCACACATAAGTAAGAAATTTATAAGCAGCATACATATATCAGATGTATAACAGGAGTTCAGTTAACATGTAATAAACACATAGGCATGAAATCCTGAATATACTAACTAGTGTATGAAATTACTTCATACTAGGGTATCCTACGGTTATAGACTAGGTCAGCCATTTCTAGTAACCTAATTCCCTATAACCCAGGCTCTGATACCAATCTATAACACCCCGACCGGCGGCGGAATCGTCGGGATGCCACGAGGGATGTGTAGATTGTTCAAAAGCTCGTGGGCATCTAAATTAATCATCATATATCATTTAAGCAAACAACATAATTACACAAAAATCATGTTCATCATGAATCAATTACACAAAAGAATTAGTTAAACTAACTAAACTCTAGTCGCCAGAAATTTAGTTAATTAACTAAGTCCAAGACCCTATATGATGATGTCCAAAATAGAAGAGATCCTCTCTTCATTCCTACTTGTCTCCATCACCTGAAACATGTAAGAAAACCAAGTGTCAACTACAAAAGTAGTTGGTGAGTAATCATAAGTTTTTATATTTAAAAAAGGTTTTAGTAAAATGAGTTTGAAAGTTTATGCTTAAAAATGGTTTTATAAAATTCTTTGTTTAAAACGAGAATAAAACTTATGATCTTCTTGAGAAAATCCATATGAATACCTGTATGAGATAATCCAACACACATCCATCAATTCAACAATCAAACACATACACAATCACATAACCACATAACCAAATCAATCATAGTCAATTACAAATAATTATAATCAAATATAGATAATCAATCCACAAACTAATCAACCAATCTCATCAATCATATTCTCAAATAATGTTCGTGACTATACATGATCATTATGTAATTAACATAAGTTAAACACATGATTCATGGAGTGGTCGCTAACCACGTGACAATACATGAAGTCAAAGCATTTAACCGAAGTCAAAGGCAATGATTCACAGATGTGGAAATCATCCACGTGACAATACACAATGTCAAAGCAATTAACCGAAGTTAAGAGCGATGACTCTCGGGGTTTGTGACAATACTTGTAATCTTTGTTATTGACCGAAGTCAATAACAAGGTTTACATGGATATAAAATAATAAGAGACAATCCATAATAAATGATAATTTTATATCGTGAATATCATATTGATAAACAGGTATTAACCTTGAGTTATCAAAATAATATTTAATTTGGTATACATGCTTCACCTCCGAGTTTTAAAACAAAACAGTTTAAAGAAAAGGAGGTTATGAGAACTCACCTGAAGTCCTTAGAATCCGGGTTCTCGTATAATGCGCGCTCGCGTATGTAAACTCAAAGTAACTCAAGAATCTGAAATTATTGCATGTTTTTATGCTCATAAGCGTATACGTGTCATTACAATTGTATATTCATAGGTGTTCACTTTTATTTGCTAGTTGTTATATTAATTTAGTGTATTTCATCCAAGTCAGAATATAACCTCTAACTTCTTAATAGTTAATCATCATTAACAATATGTTTTAGACTTAGTGGTTTCATTAATCAAATGAAAATATCTGATTAGAAAGTATTGTTTGTACACATCATGGTTATGTGTGTTAACTCATATGCACTATCTTTATCAGTATACATTCAACATGCATGCTTGGTTAATTCAAGTGCTCACCATACTTCAAGTGTTCAAAACCTAAACTGAGTTTAAGTAATTGATAGTCAAGTTATTTTCTTAAAATGTTTAATTTATGTAACCATCTCATAATTCATTATTTATAGTTATTGGAAAAGGTGGCAACTTAAACCAACTCCCATGCATGCATGACATATTACATGTTGTTCCTCAAGACCTTGAATCCCGCCCTTAACCCTAATTTCCACTTTGATTCGGTTGATATGAAACAAAAGCAGCGAACCTTTACCCATCATTCCAGGTTCGGCTCCTATTGTGACTAGGGTTCGGCTAATCATGAAGTACCTAGGTTCGGCCAACAACTAAGAAGGTTTCGACCAGGGTTCGCTGCCCATGCGGCCATGCACGGTTCGCCCATAGGTTCGCAGCTCCTAGGGCTCGCCAAGGTGAGAGGGTTCGGTCACACCAACAGAGGGTTCGTCGGGTTATCTTGCAACACAAGGGTTCGCCGGAACCATGGGTTCGACGAGCATGTCTCATGGTTCGTGGAATGCATGGTTCGTGGCAATCAAAAGGGTTCGTCACAGGTTGGAAGGTTCGCCCTATTAGAGTTCGTTGCAGGCTGGGAGAAGGAAGGCTCGGCTGAAACAAAGGAAGGGTTCGTGAGTAGTTCGTGGGCACCAGGGTTCGGCCAGGCACCAAGGGTTCGGCCCACCAAGGGACAAAGGCTCGGGGTCCCTAGGGTTCGCCCCCTAGGGTTCGGCTGACCCAATAGGAGGGTTCGGTACTGGCGGCCCGCACAAGGCTCGTCCAACCTCCCAAATGTTCGGCCGACTGGTTGTACACACGAACCATCACGCCATCATCTCCCCTTCGACACACGACCTGCAAAAACTTAGTAATGTTCTTCCCAATACTCATCCTAAATCGTTTTAGTGTTATCACAACCGGTTTCGTGATGGTGCGAAAAACAGAAACAAAAACGAAGATTTACCTCAAAATAACGATCCAACGCAAGGTTTCTTCGTGTCCTCTTGTTCCTCTCGTTCTCACGAACGCGTAGCCGCAACGAAAACCCACTAAACCCTAGTCACTGACACATCCATGACAGACCGAAATATGCATATATATAGGGCATATGTAAGGGTCAGTCGCAACTGCCCTAGCCACCGTCCCACCGCTATTTCGATAAACCATGTCCATGGGTCCTTGACTATGTTTGGTAACCAGACTCAAACAAACTTCCAGTTCCATCCCAAATCCATTCTCAACCAATAATCCTTCGTCATCAGTAATAAGTAACTGCGATAAACACTACGGGTCTGTGTAGTTGAATTACAACTAAACTTCCCGTGGTTTACGCGTATAATAAATGTGCTATAACATGTATACCAGTATAGTGATAATATCAATTATGTAAGTCAATAATTTCATAATCATTAATAATTAAAAATCTCCGGTCGTAACAGTACATTCGTAAGGATGTACGGACGTACGGACAACCGAAAGTACAGTGATGTTACAAATTGGATTGGGACTAAAGGATTTAAGTTGGGCTAAGAGATGTTTAGGTAGGCTACTTAAAGTTCCAAAGTGACATTGGTTCAACTAAAGACCTTAATGGGCCAAGCTATCTCCATTGCACTTGGGTTTAAGCCTATGGGCCGAGTTCTTTATGAGATTGGGCCTTGTATCATTGAGTTGGGCCGAATAGGTTTGGGCTGCCACCTTAGGCAGCGAACCTTCCATGTTGAGGGTCTAGGGTTCGGCCAACTAACATAACAAGGTTCGGCCCTCTGATGTGCATCCAAGGTTCGTCTAACATGTCATCAGGCAGGTTCATGGATTTGTACAAGGCTCGGGGACCAGCTAGGGTTCACCACATGCAGCACTAGGTTCATGATGGTTCGTCATAGGCTAAGAAATTGCATGAAGGTTCGCAGCAAGGAGGGTTCGTGGTACTTGAATGCAAACAGGTTCGCTGAAATGTTTTGGTTCGTGAAGGTTCGTCCAGGAGGGTTCGTATGAGGCATAAAGGCTCGTGATAGACTTGTCGGCTCAGAACAGGTTCGTGAAATCCCTCTACAGCTTCGACTGAAAGTTGGCGAACCATGCAGGCTCGTGAACACCCCCCATAGGGTTCGGCCAAGTGCTGTTGGGGTTCGGCTCATACACGGTTCGTTGATGGCTTGGAAGGGTTCGTGATGGGCTGGATGATTAGGCACAGGTTCGTGAGATCCTCCTAAGGTTTGAGCTGAATGTCAACGAACCATGCAGGTTCGTGGTTCCTCAATAGGGTTCGGCCAGCTAAGGGAAAAGGTTTGGCTGCCGAACCTGTTACCATCATCATCACCATCGTTGAACATCTGCATCCAAGCCTCGATCTAAGCTAAGCTAGCATCTGGGAGTGTTTCTATGGTCTCGAAATTAGGTGTAGTTGCCTGGATCCGACTAAGGGTCGGTTTTAAACGAATCCATGGCCGAAAACCCTAATCTCATGATTATTCAAGCATCAATACCTCGTTTTTGGCTGGATGAATCTGCGAAAATCTTGTACTTTCTGATAGAGAATGTTGAGAGCTATGCGTGGACACCAAGAACACCGAATTCCGTCGAGAAACGAGTGAGATACGAACGATTAAAGTTTGGTTTTCTAAAGAGAGAGAGAGGGTAAACGAAAATATAGAGAGAGAAAGGGTTGTTGGTGACATAAATGAGCATTTAAGCCTTGTTCAAGGCTTTTATAGCCCGCGTGGTATTCGGGTTCGTTTCGGTCGCTCGGTTCGCGTTTCCGGAACGTAACGCGTATTTTACGCGGTTTTAAATAAAAAGAGTTGTTAAACTCAAATAAATGATGAGTTTCAAAATTGTAAAATATAAAATAATTAATCTGATTATTTTTACTCTTCGTGTGTTGACAGATCGTTAAACATTCACAATTACGTGTATACCCGCAATCGCGTACGTTTTTTGATCGTATTAAATATTTAAAGTCGTTTAATCATAATTATAAGTTCAACATTCGTATCATTATGGATCGTCACCCATAACTATACTCAGTCTCGCTTACGTATTACGATTCTTGTTGAATTAATTGTCATAATATTCGTCTTAACACTACGCACCAACACTATCCTGTTATACCGAACGCAGTATATATATAGGGCTCACTCTCGCTGCCCACCACTGTTTCGATATAACACAATACTGTTCTTGCCTAGTGAACTCGACTGTAAATAAATAATACATACTTGTTAAATGATAAAGATTCTAACACACAAGCACATAATGACACATGATTCACATTGACTGACTGAACATATACACACACTGTTCTAACATTGTTTACGACTATCATGACTAAATGCACAAATGTTACAGTCTCCCCTAGTTAAGGGAATTTCGTCCCGAAATTTACTAGCCGAAGATACTGTAAAAAGATGAGGGTACTTAAGCTTCATCTGGTCTTCACGTTCCCAGGTGAACTCAGCACCGCGTTTGCCCTCCCATCGTACTTTCACGATCGGGATACGGCTGCGTTTAAGTTTCTTGACCCCATGATCCATGATCTCAACTGGACGTTCTATGAATTGCATGTTGTTTTGAATCTGTATGTCTTCCAGTGGAATCTGAACATCATGATCTGCCAAGCATTTCTTAAGATTCGATACATGAAAAGTATCGTGAACATTGCTTAGCTCCACTGGAAGGTTGAGTTTGTAGGCTACGGGACCAATCCGTTCCAGGATCTCAAAAGGTCCAACGTACCTTGGTGCAAGTTTCCCTTTCTTCCCGAATCGGACGCCTTTCCAGGGAGAAACCTTGAGTAAGACTCGGTCACCGACTTGAAACTCAAGCGGTTTCCGACGTCGATCAGCATAACTCTTTTGCCGATCTCGTGCGGCCTTAAGCCTTGACTGAATGATTGTGATTTTGTCTGATGTTTCCTGAATGAGTTCTGGTCCTACGACCTGTGAGTCACCAATCTCGGTCCAACAGACCGGTGATAGGCACTTTCTACCATATAGAGCTTCGAATGGTGCACATTGAATGCTCGTATGATAGCTATTGTTATATGAAAACTCAATGAGTGGGAGATGAGTGTCCCAACTTCCACCGAAGTCAATGACACAAGAACGAAGCATGTCCTCGAGTGTTTGAATAGTCCTTTCGCTTTGACCATCGGTTTGGGGATGATATGCCGTGCAAAGATTAACACGCGTTCCCAAAGCCTTTTGCAATGATTGCCAAAAGCGAGAAGTGAAACGACTATCACGATCAGAAATGATTGATGTTGGTGTACCATGACGTGCAATGATTTCGTTGATGTACAGAGTGGATAGCTTCTCCATTTTGTAATCCTCTCGGATAGGGAGAAAATGAGCAGATTTGGTGAGTCGATCAACGATCACCCAAGTCGAATCAAAACCTCGTGGAGTTCTCGGCAACTTAGTTATGAAATCCATGGAAATTTGCTCCCATTTCCATTGAGGAATTTCAGGTTGCTGTAGAAGTCCCGAAGGCTTTTGATGTTCTGCTTTGACTTTTGAACAGGTAAGACATTTTCCCACGTACAGTGCTATGTCTTTCTTCATTCCCGGCCACCAGTAAGATGTCCTCAAGTCCTGATACATCTTGTCGGCTCCAGGATGAACTGAGTATCGCGACTTATGAGCCTCATCACAGATGAGTGTGCGCAATTCTTCAGACTTTGGAATCCAAATGCGGCCGTTGAGATATAACACCCCATCAGATCGGGGTTCTAGTTTCTTCTCGATGCCACAATCCAAGTCTGTCTTGAGTTGATTATCTGTTACTACTTGTTGTTGTGCAATACGAATCAAGTCTTTCAAGTTTGGCTGTGTGTTGATCTCCATGGCTCTTACACGAATTGGTTTGACTGGTTCCTTGCGACTAAGAGCATCCGCCACCACATTAGCTTTACCCGGATGGTAACAAATCTCACAGTCGTAATCAGTTAGGAGCTCAACCCAACGTCGTTGTCTCATGTTGAGTTCTTTCTGATTGAGAATGTGCTGTAGGCTCTTGTGGTCTGTATAGATGACACATTTAGTACCATACAGGTAGTGTCTCCAAATCTTCAATGCAAAGACCACAGCCCCTAACTCAAGGTCATGAGTAGTGTAATTCTTCTCGTGAACCTTAAGTTGTCTTGAAGCATAAGCAATGACCTTGTCCCGTTGCATAAGTACACAACCGAGACCAAGGTTTGAAGCATCACAGTAGACAATGAAATCATCACTGCCTTCTGGAAGACTAAGGATAGGGGAGTTGCATAACTTCTGTTTAAGAAGTTGAAATGCATCTTCTTGTTTCTGTCCCCATATAAACACTTGACTTTTCTGAGTTAGTGTGGTAAGTGGCAAGGCTATCTTAGAGAAGTTTGCAATGAATCTTCTATAATAACCTGCCAAACCCAGAAATGAACGAATCTCTGTTGGAGTAGATGGGGTAGTCCAGTTCTTAATCGCCTCAATCTTTGCTGGATCTACATGAATTCCATCTTTGTTTATGACATGTCCCAAGAAGTGAACTTCCTTTAGCCAAAATTCACACTTTGAGAATTTAGTATAGAGTTGTTCAGCTCTTAGTAACTCTAAGACTTTCCTCAAATGATCTTCATGCTCTTGTTCCGACTTGGAATAAATCAGTATGTCATCAATAAAGACAATAACAAACTGATCCAAGTAAGGCCTGCAGACTCGATTCATCAAGTCCATGAACATTGCAGGTGCGTTGGTCAACCCAAATGGCATGACCACGAACTCATAGTGTCCATATCGAGTCATAAACGCCGTCTTTGGTATATCCTCATCATTTACTCTTAACTGATGATACCCGGATCGTAAATCAATCTTAGAGAAGCAAGTTGCTCCCTGTAATTGATCAAACAGGTCATCGATCCTGGGCAGAGGATATCTATTCCTGATTGTCAACTTGTTTAGCTCACGATAATCAATACACATACGAAATGAACCGTCTTTCTTTTTGACAAAGAGAACCGGAGCTCCCCATGGAGAGAAACTCGGTCTTATGAAACCTTTGTCTAAAAGTTCTTGAAGCTGACTAGACAGTTCTTGCATCTCAGACGGTGCTAGTCGATACGGTGACTTCGCCACTGGGTTTGCTCCAGGGACGAGATCGATTCTAAACTCCACTTGTCGGACTAGGGGTAGTCCAGGCAAGTCTTCTGGAAATACGTCTGGATAATCTCTGATAACTGGAACATCTCCAACTGCTTTCTTTTCAGGTTTCTTTTCTACCACGTGAGCCAGGAAAGCATAATACTTCTTCTTCAAGTACTTCCTCGCCTTGATGCACGATACAATCTTCAATCCGCGGCATGGTTTCTCGCCGTAGACTATCATCGTTTCGCCGGACGGTAGAGGAATTCGAATAAGTTTCTCAGAGCATACGATTTCAGCATTGTTTTGGATAACCAATCCATTCCTATCACAACTTCGAAGCTTCCGAGAGTCATAGGAATGAGATCGATGGAGAAAAGATGGTCATTTAATCTTAATTCACAACCATGGATAATAGAATCTACAACTATAGTCTTACCATTCGCTACTTCTACTTTATAGGGAGCAGTAAGTATAGATAGTTGCATATTAAGCAAAGAAGCAGTATGAGCAGAGATAAAGCTTTTATCAGCACCAGTATCAAATATGATAGAAACGTAGTGATCATTGATAAGAAATGTACCCGTGATGACTGCCGGATCCTCACGTGCCTCAGCAGTTCCAATAACAAAAGCATGAGCAGCAACAGTATTGTTGTTGAGTTTCGGACACTGGTTTCTGAAGTGTCCGTCTGCTCCACAATTATAACAGGCCCTTCCACCTGTAGCAGCTGTGGTAGTGGTAGCAGTAGTTGCAGCAGTAAGATGAGCAGTTCGGCATGTAGCTGCCAAGTGTCCCATACGCCCACATTTGAGACACTTTTTGCATGGAGTGTTGGGTAGATGATGATACTGGCATTTGGTTCAAAGTGGAAATGTACCAGTATAAGGCTTTCTGGCATTAGCTGGTTGTGGCATAGCAGTAATAGGTGTAGCATGAGTAGGTGTAGCTGCAGTCAAAGTTGCAAAGTTCTTGATTGTCTTTTGCTTCTTCTTCTTGTGATGATGCTGTTCAGGCTTCTTGCCTTCTTCAATTTGTGCTCTCTTGAATCCCTTTCGGGTGAGCACACCAGATTTAACATACTCCTTAGTGAGAGTAGCACCAAGTTGAATCGCTGCCTCCAGAGTAGTGGGGTTATTCCCCATAACAGTTCCTCTGACAACTAGAGGCAAGCCTTCGATGTATTTCTCTATCCTGCGGGATAGAGGAGTAACCAAATGGGGTACCAGAATGCACAACTCATGGAAACGAGTTGTATACTTTGCGTTTTCACCACTATCTTGCACCAGATTCCACATCTCCACCTCAAGTTTCTTCAGTTCGTGACGTGGAAAAAACTTTTCCACGAGTAAGTTCTTGAAACCGTCCCACGGTAGAGCTAAAGCAACTTCACGTCCTCTGGTGTTCTTCTCAGAATTCCACCAAGTGAGTGCGCCCTTATGAAAAGCGCTTGAGGCCATCTTGACCTTCAGATTCTCAGGGCATCCAGTGAAGTCGAGAATGTCCTCAATGCTCTCTAACCACTGTAGTAGACCAGTAGCTCCTTCAGTACCAGCGTACTTAGGAGGCTTAGCATCATTGAACTGCTTGAAAGTGAAGTTAGCAGTTCCAGTAGTTGTAGCATTTGAGTTATGTGCTGAGTCACTAGTACTTCCCCGAAGATTTTGGGTAATATCAGTGACCATACCAGGGATTACATCCCGCATATGAACAGCGATAGCTCGAGCAATCTTGTTGATCTCATCGTCGTTGCCACTTGTTGAACCCCCTCCGTTAGGATCACGTCGGGGAGGCATTCTACGAATAGAAGCCACAAGCGGGTCAGTAGTGAGGAAAGATACAATTGAATTTTCATGATAAGGTCAGTAATATATCCATACTACTAGTATTATCATTCAATTGTAATATGATCCAGTACACGTATAAGTTATCAACTTATTTGCATACTTATCATGTGAGTATGTGAGTATGTGCGATGTCTCATGATCTCTTTCCACCAAACCTACACACTGACACTTTCCCGATATACCGAAGATAGCTTATATATAGGTTATACGAAAGGGTCAAGCAAACTGCCAGCCCAGACGCCATCCCACCACCGCTTCGATATACCGCGATCATGTCCTTGCTAGCATTTGGCAACATGTTTGTACTGATTTCCAAGTGTGTTCCATTGATTAAGAATCCCATGATCTTTGATCAATTTGAACTATGATTGATTCCATGATTGAACTATGATTATGTTATGTGTGCACCTACTAACAGTTGTTAACACGTAGAACTAAATCATATGTGTGCTCTACATTTTTCTTGTTAAGCTATGCTAGTAAGTACTAATGATGTAATCACTTAAGAATTTCACTTAAGGTTTACATTTAAAGAATGTTCACAACTTGATTGATTCACCATAATGTTTGGTTCATCCAAGTTTGAATTTCACTATGATTTGATTCACCAATGATTGTTTCCCAAATGTTTGTATCCCATGTGTTTGACTAACGTTCAATGATTCCAGTTGATCCCGAATCCTCACTCCAAATACGAACGCCGGATTCCCCCTAACATACTGAAATAAGCTTATATATAGGGTAAGCTCTCACCGACCCACCACTTACCTCAACACGTCAGCGTTAATCCGTCGTCTATATTTGAGGCTAAGATTCCAACTGTTACTTGATTATGATTGTTTCATGATTGCCACCTGTTCTCAGAATATGTTTATGATTACGTAAACCATGGTTCTTAATTTACTCGAAATTAAAACCTTAGGTTTTAGCATGTGTGTCCTAGGTTAATTAACCTAGGTTCTCAATACCTACGGTATCGAGTATAATGATCTCTTGTGAGAACTTCAACTAAAGAATACTGTTACACAGATTCTAAGTTATAAACTTCCTATGATAATGAACACCTGATGATGATAACAATGACAAGGATTTCAAATCAAGATTCTAAATTAATAGTTCTTGACCTTTGAATTCCTATAATGAGCATGACAAGGATTTTAAATCAAGACTCTAAATTAATAGATCTTGACATTTGAATTCCTATAATGAATATGACAAGGATTTCAAATCAAGTTTCTAAATTAATAGATCTTGACCTTTGAATTCCTATAATGGATATGACAAGGACTTTAGATCAAAGGTACCAATCTTTGCCTCTAAATCCTATACTGAATATGACAAGGACTTTAGATCAAAGATACCAATCTTTGCCTCTAAATCCTATAATGAATATGACAAGAAATTCATATCAAAGATACTGAAAATACAGATCTTTGCCTCCGAATTTCTATAATGATCTCTGTGTGAGAATTTCAGATCAAGGATACTAAGAATACAGATCCTTGCCTCTGAAATCCTTAAATGCATATGTGTGAGAATTTAATCCGGTTTCTAAAATTATAGAATTCCGATTCAAATTCTTTGACTCGATATCTAATCTTAGAAAAATGTCCCTAAGATCTTTCAAGCTTATTGTAGACTTAATGCTCACTTAAGTTACTTAGATCCTAAGTTCCTCAAGCCTATAGCACTTAGTCCTATTGGGTAGCTTAGGTTATAGTCTAGGTCGTTAAACATTGGGTTTTTCCTAGTTCTCTACTACCTTGGCTCTGATACCAACCTGTCACACCCCTGCGCCGCGTGCGGAATCCACGGCGCGGTGACGTATAAACAGTTGAATCATGCACAAGTATTGAATAAAAACAACCACAATGGATTACTACATTTCATAATGTTTAGACAGTTGTTTAGTTACAGACAATCTATCTACCAAAAGAAAGACAACTACAGACCCAAAATATAGTTAACAAAATAAGACTTCAAACAAGACAATTAAACAATTAGGATTTAGTGTGTTTCTAATCCATCCTAGCATGTTTCTTCATCTTGTTCTATCTTAGTATGGTCTCCTTAGTTGTCTCTGAGAATGTCTTAAACCTGATTACCTGAAACACGTGAAAAGTAACTGTCAACTACAGACGTAGTTGGTGAGAACAATAGGTTTAATCATTTGTAAACATGAGTCTATGATATAAGGCATAGGTAAGTTAAAGCAACATAAGATTCACACGGATGAGCTGCAACCCAAACTAACATCAAGTAAGAAAATGAGTGTAAACAGTCCAATCACTGTTCGCACGAAAGCCAACATATAATATCAAGTCCCAAACCACGTTTGGAGTTAGATTATGTATAGCAATTTTGATGAAACCATATGTAACCGAAATCTGCAGTTAGTTTATAAAACAAATTTAAAAACTAACTGCAGCAATCGGCCTGCCCCAATGTGTGTGTCCGCTTTCCCTTGTTGTGATCACCCAGTACTAACGCTAATGAATATGATACTTGATGCTTTTACAAGTTTGTTTACAACAATAGACACCATGTTTCTGAACCTTACTTTAACCGGATGTGTTAATGCCTTATTTGATAACATGAATTGAAAACCTAGATTTAATTCCACGAATTAAATCCTTTGTTTTGAATAACATGAAATGAATCTGTTGATTTGAATACCATGATGTGAACCACTTGATTTGAATACCATGAAATGAACCACTTGATTTGAATACCATGAAATGAACCACTTGATTTGAATACCATGATGTGAACCACTTGATTTGAATGCCATAAAATAGTGACCTTGTGTAACAACAAGGTTTATAACAAAAGAGTTTATAAAAATCATTTATTTAAAAGTGTTTATCCTTCATAAGTACATTTGAGTAAATCTGTTACAAAACAGTTCAAAGATCCTTTATAAAACCTTTTTAGTGAAAAGAGTTTAATAATTGATAATTCCTTTAAAACAGTTGATGAATTCCTAGGATTCGTAAAATGAACCCATAATGTTTATAAGAATACACACACCTTGTGTAATGAAATATGATTGTAAACGATTGGTTTGATCACGTGTTCCACCCCAAAACAGTTATAAAACAGTAAAAGAGGGGCTAAAGTTCTCACCTGTCTGCAGTAGACTCTGAACTAAAACAGATAGCAAGTAGCAAACAGGACTTCTAATTGATTCCTATAACATTGTAATCATACATAAGATATAGGATTTATAATTGTATAGAATTTGATTCATTGATTGACTTGTGTTCCCTTGAGATTGATTATCACATGATAACTTGTTCTCATGATTATGATTGTTGTGAAAACTTGAAAGTTATGATTTGAATCACTTGATTGATCATGGGTCCAAGAAACGAATATGAAATGTTCCTTTGTGCATAAATCTTATGCATAAAATGATAATTGTTTGCGAATTTGATAACCATTGATTACTATGAGATTTGATACAAATGTTAACATTGTTTTAAGTCCTTGAGATTGTGATTTGATTCTATGATTAGGTTAAGTTGTAAATTAAACCATAATTGATCAATTCACAATTATCGAATTTATGATCCATCATTGGCCCGTGGGCCTAAGTAACCATAATGGTCCTCAACCAAGTCCATGGGCCACTTAAGTTAACGATGGGCCAATTGAATGTGGTGTTGGGCCCATTGAATGGGATGTTGGCCCAACATCGTGTATATAATCCTTTTATCATGCCAAAACAATATCAACCCAATTAAAATCTTAGTGGGCCAAATAGAATTGGATTGGGCCTAAAGGATTTAAGTTGGGCTAAGAGATGTTTAGGTAGGCCACTTAAAGTTCCAAAGTGACATTGGTTCAACTAAAGACCTTAATGGGCCAAGCTATCTCCATTGCACTTGGGTTTAAGCCTATGGGCCGAGTTCTTTATGAGATTGGGCCTTGTATCATTGAGTTGGGCCGAATAGGTTTGGGCTGCCACCTTAGGCAGCGAACCTTCCATGTTGAGGGTCTAGGGTTCGGCCAACTAACATAACAAGGTTCGGCCCTCTGATGTGCATCCAAGGTTCGTCTAACATGTCATCAGGCAGGTTCATGGATTTGTACAAGGCTCGGGGACCAGCTAGGGTTCGCCACATGCAGCACTAGGTTCATGACGGTTCGTCATAGGCTAAGAAATTGCATGAAGGTTCGCAGCAAGGAGGGTTTGTGGTACTTGAATGCAAACAGGTTCGCTGAAATGTTTTGGTTCATGAAGGTTCGTCCAGGAGGGTTCGTATGAGGCATGAAGGCTCGTGATAGACTTGTCGGCTCAGAACAGGTTCGTGAAATCCCTCTACAGCTTCGACTGAAAGTTGGCGAACCATGCAGGCTCGTGAACACCCCCCATAGGGTTCGGCCAAGTGCTGTTGGGGTTCGGCTCATACACGGTTCGTTGATGGCTTGGAAGGGTTCGTGATGGGCTGGATGATTAGGCACAGGTTCGTGAGATCCTCCTAAGGTTTGAGCTGAATGTCAACGAACCATGCAGGTTCGTGGTTCCTCAATAGGGTTCGGCCAGCTAAGGGAAAAGGTTTGGCTGCCGAACCTGTCACCATCATCATCACCATCGTTGAACATCTGCATCCAAGCCTCGATCTAAGCTAAGCTAGCATCTAGGAGTGTTTCTATGGTCTCAAAATTAGGTGTGGTTGCCTGGATCCGACTAAGGGTCGGTTTTAAACGAATCCATGGCTGAAAACCCTAATCTCAAGATTATTCAAGCATCAATACCTCGTTTTTGGCTGGATGAATCTGCGAAAATCTTGTACTTTCTGATAGAGAATGTTGAGAGCTACGCGTGGACACCAAGAACACCGAATTCCGTCGAGAAACGAGTGAGATACGAACGATTAAAGTTTGGTTTTCTAGAGAGAGAGAGGGTAAACGAAAATATAGAGAGAGAAAGGGTTGTTGGTGACATAAATGAGCATTTAAGCCTTGTTCAAGGCTTTTATAGCCCGCGTGGTATTCGGGTTCGTTTCGGTCGCTCGGTTCGCGTTTCCGGAACGTAACGCGTATTTTACGCGGTTTTAAATAAAAAGAGTTGTTAAACTCAAATAAATGATGAGTTTCAAAATTGTAAAATATAAAATAATTAATCTGATTATTTTTACTCTTCGTGTGTTGACAGATCGTTAAACATTCACAATTACGTGTATACCCGCAATCGCGTACGTTTTTCGATCGTATTAAATATTTAAAGTCGTTTAATCATAATTATAAGTTCAACATTCGTATCATTATGGATCGTCACCCATAACTATACTCAGTCTCGCTTACGTATTACGATTCTTGTTGAATTAATTGTCATAATATTCGTCTTAACACTACGCACCAACACTATCCTGTTATACCGAACGCAGTATATATATAGGGCTCACTCTCGCTGCCCACCACTGTTTCGATATAACACAATACTGTTCTTGCCTAGTGAACTCGACTGTAAATAAATAATACATACTTGTTAAATGATAAAGATTCTAACACACAAGCACATAATGACACATGATTCACATTGACTGACTGAACATATACACACACTGTTCTAACATTGTTTACGACTATCATGACTAAATGCACAAATGTTACAATGATGAACAAAATCAAATGATATATTGATAGAATCGAATGATTACATGATTTAATCCACATCTTAAAAGAACATAGTGTTGCCGGGGAGAGATCGAGCATGATCTCTCCCCCTCTCGTGCTCAAACCCAAGAACACACACAAAAACCTTAAACCCTAAAATCTGGAAAACTGATATTTATAGGGGCTGTAGCCCATTTGCCCGAATGGAGACATTCGGCCCCTCATTCGGCCGAATGGATCCCTTTACATGAAATCCATTCTCATATGCTTCTACGAACGACTCAGTTTCTAGTGTAACAACACATAAATACATACAAGTGATTACAAATAAGCAAATACAAATCTAATCTATTCGAACAGCAGCGGACACCCAAAATATGCATCAACATACTCCCCCTTGGACGTTGCTGTCGAATTGCTGAATCACTTGTATCTTCAGTCAATCTGCAATAATAATTTGAACAGTCTCTTCCTGCAGATGGCCCCTTGACTGATGTCTTCTGGTTCTGAACTCTTTAACCTGAACAGTGGTAACAAGTCTGATTCCCTGATACTTCCAGCTGTAGACTTCTCCTTCGATTAAGAATATCCGATTGACATTGAAGCTCAGTTCTTCTAGCACAGCTCTTCTAGCATTGGTCTTCTTGTACGGCATATAATAAGGAGTCGTCTTCAACTGTCCATACACAAAGTACCAGTCTTGATACACATATCAAACGAAAAAGTATGCGTTAAGAACAGCTTGATAAAGATCCACTGAAGTGTAGAAGATATGAAAGTTGCTTTCCTTTTTCATTTTCTAGTTGATAATGAAGTCCCTTTAGGTCGTAGGATCGTACTGAGGGCAACTCTTTTTTGACCGGTCTTGACTGTCAAATTCCTTCAATCATTACCAAATGCGAGAAGATGATAGTAAGCAAAACCACTTCCCAAATAGATAATATTTTCAGATCAGACCATATCAAGCGAACCCGATTAATCTTCAACATGCGGAATATAAATTTAACTCAATAGGCCCAAATAATCAGATGCTCCTGATTACCCCACAAAATCAACAGTCTCTGTAGTTGTAACATCAGTGCCGGAACCGTCACCGGAACAGTGATCTTAAACAGTAACATGAACAGTAAACAGTAAACATGTACGAACTATATACATTTCAGTGCATTTCCTACTCATATCATTTGTCATTATCATTTTGTGTTATCAAACAACAAGTTCATAAACATTTAACAGAAACAAAGTTCAGAACTGTGGTTTATGAGTCAGATAATTATCTGGCAATACAGAACCATCAGGAAATTTATTGCTAGGATTTTATTATGTATAAACGTATGTGAGGCTTTACAAAACAAAATACATGGATGTTGTTATGTGAATGCTAAATTGACGGGTTATTCGTATAGGTGACGATCTGTGCGAATAAATCTGACAGTTTAACGTTCTGAATGATATCCGATAATTATAAAACAAGATTGAAAAGTATAGTCATTTTCATGTTCGTCCGAATGACGATTCGAACGAATGCGCGCAACGACCTTACGATTCAATTATAAACAATTAATTAAATATTTTTGAAAAATATAAAATAAATAAAAGATATTAGTTAATTTATTAGGAATCACAACTTAAATAAATTTTATAAACCTTAATTTATAAACCGCGTCGTTTCGTGACGAAAATCACAAGAAGCTGCAGTGTTACGCGAAACCGAGCAAAACCAAACAACCGGGTATGTTGGAAACATTAAATTAAGTCATTTATTGTTGACCAACCTCCACCACCCTCCCCCTCTCTTCTCATTTTCGTCCAAACCCTCTCTCTCTCTCTAGAAAAGGATCCTCCACCTTCTCTCTAGGAATTCTTGGTGCCTTCTTGTTGGATTCAAGCATTCTTGAAGTCAGAACGATCCTCTCATCGCGTAGATTACGGAAGTACAAGAAGATCAAGCTCTCATCCACTTATTTTGAGGTAAATCTTAATGTTTAATTCGGTTTAGTGGGTGTGTTCACGACCTTAGTAGTTATTGTGGTAGTAATCGGGTCTAAACACTTAGATACATCGATTTGACCGACTAGCAAGCTTTAGGGACCAACTTATAGCAAGATTGGACCAAGGACGGTGAGGATGATGCAGGTTCGCGGATAGATACGATCGGCCGAACCTTTTTGGTTGTAGCCGAACCTATTTCAGCTGTAGGGTTCACTTAGCCGAACCCTTTCCCTCACCGAACCCTTGCACGAACCTGTACTCTCTGCAACGAACCCTGTAGCCACCTGTGGACGAACCTGCTAGCCGAACCCTGGACCACTACAGCGAACCATTATGCCAGCCAAACCTTTGGTGGCTGGCGAACCTGAGAGACTCCTGGCCGAACCTTAGATGGCTGATGCATGGCGAACCCTTAACCCCCAAACCCTGCCATGCAAGCTT
Source organism: Mikania micrantha (assembly GCA_009363875.1). NCBI lineage: Eukaryota > Viridiplantae > Streptophyta > Magnoliopsida > Asterales > Asteraceae > Mikania > Mikania micrantha. The sequence continues at coordinate 85,632,602 of CM018693.1, forward strand.
TGAAACATCACCGAACCATAGGAACTAGGCGAACCATCCCTTGAACGAACCTAGGACTAACGAACCCTACTTTGAGTGCAAGCATGTGGCCGAACCTCTATGGACTAGCCAAACCATTTGGGGTGACGAACCTGTAGGCAGTAATATACTTAGCCGAACCTTGAGTTTTGAATGCACTTTGGCCGAACCTATCCATAGGTTCGCTGATCTGGGGGTTAGCCGAATCCAAATTACTATCGAATTAGTGTTGAGATGAGCTTAGGACTATGAATTGAAGTTTAAGAATCACGGGAATGAACAAGCGAGGATTCAGGGCCTAGAAACGAAATAAGGAACATGCAAATTATGTAGTGATGTAGGCATTAGTATGTGCTTGCATGTAGTAAGGGTTACGATAACAAGGGTTTCCTTAGCACGTAATAACAACTCAACATGGGTTATTGAGATTTAAATATGGGATTACAAACAATGAAGCATATGAATTAAGTTATGTAGTTACAAAAACGACGACTTAAGGATGGGTGTTAATTTAACCATTAAGTTCAACCTAGTGAAGTATTTGTCATAAACAAATAACTTAGATAAGCTAATGAGTTTATGAAGAAGTATACAAAGGACTTGATTGTAGTCAAATGGAACTCAAAGACATCAGTTGGGCCTAAGTGGGCCCAATGGGCCTGAGTAAGCCCATTTAATGTTAATGTGTTCATTAAATTCAAGAAATATATTTTAATAAAAGAAAAAGGCTTTGTGAATTTATTAAATTTAATTAAAGGGTTTTCTTAAATTAGGTTTAACTTAAGATGAAATTAATTAAAAACATAGTAACCATGACATGTTGTAATTAATTGTGGGATTGGGTTTATAAATGGGAATCTAAGTTAGGCTAAGTTACATGAAACCTTAGAATCACAATAGTAAAATAGGACACTTAGTTACACACACCGAGACCCGAACCTTAGATGCGACGATTAATACGTATACTTATTGTACTCGAATTCTTTTAAAACAACTCAGGAACTGAAGATACTTAAGTTACAACAAGAGCGCGCAATTTGTGATAGATCAGTTACATAGCAACACAGGTGAGTTCATTGCCCCTTTTCTAACATTGTGTTTTAAAACGCGGGGCTGAGAAGAATGCGTAAACTGTTTTATTTAAATTGTTTACTTAAATGCTTTTAAATTATATATATCTTGTATATATGTATGAATGTTATCCTAGACTATGTGTAGGTAAATTTTATGCAGGTTTTTACTAAGGCTATCTACTTATACTTTAAGTGGATAATTGGGTTAAACTAAACATTTCAACGAATCAAACGAAACTATTTTGACGAAACAAGTGTGTCATTTCAACGAATCAAACGAAACTATTTTGACGAATCAAGTGTGTCATTTCAACGAGTCAAACGAAACTATTTTGACGAACCAAGTGTGTCATTTCAACGAATCAAACGAAACTATTTTGACGAACCAAGTGTGTCATTTCAACGAATCAAACGAAACTATTTTGACGAAACAAGTGCGTGAGTTCAAAGAATCAACAAATCATTTTCAGGGAAACTCTGGGAAATATCAAAGATAACATATGCCAATAAAAAAATACGAAACAAGGGACAAATCAAGTACGAATCAAGAAATCCTACATTTCAAGAAGTCCTAGCTAGACCGATTGATTTGTAGGTCATATGTTTGCTGATATTTACAGAATTCCCTAACTACTAAGAACCTTGATTGCTAGACTAGTCCACTCGAGTTGACCAAGGCCCAATCATTAGGACTTATATTTTATTAACTGTTTATTTATTTATTTAAATAAGCATTTATTACTGTTCCTACAATTACTGTGGTTGATCATAATTGTGATGAACTTATGGAATCAATATAGATTCCAAATTGTTGTATTTACAGGAACAAGGAACTGATGAACTAATGAGTTATTGGTAGGGGTAAAATGCTTAATTATCATTAACACCAATGTCCTATGTGGATTAGTATGTGGTGGGACAGCGTCTGGGCGGGTTTGTAGGCTCGACTCAGGGGTATGCCCTATATATAAGCATACCGATCTGGATGATACATGTGATGTTAATGAGATTAAGGTTGTTACCCAAGGGTTTAACAAATGTTTGAGTGTATGGTGGGTAAAAATGCTTAATTATCATTAACAACAGTGTCATATGCGTATTAGTATGTGGTGGGACGGCGTCTGGGCGGGTTTGTAGGCTCGACTCAGGGGTATGCCCTATATATAAGCATACCGATATGGATATTACATGTGATGTTAATGAGGTTAGGGTCTTTACCGAAAGAGGTTTACAAATCATTTTCAATTACTAATTATTTGAACTCATCAACCATGTGTTGACTTTATTTTTGCATGACTTCTCAGGTGATGAACAGGTCAATTAAGAAGCTTATGCTTTTGGACTAGGACTTCAGATAGAAGACTTAGTATTTTTGGACCTGCATACTTTTTGAACATCATTATACAAATATTTTGTATATCTTGTGCAGATACAAGATAGATATATTTTATGATGTTTACTATAGATTTACTTTTTAAATTATAAACAATTCGAATGTAAATTTAACTTTGTAATTCTATCCTATTTAGCATTTCTCATTAATATCATGTGCAACGTAAACAATCTGATCACTTTGATTATCACTCACGATATCGCGCCCCGAGAACTTTCCGCCCGACGGGGACTCCGATCCAACCCCGCCGGCTCGGGGTGTGACAGTAGTCTCCTAAGAACACCCATGACAACCGCAATACCCTCTTAACGGGGGTCCGGGGGCAGCGCCCTTGGAAGCGGGGTCCAAGGGGCGGCAGCCCCTTGCAGGGTCCAAGGGGCAGAGCCCCTGGCCGGGGTCGAGCTGACCTTGTACGAATGAGGCTCCAGAATGACTAACTTGGGCGAATGAGGGACCTCTTCATACGAATGAACATCAAAATGAAACATACCCGAATGAGGCTTGGCGTATGAGATCAAGGACCGAATGGACTGTGTCTTCCGAAAGGCAAACGAATGAGACTAATGGCCAAAAAGGTCCATTCGATGAAAGAGTGGCCGAAAGGGTCCATTTGGCGAATGAGTGTACATTCGGGTGAAACTGGTGCGAATAGGGGGCCATTCGCCTGAACTGATGGCCAAAACGGGAAAATTGAAAAAAAAATGAGTTTTAGCTCGAATTAGGTCACCAAATTTTGAACGAAGGACCTAAGGGGAGCGACTAAGACAATGCAAGAACCAATTTTGCAAAAACCCACCGAAAATCGAGACCAATCGAAGCAAACAGAGACGAAGTAACGTCCAAAATCAAGAGCTTGGTGTACTAGATCGGTTGTTAGACCTTTCTAGTGGTAATCTCGCTCTGATACCAATTGTAAAGACGTGATAGGTTAGGGTTTGCACACACGACGAACATGAAGATGATGAACAAAATCAAATGATATATTGATAGAATCGAATGATTACATGATTTAATCCACATCATAAAAGAAGATAGTGTTGCCGGGGAGAGATCGAGCATGATCTCTCTCCCTCTCGTGCTCAAACCCAAGAACACACACAAAAACCTTAAACCCTAAAATCTGGAAAACTGATATTTATAGGGGCTGTAGCCCATTCACCCGAATGGAGACATTCGGCCCCTCATTCGGCCGAATGGATCCCTTTACATGAAATCCATTCGCATATGCTCCTGCGAACGACTCAGTTTCCAGTGTAACAACACATAAATAAATACAAGTGATTACAAATAAGAAAATACAAATCTAATCTATTCGAACAGCAGCGGACACCCAAAATATGCATCAACAATGATTCCATCTCACCATCTGGAATTTATGTTAACCTGCTACTGCAAGTTTCGGTTAGGAGGGATTTCGTGCTCGTTGATGTTAAGTTGCTGAGAGTGATACTCATTTGGGAGGCAAAGATTATCATTTCTTGACATCTTTGTTTGTTTTTTTGCCGTCCGCGATCTTAATGAGTTGAACTGAGACCGTCAATGACCGTCTCTTCACATTCATCCTTGAAATCAACTCATTAATAGTCGCTTGCAGTTATGGATACTGCATTCATTGAGTGTATTTCCTCTAAAATCTCATGTTTCGGGGAATGTCTCAGTAAATGAGGACTTCACCTTCCTTACTTGGAAGGATGTTTTGAGTTGTCTTCACAACATGTAAGCCCTTCTTGTTGAGTTTTAGTTCCTGTTGTTGCTTATGGTCTTCCCAACGAAGGGTGTTGAGTTCACTTCTCGCTTCGGTCCCATTGCAGTCGCGTTGGTATGGGAGATGTAAGCAGACTTTAATTACTCTGCCATTATAGGAATGCTGATTCGCAATAAAATGTCAGAGGATGCCTTGTTTTCAATCTGCCAATGGTGTGCAGTGCTATCTCCAATATAACTCCATTACTAAGGCGTATCGAGGTCTATGCCTTTTTCCTTGATGTGCCGTAACGTTAGCACTACCTCCTCAAAAGGATGAAAGTCCTTCTGTATTGGAATGAGATAATTACTATCTCTTCTCACTATTTTAAGACCACTTGGAATTTGTTTCTCTCCACTTTCTTCGATTTGTGCCTACACAGTAGATCATGGTGTATTGTGGTAGAAAAGTGGTCATGACTGTATGGAGTTGGTATGTCACTATGCTTTCAAATCTCAAAATTAATGGTCAGGTTTCATCCATGCAAAGGCTTTCAGTCAACGAATGATCTTTGAATGTGTAGGAAATGACTATTCAAAATTAGGCTGAAATGGTCAAAAGTCTCTCATTTAACCAGTTTGACAGCAAAATTAATGAGCATCCCTCTTGTCATTTCCTTCGTCTATGTTGTCGCGTTCAGCATTCGTCGATTTAGGCTTCCATGGCTCTCCCGAATGGGACCTGTAGATTCTAGGGTTAGAAAACTCAATTGAAGATATATAGGGCTCACATGAGTTCTCTTGATTCCTGAAATAATCTCCTACTCTCTCAGGTGTACTGGTTTCCTTGTAGTTGTCAGGTGATCTGGGTCGAGGTTTGGAGTCGCATTGTCTCGACATTACTTAAGATGTCCCGGGAAGCGCTCTTACGGACTATTTGCTCGCTGGAGTGAGTTGTTTCCTTCTTTCTTGTAACACCAGTGCCGGAATCGTAACCGGAACAGTAACTTGCACAGTAACTCAGGTACAAACTATGTGTATTATTTGTATGCTATTATCATGTAATGCTTGACATAGAACTATTACGCAATTGATACAGAAAAATAGTTCAAAATCCACGGTTTAACAGTCAGAAACATATTTGACAACACAGAACAGTTACATGAATGCTTGTTAAGATTCTTTTATGTATAAACGTATATGAGGATTTACAGAAGAAAACAACAACGGATGTCGTAACGTGAATGCTAAATCGACGGATTATTCGTATAGGTGACGATCTGTATGAATATATTCGAAAGTTTAATGTTCTAAATGATATCCAATAGTTAGAAAACCTTATTGAAAAGTGTAGTTATCGTCGTATTCGTACGGGTGACAATTCGAACGAATACGCGTGATGACTATACGATTCGATTTAAACTGTAATTCAAATATTTTCTGACAATTTAAAATAAACAAAAGATATTTAGTTAATTTACTAGGAATTACCACCTAAATTAAATTTATAAATTTTATTTTTAAAACCGTGACGCTCGTTACGAAAAAGAAGCGAAAATGACGCTTCTACGCTAGCGAAACCGAACGGACCCGAACATAACCGGGTATATTGAAACCATTTATTTTGGCATTTAATGCCATAACCCCCACCACCTACCAGCTCCAAGCTTCAAATCTCATTTCTCTCTCTAGAAGCCATCACTCTATCTTCTTCATTTCTCAACCAAATCAAGCCATTTTGGTGTCTAAACAACCACCACATCACGTAGATCTTGAAAGTACAGACGATCTGGGCTTTGAACCACCGGATTTGAGGTAAAAATGAGCTTTCTATTCGGTTTTTATTGTTTTCAAGACCCTTGTTCGAACCTCATCTAAAACCCAGTTCTAGCTCCTCTAAATCCTTAGGAAACTACCCAAAATCATGTAGGTGTGATGTAGGAACATGTGGTACACATTGGGTTAGTCGATTTGGCCGGGATTTGAGGGCTGCACCCATGAGACCTCGGCTGCCCGAATGGCAGCATAACAGCTAAATCGAAAGGCCGAAGAACCATTTATTCAGCCGAATGGCCTCTAAGCCGAAAGGAACCCATGACCGAGTGGCTTCATACGCATGGTCTTCTCATTCGGTCGGCCAAGCTATTAGTACCATCTACATTCTGGCCTGAGCCTCATACGGCCAACCTTCATTCTGTTGGGCTGGTTCAGTCGCCGGCTTCCTCACCATTCGGCCATGCCTTCTTTCGGCCAACACATGAGCGAGGCTTCACCTTCGCAGGGAAACCAAGTCGGCCGAATGCTTGGGGTATGGCTAGGTGATCGCGAATAGGGGATGGGGAGTACGTGGTATGCATGGGGTGAACGTATGTGTGTGCATGAGAAAACCTATTAGGGTTTATAAGTACAAATAGGTTTTGTGCCTCATCTAAGCCATGGGTTTCAATAATCCATCTATTTAAACTAAGATAAGATGCAAACATAGATTTTATTAATCGAATGGGATTGAGGTTAAGCAAAGATTAATGCAACATCATCAAGGGATCTAACTATTTTAACATAAAGCATGAGTTATAAAGAATCAAGGAAGTAACTAAGTGTGAGTGTTAGTTCATTATTAACACCCAATACTTGGTAAATGCCATACCATATACAACTAAGTTAGATAGTTCCATTGAACCTTCTAAGTTAAGTTGTACTAACGAACGATCAAAGAACCAAGAGAAACGAAGATTTAACAATAGACTTAGAGTTAATCAATTGAGATTAACTTAAGTCTAACAAGTTAACTCATAATTTATTTAAAATGAATTATGGTTTTAATAAATGAAATTGATTTACAAACTTCTTTAAAAGTTTAATTAAATGATTCTAACTTAATGATTTGACCTAAATTAAATTATTTAAATGTGTTAATTAAAGACTCGTAATGATTACTTAGGGGATAAGGGTTTACAAACGGGTAATATACTTAGGTTAGTTAGAGAAAATCATAGCAACACATTAGTAACATCTAGGACACTTAGTTGCACACCGAGACCAAAACCCTAGATACGACTATTATAAAGACTTATAGTATTCGAAATCTCTTAAAATAACCCAGGTGTTGAAGATACTTAAGCTACAACTAACGAGCGCGCATTAACTGTTGTGAATCAATTCTTAGCAACACAGGTGAGTTCATAAGTCCCTTTCCAAACTATTTAGTTTTACTGTGGGACTGAGAAACATGTCAAATGTTTTATATAAATGCTTTATATAATTTATAATACCCGTAAAAACGTAACAATTAAATAAATAAATAAAATACTAAATATTATTAAATTAAAATTCTATCGAATGATAAATATGAATTAATGATGTTCAAATGAAAATAGTTATAGGTTCTGACGAGTTAATAATGAGTTAATTCGTCGTACATTTGAACGATTTATATAACCGAACTTAGTGATTTGATAGCAATCGGCTCGATTTCGTTCAAACAAATTGAAACGATGATAAAATTGTGAACATAACAGTATAGAACCTGAAGATCTTGATTAAATAACTCTCAAACATAATCGATCAAAATGAAATCTGGTTTAGAAACCAACTTGTGCACAAATCGTATATCACTTATATTTTGATCTCCCATTTAATTCCTCATACAACTCACAAGAATTCATTATATGAACTTACTGTCATGAATTCTTTGAAGCAAATAAATAGCCACGTTGATGGCAATTATTAGCATTTGTCTTTCATTTAATCAAGGAATAAATATGGTCCGATCAAATACCCGTAACGTTTCAATGAGTGATTATACAAGTTGCTCTCGAACATAACCACACAACGAAAACAAACAACATAAAAGTTCATCCTCGCGATTTCTTGATCGTTTAGCACAACTGTAGCATTATAACCGAAACCGATACGCGAGTCTGTCCTGATCACGACAATCGCTACAATCAGAACCAAGAATGGAGCCAAGTTCAAAGTTGTTGAAACGCGATTCCTTACCAGTGTTCGATCGTGCATTACAGTTCTAGTTTTACTCGTTTTCATACCATTGTTCAGGTAAGGCTGTAAATCATTTTAATAATTTAATCAGTTTATTAATCGAGACTAAAAAAAAGATTCCTAAAACGCAACTGTTTAGAATTTGTGATCGTTTCATTAAGATTATGGTTTAAGAGATAAACATGGATGATGGGTATGTATGGGCGTGATTAAACATGAGTTTACAAAAATATTGGATGCTTTACTAAGCCATGAAAGGCTACTGCAAGAATAGAAATGCATAGTAAAGAAGATAAGCCATGTTTATAAGTTTATGTAATTGACAAACAAGTGAAATCAACATTTGGAAATTGGTTCAACTAGTTAAAGTCTTTGGGTTATATGCGAGGGGTCTCAGGTTGAACATCCTCATAACCCATTTTTTTTCTGTTTTAATTGAATTAGAACTATATTTTTAGTAAATGATATAAAATTCTAAAACCAATAAAAGTGAATACGATAGCTTGACTAGCAAAAGTTTTCTGATCAATTTAGTAGTTCAAGAATTCAAATATGTTTCAAACCATATTTTTTATATGTTATTTCGTGTTAAAAACCGTTTTGATTTTTAACATTTAGAGTATACGATTTACTGAAATAAAGAATATTTACAAATGTAATAAATGACTTAGTAAAATAAACTGATTTGACGGAATTAACATTAAAAATTATATATCACCAATTATGTATACGAATCCTAATTCGTTTACTCTAACATGAAAACAAACAAAAACACAGATTACTGAATCGTCAGAGATTTGGACTAATTGTTATTAACTGCTAAGTTTAAGGTACATATTTTCTTTTCATCACTTATAGTATATTTCTGTTTTGCCCACCGTTTAGTACGGATTCCATTTATTTAACTCATAGTACATTTTGTTTGTCTCATTTGTTCTATTCGTTTCATTAAGTTAAACCGTTTGGTATTCGACCGTCTATTAGATCCAATTTTTGATTGGTTATGCATGCGATATAATTATTAAATTTGTATTCATTATCGCATGTTCTGTTATATTGATTTATAAGATTATTTGATACGACCTTTGCTTAGATATTTGATTGTGTTGTATCTTTAATTTGTTTAAATTCCGATGCCCGAGCAGAGCCTCCGGTAGGTGATTCTACCGGTGCGTCATTGGGGCATCGATGGCGTAGCACTTTTCGTGACAGTGTGACTGGTTCACGGCGTCTCTATTTAGTACTCTGATAGTACAATTGTGCACCTACTGAATTTTGAAGAGGCGTATGGACTGGTCCTAGGATATTTGTTCTGTTTTGGTGAGTGTTGGTGTGCCCACATACAACTCACAATTTGGTACATTAGGCCGACGGGTCTGTGTACACCATTTGTTTTGTGCTCAAATGGGTATCTCCTTACCATACGACTTATTTGATATGTATTCGCTCTGATTAATTGATATTGTTAATCGTATGGTTAGTTCATTCTGACAATTCGTTATCATATGTTTATCTTATGATCGTTATAGTTGTAATGTTTCCGTTGAATTTGCCATCACTATATTTTGCCAACTTCTATAATCGTTTATCTTTTCAGATTTCACTACCATTACTATTGTTATTCCGTTACTGAGCAAATTTTGGCTCAGCCGTATTTCTTTTTGTTGTTTTTTATTATTTTATAACAGGTATACATGGGAGTCAGGGGATGTGTGAAGAGAAGATAATCAGATTAAAGAGTTTAATCTGAGTGTGTTAATAAATAATGTAATTAGGTCTTTTGAATTTCTTCAGTAAACTATGTATTTATTTAGGGTTAAATTCATTAAAAATGGGATATGTTTTATTCTGATTTATGTAATAGTGACACGTCAGCCCTAACCGGGTTGGGGTGTTACATAATTGTTGTCATGTTTTATGAAATGCTTACTGTTTCTGTTTATAAATTGTTTATAAAATGTTAAACTGTTTACTCATTTAGTTGTGATGAGTCTTAATGATTTCGTCTATAAACTATCAGAAATATATGTCATGATTGTATACTTTCCTCAAGCATACGCTTTCTCAAAACAATACTTATAAAATTTCTCAAATGTATAATTTCTTAATGTATACTTTGTTATACTCAAGAACTGTTCTCAAAACTTATACTCAATGTTTTTTTTTAAATCAATATTCAAATACTTAAATACTTTATGCTTGAATGTGTTAAGCTCAGTTACTTTAGGTACATATATTTTATGCTAAATTCTTTTACTTAAATGCTCAATTCTTTTACTCAATACTCAATGTTTGTGATCAGTGTTCATAGTCAAATACTTATACTCAGTACTCAATAAACTCAAAAACTTAAACATGTTAACAAAGGGATTCTAGTGGGTAAACAGGTACATGTGCACATGGTATTGGAAGATCTTAAGTCTGAATAATCGGCATGAGGACTTCGTAAGACAGACTGATTGGCCGACACGTGTTGCCCTACGGTGTCAACCCCTACTAGTCATTCAGTGTTCTTCGTTGTCAGGACTTCGTAAGACAGACTGATTGGCCGACGCGTGTTGACCCATGGTGTCAACCCCTACTAGTCATTCAGTGTTCTTCGTGGTCAGGACCTTGTAGGACAGACTGATTGGTCTCCTCATACTTACCTTTCAGTGTTCCTCATTGTCCATCAATGTTTTGTAACGGTGGCTAGGATGATTATAATACTAATAGTAGACTTTGTGTCTACTAATGGATATCCTCTAACTACGCACCTACGCAGACCGTTACACCCAAGTTTCTTCCGTGGATTGATATTAAATGTCAAGGCATTCATTTGTCCTCAGAAGTGAACTCAAAACTGTTTTTTCAAACTCTAACGATTGTGGTGTTGGTAGGGAGTGAAACGCTTAATTATCATTAACAACAATATTTTTTGTGGTCCGGTATGTGGTGGGACGGTGTCTGGGCGGGTTGTAGGCTCGACCCTTTCATATGCCCTATATATAAGCATACTTGGCTGGATAGTATAGGTGGTTGTTGGTGAGGTTAAGGTTGTCATTTCGGGTGTTCAAAGGTTAACAATCCAGGTTGTTCAAGATTGTTACTCAGTGGGTAGAATGAAACGCTTAATTATCATTAACAACAATACTTTATGTGGTCCGGTATGTGGTGGGATGGCGTCTGGGCGGGTTGTAGGCTCGACCCTTTCGTAGGCCCTATATATAAGCATACTTGGCTGGATAGTTTAGGTGGTTGTTAATGAGGTTAAGGTGGTCATTCGGTCAGGTATGCAAATGCTATTGTGTGCGTGTTTTATACTCTTAACCAGAATGCTTGAAACTATGATGAAAATGGAATTGGATGATAGGTAAAGTGCTTAATAATCATTAACAACAATGTCATATGTGGTTTAGTATTTGGTGGGATGGCGTCTGGGCGGGTTGTAGGCTCGACCCTTTCGTATGCCCTGTATATAAGCATACTGAATTGGATAGGACAGGTGTTATTAATGAGATTAAGGTTGTTACCGAAGAGGTTTGCAAAGCTATATTTTCAAATACTAAACTATATGAACTCACCAACCATTGTGTTGACTTGATCTTTTTACATGTTTTCTCAGGTGATGTACAGGAGTAAGCTAAGGCTCAGGAATGCATACTAGGATGCCCAGTTAGATGACCTAGTAGCTTTTGGAATGCACATACTTTTGTTGAATTATTGTGAATCGTTTTGATATCTTGTACAGTTACATGATAGTAAACTTATGATTCTTTTGTTAGGTTTACTTAGTTAAATTATCAAACATTGACGATTGTAATTTAACTTTGTAATCCTAGTTTAATGTCATTTGTGCTTTAGTTATTCTCAATGCTGATGCTATGTATATAGTCTGATCATCGCGATTATCATTCGATATCGTGCCCCGAGAACCTTCCGCCTGACAGGACACACGATCCGGCCCGCCGGCTCGGGGTGTGACATTTCTCCCTGTGTCCGTCATTAGCTAGTGGTGATTGAGGTTATCCTTACACTTGTTCCTCTAGTCCTAACCAAAACCCTAGGATGTGTCTCGCTCGTTGGTCCCTTGGGGTTTTGGGTTGTTAATTGATTAGGGAGGGGCGGACATAGGGTAATGCATATATTTAAATTATGCACACTATGTCTATGAAGGATATAGAAGAAGGTACCTGTCTTGGTGCTGCGTTGGCATTGTCTCGGGCGTGTGGGCGTGGTCAACGTCGTGCTGTAGTCATCTGTGGTGATTCACACTCTCTTGGGGCACTTCTTAGCTACGTGATCCGGTTCACCACATGTGTAGCAGCGCTCGACATTTCTTGGTTGAAGGTAGGTTGGTTCCGCACTGTCTGGACTTGAGTAGTCAGAGTCCAGCAATTTTGGCTTTCGTGGCCCATCATCCCGCATGTCGTGCATTGTTTACACAGTTGGTTCGCGACATGATGGTGTTTGCAGCGGGCAGACTTAGGAGGGGTGCCAGCGTACCGCCTACGAATTGAACTCACGGTTGAATTGCAGTGTTGAGTCCAATGACCCGGCTTCCCACAATTTGAACCCAACTTGCACATTCTGTCGTCAGGGTGATGATACTGACATTTGGTGCAAAGGGGAAATGTTCTAGCGTAGGATCTACGAGTTTCTCCTTGGTGGCTGGGACCCAATTGTCAGCGTCGTCGGTTCTTCGTCTCTTGGGGAGAGGGCAACTGGATTCGCCCATCAATTCCCTTGTAGCGGATTCGGCTTCAGTCTTCGGCACGATGGATGCGCCTGCTGGATAACGGGGTCCGCGATTGATTTGATCCACGATGTCGGGGATGGAAGCGATGAGTTGCTCCGCGATGAGAGTAGTTAGAACGGTGGTGTCCATGTTGGCTCATGGTTGCTCCTTTGGAGGCATTCTGATTACCCCCGAAGTGGAAACGATTAGTACCTGTGATCAAACACAAGTAATATATGCAATTGTTCCTATCCTAATTTCTCTACATGAGGTCCCTAGGTTATAGTCTAGGCCAAACTGGTTTAGTAAATGACCTAATTCTCTATAACCATGTCTCTGATACCAATCTGTCACACCCCGGGTCGGCGGGCGGATCGGAGACCCGTCGGGCGGAATAGTCCCGAGGCGTGATTGTAATCGGAATGATCAGATTGTTACATTGCACATGATAATATGAGAAATACTAAAATACATTAAATGAATAAAATAAAATTACAACTGTTTCATAATTTAATTCTATTCCAACTTGGCTTGGACATCTGGAATGAGGACCAGATGTCCCATAAAGGTTGCTTGCGCAGGTGCAAGTCTTGAATCTTGTATCCGGGCTAGCCGGAGAGATTCCATGTAGGAGTTGTAGATTCCTCTAAGGGATCCTATCTTTCTCTCTCTAAAGTCATCCTGCTTTCACATGTTCTTCACCTGATAACATGTAAAATCTGTCAACACTAGGTTGGTGAGTCACATTAGTTTTGAAAATATTAGGTTTTGTAAAAGTTCAAGTGAAAATCTTCCCATTCACATCGATTTTGAGAGTGGTGTGTGAATGGTGTTGAAAAACGAATGAACTACAAAAGTGCGTTAGCCTGAACATCATTACTGACACCATCCCAAATCATCGAAGGTAGTTTATGTATAGGACATACGTAGAGCCAAAGCTCGGCCGCCAGCCCACCACCCCTTCGGTGGTCCACGAGGATGTTCTTAACGGGAATCATACCTTGTCACTTGTGTATCTCCACTCTACACAACGCGATTGATAATTGTAAAAATGAAATTGTGAGAAAGAAGCGTATGCTCTGTCTCCTGATGTATGAGACATGTTTGATTAGTTTGAAAATCACACATATGACGCTTCTTTCTTGTAGTAAAACATTGTTTACTTTGTACTTGTTTGAAACTCGTTCAAGACCAGGTCTTGAACAATTGTTCTGTTAGAAAACTCTTGTTTCTGTTGTGTGGTCTGTCCGTAATATCACCCGTGTGATCATTTAACAACCCTAACTGATATGATTGTGTGATTACTTCCCCTGGAACTAATCTGAGTTATTGTTTCACGTGTGTACGCATGTAACGTACCAGCCTAAGCGCTGGAGGTTTGTTAAACCTATGGTAACATCTACGTTATCGTCGATTGACCCGTGTCAACTAATGGTAAATGACTCTGATGCTAGTTGTTCGAGAATTCTTCATCGAATTCTCGATGTGATGTTGTGTGGACGCATATCCTAGTGAATTACCCTAGACAGATACCATGCAAAAATGTTGTTTATTTGATGGGGGATTCCCATGAAAATGATAGTTCTCGATTGTGCACTACACAATTTCCATGATTTGTGTCCGTTCACCTCTTGGTTGGGCAAAAAACCTCGAACTGTTGTGGTCAACGGACATCTCTTCGATGATTTCTGTTTTGAACCCTCGAAACTAGTTTTGTTGTTGTTTTTTGTTGAAAACATTGAATGGAGCGATGAACACTCAGTAAAAATAATTGAAAGGACACTTATTCGTATAACATTCGAATAAGAGGTTGAGAGTTGGTCCTTTTATTGAAATCATTTAAAAATAACTCTTATACGTTGATCATTCGAATAAGAGGTTTAATGTTCTCAGCCCCAAATGGTTTGGAAGCTAGAAAATTGAAAACAAGGGGTCTGTGAAATCACGTGATGTCTTAGGTTGTCGATGCCCTCACTCGGTATGATCTCTCGGTTTGGATCCTGTGTTAAATATTAGTTAGTTTGGTGTTTGGTGATTATGTGCTCTGTTTCTTGATGTGATTTTGGAAAATGTGTTTTTATTGGTTTTAGTTTGATTAGATTTAAAATTGAAGGTTCGGTTCTATCGATACAAATGGTGTAAGATAGAACGTTCAACACTTAGCCGTTTTGGGCTGTTCTTGGTGCGAAGGGGTGGTTCGTGCGAATGGCCCTCATTCACACGAATGGAATGATGCGAACATATACCCTCATTCTAGTCATCCATTCGTGCGAATGGATCTTCATTCGTGTGGTCCTTTCCATGTGAATGAACCCATTTCGTTCGCGTGGTTTCCCATTCGTTTGGCAGCTCGTTCGTGTGCCTCCTCTTCATGAACGAGGCTTCTCGTTCGCACGAATTAGCCCTTCGTACGGCCCATTCGCCTACAAGTTTATCAAGAATGCCATTTTTGAAATCGATGGTTGTTTTTGTTGTTTTTGTGGTCGAAATTGATGGTAAAACGTTTTGGAGTGTTTTGGTACTAAGGATCGGTGCTAATACTTACTGTGGAGCTCGTATTTGACCGAAATGAGATGAAAAGGGTTGAAATCTTGAAATTGAAGTGTTGGGGTTGAACTACACACGATTTGGAGGGTGGAATGGTATGATTTTGTGTGGAAATGGCTGAAAATTGAGAGGGGCGAAAGAGGGTTTTGTTTGAGAGAGTTGGGTGAAAAATGGGTTTGAAAAACAGAAGTGTTGCTTTTATAGTTGTGCTGTCGCACGAATCAGCCGTTCGTACGAAGGGCTCCCTTTCGTGCGAACGACTGTGTCTATAAAGCTTCACGAATTAGAACGGTTCGTACGAATGAGAGCCCATTCATACGAACGGTTGTGTGTTTTAAAATTTTGATTTTTAATTAATTCGTTTTGGTGGGATTTTATTTAAAATTATTATCATTTTATAACAACGTTAAAGACTCACGCTGGCTTCGTATGAATCGTCACCCATACAAAAGACGCGTCGTATTTAACTGCTGACATTGTTTGATATTGTAAAGATTTCATTTAGGGTATCCGAATCTAACAACATATCCACATGGATCGTCACCCAAGTCAACATCTCGTTGGATCGACACTCCAAATGTTATCCATTCAGGTTTGTTCATTGTTTTACCTCACAGGTTGTTTTCTTTTCTTCTGATTCGTGTTCATTGTTGACTTTAAAAGTCAAAGTAGGGGGCATTATGGTCCCCCATCTGTAATGACTGACCGTAAAAAGAAAAAATACAATCTGGACTACTTGTTAGTATAACATCAAATTTATAAAAGATTCATAAAATGGTTGTTGTCATATGTATGCAACATCTTTGTTGGTAAATATTTATAAGATTACAATTTGACCCTTTGTAAATTAACATGGTTATGTTAAATTTAACCCGAATGGTACATGTTGCAAGCGTTTTAAAAGCAAAGGGTTGCAAGTTGCGAAAATATTGTAGGAGGGTTGCAACCTATGGTAAGAGTTAAACTACATGGTTACAAATTGCAATTAACTCTAAACTATATTCAGTTGATTTATTTTAACAATATTCAGTTATGTTACATACATTAAATGTTAGAATTGCTATAAGTTATTTCTTTGTTCCTTCCTTAGCATATTTTATATGCATAATTATAATTACGTGAATACAAATATTATATAAGTCTAGTTAATAATGTTTTGTTTAAGATATAACTAATTTAATATTATGTTTATATTGATACGAAATTATGTAAGACCCTCCAGGAATTTGTTTTGTTGAAACAAATACAAGTTAAAATTTCTAGTGAAAACCGTAAAAATGTTACACTTTTGGTGGACCGATCTGTAGGTGTTTATTGTATGAAATGGGTTCATGTTTTTATTACAAAACCAATAATCAAATATAAATAATAACGGTTCTCTCGTTATTAGTAAGAAATAATATAGTACAAAACTGGTTACAAGACTAAAATAATATAATATAACTGACGAATTCATATACCAAACTTGTTTTGATCCATCTATTCGTTAGGTGCTCTAAGTATCTTGTTTGATTAGAACATGCTCCAGTGTGTCTTCCACTTATTCTTCACTGCAACATGAATTAAACGTGTTGATGATAGTTGTTGAGGCACGTATTCTATACGCTTCTCTTAAAACATATTTCGCGCATCTTCTCAAGACGAATGCGTATGTCTCCAGGGTACAACAACCGAAACAGTTTGTGTACTGCCGAGAATGTCCACACACCCGAGGTATCACTGAATTTCTACTATGTTTAGAATTGTTATGAAATATATGAAGCTTGAGATGATGGATGAACTAGAGAGAACATATCTCTCATTTTTACATTACATGATTCAACTTGATTCAAAAACAATCAACTAAATATGAACATCCAAGTTCATTATTTATACTCACAATTGCAACTCTATACTTATGACTATAATTTAAAAGTCACAAATACACTATTAAATAAAATTTATTTAAGTAATAAATTTTTTTTAATATATACTTTTGACTATAATTTAAAAGTCATAAATACAATATTAAATAAAATTTATATAAGTAATAAATTTTTATTTAAAAAATTAATTAAAAAATGTGACATATCCCATCAAGTTTCATATTTTACTTTCCAACCACTCAACTTGCGGATCACAATCCCATTCATAACTTTAGTAAAAAAACTTATTTTTACTAAATTTCTAACAATTCCCCACATGAATGGAGATGGATAGGTAGGAGTAACCCTTCGAACCTTCCCTTGTAAAACATACTTAGTTTACTAGCTATTGGTAGATGCGATGTCCTTTAACCTACCGCTGTTTGAATAAACGACAATATGCGTCACACAAGACTCTAGGAATTATGCCCATACTTTCATTCGAAATGACCCTACTTCTCTCTAACATAAGTGATTTGACCAAATATCATTAAAAGCATTTTGGTTATCATGATTTACATATATCATTAACCGTATATTATGCTTAGCCTGACACGAAATGTCACTAATTTTTATAAGAATGGACTAGGACGTATTTAAACAACCTTTTACAGTTTAGGAGGATATATATCAACACACACACACATATATATTAGCTTATACATCCATTGTAGAACTATGCCCCTACAGTGGCCACCCTAGATATATGAATTAATTGTCCTATTGAACCAAGATCTTGGAATCTCCAATCAACAAGGTTAGGTTTCCTTAGAATAACTCTTTACATGGGCTTTAGTCACATTCCTCAACTTAATCTCTAATGTTATTGGATCCAAAACATTATCTTTGACTTCACCAAATCAATAAAGATAATTTGCAACTGAGATAAGTTGTTCTAACATGTTCTTGATTCACAAGTCATACCAGCCCTTTTTGTCAATTTATAAGACTATAACCAGTGATCTCAACTTGGATCTAACTAGAATTTGAAACTTATTTCAAGGCTAAACACGTTTTTACAATGCCTTTGATAAGCTCTTTCAAATATCCAACTAGAATTTGAATTTCACCAATTGGCATTTGAGTCCAATCAACTTAATTGACTCAATCGTGTTGTAACACCCCCAATTTTCTAAATACGAGTTATTTGAACTTACGAATGGGTAACGGATTGTGACAATTCGACTTTTAGAATTAACCACGTTAACTGAAAATAGCGAGATCACAGGCCCAATAAGGCCAAGTTAGGCCCAATGAAACCAAGGTAGGTCCAATGAGCCAAAGTTAGGTCCAATGAAACCAAGGAAGGCCCAATGAGGCCCAAGGTAGGCCCAATTGTATTTAGGAGGCCCAAAAGGATTAATCTAGTCCAACAATGTTATAAGAAGCCCAATTAGTGACAATCCGACAATTTCGGGTTAACCTCATTAACTCAAGATTAACCGAATCGATACGAAATTTAGCAAAACCAAATGAGTAGGATTATATTGGAGCAGAACATGTTAAAATCACTGATATTGCATGGATCAAACATGTTATTACATTAAATTAAGTCAAAATTATAACTATATCAATGATGGAAACCGAAAATTCTATATGGAATCACGGTTATAATCAAATTAAACCCTTCCAAATCATTGCATTGATGATTATCATCAGTTATATGCGTTATGGAACCATCAATTTGTCGAATTAAACGCGAATAGAATCCAAAAGGTCGAAACCGTTTTTGTATCATTATCAAATTCGCATCATGGAATCATAATTCATGAAATCGAACTCTCAGAACCCATAATCGGCACTCTCAGGCTCTTTAGCATCTAACAATTTCATTCAACAAGTCGCGGGGAGAAGGATTCGATCAAGGGTCGGCCGAAGAACAACCTAGAACTTGATCTCGTTCAATTGATCATCAAAACAAGTAAGTTCTTGTTCCTAAATCTTCTACAATAGTCGACTAAGTATACCCCTATGCTAATTGTGGTTTCTAGCATCGAATTATATGGATTCAATAACTAGGGTTCATCGTTTGAACCGATTTGGGTGTTTTAATACAATCGTGTTTAAGAATCAAATTAATGTATGTAGGAAGTTTCAGAAACCTCTGATAATACTAAACCACATCTCAATTTCATGTTGCAACAACGAATCTATCACGGTCTAATTCTAGGGTTCTAAAGACATTCGGATTTGGGGGTTCCGACTTAAACGGATTAAATATTCAAATTAATTGATATCACTAGTATCAGATAGTTCCGATTAAGCATAAACATGTATTAATTCGAGGTTCTAATATAAAATTGTATGATTTCGACAGTTAGGGTTCTTAGAGTCGAAAGATTTGGGGGTTTTCGATTTAAATTAGTGTGGAAATCAAATTAAACCACACAGTAGGTTTCGGAATAATGGGGGGGATGAAAACCCTATGATTTTTCACATGATTAGTAAGGAATTTGATGATTTTGAATGGTGGGTTTGTGAACTTGTTTTCGAGACATGTATAGCCGAATGCATGATCAGGAATTGATGATTTTTCAAATTGAATCTAGTTATAGACTTGTCTAAGTCTTTAGAAGCATAGCCCCATGATTATGAGCTTGATCGAAATCGAATTGGGGTTCAATTGAACCCATTTGCTTCGGCTATGGGTAAATGAAGGTGAATCAGGTTAGTTACTCTTAAAACAATTAATTGGGACCTTCTATTGCAAAAGTAGAAGCAGACTTACTGGTAGGGTGTGAGTGTTGGGAGTTGGAGGTCACGGGTTCGAACCCGGCTCCAACTGATTTTTAGGTTTAAATCATTTTTAATGTTTTTATCATATCTTATTCATTCTAACTCCGATTTGATCGGTTCGAGTTGCGTTGGAACCGGAACGAGAATACGAACGTATTAGAATAGTAAAATTCATATTTTAGAACGAAAACGTAATCGTGTACAATTACGTTTATTTAAATAAAATCATATAAGATTTTATTTAAACGATTTCAAAGTCACGCGTATTCACGTATGCACATTCCTAACACTCTAGTATACGTGTGTTGACACGTATGTGATTTCAAGAACAAAACGATATTCTGAATAACACTAGGTTATTGTTAAAACACAGGTTCTTCGTAAGAGGACTTTCTACACGAGTCTAAGTGTGTTGATCATTCTGCAACAATCAAAGGTGCGTACACGGCCCCTTTCTTATTTTAGCTGTTTTTGGGGAGAAAACATGTGCAACAAACATTTTAGATACATATCACTTGCATGAGTTAACTGTTTACATTATGTGACAACATAGCATTTAAAAGTCCTTACACTTCGAACCGTTTAGTTTGCCGTAGCGCAAAGCGTGGTAGTTGGAAATAGATCTATTAGGTTTGACAAACCTCACTTGGTAGATGGGATCTACGCAGGTGTTTGACTGACCAAACAATCATTTACTATTGTTTGTGCTAGACAATAGTGGCAAGGCAAAACATGCGATAGCATGCACTAGTTAGCTTCGGTGTCGACCACTTATGTAAATAGTATATATGACTAGCTATCATGACTATGCAATGTGTGAATATGTTATCTGCAAACTTGATATTCAAACTGTTGTTTTAAACATTGTGAATGCTTAAACCTGTGTTATGCACCAACCTTTGTGTTGACTTGATTTACATGTTTTCTCAGGACGCTAAGGTGCACAAGAAAGCAAGCATGGACTAGGAGATTGAGTCGCATGCATGTCTTTACATTTTAGTTATTTGAATTTGAATATTTGAAACTTTGCATTGTAATTTACATTTTACAACTGTTACTGTTTTAAAACGCTTCCGCAAACTTTGAAAACTTTGATGTTATGTTTTTAGACCAAAGTATGTTTTGAAATTCATATAGAGGTCTTCGTTATGTCTAATGATCTGAGATCCTGGTTTGTCACGTTCCCAAATGGTATGATTCCGTTAGTTGAAAATTGGGGGTGTGACACGGATAATTTACTTGTAGGAAAATAGACAAAATAAACAAGTTAGGTTCACGAAATTTGAATACTCCAAATTTATTTCAAGAACACTAATTCTCGAAATATTGTACCCGAAATTTCCCGATTTCTAGAACCAGAATTTCGAGTACACTGCCTATATATATATGAGTGCCTTGGGAAACATGCTAACCTTAGGCTGGAAGCGCACTCTCTCTCAAGAACACGAAGCAGATTTCGAGAACTTCAAGAAACGAGCTTTTGGTCGACTAAACGAAGGGGGAAACGCACGAGGATCTATAGAAGCTATCATTTAGAAACAAGTAAGTGTTCTAAACTAAAAAGTTAGGATTTTTGTGTGAAAGTGAACTTACGCATAAAGCTCACACCTTTATGCACAAAGTTTGAGACTTTGTTGTTCCAATGGGTTGGTAACAACATTAGGAACCTAGAACTAGGTTCCCCAGTGTCTTAGATAGTTTTTGAGATGTTTTGAGATGAAAATATGTGTACCCAGAATTGTACTCGAAATGGACACTCGAATCCCTTCGAGTATATGTGGTTTTGAGAACTAAGGATTCGCGTACAACAATTCATGTACTCATGGGCTTTTGAGTACGACATTCCATGTACTCATAGGTTTTCGAATACCATGGGTATTTCGAGAACTCCATAAAGTTCGAGCACGGGGTCCTTCGTGAACCAGCAGTTTCGAATACCTATACAGATTCGAAAATTTGTATTACGAGGGGGAAACTAGTAGGCTATAAGGACTTAGAATAATTGATAAGTCTAAGAATGTAAAGTAATGTGATGATGTGCTGATGTAGGTTCTTAAGCCCTAGCTAAGGAGTTCAGCTAAGGAAACAAGAATCTACTATCAGGTGAGTTCTAGATGCCCTATTCCACACTCTATGTATACTTATGTTTTGTGCTGGCATACATGCTTAGTATGTTTATGATGTTATGTGTTTATGTTATGATGATGAACGAATGATGATATGCCATGATGATGTATGCATGAGTATGAGTTATGTATGTTGTAATGTGCATGAGAATATGCTGAGTATGATAAATGCCTGATAAATGAGTCATGATGACATAACATGTTAATGTTTGTATGATAACATGCATCATGATGATAACCATAGCAATATTTAGTAGATGCTATGATGATGTCCTATATTGAACGTATGATATTATGGCAATGAGACTAGCATGTTATGAATATGATGCTAGGATAATATGATGACATGATGAAGTGATTTACCAGCATAACGTGTTATGATGAGTCCTACGTTGTTAGGATAAGAGTATGATGATATGATGCTAGTATGACATGTCTATGATGATATGATGAGTATGATAATGATTATAATGCTAGCATGAATGATGTGATGCCTTGATGATTATGATGAAAGATAATATAATGCTAGTATATCGGATACGAGGAAAGGATGATGCTCCTATACGTGTTATAGGATATGTATGAGATAGGTACCAGTACTTGTGCTGGGTATGATAGTCAACCAAGACTATAACTGGGTATGATAGTTAACCAAGACTATAACTGGGTATGATAGTCAACCAGGACTATAACTGGGTATGAGAGTCAACCAGGACTATAACTCGGTATGATAGTCAACCTGACTATAACAGTGTATGGAGCCTAGCGCCAGCATAAGCCCATTGTTCATGTTGATGACAATGGGTGTTTGATGAAGATGTTTATGATGTTATGTGATGAGGTTATGGATTATGTGAACACAATGATGCTTTATGTTAAGTATGTTTTAACTTGCCAAAACATTTATGATGTTTTATGAAAACTAGAACTCACTAGCGTAAGCTGACATTTTAGCATGTATGTCAGGTTAAAGCTAAGGTAAGAAGAAAAGTGGAGCTCGGGCATCAAGGTAGAGGATCCGGTGGTGTTGGAAAATCCTAAATGTTTTGATACAATCTATTTCAGTATATTTTGTATTTAACAATGTTTTAAATTCCGCTGCATATTTATGAAAGTTTTTGGTTTAAGTGCTATGCGTTATGATGAAAACCAACCTCTGTGGGGTGCCTGGGATCGGGGCCTCTCACGTGTACCCCATTTGATCATAAGTTTACAATATTTACTTTGATTACTAAAATCCTTATAACCAAATCTTTCATATACTTGTCTCAAGTGCAAACAAACCCCACATTTGACTCTTATTGGATAACCATCATCCAATTATGAAGGTGTATTTGTCTTAACTGTGAAAAGTTCTCCTTTTCCACAAGAGGTAGAGAAACTTCTCAAATACCATTTGTTTGTACTTTGATTAAGTTTGAGTAATTTTCTCTTTTGATGACTTTGGCACCTATGATAAGATATCAAACATCTATATCTTTGTGTCATTGAGTTCATCCATATATATTACTCCATGAGTTCTCCCCATATTAACCGAAACTCATTCTCATGTCATCACATATATATTGAATGTTTAAAGTTAATTTAATCTCCGCAGGGCATCTAAATTAACATGAATTAGTCTAGCATGCTTTAGACTAAAATATTAGCATATGAACAGAAGATGCATCATTCTGATCAATCACAGCTCCTAGAGATAACACATTATCTATACAAACATTCATATCTTAGTTTAGACAAGAATGATGAGATTTTTAAATCCTTAGTTTAAGGAAAACTCATAACCATATTTAACTTCATGCATTATATAGGATCATAACTCATTTGCCTTTAATCTCTAAGGCTTCACCATTTAATCATAAGAAATTAAACATAAGTCTTAAGTCGGGTCACTTTGGTGAACACAAGTATCAACATATGATGAATGATATTTGAATAAAATCACTAGAATCTTGAGATATAGTCAACAAGATTGGTACTCAACAATATGACATCTCATTTGTCTAAAGTGATTTATACATTTATACTGTTGTTTCAATGAAACCATGTATTGGGATGCTCTCCCAAATTGAAAGATAAATCCTCTACATAATTATAGTAATGTAACTTTAATGTTTGTAGAATAATCTACATGACCATCGTTATTATAAGTATCATAACATATATTCTTTCACATGTCATAGTCATTTGAAAGCACACTTATGCATTTCCATGTTGATGCTCTCAACATTAGACGACATCTTTCAGTTTTGTGTATTTCATCTTAATGCACTCACCACATTACATTGGATGTTTAATTTGCGACATGCAACATAAGTAATGATCACAACTCCCTCGTATTCACGTAAATCATCACTTGTACTTTCCGTTTAAATATGTATTTTTATTAAAATTTAAAATTAAAATCCTCCAACATTTAAATACCATTTTATTATCTTTATATCAACTTGTTTATTTTTGAAATAAATAAACTCAAGTCATAGTTGAATCATAATAAAATATAACAAATAACATATTTTAAACAGATACAAGAATGATATATACGCATCAAGTCTCAAAGTGTTATTTCTTTAACACTGTCATCATTTATCAATATCATCATAAGTGACCTCGTCGCATGGTATGTTTTGAGGCCTTCTCTCAATAAAACACATACACCCATTATTACAGATTAAAGTCAAATGTTCATTTGTTTTATCTCATACTATGTATTTAGGATTCTCTTGTAAGTTAATAGACACATAATTCACATAATTTCAAACATAATGAAAGCAATATAAGCATCTATATGTCATCATCACTTGATGGTAAATCCCACATAATTTATTAATATAGTTAGCTATAACATATATCTTTTTCACATGTTATAGTGATTATTGTACATAAACGCATGTGTTATCTTAAGATATTGAACACAACCAACACACCAAACCAAATGTTTATTTGTAATAGTTTCAAAAGACATATAGATGAGTT
The DNA here is from genome assembly GCA_009363875.1 of Mikania micrantha. Taxonomy (NCBI): domain Eukaryota; kingdom Viridiplantae; phylum Streptophyta; class Magnoliopsida; order Asterales; family Asteraceae; genus Mikania; species Mikania micrantha. The sequence goes on from CM018693.1 coordinate 85,657,774, forward strand.
CTAAACATCAAGTCATTTAGTGTTACTATCTTGAACATTTTCGGTATCTCATATTTCAATGTCATCTAGATCAGAAAATTCATGAATTCTTGCACTTTTCATGAGGAACCATCCTCGATATGCAATGACACGTGTCCTTTGGGATAAACTAAAAATTGCCCAAATAACATCTCCATTCTTTTGTTGTTTCATCTTGAAACTTTAAATCAAACAATCACAAATCTGTTCAAAATAAAACGATTACACAAATTGTATCTAACTTTCATGTAAGATAATTTAATTGTTTACATAAAACAATTTATTGTTTATAACATAAACTTTTTCTAATAATCATATTAGAATTTAGTCTATTATAAAAATCGTATCTAACGTTCACGTTAGAGAATTGAAAAATGCTTACATAAAGCAATCTTATTACATAATGCGTGACTAACACGCACATGAATAAAATGTTTACTTAAACATTTTTATCCAAATATACTTCTATCTCGTCATGAAAACTAACCGGTTAAAAATTAACATTTTTTTATGACAAACGAGTTTCTACTGTGCTTGTTTGAAAATAAACAACAAAATTTTCAAAGTTTTTACGTTTATATAACAAACCGGTTCTAACACTATTGTTAGAAATAAACGATTACAAATATCGTTTCTAAAGCTTTTCGTTTATAAAAAAAATCCATTCTAACATGCTTGTTAGAAATAAACGATTACTCGAACCGTTATAAAGCTTTTTTGTTTATAAAATAAACTGGTTTTAGCACACTTTGTTAAAAAATAAACAATTACCAAAATCGTTATAAATCTTATTATGTTTATACAAAATAAATTGATTCTAACATACTTGTTAGAAAAAAAACGATTACCAAAATCGTTATAAAGCTCATTATGTTTATACCAAATAAACTAATTCTAACACACTTGTTAGAAAATAAACGATTACCAAAATCATTATAAAGCTTATTATGTTTATACCAAATAAACTAATTCTAACACACTTGTTAGAAAATAAACGATTACCAAAATCGTTATAAAGCTTATTATCTTTACACCAAATAAACTAATTCTAACGCACTTGTTAGAAAAATAAACGATTACCAAAAATGTAATAAACTTATTACTTTGCAAGTAATCTTTTATAACAAGCTTGTTATAAAATAAATAAAGTGTTATACAAACACTTTCGATTCTAACATGTTTGTTAGAAATATAAATGCATAAGAACTTTTTCAAAGACAGTGTTTTCTAATGCATTCGTTATAATATTTATTATTTTAATCAACATTATAGTTTCTAACTTGCTCATTAGAATTATTAATTAAATGTTGATAACTGATAATACGGTTTCAAAAACCACCTTGTTTCTAAAACGTCATTTAAAAAACTTAAATTGTTCAAACCAATATTGTTTACCAAAAAAAAATAATAAATTTCTAACATGCATTTTAGAAGGAAAAACAAGTGTTCACAAACACTTTGTATGTGTTTACAAACCCACATTTTTCTAACACGATTATTAGAAAATGAATGTTCAAACCTTATTTTGAAACAAACCAAAATTGTTCCATGGTTCAATTCACAATCGAAACCCATGAATTCAAAACAATGAATCAAATCATATGTCTTGTAACACGGTATTCGGATTAAATATTGTACTCCAATTACAAAATCCGACCAATTTGTACTTAATATTTCTCAAAACTATTAATAGATTTTATCAAAAATCTCAGTTTATGTTTAAGTTTCATGAACCCGAAATCCTTATTTATAAGGTTTTTCACGAAAGTTTGTTTTAAGATTGTAGGAAATGGGTTCATGTTTTTATTGCAAAAACAATAATCAAATATAAATAATAACAATTCTTGTAACATTTGTACATTTAGTCATGTAGTAGTGAACAGTGTTAGAACAGTGTGTATCCATGTTCAGTCAGTCAATGTGAATCATGTGTCATCATGTGCTTGTGTGTTAGAATCTTTATCATTTAACAAGTATGTATTATTTATTTACAGTCGAGTTCACTAGGCAAGAACAGTATTGTGTTATATCGAAACAGTGGTGGGCAGCGAGAGTGAGCCCTATATATATACTGCGTTCGGTGTAACAGGATAGTGTTGGTGCGTAGTGTCAAGACGAATATTATGACAATTAATTCAACAAGAATCGTAATACGTAAGCGAGACTGAGTATAGTTATGGGTGACGATCCATAATGATACGAATGTTGAACTTATAATTATGATTAAACGACTTTAAATTTTTAATACGATCGGAAAACGTACGCGATTGCGGGTATACACGTAATTGTGAATGTTTAACGGTCCGACAACACACGAAGAGTAAAAATAATTATTTTAATTATTTTATATTTTTACAATTTTGAAACTCATCATTTATTTGAGTTTAACAACTCTTTTATTTTAAATTCGCGTAAAATACGCGCTACGTTCCGGAAACGCTAACCGAGCGACCGAAACGAACCCGAATACCACCCGGGCTATAAAAGCCTTGAACAAGGCTTCTTTCTTCATTTAATTCCCCAACAACCTCTCTCTCTCTAAAAATTTCGGCTCCCACCTCTCTCTAGAATTCCAAACTTTAAACGTTCGTAACTCGCTTATTTCTCCACGGAATTCGTCATTCTTGGTGTCCACGCGAAGCCCTCGACATCCTCTACACGGAAGTACAAGATTTTCGCAGATCCATCCAGCCAAAAACGAGGTATGATCGGATGAAGAGTCACGAAAATAGGGTTTTTGGTGATATGTTGTTGAAAACCCAAACTTGGCCGGTTCTTGCACACCCTTCTTAGTTCCGCATCTATAGAAACCTTTCTAGAGGTTGTACTAGCTTGGATCGTGGTCTAGAGCAGGAGGTTCGATGTGGGAGATGATGCTGGTCACAGGTTCGTCGGCCAAACTCCTAGCCGCCAGCTGTGAACCCTAACGAGGCTCCACGAACCTACATGGTTCGTTGGACGTTAGCCGAACCCTGAGGGATCCCACGAACCTGTATTGAGTCTTCATGTCTCCGACGAGCCTTTCTGATGCCACGAACCCTCCTGGATCAAACGAACCTTTGCATGCTGTTGCCGAACCTAGCCGAAGTCTCCATGCAAGCGAACCCCAGTTACCAGTCTTCATGCCTCCACGAACCTTCCTACTGCTACGAACCTTCGGTGACCATGAACGAACCTTGCTTTCACGAGCCTTTACCAACATGCAGCGAACCCTTATACATCTTGACGAACCCTAGCTTGTGTGGCAGAAGCTATGTCAGTTGAACCTTGTAAGGTTCTTTGGCCGAACCTTGATGTTTTCTCATGAGGAACGAACCCACACGAGCCAAAGCCTGTAAGATCACGAACCTTAGTAGCCATGCAACGAACCATTGGACCTTGAACAACTTTAGCCGAACCTTAGGGGGATGTGGAACAAGGTTCGCTGCCCATGATTGCCAACCCATAAACCTTTCGGCCCAATCCAATTCCATGTAGCCCAATTCAATATCTTATGGCCCAAAACAATGCTGATAGGCCCAATTAGATCCTATTTGGCCCATGATGATCTTAGGTGGCCCAATAGTGGCTTACAAGCTTAAATGGCCTACATGAACATTGGACGGCCCAACTCAAATCCCTTAGGCCCAATCCAAGCCCATACGGTTCGTTATGATCCTAATTGGTTCGATATGAGCTTGGGCGCGTTACGAGGCCTATATACAAGCTGTTGGGCCAACATCCCATTCACTGGGCCCAACACCTCATTCAATTGGCCCATTGTAATTTGAATGACCCATGGCCTTTGGTTAAGTCCACCATGATTTTATGGACTTAAGGCCCATCGTTGGTCACAACTCAAAGTGATTGTAATTTGATCTTAGATGGTTTAAGTTGCAACTTAACTTAATCATGGATCAAGTCACAATCACATGACTTAAAACAATTGGAACATTCTTTCATAAATCATAGTAATCAATGGTTATCAAATTCTCAAACAATTATCATTTTATGCATAAGGTTTATGCACAATGGAACATTTCATATTCTTTTCTTGGACCCATGATCAATTAAGTGATTCAAATCATAACTTTCAAGTTTTCACAACAATCAAATCATGAGAACACAAGTCAATCAATGAATCAAAGTCTATACAATTATAAATCCTATATCTTATGTATGATTACAATGTTATAGGAAACAATTAGAAGTCCTGTTTGCTACTTGCTATCTGTTTTAGTTCAGAGTCTACTGCAGACAGGTGAGAACTTTAGCCCCTCTTTTACTATTTTTATAACTATTTTGGGGTGGAACACGTGATCAAAACAATCGTTTACAATCATATTTCATTACACAAGGTGTGTGTATGCTTATAAACACTATGGGTTCATTGTACGAATCCTGGGAATTCATCAACTGTTTTAAAGGACTTATCAATTACTAAACTCTTTTCACTAAAAAGGTTTTATAAGGGATCTTTAAACTATTTTGTAACAGATTTTACTCAAATGTATTTATGAAGGATAAACACTTTTAAATAAATGATTTTATAAACTCTTTTGTTATAAACCTTGTTGTTACACAAGGTCACTATTTTATGGTATTCAAATCAAGTGGTACACAACATGGTATTCAAATCAAGTGGTTCAAAACATGGTATTCAAATCAAGTGGTTCACATCATGGTATTCAAATCAGATGGTTCACAACATGGTATTCAAATCAAGTGGTTCACATCATGGTATTCAAATCAGATGGTTCACAACATGGTATTCAAATCAAGTGGTTCAAAACATGGTATTCAAATCAAGTGGTTCAATTCATGGTATTCAAAACAAAGGATTTAATTCGTGGAGTTAAATCCAGGTTTTCAATTCATGTTATCAAATAAGGCATTAACACATCCGGTTAAAGTAAGATTCAGAAAACATGGTGTCTATTGTTGTAAACAAACTTGTAAAAGCATCAAGTATCATATTCATTAGCGTTAGTACTGGGTGATCACAACAAGGGAAAGTGGACACATTGTTTCTTATCCAGGATGGAGTTAGCTGTTTTCTAACAGATTTTACTCAAATGTATTTATGAAGGATAAACACTTTTAAATAAATGATTTTATAAACTCTTTTGTTATAAACCTTGTTGTTACACAAGGTCACTATTTTATGGTATTCAAATCAAGTGGTACACAACATGGTATTCAAATCAAGTGGTTCAAAACATGGTATTCAAATCAAGTGGTTCACATCATGGTATTCAAATCAGATGGTTCACAACATGGTATTCAAATCAAGTGGTTCACATCATGGTATTCAAATCAGATGGTTCACAACATGGTATTCAAATCAAGTGGTTCAAAACATGGTATTCAAATCAAGTGGTTCAATTCATGGTATTCAAAACAAAGGATTTAATTCGTGGAGTTAAATCCAGGTTTTCAATTCATGTTATCAAATAAGGCATTAACACATCCGGTTAAAGTAAGATTCAGAAAACATGGTGTCTATTGTTGTAAACAAACTTGTAAAAGCATCAAGTATCATATTCATTAGCGTTAGTACTGGGTGATCACAACAAGGGAAAGCGGACACATTGTTTCTTATCCAGGATGGAGTTAGCTTTTAAATTTGTTTTAAAAGCTAACTTTAGGTCTGGTGTCATTGTTTTCTTATCCAGGATGGAGTTGGCTTTTAAATTTGTTTTTAAAAGCCAACTGCAGGTCTGGTGTCATATGGTTATCAAAACTGCTGATGTATTATCTAACTCCAAACGTGTTTTGGGACTTGATATTATATGTTGGCTTTCGTGCGAACAGTGATTGGACTGTTTACACTCATTTTCCTACTTGATGTTAGTTTGGGTTGCAGCTCATCCGTGTGAATCTTATGTTGCTTTAACTTACCTATGCCTTATATCATAAACTCATGTTTACAAATGCTTAAACCTATTGTTCTCACCAACTACGTCTGTAGTTGACAGTTACTTTTCACGTGTTTCAGGTAATCAGGTTTAAGACATTCTCAGAGACAACTAAGGAGACCTTACTAAGATAGAACAAGATGAAGAAACATGCTAGGATGGATTAGAAACACACTAAATCCTAAATGTTTAATTGTCTTGTTTGGAGTCTTATTTTGTAAACTATATTTTGGGTCTGTAGTTGTCTTTCTTTTGGTAGATAGATTGTCTGTAACTAAACAACTGTCTTAACATTATGAAACATAGTAATCCGTTGTGGTTGTTCTTATTCAATACTTGTGCATGATTCAACTGTTCATACGTCACCGCGCCGTGGATTCCGCACGCGGCGCAGGGGTGTGACAGGTTGGTATCAGAGCCAAGGTTGTAGAGAACTAGGAAAAACCCAATGTTTAATGACCTAGACTATAACCTAAGCTACCCAATAGGACTAAGTGCTATAGGCTTGAGGATACTTAGGATCTAAGTAACTTAAGTGAGCATTAAGTCTACAATAAGCTTGAAAGATCTTAGGGACATTTTTCTAAGATTAGATATCGAGTCAAAGAATTTGAACCGGAATTCTATAATTTTAGAAACCGGATTAAATTCTCACACATTTGCATTTAAGGATTTCAGAGGCAGGGATCTGTATTCTTAGTATCCTTGATCTGAAATTCTCACACAGAGATCATTATAGAAATTCGGAGGCAAAGATCTGTATTTTCGGTATCTTTGATATGAATTTCTTGTCATATTCAGTATAGGATTTAGAGGCAAAGATTGGTATCTTTGATCTAAAGTCCTTGTCATATTCATTATAGGAATTCAAATGTCAAGATCTATTAATTTAGAGTCTTGATTTGAAATCCTTGTCATGCTCATTATAGGAATTCAAAGGTCAAGATCTATTAATTTAGAGTCTTGATTTGAAGTCCTTGTCATATTCATTATAGGAATTCAAATGTCAAGATCTATTAATTTAGAGTCTTGATTTGAAATCCTTGTCATGCTCATTATAGGAATTCAAAGGTCAAGAACTATTAATTTAGAATCTTGAGTTGGAATCCTTGTCATTGTTATCATTGTTATCATTATCAGGTGTTCATTATCATAGGAACTTTATAACTTAGAATCTGTGTAACAGTATTCTTTAGTTGAAGTTCTCACAAGAGATCATTATACTCGATACTGTAGGTATTGAGAACCTAGGTTAATTAACCTAGGACACACATGCTAAAACCTAAGGTTTTAATTTCGAGTAAATTAAGAACCATGGTTTACATAATCATTATCATAGTCACAGAACAAGAGGCAATCATGAAACAATCATAATCAATCAACAGTTGGAATCTTAGCCCCAAATATAGACGACGGATTAACGCTGATGTGTTGAGGTAAGTGGTGGGTCGGTGAGAGCTTACCCTATATATAAGCTTATTTCAGTATGTTAGGGAGAATCCGGCGTTTGTATTTGGAGTGAGGATTCGGGATCAACTGGAAACATGGAACATTAGTCAAACACATGGGATACAAACATTTGGGAAACAATCATTGGTGAATCAAATCATAGTGCAATTCAAACTTGGATGAACCAAACATTATGGTGAGTCAATCAAGTTGTGAACATTCTTTAGATGTAAACCTTAAGTGAAATTCTTAAGTGATTACATCATTAGTATTTACTGACATAGGTTAACAGGAAAGTGTAGAACACACGTATGACTTAGTTCTACATGTTAACAACTGTTAGTAGGTGCACGCATAACATAATCATAGTTCAATCATGGAATCAATCATAGTTCAAGTTGATCAAAGATCATGAGAATCTTAATCAATGGAACACACTTGGGAATCAGTACAAACGTGTTGCCAAATGCTAGCAAGGGCATGATCGTGGTATATCGAAACGGTGGTGGGCAGCGAGAGTGAGCCCTATATATAAACTATTTTCGGTATATCGGGAAAGTGTCAGTGTGTAGGTTTGGTGGAGAGATCATGGAACATCGTACAAATTCACATGATAAGTATGCAAATAAGTTGATAACTTATACGTGTACTGGATCATATTACAATTGAATGATAATACTAGTAGTATGGATATATTACTGACCTTATCATGAAAATTCAATTGTATCCTTCCTCATTACTGACCCACTTGTGGCTTCTATTCGTAGAATGCCTCCCCGACGTGATCCTAACGGAGGGGGTTCAACAAGTGGCAACGACGATGAGATCAACAAGATTGCTCGAGCTATCGCTGTTCATATGAGGGAAGTAATCCCTGGTATGGTCACTGATATTACCCAGAATCTTCGGGGAAGTACTAGTGATTCAGCACATAACTCAAATGCTACAACTACTGGAACTGCTAACTTCACTTTCAAGCAGTTCAACGATGCTAAGCCTCCTAAGTACTCTGGTACCGAGGGAGCTACCGGCCTACTACAATGGCTGGAAAGCCTTGAAGACATTCTCGACTTCACTGGATGTCCTGAGAATCTGAAGGTCAAGATGGCCTCAAGCGCTTTTCATAAGGGCGCACTCACTTGGTGGAATTCTGAAAAGAACACCAGAGGACGCGAAGTCGCTTTAGCTTTACCGTGGGACGGATTCAAGAACTTACTTGTGAAAAAGTTTTGTCCACGTCATGAACTGAAGAAACTGGAGGTGGAGATGTGGAATCTGGTGCAAGACAGTGGAGAGAACGCAAAGTATACAACTCGATTCCATGAGTTGTGCATTCTGGTACCCCATTTGGTTACTCCTCTATCCCGCAGGATAGAGAAGTACATTGAAGGTCTACCCTTAGTAGTCAGGGGAACTGTCATGGGTAATAACCCTACTACTTTGGAGGCAGCCATTCAACTTGGTGCTACTCTTACTGAAGAGTATGTGAAGTCTGGAGTGCTCACCCGAAAGGGATTCAAGACAGCACAGATTGAAGAAGGCAAGAAGCCTGAACAGCACCATCACAAGAAGAAGAAGCAAAAGACGATCAAGAACTTTGCAGCGTTGACTGCAGCTACACCTACTCATGCCACACCTATCACTGCTATGCCACAACCAGCTAATGCCAGAAAGCCTTATACTGGCCCGTTTCCACTTTGCACCAAATGCCAGTATCATCATCTACCCAACACTCCATGCAGAAAGTGTCTCAAATGTGGGCGTATGGGACACTTGGCGGCTACATGCCGATCTGCTCAACTTGCTGCTGCAACAACGGCTACCACAACCACTACTGTTACAGGTGGAAGAGCCTGCTATAATTGTGGGGCAGAGGGACACTTCAGAAACCAGTGTCCAAAACTCAACAACACCACTACTGCTGCTCGTGCTTTTGTTATTGGAACTGCTGAAGCACGTGAAGAGCCGGCAGTCATCACGGGTACATTTCTTATCAATGATCACTATGTTTCTATCATATTCGATACTGGTGCTGATAAAAGTTTTATCTTTACTCATACTGCTTCTTTGCTTAATATGCAACTATCCACACTTACTGCTCCTTATACTGTAGAAGTAGCGAATGGTAAGACCATAGTTGTAGATTCCATAATTCATGCTTGTGAGCTAAGATTAAATGACCATCTCTTTTCCATCGATCTCATTCCTATGACTCTCGGGAGCTTCGAAGTTGTAGTAGGAATGGATTGGTTATCCAAAAACAATGCTGAAGTCGTATGCTCTGAGAAACTTATTCGAATTCCTCTACCGTCCGGCGAAACGATGATAGTCTACGGCGAGAAACCATGCCGCGGATTGAAGATTGTATCGTGCATCAAGGCGAGGAAGTACTTGAAGAAGAAATATTATGCTTTCCTAGCTCATGTAGTGGAAAAGAAACCTGAAAAGAAAGCAGTTGGAGATGTTCCAGTTATCAAAGAATATCCAGACGTATTTCCAGAAGACTTGCCTGGACTACCACCAGTCCGACAAGTGGAGTTTAGAATTGATCTCGTCCCTGGAGCAAACCCAGTGGCGAAGTCACCGTATCGATTAGCACCGTCTGAGATGCAAGAACTGTCTAGTCAGCTTCAAGAACTTTTAGACAAAGGTTTCATAAGACCGAGTTTCTCTCCATGGGGAGCTCCGGTTCTCTTTGTCAAAAAGAAAGACAGTTCATTTCGCATGTGCATCGACTATCGTGAGCTAAACAAGTTGACCATCAAGAATAGATATCCTCTGCCTAGGATCGATGATCTGTTTGATCAATTACAGGGAGCAACTTGCTTCTCTAAGATTGATTTACGGTCCGGGTATCATCAGTTAAGAGTAAATGATGAGGATATACCAAAGACTGCATTTAGGACTCGATATGGACACTATGAGTTCGTGGTCATGCCATTTGGGCTGACCAATGCACCTGCAGTGTTCATTGACTTGATGAATCGAGTCTGCAAGCCTTACTTGGATCAGTTTGTTATTGTCTTTATTGATGATATACTGATTTATTCCAAGTCGGAACAAGAACATGAAGATCATTTGAAGAAAGTCTTAGAGTTACTAAGAGCTGAACAACTCTATGCTAAATTCTCAAAGTGTGAATTTTGGCTAAAGGAAGTTCACTTCTTAGGACATGTCATAAACAAAGATGGAATTCATGTAGATCCAGCAAAGATTGAGGCGATTAAGAACTGGACTGCTCCATCTACTCCAACAGAGATTCGTTCATTCCTGGGTTTGGCAGGTTATTACAGAAGATTCATTGCAAACTTCTCTAAGATAGCCTTGCCACTTACCACACTAACTCAGAAAAGTCAAGCATTTATATGGGGACAGAAGCAAGAAGATGCATTTCAACTTCTTAAACAGAAGTTATGCAACTCCCCTATCCTTAGTCTTCCAGAAGGCAGTGATGATTTCATTGTCTACTGTGATGCTTCAAACCTTGGTCTCGGTTGTGTACTTATGCAACGGGACCAGGTCATCGCTTATGCTTCAAGACAACTTAAGGTTCACGAGAAGAATTACACTACTCATGACCTTGAGTTAGGGGCTGTGGTCTTTGCATTGAAGATTTGGAGACACTACCTGTACGGTACTAAATGTGTCATCTATACAGACCACAAGAGCCTGCAACACATTCTCAATCAGAAAGAACTCAACATGAGACAACGACGTTGGGTTGAGCTTCTAACTGATTACGACTGTGAGATTCGCTATCATCCGGGTAAAGCCAATGTGGTGGCGGATGCTCTTAGTCGCAAGGAACCAGTCAAACCGATTCGTGTAAGAGCCATGGAGATCAACACACAGCCAAACTTGAAAGACTTGATTCGTATTGCACAACAACAGGTAGTAACAGATAATCAACTCAAAACAGACTTGGAATGTGGCATCGAGAAGAAACTAGAACCTCGATCTGATGGGGTGTTATATCTCAACGGCCGCATTTGGATTCCAAAGTCTGAAGAATTGCGCACACTCATCTGTGATGAGGCCCATAAGTCGCGATATTCAATTCATCCTGGAGCCGACAAGATGTATCAGGACTTGAGGACATCTTACTGGTGGCCGGGAATGAAGAAAGACATAGCACTGTATGTGGGAAAATGTCTTACATGTTCAAAGGTCAAAGCAGAACATCAAAAACCTTCGGGACTTCTGCAGCAACCTGAAATTCCTCAATGGAAATGGGAGCAAATTTCCATGGATTTCATAACCAAGTTGCCGAGAACTCCGCGAGGTTTCGATTCGATTTGGGTGATCGTTGATCGACTCACCAAATCTGCTCATTTTCTCCCTATCCGAGAGGATTACAAGATGGAGAAGTTATCCACATTGTACATCAACGAAATCATTGCACGTCATGGTACTCCAACATCAATCATATCTGACTGTGATAGTCGTTTTACTTCTCGCTTTTGGCAATCATTGCAAAAGGCTTTGGGAACGCGTGTTAATCTTAGCACGGCGTATCATCCTCAAACCGACGGCCAAAGCGAAAGGACTATCCAAACACTTGAAGACATGCTTCGTTCTTGTGTCATTGACTTCGGTGGAAGTTGGGACACTCATCTCCCACTCATTGAGTTTTCATATAACAATAGCTATCATACGAGCATTCAATGTGCACCATTCGAAGCTCTATATGGTAGAAAGTGCCGATCACCGGTCTGTTGGACCGAGATTGGTGACTCACAGGTCGTAGGACCAGAACTCATTCAGGAAACATCAGACAAAATCACAATCATTCAGTCACGGCTTAAGGCCGCACGTGATCGGCAGAAGAGTTATGCTGATCGACGTCGGAAACCGCTTGAGTTTCAAGTCGGTGACCGAGTTTTACTCAAAGTTTCTCCCTGGAAAGGCGTTGTCCGATTCGGGAAGAAAGGGAAACTTGCACCAAGGTACGTTGGACCTTTTGAGATCCTGGAACGGATTGGTCCCGTAGCCTACAAACTCAAACTTCCAGTGGAGCTAAGCAATGTTCATGATACTTTTCATGTATCAAATCTTAAGAAATGCTTAGCGGATCATGATGTTCAGATTCCACTGGAAGACATACAGATTCAGAACAACATGCAATTCATAGAACGTCCAATTGAGATCATGGATCATGGGGTCAAGAAACTTAAACGCAGCCGTATCCCGATCGTGAAAGTACGATGGGAGGGCAAACGCGGTGCTGAGTTCACCTGGGAACGTGAAGACCAGATGAAGCTTAAGTACCCTCATCTTTTTACAGTATCTTCGGCTAGTTAATTTCGGGACGAAATTCCTTTAACTAGGGGAGACTGTAACATTTGTACATTTAGTCATGTAGTAGTGAACAGTGTTAGAACAGTGTGTATCCATGTTCAGTCAGTCAATGTGAATCATGTGTCATCATGTGCTTGTGTGTTAGAATCTTTATCATTTAACAAGTATGTATTATTTATTTACAGTCGAGTTCACTAGGCAAGAACAGTATTGTGTTATATCGAAACAGTGGTGGGCAGCGAGAGTGAGCCCTATATATATACTGCGTTCGGTGTAACAGGATAGTGTTGGTGCGTAGTGTCAAGACGAATATTATGACAATTAATTCAACAAGAATCGTAATACGTAAGCGAGACTGAGTATAGTTATGGGTGACGATCCATAATGATACGAATGTTGAACTTATAATTATGATTAAACGACTTTAAATTTTTAATACGATCGGAAAACGTACGCGATTGCGGGTATACACGTAATTGTGAATGTTTAACGGTCCGACAACACACGAAGAGTAAAAATAATTATTTTAATTATTTTATATTTTTACAATTTTGAAACTCATCATTTATTTGAGTTTAACAACTCTTTTATTTTAAATTCGCGTAAAATACGCGCTACGTTCCGGAAACGCTAACCGAGCGACCGAAACGAACCCGAATACCACCCGGGCTATAAAAGCCTTGAACAAGGCTTCTTTCTTCATTTAATTCCCCAACAACCTCTCTCTCTCTAAAAATTTCGGCTCCCACCTCTCTCTAGAATTCCAAACTTTAAACGTTCGTAACTCGCTTATTTCTCCACGGAATTCGTCATTCTTGGTGTCCACGCGAAGCCCTCGACATCCTCTACACGGAAGTACAAGATTTTCGCAGATCCATCCAGCCAAAAACGAGGTATGATCGGATGAAGAGTCACGAAAATAGGGTTTTTGGTGATATGTTGTTGAAAACCCAAACTTGGCCGGTTCTTGCACACCCTTCTTAGTTCCGCATCTATAGAAACCTTTCTGGAGGTTGTACTAGCTTGGATCGTGGTCTAGAGCAGGAGGTTCGATGTGGGAGATGATGCTGGTCACAGGTTCGTCGGCCAAACTCCTAGCCGCCAGCTGCGAACCCTAACGAGGCTCCACGAACCTACATGGTTCGTTGGACGTTAGCCGAACCCTGAGGGATCCCACGAACCTGTATTGAGTCTTCATGTCTCCGACGAGCCTTTCTGATGCCACGAACCCTCCTGGATCAAACGAACCTTTGCATGCTGTTGCCGAACCCAGCCGAAGTCTCCATGCAAGCGAACCCCAGTTACCAGTCTTCATGCCTCCACGAACCTTCCTACTGCTACGAACCTTCGGTGATCATGAACGAACCTTGCTTTCACGAGCCTTTACCAACATGCAGCGAACCCTTATACATCTTGACGAACCCTAGCTTGTGTGGCAGAAGCTATGTCAGTTGAACCTTGTAAGGTTCTTTGGCCGAACCTTGATGTTTTCTCATGAGGAACGAACCCACACGAGCCAAAGCCTGTAAGATCACGAACCTTAGTAGCCATGCAACGAACCATTGGACCTTGAACAACTTCAGCCGAACCTTAGGGGGATGTGGAACAAGGTTCGCTGCCCATGATTGCCAACCCATAAACCTTTCGGCCCAATCCAATTCCATGTAGCCCAATTCAATATCTTATGGCCCAAAACAATGCTGATAGGCCCAATTAGATCCTATTTGGCCCATGATGATCTTAGGTGGCCCAATAGTGGCTTACGAGCTTAAATGGCCTACATGAACATTGGACGGCCCAACTCAAATCCCTTAGGCCCAATCCAAGCCCATACGGTTCGTTATGATCCTAATTGGTTCGATATGAGCTTGGGCGCGTTACGAGGCCTATATACAAGCTGTTGGGCCAACATCCCATTCACTGGGCCCAACACCTCATTCAATTGGCCCATTGTAATTTGACTGACCCATGGCCTTTGGTTAAGTCCACCATGATTTTATGGACTTAAGGCCCATCGTTGGTCACAACTCAAAGTGATTGTAATTTGATCTTAGATGGTTTAAGTTGCAACTTAACTTAATCATGGATCAAGTCACAATCACATGACTTAAAACAATTGGAACATTCTTTCATAAATCATAGTAATCAATGGTTATCAAATTCTCAAACAATTATCATTTTATGCATAAGGTTTATGCACAATGGAACATTTCATATTCGTTTCTTGGACCCATGATCAATTAAGTGATTCAAATCATAACTTTCAAGTTTTCACAACAATCAAATCATGAGAACACAAGTCAATCAATGAATCAAAGTCTATACAATTATAAATCCTATATCTTATGTATGATTACAATGTTATAGGAAACAATTAGAAGTCCTGTTTGCTACTTGCTATCTGTTTTAGTTCAGAGTCTACTGCAGACAGGTGAGAACTTTAGCCCCTCTTTTACTGTTTTTATAACTATTTTGGGGTGGAACACGTGATCAAAACAATCGTTTACAATCATATTTCATTACACAAGGTGTGTGTATGCTTATAAACACTATGGGTTCATTGTACGAATCCTGGGAATTCATCAACTGTTTTAAAGGACTTATCAATTACTAAACTCTTTTCACTAAAAAGGTTTTATAAGGGATCTTTAAACTGTTTTGTAACAGATTTTACTCAAATGTATTTATGAAGGATAAACACTTTTAAATAAATGATTTTATAAACTCTTTTGTTATAAACCTTGTTGTTACACAAGGTCACTATTTTATGGTATTCAAATCAAGTGGTACACAACATGGTATTCAAATCAAGTGGTTCAAAACATGGTATTCAAATCAAGTGGTTCACATCATGGTATTCAAATCAGATGGTTCACAACATGGTATTCAAATCAAGTGGTTCACATCATGGTATTCAAATCAGATGGTTCACAACATGGTATTCAAATCAAGTGGTTCAAAACATGGTATTCAAATCAAGTGGTTCAATTCATGGTATTCAAAACAAAGGATTTAATTCGTGGAGTTAAATCCAGGTTTTCAATTCATGTTATCAAATAAGGCATTAACACATCCGGTTAAAGTAAGATTCAGAAAACATGGTGTCTATTGTTGTAAACAAACTTGTAAAAGCATCAAGTATCATATTCATTAGCGTTAGTACTGGGTGATCACAACAAGGGAAAGCGGACACATTGTTTCTTATCCAGGATGGAGTTAGCTGTTTTCTAACAGATTTTACTCAAATGTATTTATGAAGGATAAACACTTTTAAATAAATGATTTTATAAACTCTTTTGTTATAAACCTTGTTGTTACACAAGGTCACTATTTTATGGTATTCAAATCAAGTGGTACACAACATGGTATTCAAATCAAGTGGTTCAAAACATGGTATTCAAATCAAGTGGTTCACATCATGGTATTCAAATCAGATGGTTCACAACATGGTATTCAAATCAAGTGGTTCACATCATGGTATTCAAATCAGATGGTTCACAACATGGTATTCAAATCAAGTGGTTCAAAACATGGTATTCAAATCAAGTGGTTCAATTCATGGTATTCAAAACAAAGGATTTAATTCGTGGAGTTAAATCCAGGTTTTCAATTCATGTTATCAAATAAGGCATTAACACATCCGGTTAAAGTAAGATTCAGAAAACATGGTGTCTATTGTTGTAAACAAACTTGTAAAAGCATCAAGTATCATATTCATTAGCGTTAGTACTGGGTGATCACAACAAGGGAAAGCGGACACATTGTTTCTTATCCAGGATGGAGTTAGCTTTTAAATTTGTTTTAAAAGCTAACTTTAGGTCTGGTGTCATTGTTTTCTTATCCAGGATGGAGTTGGCTTTTAAATTTGTTTTTAAAAGCCAACTGCAGGTCTGGTGTCATATGGTTATCAAAACTGCTGATGTATTATCTAACTCCAAACGTGTTTTGGGACTTGATATTATATGTTGGCTTTCGTGCGAACAGTGATTGGACTGTTTACACTCATTTTCCTACTTGATGTTAGTTTGGGTTGCAGCTCATCCGTGTGAATCTTATGTTGCTTTAACTTACCTATGCCTTATATCATAAACTCATGTTTACAAATGCTTAAACCTATTGTTCTCACCAACTACGTCTGTAGTTGACAGTTACTTTTCACGTGTTTCAGGTAATCAGGTTTAAGACATTCTCAGAGACAACTAAGGAGACCTTACTAAGATAGAACAAGATGAAGAAACATGCTAGGATGGATTAGAAACACACTAAATCCTAAATGTTTAATTGTCTTGTTTGGAGTCTTATTTTGTAAACTATATTTTGGGTCTGTAGTTGTCTTTCTTTTGGTAGATAGATTGTCTGTAACTAAACAACTGTCTTAACATTATGAAACATAGTAATCCGTTGTGGTTGTTCTTATTCAATACTTGTGCATGATTCAACTGTTCATACGTCACCGCGCCGTGGATTCCGCACGCGGCGCAGGGGTGTGACAATTCTCTCATTATTAGTAAGAAATAATCTAGTACAAAAACGGTTACAAGACTAAAATAATATAATATAAGTTACGAATTCATATACAAACTTGTTTTGATCCATCTATTCGTCGGGTGCTCTAAGTATCTCGTTTGATTAGAACATGCTCCATGTTGAGTCTTCAACCAAGCCATTTGATGATGTTTTCAATCCAGTGTATCTTTCGCTTATTATTCAATGCAACATGGATTAAACGTGTTTATGATAGTGGTTGAGGCATGTATTCCATATTGTCACACCCCCACATCTCGTCACCTGTTGATGATGTCACTGGGAAGGTTGTGGAAGCATAGTGGTTATGTCTTAGAGATGAGGTGTGACTTACTTGATCCGGTTTCACAACACACAGATGAACTTAACGTAAATACATTACAAGGGTTTCGTAATCACAACTAAAATTACAATTTACAAACATAGTTTATTACACAATGTAACTTATTTAATTACAAGTGTTCACAAGTGCAACCTCACTGATGGTCACTGTCTCCCTACAAAAGTTTTAAGTTAAAAAGATCAGTACAAAGCAGGTGAGTTCGTAAAGTTCAAGTTAAACAATATGATATGTTATGAAAGTTCACAAGATATCCAGTTGAAGATAACCATGGGACCCGTATCTAGTTTCTTTCGGACAACTCCGTTCTGTTCTATGAAGATACTACCCGTCGGTAAATATCTTAGTGCCTCATTGTCTTAATGTCTATCACTACATTAAGAAGTTCTGGAAAACAGGTAACAAACATTTACACCAAGGGGAGTTGCAAGCTCCCGGCTAATGGGTTGTCAGCCGATAGTACTATCATTGTTCCCCGTTCGGCCCCACATGGGTTCACTAGATACAGTTCAAGAAATGAGGACTTTTAAGTTTTGTGTGCCCAGAGCATTCTGAAGATTTTTCCAAAATCATGACATAAATCGACTATCTCTGTCAGAAATGATAGAGATAGGTACTCGATGTCGAGATACAATCTCATTAATATTGAGTTTAGCCAGTCGATCCATGGAGTAATCTTCTCGGATAGGTAAGAAATGTGCAGATTTAGTAAGGCGATCAACGATAACCCATATAGAGTCATGATTACGTGATGTTCTGGGTAGTTTAATAATGAAATCCATAGAGATCTGATCCCATTTCCAAATGGGAATCTCAGGTTGTTGCAATAACTCAGAAGGTTGTTGATGTTCAGCCTAAACTTTGAGACATGTTAATCATGTATCCACGTAATCGGCTATGTGTTTCTTCATTCCAGGCCACCAATAAAAATTTCTAAGATCTTTATACATTTTCTCAGCACCTGGATGAATAGAATACCTGGATTTGTGCGCCTCATCCAAGATCATAGTTCTAGAATTACCGAATAAAGGAACCCGAATTCGGCTTTTGAAATACAACACTCCTTCAGTCTCGGTTTCAAGTTGCTTATCTAGTCCTCTTAGTTCCTCAGCAGGGAAGTTCGTTGCTTGTAAAGCTTGTTGCTGAGCTTCTCTAATCTGAGGAATTAAACTAGTTTGAATAGTCATACCTAACGCTTTCACACGTAAAGGTTTGACTCGTTTTTTGCGACTCAAGGCATCGGCTACGACATTCGCTTTACCCTGGGTGATAACGAATTTCACAGTCATAGTCGTTTAAAAGTTCTACCCACTGCCTTTGTCGCATGTTCAGCATTTTCTGATCTAGAATGTATTGAGGACTTTTATGATCAGTGTATACAATACACTTGGTTCCGTATAGATAGCGTCTCCAAATCTTGAGTGCAAACACCACTGCATCAAGTTCTAGATCAGGAGTGGTATAATTCTTCTCGTGTATTTTCAACTGTCGAGAAGCATAAGCAATTACCTTATCGTTCTGCATTAAAACAGACCCTAAACCTTGACGAGAAGCATCACAATATACTATGAAATTATCAGTACCTTCTGTTAGTGCAAGTATAGGTGCGTCGCAGAGTTTGTTTTTTGAACAGTTCGAATGCCTCCTCCTGTTGAGAACCCCATATAAACGGTTGATTTTTGTGTCAATGTTGTTAGTGGCAAGGCTATTTTTGAAAAGTTCTTAATAAATCGGCGATAATAACCTGCCAGTCCTAAAAATTGACGTATTTCAGTTGGGGTTCGTGGTGTCTCCCATTGTTTAACAGCTTCAATCTTACTGGGATCTACTTGAATACGGTTTTCATTCACTACATGCCCCAGAAATGGAATTTCTCTTAACCAAAACTCACACTTGGAGAATTTGGCATATAGTTTCTCACGTACCAAAAGTTCTAAGACCAGTTTCAAGTGTTAAGCATGTTCCTGTTGGTTTTGAGAATAAAGGAGAATGTCATCAATAAACACAATCACAAACCTATCCAAATAAGGCCTACATACTCTATTCATCAGATCCATGAAAACTGCAGGTGCATTTGTTAATCCAAACGGCATTACTAGAAATTCGTAATGTCTGTATGGAGTTCTAAAAGCAGTTTTAGGAAAATCATCATCATGAATTTGTAACTAATGATATCCATATCTTAAATCGATTTTTGAGAAATAAGTAGCACCTTGTAGTTGATCAAATAAATCATCGATACGTGGTAATGGATAACGGTTTTTGATTGTCAATTTATTGAGTTCCCTGTAGTCAATACACATCCTGAATGAACCATCCTTCTTTTTTCACAAAAATAATTGGTGCTCCCCAAGCTGAGAAACTAAATCTGATAAAACCTTTGTCTAATAATTCTTACAGTTGACTTGAAAGCTCTTGCATCTCTGAGGGTGTTAAACGGTAAGGAGCTTTAGCTACAGGTGCTGCACTTGGAATCAAGTCAATACGAAATTCAACTTGTCTCATTGGGAGTAATCCTGATATATCCTCAGGAAAAACTTCAGGAAAATATTTGACTATCGGAATATCTTCAATATATTTTTGTGAAGAACAGTTCTCCGTCAAATGTGCTAGAAAGGCTTGACAACCTTTTCGTAAGCATTTTTGAGTTTGCATAAAAGATATGATACCAAGTTTTCTACCGGCTCGTTCTCCTTAAACTATCAGTGTATTACCTGATGGTAATGGAATACGGATCACCTTGTTTTGACACACAACTTCCGCTTGGTTATTAGAAGGCCAGTCCATACCGACAACGACATCAAAACTTCCAAGCTCAATGGGAAGTAAATTGATATTGAAAAGGTGATCATTAAGATTCAAGGAAGATCCTTGAATAACACTGTTAGTTTTGATTAACTTGCCATTAGCAAGTTCAATAACATAGGGAGTTTCTAGATCTATCGTAGGCAATGAAAGTAATGATGCAAATTCAGGAGAGATAAAACTCTTATCTGCCCCTGTATCAAACAAAACTGATGCGTATAGGTTATTAACAAGAAACATACCAGTGACAATGTTCGCATCATGCCTTGCCTCGGTTACACCAATCTGAAAAGCTCTCCCATAGCTTCATTTCCCGGATTGGTGTTATTGTTCGGACAGTTTCTCATGAAATGGTCGGGACTTCCACATTTGAAGCACGACCGGTTTGCTTGAATGGTTTGTCATGGTGCTTGGTTTGGTTGACGAGCAGGAAAGTTACAATATCTAGCGTAGTGTCCCACTCGATTAAAGTTTGCACAAATAGGACACGGTCCTGTGTGATGATATGGACACTTGTTGCATTTGGGCGCCTGCCCATTGTAAGTTTTCCTCTCAGGAACAGTTTCACCATTGTTCTTCACCGTTGGTTTGTTCTGACTTGTCTCAACCGGAACTTTCGTTTTGGTCTTTCCAAACCACTTTCGTTTGGTACCCTTTGAAACATTCGAGGTACCGGCCTCACTACAGCCCACTGTCATCTGAGTTTTTGTGGACAAAGTACCACTCCTTACCGCCTCATCGGTAAGCTTAGCGGTTAACAGAATTGTACGTTTAAGAGTTGCAGGTTCAGCTGCAGTCACCATTTCCCGAATCTGGGGAACCAACCCTTTGATGTACTTCTCAATCAAAGCTGCTTTCGTAGGAAACATATTCGAAAGTAGACAAGTAAGTTCATGAAAACTATCGGTATAAGCTAAACAATTCAGCAGTGACCATAGAATGATTCCAGAATTTCTCCTGGAGTTTTTGGATTTCAGTGATTGGGTAGTACTCTAACATAATCAGAGTTTTGAAATCGTTCCATTCCATCGAATCGACTGTAACTGAGCCCAAAGTTTTTTCCTGGGTATTCCACCAGGTTAGAGCTGAGTCTTTCAGAGAACAAGCAGCATAAGACACCTTATGCTCTCCAAACACTAGCTGATTTTGAGTTTGGTTTCCATTTCCTCGATCCACTTCAAGAGTCTAGCCACTCTTTCTTTATCCGTGAAAGTAGGAGGTTTGCAAGAAGCAAAGTACTTGTAAGTACATCCTTGCTGTGGTGGATCAGGAACAGTTGCTTTTGTTGTTATTGTACTGGTGGTATGATGAGTTTCTGTATGACCTCCAGTAGCATTGTGTTCAGTGTGATCATGGTCCCCACCAGAACCCGCAGTCATATGTTGTTGGTGTTGTGTCAAAACACCACTAGCAGATAGTTGTTCCCTCACAATTCGGGCTACCCTTGCTTCATTCAGTCCGGATCCACTTGGAACCGAAGGTGGAACCACGTTCACTTTAGGGTTTACGGGTGAACTGTATTCGTTTCCAGATTTTCAAGTGGAACCATGTTCACTTCCGGATTAACACGTGGATCCGGATTAGAATCTACATTCACAGGTGGAACTTGATTTAGTTCAGGGTTATAACATTCCTGACAGCTTTCTTATCTGGTCTACCTCATTTTGGAGCCATTGTTCTGCTCACTTGCAAACAAACTTCGATCAGTTCAAGAGCATTAAAGATATAACCCTTTCGATCACATAAAGTCAACTACATTCAGTCATACTGACAAATTTATGATGAAATGTGATTATAAGAAATATAGTATAACTACATTACAAAGATCCAGATATGTTCTTGGTTCACAGTAATCATACAGATATTTGTAGTTATACCTAGTCCTGTTATTTCAAAAACATGTTAGAGTTTTACACAGCTCACAAATATGTTATTACACATGTTTTTGATATATTATCAGACAGGACATTGATATGTTCTCACACAACATTTTGAAACGTTGCCCTACAGGCAATAGATATGTGCTCACACAGTTCTTTGATACATTGCTACACAAGGAATAGATATGTTCTCACACAGTTCTTTGATACATTGCTACACAAGAAATATATATGTTCTCACACAGTTCTTTGATACATTGCTACACAAGCAATAGATATGTTCTCACACAGTTCTTTGATACATTGGTACACAAGGAATATATATGTTCTCACACAGTTCTTTGATACATTGCTACACAAGAAATAAATATGTTCTCACACAGTTCTTTGATACATTGCTACACAAGAAATAAATATGTTCTCACACACTTCTTTGATACATTGCTACACAAGCAATAGATATGTTTACACACAGTTCTTTTATACATTGCTACACAAGCAATAGATATGTTCTCACACAGTTCTTTGATACATTGCTACACAAGCAATAGATATGTTCTCATACAGTGTTCTGATATGTTATCTAGTTACTGTTCATGCAAGCTTGATATTAACGCACAATTCACACACAACACATTTACACATCTCACACAAACAGATATACAAAAATGAAACATTTTATTACTACGATATCATTTTATACAACCATAAAGTTTTGATACAAGGATTGTCAGAAGAACCATAATACCACAAACTAACTATCGGGAATCTATTTTACATCTAAACATCCCCACACACCATATACTTTCAACGAATCTGTCTATGTCTGATGATATATACAATGATAATCCCACAACATCCACATCCTGATCATACTTTTCATAAGAAATACGATAAGCAGCCAATCACCATGGCTATAGCCGTCATCACTATAGCAAGTCCTATCATTCTAGCCTCAACACTCAACATCCCAAACCAATCTATCATCTCCCTCGCTCTCACTACCCTCACCCTCAACACCTCCATCTGCTGCCAGAATGCAGCAATCATCACCTGCACTGCCGTCCTCCTCATCCTTTCCTCCATAATTACCCGCCAAGCTTGTGTGCATGTGTCTAGTACACTCACCTGATCCATCAGTGTCAGATGGGATGTGAGTATCTCCAACAAAGTGGTACGAGTGTCCTCTATAGTAGTACGAGACTCCTGTAGCTCCATGCGAGTCCCCTAAAGATCTAGAGTCACCTGGCGAAGCTGCCCTCTAAGCTCCGCCTGGAGAGAGGAATCCCCTACCGCGTGTATGGTGTCCGGCACATCTCTAGGCGCCAACTGGCGTCTAGGAGGAAGACCTGTCGTCTTGCGGGCCTGACCCCGCATACATCTGAGTCCATCGAATACTGGGACCCTCTGGGAGGTGAAATTCCTCTCCTGCCTGCAGATGTATCCTCATTCGATACATGAGGGTGTCTAGGTGGAGTGTGTGGTACCTGTGGTGGTGGTGTAGCTGGCATCCATGGTACTGCGTGAGATGTATCTAATGATGCCTCAGATGGAGTAGAGTCTGAATTAGAACTGGAGCTAGGTGTTGCGTGTTGCGAATTAAATTTCACTAGAACGCAAACGTGTTGCGAATTTTAGTTATGTTGGCCACTCATAACTGGAATTCGTACCACCTGATTATTCTGGCTCAATTCAAAACAAGTTTTGTTCGTTAGTTATATTCAGTGCTCTCTGTGTCACTATACTAGCCTGTGGTTATAGTCTAGGTGTCTAAATCCACCTAAATTCTATAACATGTGGCTCTGATACCACCCTGTCACACCCCACCTCTCGTCACCTATTGATGATGTCACTGGGAAGGTTGCGGAAGCATAGTGGTGATGTCTCAGAGATGAGGTGTGACTTACTTGATCCGGTTTCACAACACACAGATTAACTTAAAGTAAACACATTACAAGGGTTTCATAATCACAACTAAACTTACAATTTACAAACAGAGTTTATTACACAATCTAACTTATTTAATTACAAGTGTTTACAAGTGTAGCCTCACTGATGGTCACTGTCTCCGTGCAAAAGTTTTAAGTTATAAAGATCAGCCCAAAGCTGGTGAGTTCATAAAGTTCAAGTTAAACCATATGATATGATATGCAAGTTCTCAAGATATACAGTTCAAGATAACCATCGGACCCGTATCTAGTTCCTTTCGGACTACTCCATTATGTTATATGAAGATACTACCCGATAGTAAATATCTTAGAGCCTCATTGTCTTAATGTCTATCACTACATTAAGAAGTTCTGGAAAACATGTAACAAATACACCAAGGGGAGTTGCAAGCTCCCGGCAAATGGGTTGTCAGCCGATAGTACTATCATTGTTCCCCGTTCGGCCCTACATGGGTTCACTAGATACAGTTCAAGGAATGAGGACTTTTAAGTTCTGTGATAGAGTTCTGTTCTACGGGAAAAGTCCCATGAAATTTACAAGTTCTCAACAAATCACATGAAATCACACATATTACAGTGCTACGTTTCATATGATCAAGAAAAGTTCTACAATACTACCCCGGTGTTTATAAAACATTAAAGAGAAAATGGGTTATACGCAACTCACCTGAAGTCACAAGAGTAGTGAAATCACATGCAGAATGAAACTCGTAGCTAAATTCTGCATTAGTTTATTTTCAATAAGTTATTTATGTTTTAGTTTACTGATTGAACATCCAATGTCAAAGACATTGCTTTGTAAATCATCAAACCGATATCATATGTTTAATTGGTTAATTTAATGTCATATCATACAATGTATGACAATGTAGGAACCTATACTGATTCAGTTTCCTAATACAAGTTGGATGACATGTTTGATTAATTAGAATAATCTTAGATTAACCAAACAGGTACTATTGTTGATTATAGAACTGAAACAGTTTTCTAGATAGATTTATGGCTTACAAATGATCAATCCTTGTTATTGATTATCCAGATATCATGAAATATTACAATGTGACATTGGAATAGGCTTAATAACCATATTTAACGTACTAATCTGACTGTTATCATAAACATCAGATAATCATTTCAATGAATATATGTTAATGATTGTGATTAGTTTGAAACACTTAGATTTAACCTTGCATTTCAAAGATTAATCAAACTAATCACA